>OY019131.1:70693128-71893128 GCA_955652365.1 Eristalinus aeneus
TATTGTCAACTCAAAGTTGTCTGGATACGACCACACAAATTTCGTAATTAGAAGAGTATTGGTTGTCTAAGCAAGTTATGGTTAACCTCTAACTACACTCCACTTGATACACGAAAAAAACTTGTCCTAACCCTTATCCTTCCTTTAATTACTTATGCTGAAGTAGTATACAGTAAAGTTGACTCACTGTCTCAACGAAAACTACAGGTGGCATTTAATGATGCGGTCAGATATGTATATGGACTACGAAGATTCGATCATGTATCTCAGTACAGTAAAAGCTTACTGGGAATTTCCTTAGATCTTTTCGTGGATATGAGAAATTTAATATTTGATAATTGTCAACCAGTCTCCATCGTATCTTTATAACTATTTTAATTTTGGTCTATCTATCAGAACCCAACTCTTATACCATCTCGTCATCTTTAATTAAATTCATCTTTTTTACATTCATGATATTAAACTTTGGAACTCTCTACCAAATCACATAAGAACAATATCTAATGCCAAGCGCTTTAAACATGCCATTTTTCTACACTTCTCTTCCCTTCCTTTAATCCCCTTCCTATACCCTTTGCATTTTGTTTTTTGTACTATTTGTTATGTTGTTATGAAAAATTATATAACTTTCTGAATTTTTCCCAACTTAGTACTATAAAAGACTCATGTCTTATTGTACGTTTACACTAATAATAATAAACTGAATTGAATTGAATTTACTAGTGGTTCACAAAATCAACAATCAATCAAAAATCAACACATTCATAAACATAATCTATATCGGAAACTCGGTGTTGAAAACATTTTTTTGGAAACGAGAGAGATTATTAATATTGTGAAGGTTAAATTTTCTTGCTTAAATTTTCTTTCGATAGGAACAGTAATGGAATCATATATTTTTTTAAAGTTTTTTCGACACTTACTCAGTATTCTATTGAAAAACGTTTATATATTATTCTAATTTATTTCAAAAATTGAAAAAAATCAATTTAATTTCATACTAAATTTTTACTTAACATAATCATTTTTTTAAATTTTATCTATTCCTGTGTCATGTACAATAAGCACAAAAAAACCGGAATGAAAAACCTTTTATATAGAGTATGTAATACTGTGTATAAAATAGCCAACGAAATTAAATACTGAATACACCAGCACCAGTTGACCTGTACCAACTTTAGATTTAATTAATTTGCTGCCGGCCGACAGGTGACGGCGTTCTAATTCGGGATTAAATATTATTTGGCTTATAACAGATATTCAAATGTTATGATTACGGAACCAAATAAAGAGACTCATATATTTATTTTTTATAATAACACTTATATGTACATGCATATCATTCTTTATCATGTAGCACATTATCTTTCAAATTTAGACTTTATTAACTGAGCAACTAAACAAGGAAATTATATCAATCAACTGTAAACAAGGAAGCGCATAGATTATTTGCTTTAAACCAAAAAGCATTCCGCTTAATGAAAACCCTTGTAATCCTTGAAATAATCTAGAAGCTTATTCATTTGGCTGATGACCCTCAGTTCAGCTCTCAACGAACAATTGTGTCCAACCTCACAGCAGTTATTGCAAATAAGGGTTCGTAAAATGATGACTGTTTTAAAAGTGTTAATTTGTTGCGGTGGTGGGAGTCTTACGTTTGCTGTGATGAAACTCATTATAAGTACCCACAAAACCCGAAAAGCGAAAAAAAAGCAACTTGCTGAAATTAAAAAAAATTATCACGAGGAGCTTGTGACAAGTACAAAGTACAGCCTATAAATAACGAAGTTAATACCGTTTAAGCTTGTGCAGCTCATAAACTCTAGTTCATCTCTATTCTGCTACTTTAGGTTTTCCTGTTAACATTATTATTATTAATACGCGGTTCTGGACCTTGTATGATCCGTTGCTTGTTAATTGCCGTCGGTTACCACGACGCAGTTTGGCAAGAAATAGTTAGTTTTAATTCTGTATTCTTGTAGCGAAATGTCGCACTTATAAGTAAAGTAAATGAAGCTCAGTTTAAGTACAACTGGAATGCAATAGAAAAAACACAAGAAATGTATACTAGAAGTACTCTGTTCATCGCCAGGTTGATTCTAAGCATGACACTTACGTCATTCTACCATCGCTCATACTAGAGCTTTCACTATTTTGCTTAAATTGATGAACTTGAGAGATCTCAGATTACTAAGAAATCACGATGAATCTTCAGAAAATATAGTCTATTCTTCACATATACATATATAAGAACTTAACACATGTTCAAACAAACAAATTTACTCGTTCTAATAACATTGCTCTTTTTTTATGTAATCCAAACAAAGCGGATTGAGAATAATCTGCATTATTTTAAAAGAGAGTAAAGCTACGAATGCATGAAAAGCTTTTAATTTAAATTTTTTTACTTTTTTAAACTAAAACAAAATCAAATTTCAGCGCAAAATACAGTTCAAGTAACTATTAACTCGTTCAGTAAGATTGTACTGAAATTTAACACTCGTATACCCTTGAATAAATTCTATCAATCAAAAAAATTAATTTGGAAGTACTTATTCATTAACGGGTAACGATAAAGATACGCTAATTTTTTGCTTTTTTCCAACTCCTTGAAAGCTCTGAAGGTTTCCATTTATGTTAAGATTAGTAGAAAATATTTTTCGCTGTAACAATATACTGTATGTTATATATAAAAAGGCATTCAGGAATTGATATAATTTAATTAATCCTACAAACTTAGTCCATTATGGAGGAACTTAATGCCTTTTGCCCTCTTTACGATCAAGCTCAAAGAGCCACATAATTTAATGACATTAATTCTTTTAATCCTCCAAATACGTAGCTGTACTCAAAGGCTAAAACAAATTGATTTATCTGCTTTCTATTGGTTTTGAAGCGTGTATGTACATACATGAGGAAAAACATAAGCAAAAAAAAAAAAAAACAAAAAAGAACGAAATAAATTTAGGGCGTGGCACTTGTGTTATTGTCGAACAGTAAAGCGTCATGAAACCTACTCTGACATGCGATGATTGGATGGTAGATAGCCACTTGTGAAAAACAAAACGAAAGTGCCTGTTCACTGACCAACTGAAAAGTGTTTGCGTTGGATATATATACATGTTTCAATTTTTATCCTTTCGAATGTAATGGTGTTACATCCATTTATGCAAATTAAGTTTGACCATAAATTCCCATCATTCAAATAAATTTTCGCCCTTATTACGTGCTGAATGACGTAGTTATAGGCTAGCGCAACACAGGAGCTGAAATTATTTAATTCAATTGGATGGACTACGAAATTTTCCTTTTTCCTTTTTCGTTTTCTAGAATACTTGATAGCATAAAACAAACTTTTTATGTCCGACTTTTTTATCGTATTTCATTAGTCAAATGGATGTTCCTATAAGAACCTTGGGGGAAGGCCTTTGTTGGCTTCGTCTTCAGTTGGATGAGGAAACGAGTACTAGGAAAGACATCTTCAACGTGCTCATTAGAATATTGGATTTTAATGTAATCTGTTTGATTTCGCATGACATTACCACCAATGCCGACGGTGATCAACGACTGGGAATTCTGTCAGCTTCTGTAGGCTTTTGCAGCCGCTGGAGAAAAATTAATGGTGTGACAATTTGTCCATGTTTGCACTTTCACACAAAAATTGGTATGAGAGCGTTTTTTTTATTCACTTGGTTTCCTTAGTTGTCACCCCAATCGGTGTATGGTCGCGTTGGCTTGCGAATGAAATTCTGTAGGATTTCGTTTCAAAGAATAATTTGAAAACCAATCATTACTAATGACGGTGATTAAATTTGAGATTAATCTATTCAGGTAAAGGTAAAAAAAAGCCGAAGTTTACCACGAGTAAATTTGCACAAAATTAAAATGAAAATATGTTCAAATTTACCTATGCTTTATTAAGTTAATACTCCAAATACTTTAAAGTATATAGTTGGCAGTTTGTTCCCTTACTAAACTCATCAGTTTGACAATATATATTATTATTTTCGAAAATAAATAGTTTTGAGACAAACAAAATCTAATTTAAATCTCTCTGTGTAAGTAACATACTGACACATGGAGTATATGACGAATGTCTTTGCAATTCCAACCAGAAATTGTCTTAATTCGGAAAAGGTATTTAAAATTTTAACATTATACGTTAGCAATTATTTTATATAATTTTTCATTGCATGGAAGTTTAAAGTTTCACTATGAAAAGATCTTCTAATAACGTTTTTTTGCAAAGTGGAATTTTAAACTGCATGGTAAAGTGCAGTCTACTGACTGGTACTGCACTATACTCTACTAGCTGCTACTGCACTTTACTCTATTGACTGCTACTGCCCTTTACTCTTTTTTATCTAAATTTACTTTGACATATTAGTTCACTGAAAAAAGCGAGGTGTTAGTGATTGAAGCACTGTACCCATTACGTCATGTCGGTAAAGATAAAAAAACATTGGAACACTATTGGCAAAGAATATCCGTAACAGATTCACAAAGACCATCTCTCTTCACCCAGAGTTATTACCATTCGAAATACAATATAATAACTTCATTTCATAACAATTCCCAATCACATTTAGTCATAGACAGTTGATGAGTGAAAGATTATTATTTACACACACTGTGTATATACGTAAATCTGCTTGATTATCAACGTTGTAAATGAAAAATTAAAGGCAACCGCAACTTCTAAAAGTAACTTCCTTTTAAATGATGAGCCTTGTTTCTGAATTGCTTTGAAGAACAAAACATAAAAACAAAAGGGTTATCAAATGAAATACATATCGATGACAGTTTGCTATTATTGCATTAAAATTCGCTTATGCAGCAAAGATTGTCGTCCGCAAACAGATGGTTTTGCGAATCACATCGTCATAAATCGACCGCCCGAAGACATGGAGTGTGTGGAACCCATTTTTTACTTTTTCCTTTGTCATCATTAACGCGCTTTTGTTTGCATGCGACGAGGACAATTTGTCCCCTGAATCAGAAGATAGGATTCTACAAAGCAAGCGAGAAAAATCCTATTAAAAGCAGGAAAAGCCACGGGTCTCAAACTGAAATAGTCAGTCGACCACCCCCATCGCGCACAATTTTTCATTTTGATCCTCTCCGATGGTGGTGGCACTTAATCTTTGTGGATTTTTTAAACCTCGTGCTCTATTTGGACGTATATAGATTCCGACAAAAGAGGGGACATCACAAGGGAGGAAATTATTGTCGACTTTTAGAGGGAGCGTAGAAGCTAAAAACAGAATAATTTAATTTTCTATTTTTTAATAAAAGTTGCAATGAAGAGCAGACAATAAAAATGTTTTGAGCATATGTATGTTAGTCTATTAGTGACCATATAAATAATAACTGCTATAGTCCTTTAAAGAGTTGACATAAACTTATTTAAATAATCCGCACAAATTCTATAGTGCACTCTATAGTGGTGTCTTATTCCACTTTAAACATCAGTTTCAATAAAAATTACATTCTCTGCTCCGATCTAATAAAATTCATTAAAAGTTCGGTAAGATGATAATAAAGGTCTATACTAAATCTTACCACTAAGAATCTTTTTATAAAGCCAATAATAAAAACTGCGCACATGAACAAAGTCACTGACCCGAAGTCATATGGTGCTTTTCAGACACATACGTGTTTGCACATACATATATATATATTTCTATAGTTCAGTATATAAATGTGATAACCCACACAGGAAGAAGTCCTTTAGAATTTATGAATTTTGCAATAACTGGTCATGTCAGAAAAGCGAAACATTTTCCAGACGGATAGATAATGCATCCATTTCCTAAGCTACAGAATATATATAATTATATATTATATATAATCATATATTGTATATAATTATATGTATACAAATATAAGGAAATATCGTTTTTTAACCAAGATTTTAATTGAGAATTTCTCTTTTCCGTGAGAGAGTTTCAACGCTTGCCTTTTACTAACGTCGGCAAGAAAATCGTTTTTAGTTTCTTTTTTTAATACGTTTTTCCTCTATCAAATCCAATTTTTTCTTTCGATTCACCGCAGTTTTCGCTGAATTTGCTCAAATTTTACTAGAAATGATAATGATCAAATGGGAATGGAATATAGGTGAACATTATTTTATTTATGTGAGGAATGTCTTTCTGATAAAAAATGAATTATGTTTGATGTATAAAGTAATGGAGAAGTTTTGCTACAGAGACATCCGGTTTTTCTTAAATCAGTCATTTATTCCAGGTTGAACGCACTATATATATTTGATTTTTCAGATTTGGAATCTGTATAAATAATAAAAACATTAAAAGTGTGTTAGAATGAAAAAAACATTTATAATTTTTTTGAATAACAAATAAAACATACAAAGACGTGCTTTGAAAGATAATATTCAAACGATGGCGCCACCAGTAAGCTGTGTTCATCTTGGTAGGGATTACCTACTTTATTATAAATGTGTGGCATTTGTTAGCAATAATAAATGAGCATTAGCGTCTGATTCAGAGGACAACATTGTTTTTGGCCTCTTCAAAAATATCCGGATTTGTTTAACATACACGGGAAAACTTCCCGTATGAGTTTTGTTTTTAATTTGAAGAAAATTGCATCTGAATTCAATGGGCATTCATGTAAAAGTTAAGTGAAAATGGTGAACTTAGCGTCAAAGGTAAAGAGCATTTTGGCCAGAAATGGTTTGGGAATGAGGAATTGGAGGCTCAGAATCGGTAAGAGTGCCTCAGTAAAAAATATACATTTAAATTTTGATTTATTCAAACGCATGTAAGGTCATACGTAATTTTCTAAAATTATGCCCATATTTTTAATTCATGTACATATGTTCTGCAAGTTCTTAATTATCTGCACTGTTAACCACGAAATCATTATATCTCATTGCTTTACATTCTACAGAGAAATATTGTTTCTTCATTCACTAAGCCTGTTATATGAGCTATTGTTTTCTCACAACTGTACGTTTTTTACGATTTCAATGGCGAAATTTGAAAAAAAAATATTTTTATTTTTTAACTGTTCATCTTCACTTATACTTTTACTGTGCTCACGAAAAATATGAGAAACTCAATCAATAAAATATAATTTGAAGATAGTTAATACATTCATTTCTTTTCAGGAAGTTGAGAGAGCATGATACATAACGTCTCATTCCTTTTAAACGGGGAACATAACTCAATTTCTGATTACTGTCTTGAATTTAAGTTATCTCCATAACACAAATAAACAGATTTACATTTATTTTATTAAGGTCAGATATTCTTCGCGAGCCGAAGATATTTTTCGAATAAGAACGTACAGATTAAGAAGAAAACAAACAGAATAAAAAAGGAGAAATATAATAGAACTGAATGATGTATCTCAGGAAAATCCATCTACAAAAACATAATGCGAGAAAAACTCGTTCTCAAGGACCTGTACATCTTCTATCTATCTATCCACGGCATAACAATCCGGGATGATATCATGAATAAACTTCAAGTATTATCAGCCATGAATTTAAATTCTTTTGGGGCAATAACAATATAAAAATAGCGATGTCGGCGACAAGGATGACGGTATTCGCCCTCGTTTTCTCGGTAGTCTGTAATATCCTGTGCGATGTTATTTTTTTATTCATTTTTCCGTCTCGTTACTTCACTTAAAAAAGTAGGAAATCATTCGAATATAAGTAAAGTAAGTGCTCTTATTATGGGGTGATATAAGTATACACATATGAATGTTTGTTACAAAAAGCTAAACTCGAGAAGGTACTACTGGAAATTGATTTTTTAATTGATTGTAAATCAATTAAAAATGACGGTTACCTTTTTAGCAGGCGTATTTACTGTGGTCAGCATCTTCATCTTTTAGAATAGATATTCTTACCCAGAAGCATTACAACGAATATGACCGGAATAATTCCTATTAGCATAAATTTGCTTTATCCTTTGTTCCCTCGAAGACTCGAGAGTGAAGGCATCAACATGCATATTTTACTTTTTATTTTATTATGTCTCTATCTGCATTTCTAATAAAATTTATTTTTTAACGTTCTAGATTGAGCGCCTAGGTAGGCAGGGTTGAATCTTTAAACTAAACTTTTAGTTTATTTTTACGGCTCCGAAGTAAACGAGTTATTGTTGATTTATTTTGTTTAACCAAAATATTTAAAATTTGAAAGATTTACTTTTTTTTATTGTTTTGTCAATATCTAAGCGATATCTGTTGTTAATACCGGAATCTTCGATTCCGTATGTTAACAATGTTTCTTTGTGATAAATAAATAATGCCATCACTTTACTTTGCCTAACTTCTATAAATATTTTTATAGACAAACCGTGAAAATGCATAAGCAAAGTTTTTACATAACGAGAGTACAATGTTCAATATCATTTCGTTTATAGTTTGTGCCTATAGCCATGTTTGAGGTAGAATGTAAATACAATGAGCATAATACGTTTAGAAAAAAGGATATTATGACGCAAAATAACACTACTCGTATGTGGGCACTCCCTTTGCAACAATAACTGCTAACAAGCAATGAAACAAATTTATTACGCTTTTTCTTTTTTCTATTTTTGTCTAATTTTTTAACCACCAGTTGATTTCATCGGTTGCGTCGATTTTATGATATTTGTCCGAAACTTCTCAGACTTCTTACATTAGGTTAATGTTTGGTGAACTGCAAATGTGTTTTAAACAGCTTTAAGAACACATCAAGTATGCTCGGGTTCGTTGTCCTATTGAAACACGAACGTCAAAGTTGATGTTGATGTCCATCAAGATTCCCTTTTGCGAAAATACGCTCTCCACTCTCACGCTACCACAATTGCGGTTAAAAAAGATATATAAATTAATAAACTTTACGTTTATTTCTTTAAAAAAAAAATATTTTTTATTTTAAAAATTGGACATAGTTCCTACACTTATAACTTAAGACTGTAACTCAATGTCTGCTGTTGATCGAATTTAAAGGTTCTTAACTTTTACTTTACTTTTAAAAACAAACGTCCGCGTTTTTTGAGGAACATAAGTAACAAGAAGTACGGTATGGAACTTATTCGGGAGGTCGATGCTCTCTCATCCGATTGCACAGGTGCTGTGTCAACTTTTATTTGTTGTTCGGGTTTTTCTTCTAGATCCAAGTTTTTAATTATTATTGTAACGATGGCAAAGGCTAAGGTTAATGATGGTTTTCCTATTGAAGTTGTCCTTCAGCCGTTCTATGTACTGTGTGTTGTTCCGATGAAGATCTTTGATCAATTCGAGGGACAACAACTTTTTTACTCCAGACTTGTCCGACTGTGGTTGTAAAATGGCTGGAAGGGGTTTGTAGATCGTTGTCTCAGTAGATTTGAAATGCATCTTTTCCACTCCGATGGTAGCATTGTGGTACTTGATAATAAATGTTCCATTAAGCACTATTTGCCCTTCCTTTCTGGATGCCTTGTCGCAGGGGAAGGGCTTAAGAGTTAATGAACCTCGTTTCGAAAGATCCCAGGTGAGATGTCGAACTAAACTCCAGAAACGTCTTGTCTTTGGACGTTCTAAATAAAGACTGTATGGAGGCAAACCCAAAGGATTTGACTACTCCAGGTGGTACTCGCGGTTGCACTGTCTTTTCGAAAGCGGCCGGGTCAAGGATTCTGGGGGCCCCAACCACCATACTCAAAACACCATCCGCCCGCAGAGGCGCTGAAACCAATGATTCTTGCCACTCACTCTACGCGGAGAGGCTCAGCCTTGTACGCCTAATCTCCTGGCTCAGGGTCAGGAAGCTTGCCAGAGTGTCACCTCTACTGGCGCGTCTCAGAAATCCGAAAAGGAAGAACGAGCCTCGAAAGATCAGGCACCTGGGGGCCCCTGACTAAGAGCCAAAGGAATAGGAGGAAAATGAAGGCTGCCACCGAGCGGCGCAAAGAGATCACGAAAGGGGTTGAAGGCGTAAGCGTCGCAGGCAGTACCCCTTCAATGGTGAAGGCAAAGGGAATTAGGTCAGTAGAAGTATCACCAACCGAAACTGGGCAATCCTCCGAAACCAACGCCGCCTCCTCTTCCTCTGGCTCTCAAAGAAAAGAACGCAAAACGTCTTCGCTCGTTCCCGTTGGCAGCACCCCATGCACGCAAGGTCCGCAAGACACCGGTGCCTAGTACTGGCTGCGGCTCGGATAAACGGAAATTGACTGCTGTGGGAGAGTCCGCCAACAGACTCAAACTCGGGGCAAGCGGAAAACGAGATCCGCAGCTTTATAAGAAGGCTGCCATTTCTTCTCTGCTGCTGCGAATAGGGAAATCTGGCAATGACGACAGCATGACCGACGCAGAATGCAAACACTGTGAAGATCAGTTGTAGGAGCTGGCGAAGGCAGAGAGCGCTTGGAAGTGGAGGGCTGTGCTCTGGAAAACGGAACCTTTTTGGTGAAGTGCTCCACACACCAATCTCTTGAGTGGCTGAGCACTTCCCTGCCGAAAATTCCTCCCTGGGAACCACAAGTTTTGAGGTTGTCAGACCTTTAAAACTTACGGGCCATCCTCTCGATCCCGGGGCCACTCAGGAACACGGCGGATGTGCTGGCGTCCAACAACGTTGGATCGCAACCACCATTTGTTACGACAAGAAGATAGGAGGTGATTGAATTAACATTATCAAATAGATATCTTAAGGAGATCACAGACTGAAAAGTTCTGTCGGAAGTGTCCATGTCGGCCCATAGATACGACTTACAAAAGACGTTCCGACACGTTGTTAAAAAAAAAAACAATTTTATTAAAAGAAATAACTTTACAACTGTTCCCTCCAGCTTAATCACTAAAAAACAACTCAGTGGTATTCATCCACTCCCTTATATCTATTGGCTATTCTGCAGTTTCAGCGTACCGGATCACTGTGGGACCGCGGGAACTGTTTAGTCAGCTTTTTCATGTGCGCGTGTAGCTGTAACTTGAGATGCACTGCGCCGGAAAATGAAATGAAAATTAGAATAAACAGAATGCGAACATAATGCAGGTGATTGCACCAGTGCATTATGTGGAAAAGATAGATTGGCGCGATAAGGCATGTTTAGGGTATGTAACCTCTCCCCCCTCTAGATCAAAACTCTCCTGAGTTTTATGAGTGGGGTGGTTATTTTCACGAAGTGTTTTAATTGATCGTTAAGTTTTTATTTCTTCGCACTAATTTTAAAATGAAAATTATGATTATGATCAGGATACATGTTATGGCTGAGATTGCAGAGTAGCTTACATTTCTATGAATTTTAAGTAAGTTTATATGTTTCAGATTTTCGATATTTCTTATAATAACATCTTCAAAGCTTAACTTTTTAGTGAAGTTATAATTGATCTCATCATAGTAATAAAATCTTTCTTTAAATTTTACATTGGAATTAGAAAATGTTTTATTCATTATCTTGATAGAACAATTATTAATAACTATTAGATAGTTTCTGCTTAATTTTATTTTCCTATCATCACAATTATTTATTATCTTTTGATCTCGTAGATTCTTACAAATAATAGTGGTATCATCAATTTCGTTTATTTCCATTAGTTCGTTTTGTTTTGTTTCACAATTTTTGTTAACAATACAGCTTCTAAGAGGTTTTAGATCTTTTGCATATTGAACATTATTTAAGAATTCAAACCTTGTGTTATTTGCTTCTAAAACATAATGATCATCTTCTTCTATTTCTGTTTTATTGCCTGTAGGAATTGCTGTTATTAATTTAAGGTTTACGATCTGGTATTTATCTGGAATTTTTATAGCTAATACTAATGTATCTATACTGTATTTGAGAAGTCCTGCTTTTGCGTTTTTTAGTTTGTAGAAGTCGAGTCCTGTCTCGTTTATCTCTTCTGTTGTCAAAAGACTAGGATGTATTAGTCCATGTTTAACTAAGGCTATATTATCTATTAATTGATTTAAATGTTCTTCTAACATTCTCAATCTTACTAGTTGATCTAGTTTCAGCTGTTGTAGGATAAACCTTCTTTCGTTCTCTGTTAGTTCTACATATGATTTGCTTAATTCTTTTCTGTCTGATTCTATTGTCGATTTAAGATAGGATATGCTTTCACTCAGATGTCCATTGATTTCTATCTGTTGATTAAGGTGACTTGCTATATTCTCTTGATTTTTCCCTAGAGTGTTGAGGTGATCTGCAATCTCCTGCCTGTCGCTATCATCCATCGTCCCGAATAACCATTTTTGTCCTGTTCCTATTATATTGACTAGCCCTCTTTTTTGTCTTTTTCCTGGTTCTATGGCAGTTACTTTAGCTTAAAGTGTTCCTATTTGGCATTTTATAATCGTCTACTTAGAGTTTTCTAGTATTTTCTACGAAGGTATTAATAGTCTGCCTTATTTCTTCTGTGTTAATAATATGTAATATAGTTTTAGTAGTTTGAATTATTTCAGTCTGTCCCATGTTAATTATGGCATATCCATTATTTGTTGTCAATTGGTCAATTGTCAATGTCGCTGTGGTCTGTGCCGTCATTGTCGCGAGTATCAAGTACGTTGATATAGTCATCTGCAAATAAATGTTGTCTTTTAATATTTATCGGATGTTCTTTCTCCCTTTTCTCAATTCTATATCTAGGTTCATTCTTATAATAGTTTCTTTTGTAGTTCTTGACTGGTATGACCTCTCTTATTTCTTTATATTCTTCCCTACATTGATTTAGCTTCTGGGTCCTTTTCTCTTTTTCTAGCCGTATCTGCCTTACTAAAGTAGCTACGTCTGCATACATTGCTTCTTCCGGGGACATTTTGAAAGTTGAATGATACCTATTATTGTAATTATTAACTGCCCTGTGAACTTTCTGAACAAGGGATATATCTTGGTTTCTCATGGTAACTAGTTTTTCTTGCAATGTGGAGTGAAATCTTTCTATATCACTGTTGCCAGTGTGAGTGTTGGGTTTGGTAAAATGTAGTTTGATTTCGTGTTCATTTAGAAATGCCTTGAAATTTTCTGCTTTAAATTCGTTATCGGTTATTATTTTTGTGGGTTTGCCAAACTTTGAGAAATGTTCCTCTAGTACCTCTATTTTTTTGTCCAGTTGTTGTTTGGTAGGTGGTAGGTGTATGCTTTCTTAGTGAGTTTATCTATAAAAGTAAGGAACGGGTGTTTCATAAAGTAATAGATGTCCATATGAAGGATCTCATTAGGTCTGCCCGGTATCTCGCTTATTTCGTATTTGAGCTTTATTGGATTCCTTTCATATTTTGTTTCTAAGCATAATTTACAATTGTTAATAATTTTTGTGATTTCTTTAATTAATTTTGGATAGTAAATTCTATTCTTGAGGCTATGATATGTTTCTATTATTCCACTGTGCATACTTTCCCTGGTATGGTATAACGAGATTTGTTTCTGGGTTTCCTCTAGAGTTCTGATTTCTCTGGCTCTAAGAGTAACTTTTATAAATCTTATCTTACTGTCATGGTGGAACAATTCAATTAGCAGCTGTTGAATTTTATTGAATTCGTGATAAGACAATTCAGTGTATATTCCAATCAGACCTGGTTTTATGAATCTTCTTAACAAATCTGTCCAATATTCTTCGTTTTTAGTCATATCGACGAATATTATTCTTCTATTGTGGAGAATTTCTATCCCCATGTCGGCATCGTTTATTGTTATATTATTATTTATTGATTATTGTTTCCTTTATGGGTATGTGATCTAATAATTGTTGTTCTTGTGAGTGGATTGTAGCGTTATCGGATGCATTGTTTATGGTATGATTTTCGGCGCTTTCAATTTCTTCTGGTATCCTACTAAGGATGTCTGCTATCTTATTTTCCTTCCCTTTCACGTACTCAATATAGAACTGAAATTCCTGAAGTTTAAGTAACCATCTTTGGTTTCTTTGGCTAAATTCTTTGCCTGTGTATCTCTTGTTTTAGTACTTTATTGGTAAATGGTCTGTAATTATTTTAAACCTTTTTCCCCACAAATATGGTCTGAAGTATGTGACCGCCCAAACAACCGCTAGGAACTCTTTATCTGTGACCGCATAGTTTTTCTCGTGATCGTTCAAAGATCTCGATGCGTAACATACTGGTTGACCCTCTTGCGTCAATACGGCTCCTATCGCATAATTGCTGGCGTCGGTAAATACTGTGAATTGTTTACTACAGTCTGGAAATTTCAATATAGGATGTTTAGTAATATTGTGTTTCAAAGTCTCGAAGGCTTCAATGTACTCTGGGTCGTTGATGTTAATATTCTTCTAATTCTTCAAATATTTTACCATATGGTTCGCAATCTTCGCGTAGTCCTTCACGAATTTTTTGTAAAAACCTGTTACCCCTAGAAAGCCCTTCAACTGCTTATCTGTTTTTGGTAGTGGGAAATTTTGGATACATTTGATTTTATTGGGGTTGGGTTTCATGCCTTCACTTGTTGAGACATGCCCTAGAAATTCAGTATTTCTTTTGAGGAAAGATCATTTGCTAAATTGAATTTTTAGGTTATGTTCTGCAAGTTTCGCAAATATAATCCTTAAAGATTGTATGTGTTCTTTGAGGCTGGTTGAGAAAACCAAAATGTCGTCTATGTAGACAACGCATATTTTATTGATTTGGTCCCTGAGAATGTCATTCATCAACCTTTGAAAGGTTGCTGGCGCATTCTTAAGACCAAATGGCATTCTTACGTATTCAAATAATCCGTCAGGAGTTACGAATGCCGTCTTGGGGATATCATTTGGATTCATTTTGATTTGGTGATATCCTTTCGCGAGGTCTAACGACGAAAAATACTGGGCTCGTCCCAGTTTATCGAGTATAGCATCGATATTCGGTAGCGGATATTTATCGTCTACTGTAATATCGTTCAGTTTTCTGCAATCTACGCACAGGCGAAATTTTTGTTTTCCCGTGCCATCTGATTTCTTTGCTACTAGTATGATGGGGGAAGCGTATCTGCTGTTCGATTTTCTTATGATTCCCTGCTCCTCCATCTCTTTTACTTGCATCCGTACCTCTTCCTGGTGCTTTGGGGGCAGTCTGTACAGTTTCGAATTGATTGGTTGACTTGTCGTTGTTCTAACTGTGTGATAGAATTTGTATTTGTTAGTTGATCGCCTTCTCTATATATTAATGTTATAAATTGTTCTAACAATCCTTGAATTTCCTGTTTTTCTTCTCCGTTAAGGTGACCTAAGTCTATTTCTTTCTTATCAGAGATTAGTTCAAAGCAATCGAACTCTCTTATAGGATTGGCGGAATAAAGGGGTATTTTTGCACCATTATTTAGTATGAGACACTTGTTTTCAAAATCCAGGGTTTCGACTATTTTATTCAGTATGTCCATACCAATGAGAACATCATAGGGTTTGTCTCCTAAATTTCTCTTGTACCATTTTATAGCACCCTTGGGATTAAAATTGAATTCTTTAGGTATGCTTGTAACAATTCTGTCTACCATTTCTGTAGTTACATTATTTATCGTTTGTAACCGCATTTTTATTCTATCAAATAATCTATATTTACTGCAGTCTACCGTATTGGAATTAATTATGCTCATTGTAGAACCCGTGTCTACTAGTGCTTTTAGTTTGGTTTCGTTAATCATTAAATCTGTAAATATTTTGTCTCCGAGGCCTAATTGATAAAAAATTCTGGTTCGATGTTATGAACTTCCTCCTGATTAGTCTGATTAACCGTCTCATTCGAAATTTGCCCGATAGACATTGCTGTTGGATATTGAACTGCATTTCTAATTTGCCCTGAAGGGTTAAAAGTCTGGTATCTTGTATTTCGATTATTTCTATTATCATTGTTGCCTTGTCTGTGTTGTCCTGATTGTTCCGTCCTAGAATTATATTGTCTGCCTATTTGAGCTGAACCTGAGAAATTTAGTTGGTTTTGTTGTCTAGGGTTAGAGTTTTTATGTCGAAAAGTATTTGAGCTATTGTATTGTTTTGTTTTGAACTCCCTTTCTAAGTTTCCTTCATCATATCCTATGTAACTATATAGAACTTCCTTAATTCTATGGATATCGTAAATATTTTTAATGTCCCTGGATAGGTTCCCTATAGCTAATTGCTTAATTCTATTTACTATTAGTACATAAAATGTGTTTTTGGCTTCTATTTGATTACATTCATATGTTGCAAATGACTTTACATTCTGAATTAATTCCTCTACTTTTACGTTAAGATCTGCTATTGAACTTACTCTTAGATACGTTATTCTTCTTGAGATGTCTTTGTAATTTATTGGAGGCCGAAAGTGCTGCTTCAGGAGGTCCTTGGCTTGGTCCCATGTTGCTGGTCGATTGTGTAGTAATAGTTCCCTTGCTGGCCCTGTTATTTTGGTGTTGTAAATAGCCTGCAAAGCTCCGGTCTTTCTGCTTCGTTCACTGCATTTATGTGGTTCCCGACTACGTTTATGAATTGTGTTAAAGCCGCGCTATCACCACTGAATTCACGGATATACGAAATTTCCTTAAGGATTCGCACCGTGCGACTTTGTTCTTGGTTCCGCGTTGCTAAAGCTTCAATAGCTTGCACTAACCGATCAAGATTTTGTCCATATCCATATCTAGGATGTGTGGCCAAAATTTCGAAATTTTATCTTTGATTTTAATTTTGAAAGATTTGATTTGTTTACAGAATCGCAAGGGCGAGAAAAAGAAACAATGAAAAAAAAATACAACAAAAAAAAAATTCTATGGAATGAGTCCGACGATGAATTTTCACTGATTCGTAGTTAAATTATTCGCTCGGTACTCTCTTGGTTTGGTTTTGAGTTATTTCACTGAGAGGTTTAGTCGTTCTTAGTTATTTTCCTTTTATTATTGTTATTTATTTTCTTTTTTCGTTTTATGTGAACAAGTAATTTCTTTGGAATAGGTCCGACGATGGAATTTCACTGATTTGTAGTTAGAATATTCACTCGGTACTCGCTGATTCTTTTCTTTTTTATATATATTACTGTCACCTTATTCACGCGTTTTATTGGTCCGTTCTCATATGGATCCCACAAATCTAGTTAGGATCCTACCGACTGCGCCACTTATAAAAAGACGTTCCGACACGTTGTTAAAAAAAACAATTTTATTAAAAGAAATAACTTTACAACTGTTCCAGCTTAATCACTAAAAAACAACTCAGTGGTATTCATCCACTCCCTTATATCTATTGGCTATTCTGCAGTTTCAGCGTACCGGATCACTGTGGGACCGCGGGAACTGTTTAGTCAGCTTTTTCATGTGCGCGTGTAGCTGTAACTTGAGATGCACTGTGCCGGAAAATGAAATGAAAATTAGAATAAACAGAATGCGAACATAATGCAGGTGATTGCACCAGTGCATTATGTGGAAAGGATAGATTGGCGCGATAAGGAATGTTTAGGGTATGTAACCTACGTAGAGTTCCGGATCGAATGCGAAACCAACATCTCGCAGAGGAACAGGAACCCTAGGAGAACAAACTGGCCAAGTTTAAGGAAGAGTTAGCAAATCGCACTGTGCCTCTCCCAAAACTCAGAACGAGGCGTAAGGTTGAGGTGGCAGTTCGGAACCTGAATGATACCCTAACTAAATGTTTCGAATTGATATGCCCAGTCAAAAAATGCCCCTGCAGAACCCCTGTTCAGTGGTGAAACGCGGAATTGCAGAAAAAGCGCAAGGAAACCAGAAAACTTCTGAATAGGTCACACAAGACCAATTTGGAAGAGGACTGGGACCTGTATCGGTTAAAACTAAAAGAATATAAAAGGCTAATTCGAGCTTCGAAAATTGCCTCTTATAAAGACTTTTGTGGGAAAATTGAAACACTCAGTGAAACCAGCAGACTGGTGAAAGTCCTCAAAAGGGACAAAGCAGTGAGGCTGGACACACTAAAACAACCAATCGGTACCTATACCGAGTCTAAAGCTGAGACCCTCCAACGCATGCTTGAGACTCACTTCCCTGGGAACCAGATCACAGTCGGCTCAAAACCAGTGCCGATTTCCGAAACTGAGGATGAGCAGACAAATACTACACGCAGAGGCTGGTATATTTCACCCTCGTGGTAACTGATGAAGCCATCAAGTACGCTGTTGCGTCTTTTGATGGTTTCAAGTCACCGTGCACCGATGGCATATATGCAGCACTGCCGCAAAAGGGCATAGACCCTATACTGCCCGCTCTGAAAAGAATCTTCACTGGCATACATTCCAAGCACCTGGCGTACAGTGAGGGTAGCCTTCATACCGAAAATTGGTAAAGGAGACTACTCAATCGCCAAAAACTTCAGGCCTATCAATTTCACCTTCTTCATGCCAAAAAGCTTGGAGAGGCTAGTCGAACCGCATCTGCGCAAAAACGGTTTGCGATCACGCCCTCTATCTCAGATGCAACATGCCTACCAGCGTGGAAAGTCTTGCGAGACTTCAATTCAAAATCTCGTCGGTTGAATTGAAAGTGCACTTGTGAGAAAAGACTATGCACTGGGAATTTTCATCGACATGCGACAATGCGTATCATGCGGTAGAAGAATCATTGGTGTTGTGGATATGAGCAATGCTAATGAACAGGACTATAATCTCGGGGGCGGAGTGTGACAAGTTTGTAATGTCGGAGGTTAACAGGGGCTGCCCCCAAGGCGGGGTTCTGTCTGTGCTTTCCGTTTTGAATAGTTCTATCACCTACGCCCAGGCTTATGCAGACGATGTAGCCGTACTGGTTATCGGAGCATGCCTTGCGGCCGTCAGTACACGCGGGCAGGCGGCTCTTGACAAGATCGATAACTGGTGTACTAGGAATGGGCTTTCCGTCAACCCTCTTAAAACTGAGGTTGTTCTCTTTACGAGAAGAAGGAATATGACTGGTTTGACTCAACTGGTACTTAAAGGCGTCAATATCCCACTTTCCAATGAAGCCAAATATCTAGGTGTTATCCTGGACAGTAAACTTCTCTGGAAAAGACACATTGAGACGAAAACCTCCAAGGCGCTGTCAGTCTTCTGGCAATGCAAGGGAGTTTTCGGCAAAACCTAGGGTCTATCACCCAAAAGATCCGTTTGGATCTATACGGCATTGATAAGACCACTCCTCTCTTATGTATCAGTCGTTTGGTGGAACAAGCTTTCGCGCAAATACGTGACTGCCGCTTTCACCAAGCTTCAAAGAACAGTTTGTCTCGGCTGCACAGGGGCTTTCTCCAGCACGCCTGGCTCTGCTCGGTCTTCCAGGCCTTCGTGATCCTAATGGCCACCAACTATACTGTAAAGAATAGATGGAATGTAAGAAGTATCTGCGTCTGCAGCGACAGTCAAGCTGTGCTCAAGGCCTTACTCAACCCTTTACCCACTTCCAAGATAGTTCAAGAATGCAAGTCTTCCCTTAATTTGGTCGGCAGGCTAAATTCGCTAAGATTTTTCTGGGTCCCGGGTTATCACGGGATCCTGGGAAACGAGATTGCCGATGAACTAGCTAGGATATGTTCAGCCGAGGCATTCGTAGGGCCCGAACCCACCTTGGAGCCTGTGCCTGTGGAGAACGTGAAGACACTTCAGAGCACTTTCTCTGTCAGTGTCCTGCTTTCGCTCGTATTCTTCGGAAAACAAAGAAATTAGATTACATGAAGGTTACTGCCTAGTAGTACAATGGACCAGTATTTGAGTCTGAGCGCTCCAGTGTACCAGTTTATCCCAACCTCCAACAAAAAAAAACACTATTTGATCAGAATTGACTGCAACTGGACCATTGAATTGGTTGAGGAATATTATACCTGGTGCAATCTCTTCGACGTCTGGCACTGTTGGCTGTTGATAGTGGGACATGTATGCTTTCGGCTTCGTAGAAGGCTGGGGATGCAGGTCGAGTTACTAATATCTACTATGCTATTTCTACTACATATTGAAATTTTATTATAAGTTTTACATTTGTCTTTAATTCCGAAAATTGACTCATTACACTTAAGAATATTTTTGTATTGTATTTTATTTAAAATATTACCTTTTTTTACTGCCTTTATAAGTAGGGTATCGCAGGACTCCTTTTTTGTTATAGGTAAGCTTATAATATACATTGTATTAGATTGATTGAGGGCTATTCTAATGTTTGAAAATTCAATGGCTTGTTCAATGCCACTAAACGGCATTTTTGCTCTCTTAATAGCATTGTTTATTACATATATTTACATATTAGATAGTATATAAGTGTTTAAAATATTTGCCTTAATAATGCAAGGCGTACTCTATGTTTATTAACATGTCTATTTTATATTTAAAATTTATTAACAATTCTTCTTTAATATTCTGATTTTACATGTTTTTCTATTTCATTAGTTATATTTTATCTATTAAGGATTTGTTAGTTATTAGCTGGCGGTTATTCTTATTCAAAACGTTATTAATTTTATCTTTTAATACATCAAAATCATGCTGATCCGGGCTGCCTGATATCCACTTCCACGCGCTTCCGAGGAAGTCCAGTGATCGTTTACTTTTACTGAATTGACGGGGTAATAGGCGGCGGATGTGTGTTTTGATTGAGGAAAGTTCTATGCAGAGGAGGGAAAAACTGGGGTGATCCAGATTTCGGTATTTACTTATTGCTGCTTCCATTCTCTCGACTGCATCTTGATATTTCTCCAACTACCTTAATGATCCCTGTCTGCAAGTATGCTTCTTCCGTGTGCAGTGTGAATAGTTGCGAATTGGTCTAATACAGGAACTGAACGTTGGCACTTACGGCCGTAACTAGTAACATTAACAACAGCACCCTTACGCTGGCGTCTTGAAGTTGGTCCTTTTTGTCCGGCAGGCGGCTACTCTGGGTCCCACGATGCGCACTTCTAATGCCTAATTTGCTAGAGGCTGTCTTAAGGCTTTCCCTAGTATCACTGTCACTTTTTTTTCAACTTTACATTTATTTCTTTTAAAAAAAAAAATATTTTTTATTTCAAAAATTGGACATAGTCCCTACACTGATAACTTAAGACTAAAAGATACAAATTTCTTACCCTAGTTTAAATACTATTTCGCCCGCACCACTGCATCGTTGAGCTGCGCTGCGGTACCACGGCTGCCGTCGTAATACATCTGGCGCGCGTGATGGAATGTGCAGGTAATGCACCGGCCCAGACGTTGTGTCAGCAGTTTCGGGTGCTGGGAACGGTGGAGCGACACTTGAGTCAATGTCTGCTGTTGATCGAATTTAAAGTTTATTAACTTTTATTCTGAATGAATTAAAAATAATTTTCAAACTGGAGTACGATTAAACTACAATTTTAAGAAGACACATTCTTTTCTAAGCACAATTTAAATATATTGTAGTAAAATTACTAAACAAATTAAGTAAAATGACTAAACAACAGAACTTAACTAAAGTTCAGCAGAGCATAAAATTGCGTTAAAGAACTGCATTTCCTTCAGGCAGAGTAATCCTTTAACTCACTTAACAGGGAGTTCATACATTTGTGACACTGCGCTTCTTCAGAAATTTTTTTCTTTTAAATTCTTGCTATCGATCTGCGTACATGCATGTTTACAAACTTATTAATATGGATTTTTTCCAATTTCTTTGTGTCCTGTTAATTTTGCCGCATGCACGAAACGTTAACAGAAAATCCCGAGTGTTACCCCTGAAACTGATTAACATAATTGGAAAAACTTCCTCCTTGGCACCTATAAAAAGCAAACCGATTTTCCTTGCAGTCAGAGCCGAAATGGTTATAAAAGATATAAAAACAAATGAAATGTCCTTACACAATGGCTTCATTCAAAGCGAGTGAACGCAAGAGCACAGCGCTCAGTTGGTACTTAAAACAAATCACGTTTTCATCCATTCACCTTTAGAATCGATGATGCGACACTGGAAGACAGTGGGATATATCCACTTACCCATATTCAGCGTTGTGTTTGTATGTACCTCTAAATGAAAGATAGAATAAAGGATACCACCACGGTCACCATCCGCCCGTTAGAATTAGATATTCAAAGGGTCGTTTTTAATCGGCATCCAATCGTATTTATGTCTTCATTTTACGTGGCAGCCATCAAAGGTTGAAAGCCGGCTGCATATCGAACGATTTCTTACTTAATAGAAATACAGCACTGGCTGAGATAGTATTGGAAAAAAAATTTCTTGGAGCGTTTTATTTCGGTTTATTTGTGTAACGAACAGTGAACCACTCTAAGATGTTCTTCTTTTCTTCACAGGATTCCCTTTAAATATTTTTATCTAGCCTGTGTACTTGTATTGGTATCCCATCAGCAAAAGAAAAGAATTTAAGCTTCCGATTCGTTGTTTATTTTTCGTTCGTTTTATATCGTCTCTGTTTCTCTCTCATTGATTGCAGTTCGAATTTCTTGCGATGTGGGGGATAGATGAATAGAACAAGAATTTCGCATGAAGGACAGAATAAAAAAGGAAAAATGAAAAAAACCAAACCGGAGAAAAAACAATGGTTATCTTGTATGCACGAAGTTTTTTTTCGAATCTAACACAAAACACTTTCCTCTTATTGCCTTACCTTCTAAGTATGTTTTGTTAGCCTTTATTTTCGTTTTAGTGGCTTCTGTTTTCCTCTTCATTCACTCTTATTAGCACGACAGAAGCCGTCAATTCACTTTTATAGATCACCTTAAGCATGGGTTTCATTAATCCCAAAGTTGCCGAGTTCGGGGGCAAGTATAAACGAATTAAATTGGTTGAAGCTCTTTGTGCTTGTTATAAGTTGGAGGTTGCCTTATGTGAAGGAAACGTGTAACTCGTATTTTATAGGTATGAGTTTCCATAAGAATGCTCGGCTGTGTGTATTGTGATTCGTTGGCTGTGTTGATGCTATTGATAAAGGACATGGATTTAGTAATCGGTTGCGCGCTTGGTGTTGCTGTCGGTGTTTCTAGTTATTCTTATTCGTTCTAATGAAGTTTTCACTTCCTCGAAGCCAACTTTTATCGTCGACGTGCTATTGTCTTGAAAAGAAGGCTGTTGTTCTCTGCAAATGAGCAAAGAGGGCAGAATTTTTATGGTACATTCGTAGTTAATTAATTTGATTTCTATATGTAACAAGGGCGATGTACAATCTGTACACATGTACCGGTTAATTGCACAGACAAATTGATGGGCGTTGCTTTTGCTTGGATTTGCAAAGGTAATAATTGGTAAGTTCAGGGGATGATGGAACTCGCATTGATTGTTTCTATATTTTTTTTTTCATTTCTCTGTGAATAATTTGAGTATCGTACTTTTCAATAAGAAACAGTAAAATGTTCATAAGCTTGTACCAAACAAAGAAATCGTGAAAACAATATAAATGGGAAAGTGATAGTAAAGACATTGTGTGTATTTCCTTGTTATGTACGCACATAGGTTATGACATATATCATTCGCTGCGCACGTAAGATGAAGTATATGGCGACCATAATTTAATTTAATGTTTGCATAGATAACGTAATTTAGTGTCTCAATAAAAAAAAAACGTTAAACGTATTTTATGCCTGAAAGTTTGATTTGCATTTATTTATTTTTTAAGCCCTAATCACTCTGTTTCTTTAAAATTAAATTGAATTTAAGTAAGCGTCTTAATGGTAGTTTATGTAAGATTCAGTTCCAAACGCGAGTTGAACAACAACGTCATGAATACAATCAGGCTGGTATCACTATCTTCAATTCCCATCAGTCAATGCCTGAGGCGCAAAAAGGACTCGAGCGAACAAATTCGATTTCCCAGTTGACTGAGTACGTACAGCCTACTACATAGGAATATTTCCCGACTTCAATGTTGTATATCACATTTTGCATCATTCTTCTTGCCGTTTACCAGTTACAAGAAAACACAAAAGAAAAAAACATACTTACATGTCTCGCAGATCCTTACCAGCTAACTAACTCAATTGTACGTGTAAAACTCAATTGGAATGTATTCCACAATCGTCCACCCCCTAGTAGCCAATGGACACTTTTTCCTTCTGGTGACCGCACATCAAAAAAACGATCCCAGTCACGTTTTACATTTCGATTACATTTCAGAATTAGATTGGTTTCTTATACTGCTGTAACTTCATGCTAGCACTAGGCGGATGTTATATAGCACATGAGGCTCTCCGATATTGAGTGTAAATACTTCTTTTTGAGTACACCTTCTCGTCTGCCTCCGTCATTCAGCTAGATAACAAGCAAATAAAAGTATCGCTGATAAAGTGCAAAATCTAAATTCGTCCTGGAATATCCTTGTGAACATGTGGTACGTACTTTCTTTGATTATTCGAGAGTGTAGCACATTTCGAACCATATAAAAAAAATTTAACAACGATTCAATCTACCGGTAGCGTTAAGTGCACATATTCACACCTCGAACGCTGTGCTGTGTTGCGGAGGTATAAAGAACAGTTCTGTTCTGGGAAGACTTGAAAGGACTTCAAATAAAATTTAACTTTATTCAATTTGGGTTCTTTTACGGTTTCGCCTGTATTTCTTTCTTTTTCTTCAATTTCTCGGAATTGGAATACATAGAATATATGACAGTGAAGATAGAAATGTTTCGGGAGGTGGAATTTCTTTATTCAATCAGCTTTAACTAGCTCATACACACATAGAGATCTTGGGCATAGTGTTGAATCTTTACCTATGTGTGTCGATATATTACAGTTTATGGTAGGTTGTATACCTTTTATTATATTGCTTATTATGAAATAAAGATTTCATCTTCTTGTTGATGTCTCCATTTGAGCGTTGAACGAAACGGGGATACCTTCCGTAACACAAAATGCGCGTAAAGGCGAAGGAATACGTCGCTCACTGTGAAATGTCCTAATAATGTGCTCTTGACTTTTTATGATTTTGTTTTGTGTAAATGTTCAAGCAGTATAAAAATTTTCTGATGTTGTAGCTAATGATACTCTAGAATTAAGATACTTATTACCTAATTGTCTAAAGCACTCAGATAAAAAATTATTTTGTTGGAATCTTTATATACTATCAATTATATGAAGTCGATCAATAATTATAAGACATACCAGATCACAATGCTAGCGAAGCCAGGCTTATTTGAAATTGTTTGATTCTGCTTTGCATTTGTCAATATCCAGATGAAAGTGGTATTACCAAAGAATGAAATGCTCCGTTCTAATTTGGTTAGTTCCAAAGGAAAGCTATTACTCACCAGAACAACACCCAAGATCGGTATACTTCTCTTTTTTTCTCTTTACATCTTACGAAGTATAAAAATAAAGGCAAGTCACCAATTTCTTCTACACCTAATGAATGTTCTTTACTAGATTAACGCATATCTGAGCAGAAAGTATTTTTATGCGACGATGCTGCCACCCCGCAATGTTTTGTACTTCCATTGTATTAAAATTTGCCTATCTTTTTTCGAAAGGGCATTTATATAAAATTTTGAAATCCTGTGCTTGTGCGAATACAAGTAACAATTGGACCCATATTCAAACGATGGCGATACCTGCAAGTTGTCGCTGATCTCATAAGCGATTACGTTTATTATATTTGCCAGCAATAATTCAACAAAACATGCTTTAATAAGTTAGCGAGCGAGCGAGCATTTCTCCCATTCAAGAATTAACCGGCAATACCCTTGCTAGCAAAGCTCACCCCTTTACCCTTAAGCTTACCTTCGGACGTACAGCTAAGTTAAGAGATTCGTTTTTCAGCTGCAACACACGAATATGGAATGCTCTGTCAATGCATCGTCTGTACTGGTTCGGGGCTTTTGAAGAAATTAAATAACGACTTAACAATTGGAAAATATGACATACACAGAGGATTCCTTTTTTCAGAGGTAATGTTTAAATATTACAAAAAATATGGAGAAAAGTTGCCGCTTCCGAAGGACGTTGACCGATGTATTTTATAAGTATTTTCAAAACAAAAAAAAAAAAAAATTAACACAGGAAATGGGCTAGTTTTATTTCTATTTCCAATATAAATATTGAAATGTAGGTTATGTGCTTGTGCGCACATGTATAACGGCAAGAAAATTTACATTTTTTAATTTTAACGCACGGGTAATTCACAAATTTACAATATATTATATTTAAAATAGTTTCTTTTTTTTACATAATTACATAATTAGAGTTCAAAAATGCTACGTATAGCAAAAAACTCTGGACTTCAAACAAATATTCTGCTCATTGCAATTCTTCATCATGAATGCATTTTTTGATGTTGATAAAAACTCAATTAAAAAACAAAATAAGAAGGCAATACAGCAAGATACATACATAAAAACTTCACATTCAATAGTGTTTCCTTGCATGTTCTGTCGATTCAACTTCTAAATTACATGTTATAGGTGCATACATCTTCCTTTTTGCCCTAGATTTATTTCTTGAATGAACGTATATGCACATTTATGTGTATAGAAAACACAAGAGAACGATAAATTTTCCACCAAAACCCATTCTCTTATAGAACACTTCCTGAAAATTTTCTTCCGTTCTCCTTACTGATGGGATAGCCTATGTATGTTACATTACATTTCCCAAGCCAATCGAATAGTAATGCCTTTATAGACTAGGCATTGCTTCGGCCAAGCATTCATAAGCGAAGGACGAGAAACTAGCTTACACAAATTTCACAGAGTTATTTGTGGACTGTGGGATAGATTTTCAGTGGAGGAAATTATCACTCAACAATCTAAAAGAAATAAGAAACTTCCAGTCACTCATACCATGTAGAAGCACACTGAGCTTCTGTAAAACCAAAACTTATGTTCTGCACTTTAAATTCTGACCTAGAAAATTTATAGCCCAATAATTGGAATGGATCCAAACCTCAGTCCAGAAATTGGTAAAGGAAACCAGGGTAAAACTAAGAACACAGAATTTATTTGAAAAACAATACTGAGTATACCTGCATATACTTTTTTCTAGTTATATGACCCTTTTTTTATTTGTACTAGTACGTACATATGTTGTTTTCGCTACCTACATATATGTATCAAAGTGAATATTAAATCAACAGAAAGTAGTAACAGTTACAATGGAGAGTTAATTTGAATTTGTCCAGTGAATGGGTAGCTGGCATGCGATTGTGACCACCTTTCAGCCAGTTAATGTACTAAATGGATTTATTAAGAGGGATCATGTAACGTGTTGTCAAGAGGAGTGAATGGTCATAATTAAAATGCATTGGTTTTAATTCGATGCCAGTTTAGGAAGACAATATTGATATGTGGTCAACATAAGTCAAATCTTTGTTCAAGGTAGACATATTGACATGATTTCAACAAACATTTGGAGGTAGCATCTGCCTAATTTTCCTTATCGGTTTCACTTACGAGTATGAATTAATTAAAAATAAAAATGCACTGAAACGTTGTTAAATATGTAAATGCTGTAAAATCTCTCTCGAACACGCTGTTAGCTGTATCTTTAAATAAACAAATACTAACAATGTCGCATGGACAGGAAGAAGTATTGTTTAGAAACTTGTTTAGAAACGAAACATGAACGGCTTTATCCAAATAATGACTAAAATTGAAATTGGTAAACAAAATGATTTAGGGTGCTCAGCAGAAAAATCTGAGAGCAAAGTTAATAATGCTGGTACAAGGAGAATATATAAATTTTAATCACTGTATAATTTATTAGAAAACAAATGACAATGATTTTACATTCTAGACATTTTGAATTTTAACGCGTCACAGCCTTATTAATTTCACATCTTCTGATAAATGTTTTTGCGACCTCCGTCTTGATGTTGCTAACTTGACTTCGTTTAAGTCTGAGGAATATTGTAATTAAAGTAAGAAGAAAATTTCTAACTAAATGTTGTATTTGAACACCAGTGTCGATGGTGGTTAGAACAGAATATTGGCAAGAGCTTAACCAATATTCTGTTCGAAACAAATTAGGCCTTAATTAAAGAACTTCCGTGCTCTTTTCTCTCGATTTATCGTTGCAGCGTTTCTTTTTTGGCTTCATGATAATGTTGCGCATTTTTGTATAAAGGTTGGTATGGTAAATTTTTAATTTTAATCTGGTTTAAATATTAAACGCTCTGCATTTAGTATACTCGAAAATATTTATCACTTAAAATCGTAAAAATAAAACACAGTGTACATACTTTTATTAAGAGGAATGAAAAAAGGAGTAATAAGAAAATTTCGATTTTACAAATAAATTCTTGAAATATCAGGTTTTAGTATAGTTTTATCAATAATTTAAGTTTTACGAAATATAATTTTCAATTAAAAATTCTAGATTTGCAGTACATTATACTCTCTTAACATATTAAAATTTTACAAAAAATTAAATATTTATTTTATATATATTTAGATTCTTCTGAGTGCTGACAACACTCAAAGAGTAATAACTGCCTAAAAAAGCTTCTCAAATTTCGCCGTTCGGAGTCGGCATAAAACTGTAGGTCCCTTCTACTCGTGAGAGAACAGTAGTGGTCCCCCTTCGGGCTGTAGCGCCAACAATTATTATTATTATTATATTTATATTCTGCAGGGAAGGTCTGTCTTCACCTACCCAAAAAATTGTTTGATGTATTTAAGCAACCAAACTATTACTTGTTTTAAATTTTAATGACTCATAATAAGATATAATAACAAGAAGAATTCATAACGGAAATACCTAAAACAGAGAGAAAAAGTCTGAAACAGAGAGAAATAGAGAACCATTTGACAACGAATCTGCAGATCTTTGACGTCGACATGGACTTAAAATCGTAACTTTAACAAAGTTATTCACTCTGTTTTACTATATCTCAAACTTACTGTGAACTGAAAAAGTATAATACAATAATATTGATCATATAGATATGATATGAAGTTGACACTCAAAGAACAGAACACTATCTAATCATTTAATACAACACATCACTCAATGAATCCCGGGACTGACATATAGGGGGCGCCACTAACAAACAATCCACACTTTTTTAGGGTGTACAAACATTCAAATGGTACCTGTTAAATTTTCATGACAATCTAAGATTTTGATACCTTTTTTATAGAACGATTTATCTGCCATATTTATTTCCGGCGAGCATCTTTTTGAGGTATGAAAAGAGGTAGAAGTCGTTGGTCCAGATCTGGGTGCGGAAGCAATGCAAAACCCAATTCGTCCAATTTGGTCATGGAAGGCAACGACTTGTGACACGGTGCATTGTCTTATATAAATAGTCGATTATTAAAATTTCGTGCCCATCTCAAAATACGGATGCCGTAACCATGCCAGTCGACCTTTGTGTTTTTGGACGCTTTGTTCACCGCTCACCGGCTGCAGCACACTCCGTTAGACTCTGGAGTATAGTGGTGGATCCATGTTTCATCGACGTAAAAAGTTGTGTTTATTTGGGCGAAAGAGCTCCAAACAACTTTCAGAATCATCGGTACGTTGTTGTTTTTGGTCCATTGTGAGCAAACGCGGCAACCATTTTGAAAACATCTTTCTTATGGATAAATGTTTATGCGAAATTGTGTACACACTGCCATCTGATATGTCTAAGGTGTCAGCTATCTCACGCAACGATTTTGTGTACTTTTTTGACGTTTTCAGGTGTCACCACCTTAGTTGGGCTTCCAAAGCGTTCAGCATCGTTGTTGTCGGTACGGCCACTTTCAAAGTCAGAAAACCACGCCCAAATAGTTCTTTTTTGATGGAGCAAAGTCTCTGTAACACTTTTCAAGCCACTGCTAAACTTGCACGGAGTTTCTAAACAACACATGTTTTTTCCATTGTTTTAAAAATCGCAAATGTAGCGTCACTTGTAGCACTGTAACTTGTAACCTAATAATCAGATTGTCATGAAAATTTGACAGGTATTATTTGAATATTTATAATCCTAATAGTAATATGGATTTTTTGTTAATGGTACCCCTTATATGTCCGTCTCGGGACTTATTGAGTGATGTGTTAGAGTCTTTAATTATAAGAAAATTGAATAAAAGTGATGCACCGTTTTTATATAAGTGTATATAATTTTAATTCTATACATTATATTCTAAAACTTAAAATTTTTTGCGCAGTAGCCATTCCTTCAGCAGCCGTACAATTATGCATTCTTATGGTCACTGGTCATGTGCCCACCATCCCTCATCTATCTGAACCTTTGGACAAAATTAAATTTCGTCACGTTTCAGACTTTTCTTTGAAAATTTATTACCTCTATTCTCTAGCATGCAGAAGAAAAGACAAGTCCTTCGTAACCCCGACTACATGTAATCGTCAAACGTTGCCAGCAATCATCGTCCTTTGAAATCACATACCTCTTTTTCTTCCTTCTGGTTGGAAATCTGGGAAAGTCACACAATCCCTGTAAATCAGTGGATCATTGTGACATAAAGAGTGGGGAGTTAGAAACATTGCGATTGAGAAAGCAAAAAAATGATCATTTTTGCATGTGCATATATGTTATATGAAGAAGAACAGCATTAGATATATCTGCACTGTATTGTAACATGAAAACAGTGAGGACGGATTTTTTTCAAGAACGAAATGGATGAGCAACCATCATAAGGAATTATATAACCGCACATTTTACTTTATTCTTAGAATCTCACAAGCATGATAAACGCGCAAATTTTCCAAGTTAAACCTGAAAGTCATTCTTTATGCTGACAGCAAACGTATAGCAGAATGTGGGCATTGATGATTGTATTGGAAAGTCGTAAATTATGCCACAAATTAATGCAGAAAGTTATTTCCTTGTTGAAGTTTCATCTGGAGTCAATATGTCTGCACACTGTAATCAAAAACATCCAATTGATATCCTTTGATTATGACTTACTCTTTATATTGTCTGTTCGGCACAGGTCCTTATCTTCCGAAATAAATTTCAATGCTGATGATGATGTGATCCCAGTGGCAGACTATCAATGTTTAACTCAATTCCTGTGCGCAAAGGGGATATTTATATATCTGCTAATAAAAATATCCTTTGCAGGACAATAACGAAAGCAACAAAAACAAAGATATAACAATAAAGTTTCCCTTATCAACAGTCCGGCAAGTAAAACTGTAACCCATTTCTTCGGTGGAGCAACTGAAACAATAAACATAAATGGGTATTCCATTGTGGAATCTCCCAAAAGAGGAAACATCCTACAAAACATTCGCAATTACACATACATACGTACACTTCTCTTGTATTGGCTTTTTTCATATGAGTTTCATACCACAGTACGTTATGTGTGTTGGATTTTGATGACTTTGAATCCTTTTGCATTTCATTAAAGCTTTCCATGTGTCCGCTATGAAAACTAACTTCATTTGCCTATTTTAAAGTGTACGTAAAAATTAAACGTGCATATACATATATGTATATAATATGTACATACCATATTGCATAATAATTGTATAAATATATAATAATTAATAAATTAAATATTAATTTGCAATAAAATACCTCATAAATCTCCAAGAATAATTTAATATGCCATTTAGTGATACAATACCCACCCCATTCCATTTTTTCTAAATCTTTCCATAAAATAAGTTGTTCCGATTAGTTTCCTATGACGGTGGGTTTCACGCCAATACACAGATGGTACCCACGGTTTGACGACGAGTGCAGGCAAGCGCATGCAGCTAAACAAGACGTCTACCTATAAGGCAATGCTGCGCCGACCAACGTTCATGAGCTCTACGAACAGGGAAGAAGCTAAAAACACCGGCTTTTCAGAAGAAAAGAGAAGGGGCATGAAAAGCGCGTGTTCGAGGAAATGGAAAGGTGTTATGGCACGTTATCCACGAGCTATACATTTTACCGGAGGTTCAAAACAGATATCCGGAGGATACAAGGTTCGGACCGAAGCCTGCTGGGTTTCAAAGTTGACAACTCGTGGTAGAGTCGCAGTCTGTGCTGAGAATCTGTATGTATTGTATGAGCGTCTGAAACCGTTTATGCATAACCTGATGAATCCCTATCAATATCTTCACATTACGGCAGATCCTGGAAAGGACCCAAGAAATACAAATCGACACTCACCACCTATTCGTCGATTTTAAGGCCACATATGACAGTGTGCACAGCGACGAGCTATACACTGCCATGTCTAGTTTTGGCATTCCTACCAAACTCGTCAGATTGTGTAGGATGACTCTGAAGAACTCTCGCTGCTCTGTCAGGTTCGGTAACGAACTCACGGAGACCTTCAATGTGAAAAAGGTTTAAGACAAGGCGACGCACTGTCGTGTGACTTTTTTAACATCAGCCTCATGAAGATCGTGCGTAACTGACAAGTCAACACCAGAGGCACGATCTTCCAGAAGTCAGTTCAATTGCCAGCTTACGCTGATGACATTGACGTGATTGGACGAATTCAGCGAGCCGTCAATGAGGCATTTGTTGGGTAAGTCTGGCGGTAAATGAGAGCAAAACTAAGTACATGCTGTCATCAATGAAGGACACACAACATCGATGTCTCGGACATCGTCTATCTTGGCTACGCGGTAAACAGGGACAACAACATCAGTACCGAAGTCAAACGCAGAATCACTCTTGCCAATAGCTGTTTCTTTGGGCTCAAGAGGCTATTCAGCATTAAAGCCCTCTCTCGAAGGACTATGCTCGCTTTATTTAACAGCTTGATCATCCCAGTCCTACTCTATGTCGCGTAAACATGGATATACTACCGTACGCTGTAAATGAAAAGACATGCAATTTTATTTACCAGTCGCAAATGGACCATCTTCGAACAACAAACTGCTTAGTTTGTTTAGTTTTAATGTTTTTATCATTTATATTCTAACAGCTAACGATTTTTCCACTTGTGGCTGCACGTAACGTTTGGCTCATATAGGAGTTACCTGCTCACTAATCGAAGAGTGGTATGATAATAACCTTTGGTAGTATGGATCAAGACATTCGCGTTTAAATGGAGCAAAGTTTGAGGAAGATTGAAGCCGTTGAAACCTACCATTTCAAGCTTCATTTGAATAGGTTAGTAAACCCCAAAAATAATGGCTCCAGTTATATGACCACGAATGAACTATATAATAAAGATATCTATCTATTTATTCTTAGGTTTTCCGCGTTGAAGAAAAGCCCGTTGGTCCTACCGTAGCATACTCTTTCTTGGCGCTGATCAGTCCTTCAGCTGTGTGCAACCTTTCATACAGGAAGTCTCCATTCCAATGACAACATATCTCACCGCACTTTTTACATTTAATAGCTGTGGCTCAACCATGTCGAAGCTGTGCCAGTTTTTTTTAGAGTCTCTTAAAAGTAAAGATGGCGGAATGCTAATGAGGATAGTTTCGCACTTCTGAATATTTATTTTCAATTTAAATTCTTCTTTATATAATTATTTTTTACCCAAATTTCGGTGCAACTAGCCATTTAAAAATGTATCTTTTTGGCTTGATCTGTACACAAATAAATAATCGACAAGCGCTATTAAATTTGACATAGAACCTGTAAGATTAGTTACATTTCAATTTTGTATTGCAATCTTCTTTCCTGTTATCATAAATCCTATTATCGTAAATAGCAGTTACTTCTTTTCTCAGCAAACGATATCGGACGCCTTTTTCATGTCAAATTGTTTTCCGGTATAATTTGTTTTCATTTGTTTTTGCTTTACCCAGATTTCTCAAGATCAAGATCTTCCAAAAGCAATAGTAAATATTGTAAAATGTTTTTATTGATTTTGGTAGTTGCAGAAAAGAAGTCATAATTAATTTATTTGTATACCTATACATCCAATATTGTACACATACACACATTTTAGCATTTGATTACTACACAATAGAATTATAGGTTGGAAATTATACTTTAAACATGAGCGTTCTTTTTTTTTAAATTACCGAATCTCAACAATTAATCCCGCCCATTGAGCACACCAGGAAACAACTTTCACAAGAAAAATAATTTCCAAAAAATTAAAAATCAAACGTCAATGCATGCATTTATGTACGTACATGTATACAAGTGTATGCTTCTGCATAAAAGACGGGTCGATGAAAAATATATAGAATAAGGCGTCACATTGACAGAGTAATTGGGAAAAGTAATTTCATTACAACCTTTCGACACTTCTGCGAATATGATAAATCAGCACCGGAAATTTGAAACCGTTTTCATTCGTTTCGCTGACTCCACTCTACAGCATGACTATACCATGCCAAACGATTAAAAATACCTCACCACTTCATCTCCATCTATAAGGTATCCGAGCGCTTACACGAAGTCGACGACTGGGACAATGGCACATATTACAACACACATCCTGGCCATACTGGCTAACCAAGAGCAGGTCTGACCATCTCCATGTCACCCAACTTCCTCTTTTAAATTGTTTTTCATTGCCCACAACAACGGACATCGGTGCACGTTGTTGTATGATGATGATTCCTATTCGACTACACAATGCACAAAAAAGAGCGAGAAGGCAATAAAAGCCTTTTGGCCAAATAAGCACTACAGACCGACATGTACACAAAATACCCCTGTCCCATGCATGTTATATGTGTGATAACGTGCTTTATTGCCGACCTTAAAAAAAGGAAAAACGAAATCAAATTTAAACCTGTAGGGTAAAACAACGGAATTAACTCATTGCGACGACGGATTACACCAACGCCCATGTACATATGTGAATATGTAGAACCGAATATCCACTAGATGCTTTTATTACTTGAGAGCCCAGGCAGGCAGATACAGACAGATACATACAGAGTACAAGTCGCATCCTTACACAGCCTCAATACAAGAGTTGAGCAGAGCAATTTTTCGAATGGCCTCAAGTATAAAATTAGCATGATAACGTCGTCCGAATCTCACACTAAAGCAATCCATTGACGGTGCTGCGGATGTGGTTTGAATATGGCTTATACTCATAGTCTTTGAAGAAGGGAAAGATAATACATTCTGGTTTTTATTCGTCCCAGAGGCCTTTGAAATCTGCTGTTGTTTAGAAGCGGACGTCGTCCGGTTGATGAATTGTGTTGTCATTGCGGATTCCGTAGCATAATCTTTTAAATTTAAAGAATGGCTTGATAAAGTTGATTGGTTCTCAGATACTTCCAGGATGTTCTTACTTATTATTTAAAGTTTTCTTGATGTAACATACTTTTATGTACGATTATGCTATTAACCAATATTTTATCGAACTTAACCTATGGTAGGTGACTTCGAATCGAAATTATTTTACGTTTTTTTTTCATTTTAGTTGTGTCAATTATATTTTTTCCACATTCATCATCGGGTTGTTTCCTTAGGAAAGGGAATAGTGGAAAAACATTTTTTTCATTCAGTATATTCACGTTACGATAATTTGCAGTTATTCCAAAAATATTTACACATTTGTGCAAAACCCGTAGGAAATGAACATCGTTTACAGTTCGCATGGACGTATGCCATACATGCAAACACCGCTACTTACATCTTAAAGTTTCCGAGTTGAAATATTGTCTTACGTCATGCGATCTGTCAATCTGTCGGCACATCCATTTACACCTGAAGTCTTCCCGTGTAGGAAGCGACAGCGAAGAACAAAGTTTTCCCTAACTTCGAGTTCTGCCTGCTGACACGCATTATGTCATGCCACCAGAGGGGAATAACCAAGAGTGCACTTGAAGGTGTTCGACTGAACTTCACGGATAAGTGGATTAGTTGCATTAAGATGCAACAATTTTCTTAAAATGTCCTGCACTATACACGACCCAGGCTCGTGCTTTTATGACTTCGGCAAAAGTTTGCTTTGGTGTTTCCTTTTCACCCATCCTTGCTGGACTAATGCATGCAAATATTATTGCATACGCGTGTGCCTTAAAAGGGGTGGCTTAATGCATTTATTTTATACCGTTGTTATTTTCAAAATTTCCTCCAACTGTGTTTAGTGGCACTTTAGTATTAGGAGTTGATATATCTTTTAACACTTCTCAGTGTTGAGTTGATGTCAGTAAATTATTTTTCAATCGAAATAAAGAAGTAAATATATACAAATGTTAATTTTTGCACACATTTCAGTTAACAGTAACTGACATCTTAGACCATATCACTATTTTCTTACTGCTGAATTGCGTTAACTTTCTTTATTTATTTAGACACAAGTGTCTAAACTTTTTCTTGTTTTTGTAGTGCCTGAAATCTAACATTTTGCTAGCTCTCAATATAAAAGTTTAGTTAGGTGACAAACCCATTGTCGGAAATTCATAAAAAATGCGTTATTTATATATTTATATTATATATATATATTATATTTATATAATTTATGTTTGTTTTATAATTATTTTTAAGGAATTATGTATTATAAACACAATTTATATATAGTGTTAGGTGTCTGGGCTTGTGTCATACTTTAAAATTCAATCTATTGGTAAAAATGCGATTCGTCTGGTTTTTGTCAGAGGTTTTCTTTTATAGATTTGAATTGCAAAGCAATTAAGCTTTTCTATTGTAAAGTTGGTAGCTTTTTACTCCGCTATTTGCAAACCTCTTAAGTATTAAAAATTATGAAAGGTTCCTAAGAGAGTTAAATTACATAACAAAATCAAAACAAGCTTATCGGATGATTAAGGTTCCAAAGGCTTTCCAAAAACAGATTTTTAGATTGCCTAAAGCTAACGTTATTGAGAGGAAAATTTACGAAGACAAGAAACCACACAAATTTGCAGATATATGTACACAACTCAATATACATGTATACTTATATAACTACGGCTAAAATACCGAATGTTCTAAAAATGTTTACGCTTAGCACAGTGACGTGCTAGCCAGGGATGTATGAGGGAGGAGATGCACAGTTTTACAACTGATCGATCAGCTGATTTTCCCTTTATGCATTAAAAGTTTGACTGTTATTTACCAGTACCAATTTACGTTTCGCCTCCAAAAAGTCAATATGGCGGCTAATTCGTCAGCAATCTTGTGTATATTCGAATGAATTCATCAGGCTTCTTGTGTATATTCAACACATTTCGTTCGTTTTCGTTTGATAATGTAAATGCAACGGAAACTCATACAACGAATATTTTGAAAGCGTTTACTTTGTGGTGAAAAAAACTATTTCTTCTCTTCTCAATTCTCAATTTTATGAATTATATGCCCAGATCACATGTATTCTTATTAAAAATAAAACTATGTCTGTAAATTAACCGTTCAAGGAGGAAAAATGTTATAAACAACGTTGTCAAATGGAATTGGCGGGAGACTACAAAGCTGTGTCTCTTTCTCCCTTATTAGTCGCTGGTGTAACATTAATTGTGTAATTCATAAGGCAGATTAATATAATAATAATTGTTGGCGCTACAGTCCAAAGGGGGACCAGGGCCTAGCTTGCTCATCAACTACTGGTGTTGTGCGCGCTACTGTTCTCTCACGAGTAGTAGAAGGACCTACAGTTTTTTGCCGACTCCGAACGGCGAAATTTGAGAAGCTTCCTTAGACAGTTATTACTCTTTGAGTGTTGTCAGCAGCTCGAAAGAGGTGGTGCCGTGAAATATTCGAAAAATTGGTGTTGAGCTGGGAATCGAACCTAGACCCTTCGGCGTGTGAGCGTCGCACTCTACCCACTACGCCACGGCGGTCACCATAAGGCAGATTGATTGTAACAAAAAAAAAGTGGGAAATGAATATTTTAAGTAAGATTATTCTTTATGTTAGCTACTTTATAAGAATATTTTTCTTGCAAATGATCCTGTCAACTTTGCTTACAACACTGTACTAAATTTCCATTTTCAGAAGTACAGAATCTCTATAAATAATGCTAATACCTATTTTTTATGGCTAATCCTGAGAACGAATAACAAAAAACATTTTCATATATAGTAGTATTTCTCTAGAACGAATGGTTTGCAATGAAGGGCAAAAGATAAAACCATGGCAAAGAGTCCTTGTAACTGTGCATAAGCACAAAAAAAAAAATACAGTAACTTGTCTTTACATTTGTTCTTAAATATAACGCATATATAAATCGATTAGTAACTTTAGCTAGGCAACGATATTTTTTTTTTAATTTGAATAAATGTTCAACAGTTTAGGCATATACGTAGCGCAGACGTTCTTACGCGGTGCAGAATAAATGGGAGGTGGATGTGGGCCGATGAACTAAAGGCATTTGGATAATACTACGAATGTCTATTTAATACGATTTTGGTTTAATTTTAGACATTTAATACATTCGAAAAAATACATGTATATATGCATATATATAAAATATATGTATACTGGAAAAACGTTAATTGGTACTATAATTTTGCGAGGATTTGTGACAGCAGTGCATATGCTACTTAACATTTGAAAGTTTTAATTTTTATATACTATACAAATTTGTAATTATTATGTATTTACTCGTACATTTTTTTCATTTCATTAATTTGTATATTCCCTTTGTTTTTGCTATATTTTGCTTAAAGTTTTAATTTAGATAACGAAGATAAAACACCATTAATGGACATCACCCTTTAATATGCAGTATAGTTTCAAGATACACAACCACACACGGTATCCTATAGATGCTTGAAAGGCTTTTCGAGTACGTCTCCCCTTCAAATATGCACTCGCACTGTTGGCTGCATTGCATCACATGCCTTTTTCCACTCTGTCGACTCTGACATAAAATAATAATCGCTTCCATCCACTTCTGTTCCATATTCGACCACGTAGACATCCTTGAACAATTCGAGCATCGCTCCGTCGTAGTTGTACTTAAATTTTTATTGTTTTTGATTTCTGACTACGATGATGATGACTCAATTCAGACTCATAGTCGACAGGCAATTTTGTCGGGTTCCTTTTGCTATCGTTCGCTGAGGACCACGGTGGCTGAACTCAATTCGTTCTGCGTTTTCAATTCTGCTCTAGGTTTATGAAAGTAAATTGCGTTGATTGCAACCATATTTTCCCACCCATTCTTTCCTTGCAATGCATCAAATCCGGTCTCATATAACTTCACATTCATTGAATAAAAGTCATCGTCTCGTTGCCTATTAGCAATTGAGTAGTGGATGCCATATCCAGACAGTTTGCACTATCCACTTCACTTTTAAGGGATATAATGCCATTAATGCCTTTCAGATAATGGCGATATAGTTTTCCACAATAATCTGTTGTTGTTTTGTTTCCATTGTTCATGTTTGTTAAGTATGTGTTTCATTATTCCTGTGATTTGCTGTCTACAAAATAAAAATGATTACCGATTGGATTTAAACAAGATAGCACTGGTTATACTACAATTTTCAGAATAAGTATAAAAACTTCAATTCCTGCCAAATTCGAGACTAAATTTAAAACAAAAAAAAATCAACATACAAAAAATAAATAACTTAATTCATAATGTCCAAAGGCAAATTTAAACTTCAGTGGATATAGATTAGGTAAGAGTACCTGTAAAGGGTCTGTAAAGGGTCTGTTAATCAGATGCAAGAGCCAAGTTAAGATTAGTTAAGTTATTGTAGTTACTAGGAATTCATATTAATTTTAGAACAAACATCTGATTTATCGTCGATTTTTATATAAGACCGACAATATAATTGCTGCATATGCGAATCGTATATTTTTCCGATCTCAATAGTAATTTTCCAGTAACATTTAAAAAAAGTTCTCTCTCGCATCGATCCAATCATTATGTCTTCGATTTCTTCAAAAGATCCGAAGCGGAAAAAATAAAGTACATTTGAAATTGATTCATTATCACACAGATGCTTCAGAATGTGAATATTAAATCACAAAAAATGTCGCCGGTAACCCCCTCGGTGTTTTGTCCATCAATGCATGCTCATCTTAGTGTTTGAATACATTGTAAAGTGCTGAAACATGATATTTGGTTTCGCAGAGAAAATGGTCCGTCCAAATGTCTAAACACTGATGAAAAATTCCCCGAGGCAAATATTTATGGCAATAAAAGCACTTATCCTTGTACCTTCGGCACTAAGCTTGCACAACACTCAAAGCAGAAACAGAAAAAGGGAGACAAGAGACCATCACAGGCACTCTGGGAGTGTAAACACAAGGCTTCTTGTGTACGGCGATGCTACTGCTTTGGCAAACGATGAATGAGAACGGGGCCGGCTTGAAAGTAAATGCCTCTGGATGAATATTAATTACCATTTGAAAGGTTGTCATGCTGGTGTGTATTTATCAATTCATAGACGCATGCAGACAACCCATCTATTTGTTCATGGGTATATAAAAGGTGTTCAACGAGAAGGTCTGCAACAGAGAAATTTATTGACCATCACTCAGACGACACAACGTGTGCTATACATTCTACGAGACGGTAAGAAACAATGCATCACAACAATTAGTGTACAAAATTTCGAAGCCAGAAATACATCACAGACAATTTCTTGGGGATCTAGTGGGGTGGTTTTCAAAACTGATGTGTTCCAGATGCAGCGTCATATCTTTAGCAAAAGCAGAGACTACACAAGGGTGTGCTACATAAAAGCTATTTTATGACCATCGTTGCCTCCCACTTATGTATGTTAGGAAATTTTATGATGTAACAGCATGTCTGATGATTGTGTTGATATGGGATAATGATGATTAGGTTAATGTCCTCTAGGCATTGGTTTCGATGTCGGCGGTGGTTTAAAGGTTTGTATTGGTGCTAATGTAAGAATGTTTGAAAACGTTTATATATAAATAATTATCTTATACCTATGTGCAATGTGTATAGTTATATTCCGTAATGTGGAATAAAATATTATTTTGTGGCAAGGCTATGCAATCTTTCAAGCTTTTTAGATGGTGTTCAGTTGAGCTTTTACATTCGTAAAGGAGAAAGTGCTACATAACTGCTAAGATGAAAATCAATAAAATGAAATGAACATTAAAAAATCCTTACAGTGTTGACATTTTATAATTTTATAGTTTAAGTTTCTTCACTTCTCCATGCAAATCTTAAAGGAAATATGTTCTTGTAAAATATTGGGAATAAAATGTTGCTCTTATTCTGCAGTCAAAAGAGTTAAACGAATATTATTATAACAGAGCACTATTGCATTTAATCATTCAATTAAAATTTGACTATAGATTATTCAATTTGATTATTAATATTGATCTATGTTCTCACTTATAACCAATTTCTTTAGAAGTGCTCCTTATTTTTATATATTTTTAATATTAATTTTTTTTAGATAAATCTTATTGTGCAGTTTTCTTCATCTTTATTTAATACTTCTAAGTTATTTTCAGGTATGCGCTCAAACAAAATTTGCGTTCAAAATTAGCCACTTAAATTTCTTTTGGAGTCGGAGACCACAACTGTGAGGCCTATAACTCTTGTTTTCGACAACGATTCTCGCCCTAATTGATAGGCAATAACAAGTTAAATGCAAAAATATGAGTCCGTATATTGATTATGTTGACGTGTCTGCTGCCGTTCAGAAACCCGTAATAAACGATTGAACTGATTGATTGATTGATATTGAACAGGTCACATTTTTGCGTAATGATTTGGTTTTACACTATTGCAAAATCAAGATGACAAGAATTGAAAGCGACGTACGTTGAGTTCTAGGGAAGATGAAACTTGAGTTATAAGAGTTATATGGTTATATGCTTCATAATTCACCATTTAATCCAAGAAAATAAAATATTTTGTTTTGTTGTTTGGATGCTGGCGGAATCAAAGGCTACGCAAAGAGATAACATTGAAAGCGAAATAACGCATTCTCAGCAAACGTACTAGCGTTGTCTGAACGAAGCTTTGTTTTATTCGTAAATATTTTGATTTTACATTAGCCGATAATATTGGTTTTGAAATACCCAAAATGGTTGGTTTTTTTTAAGTTGGCAAGCTCTTATTGGAAACTTAAAAATATGCATCTGAAGCTGGATTTTATATTAATAGTGTCAGGATCTTTTTCACTGCGTTTAGCTGTTCACAGCCAAAATTGTACTTTTCGGTAGTAGTATTTTAACTCTGACAACGAATTATAATAGAATCCTTTAAATTTAATATTGTTTGTTTTGCGGTGAGACATAAATAAAAGAACTACTATTTCCAAAGAACTATTGCTTTTTCGAGGACAATTGTTATTAATGTAATAAATATTATTTTAAATAAATATGAAATTAAATATTGAATATGAATATAAAATATTTCTTGCTTTTGGGCAAATATATTGGCTCTTTTCGTTTGCAGTTTTAAAAAACAATGCCCTACTCAAAATTACCAACGACTTGAATGAAGAATTTTGTAATTGTCATACTGTTTTATCACCAATTTATAATCCTAGGGTACTATAAAATGCTCAAAGCAATATATATTCACGACTTCAATCCTTATAACTTGAGTGTTGCATGCAAAACTTTACAAATCGGTTTTGATTCCTTTTTTGAATTTGTGATGAAAATAAAGAAAGGTCATTAGCATCTATTCTTTGTGTACAACAAGACCGTTCTTTTGTGACAAAATGATCGGTAAGTCCTACTTCAGTTTATCTACATACGATGCGGTATCAATTGATGGAATATTGATGGAGTTTTATATGATTTATTTAGGGGTAAATGCCCTATTTATTGCGTTTTATTTTTTGACTTTACTTGTGGTGGGTATATTTTATACGATGCCTTACGGACCAAAGAGCACGTTAAGTAATTGTATTATTTATCGCACAAACGCCATTGGGCAGCTCGATATCGACAATTTTTTTTGTGTTAACCATTTGCTTTTCGTTTGCTGTCACTTGGAAAGAATTTATTGTTTTTGCCGTTTGGTCTTTGGATACACAATCCCATTGTCTTTCACTTGCTGTGAATTTACATGACGCAAACATATCTACATATGTATACTGAAAGAAGATTAGTATGTTAATGTTTCACGTAGGTTTAAACTCTTTTTCACTCTTTTGAAATCGGCAATAAAATATAGGTTGACATTATTCATTATTCCAAGAACAACAAAACACACTAAAATAGCACTCCGAAACGTGATCGGCTCTGTACATATTTAACATTTTTTCGGAATATCAAATAATTAAAAGCGTTTAAGGTCCTTTACAGGGACCTTAAGCACATTTAGCCAATTTTGCTTTTAAACCCCCCCTTACGTATTCCGTTGATTTGCCTTATTTACCTGGTGTGTCTACGTGATCTGTCTACAGTATGTACCAAAACATGTCACATCAACCTACATAATTTTATCATATACTGAACTAACTTAGGGTTTTAAAATATATTTCTTTATACCATTCATCTTTTAACAATGTTTTTAAAAGCAGATCATAGGCTGGTATGGCGTTTTTTTTTCTGAAAATTGTAATACAAATAATTCAATGCAGAATATATGATTTTCTAGATACTTTTATACAGATGCAGGCAAAAAAGAGAGAAGTTCCACTTGGGAAGAATGTTCACTAAGCCACCGAACTAAGGATTTATTTTGTTTGCCGTAGATTCCTCAGTTCGGTGTTAACTATGATATCTGTGCGTCAACACACATAATATAAATGCATGTTGTATATATACATACATCTAGTGTTAGTTCAATTTTTAATTCTGATATCCAGTCATAGTAAAATTGTCCTTGTGAAATAACAAACCTTTCTACCCAGATTTCCTTTCGCAATAAAGAATTTAACTCAATGAACTGGGAAACAAATGAAAAAAGTATATTCCAAAATGTTCTATTTGATATAACGCATGTATGTATGTATAACGCCGCACTCGGTTGAACGCTAAACAAATGATTATTTAATATTTGCTTTATGATTTTATTACTACCAGTTGATTTACTCTATTATTGTATTGCATGCATGTGTGGGTATCGTTCAACTTTGGAGGGCTGTACTCTGGGATTCGATTATTCCGCTTGGAAGGTGAATCCATAAATGAATGAATGAAGGGCACTGATGTCGTGTCGCGTGTTGAAGCGTTAGTCGCTACTCACAAGGGAAGAACTGTCTCATTTTGAGTCATATACGAAAGCAGTTTCATATTTTACTTTGTCTTATTTTTAAGGGATTTGATCGAAGAAAATATTACAATGTAGAGAAATAATGTACGCTTAACTGACTTCTATTTAAGTCGTTAGGTGGGCTGTGACCTGAATGATAAGATATATGTTTTGATTAAAGGAACGTGAGTAGCAACTTAAATGTGTGATCGTTGCTTATGGAAGATATATTATTGATTGCATTTTATAACGGATTCAATTTATTTGATGACAGGATTCCAAATATTTAACTTAATTGAACTTGTATTTATTATGGCATCTGATTCCCCGCTCAATCATGTGTGCTCCACATTATATAATTTTCATTTCATTACATTTATATTAAGTGTTGTACTTTTTTTTTATGAAATTATTGTCAAGATACAAATGTTTCGATAGGGAACATTTGTTGTAAACGAGCCCTTATTTATTTTTTTGTTTGTTTGCTATGACATTGAACATGATATTGAACAGACAAAATCATATATTTTTATCGTGTTAAAAATTTCGAATTTTGTACCAGAAAGTGATGACTTGCGGAAAGCATTCATTTTTTGTTTTTACTTGAAGAAAACTGCTGCAGAGTCGCATCGACTGCTCGTCGAGGCATAAGGCAGAAGCAACATGCAAAAGATGGTTTCAACGGTTCAGAAATAATGATTTTGATGTGAGAAATGAAGAACGTGGAAGACCAACAAAAAAGTTTGAAGACGCCGAATTGCAAACGATATTGGATGGAGATGACACTTTGAGTCAAAAGCAAATGGCAGCAATGTTAAATGTTGCACAACAAACAATTTCTGACCGTTCAAAAGCTATGGGAAAGATCCAAAAGTGCGGAAATTGGGTGCCACATGAATTGTATGAAAGACAGATGGAAAACCGAGAAAACAGTTGTGAAAATTTGCTTCAAAGACACTAATGAAAATCGGTTTTGCATCAGATTGTTACTGGGGATGAAAAATGGATTTATTTTAAGAATCCTAAACGGAAAAAATCATGGGTTAATCTGGGACAACCTTCAACATCGACTGCAAAATCATATCGATTCGGCAAGAAGACCAGAAAGGTGTGCTGTACCACGAGCTCCTAAAACCTCGTGAAACCGTTAATATTGATCGCTACCGACAACTAATGATCAATTTGAACCATGCGTTGATCGAGAAACGACCAGAATGGGCCAGAAGACATGACAAGGTAATTTTGCTCCATACCAATGCACCTGCACACAAAGCAAAACCGGTTCAGGATACAGGTAGCTGGGACCAGCTACCTTCCGACTACCATTTGTTTTCATCGATGGGACACGCATTGGCTGAGCAGCACTTGGATTCCTACGAGGGAGTCGAAAATTGTGTGTCTGATTGGTTTGCTTTAAAAGGCGAACAATATTATTGGCGTGGTATTCACAAATTGCCAGAAAGGTGGTAAAAATGTGTAGAAAACAATGGCCAATACTTTGAATAAAATGTTTTTACTTTCCCATTAATAATTAATGTTTTATTTTCAAAAGTATGCTCATTTCATTCCGGTATACCTGTTTGTATACATGTTTGTATATATGTTTGATAAAAAGTGTTTTTTTTCAGAATAATGTTAAATTATAATCCAATACCACTATCAAATACATACAATACATCACCAATATGTCATCATCACGGATGTTTCCAACAAACCGATAGAGCCAACAAAAAGTTGGTTGATATGATGAAATAGCAATAAACCTTCCCCAACGCAAGTCCCTCCTCATGAATATGACAAACGTAAGGGGCCATTTCGTTCACCGTATTGATACCTCATCACATAGATGTCAGATACGTCTCCAATGTGTCAGTATGCTACTTTTCTCACCATAAATTCACACAAGTAATATGCCAAAAATAACATTGATACCTGTGACAGAACTGTTGAAATGTATGATAGAAATATTAAGTCGTTGATGTTCTGCAATTGACAATTTATACAGTCATCATGCTTATCAACAAGGAAGAAGCCAATTTATGATTCCTAATGCTATATAGTAATTACAGGCACTTCATACATTTTATAGACTCTCTTAATTACACGCGTCTTTAACATAATAGCACGCGTGTCATATTCCCAGCCGTCCTATTCCCAATGATTATCCTTCCTTCGTGTTCTGCAAAACCTTAGCACGCTAAACATATTCTCATTCCACATACCTTTATATGAGAAGTGTGCAAATGTGAGAAAAGGAATGCTTTGTGTATCGCTTCGTGAGCAAGCGACAAATGATTTGAATTCTTAATTACTGGGGTTTCAGGGTTAGCTTCAGGTGTTTGCGTGTAGGAATGCCGATGGTGTGGAATTTTATTTTTGTACTTAAATTGAGTCATTATTTCAAGGGACACGTTAAGATGATATAAAAAGGTGCCAAATGAATATAATAAAAAATAGCGATTGATAAAATAGTTAATTACGATAGTACAGAGTGATTAAACTATTTTCAGGCGGGCATATATACTAGAGCACGTGTTATATTACAAAAGCATGTTCATTAATACGGAAAAAGATATGTAGACTAATAGGTTTGGTAATGTTATTGCTTCGACTGTTTCCCATTTTCCTGCTACATTATTTTAAACTGTTTGATTTTTATAACTTAAATTCTTTCTTCTTTAATTTAAATTAAATTTATATAAAATTGAATGAAAATAATTAATTCCAATGATCACATACTATAGATGTGCTTATTTATGTTTATAAATAACTTAATAATAATAATTTTCTTTTTCTCAGGTATACAAACAACAAACCAACAAAATATTACCACAGCCTTGCAACACCAGCTGCGGCAGCGAGTTCCTGCTCAAACATCCAACATCAGCACAACAAATATAAACCAAACTCACTACAGATTATTTCGCAGTGTAGGTGATAATAAGCGAAATACCAGCGGGCGAAAATCTTCGTCAAGGGCTGGCAAGAACTTAATACATTTATGTGCCAAATGCTTAGGTGCCGAAATACATACACAACTTCAAGAAAATAATTTGCAGTTTCTAAGTAGAAAACAAGATCTGAGTACAGATACCAGATCCTTAAATCCACTGCTTCCACTTTCTTCCTTAAACAAAACCGTGGCAATGAGAACACAAAAGTCTATGACGCCGCTCAATCCTTCCTTCCAGACATCGATAAACTCATCAATCTCAACAACATTTACGACGAGTAGATTGCGACAGGAGTCCTCGCATTCATATCTTGATGAACAGGATCCATCTAGCGAGGATGCCGCTCAAGAATCGCTTGAACAGAAACACAGTCGAAGGCTCAAGCGTGGGGCGACGAAATCGCTCGATCTGTCACTCACAAGCAGTGGTGTGCTTAGTAGTGAGGAATTTACCATCGATGATAACAACAACAACAAGTTACTTAGTTCAAGTGATATAAGAAAAAGTGATATTAGAATAAACAAGACTAAAATATCTTCTTCAGCCTCTTCAGCTACTTTATCTTACTCTTCTTCATCATCGCCTTCTTTCTTAGCGGCGGAGACATCATTGCCCTCATCCCCATCGAAAACTTCATCAGACGTATCATTATTAACTTCTGCTCCAGCTTTGTCCGACTCTTCCTTAATCTATTCCCAACCTTATCTTTCACAAGAATCTCTGTCATCATCATTCGAAGACGAGAGAACTTCTAGTAGCCGTAGCAGTAGCAGTCATGGTAGTAGTAATAGATTAAGTAGTAGTATCCTGCCATTGGCAACACCGTTACAAATGGATGTGGCCAACAAGAGTCGTATTGACAGTAGAACGAAACAGAAATCGGTGCGCGCTGTAAAAAAGAAAGAGCCCATAATAATAATAGATGATGCCGAAGAGTTTGATAGTGGTGGAAGTGAAAGTGGCAGCATGATCAGTAGCAGAGGAAGTGATTTGGCTGTACTTGGGGTAGGGAATGACGATGACAATGAATACTACTCAAATAACAAGCCAGTTGCAATGCCACTGAGACCAATAATTCGTGGCCCTTATGATGACGAACATGACGAGGAGATGTCGGTAGTTTATGCTGAGCAACATACGGAAGTGCGATTGGTTTGTGAGGTTGACTTGGATATTGCCCTGAGTTCATGGTACAAAAATGGATTGGTAAGTAATTTCTGTTTTACTTGTTAACTTCCTACATATATGTATGTACATTCATTACGTATTTAAATACTCAATATATGCTAAGAATAAATCAACCCACTTGGGTACTACTTCACCTTGAACGCGATTTTTACTAGATACGGCTTGTCTTTTCGTATTCATATTTCTCCATTACAAGTATAGTGCTTTAATTTACATATATGTATAATATACGCTATTTGCAATAATTTTTCAATGTTTAAAAAATGTGGGGTTAGTCTAGAAACACCTTCGCCAAAACTTGGATCACACATTATTGAATTACGAATTACTACGTTTTGTTTTACTTTTCATCTTCTCAAAAGCCTCCATTATTAGCCAAAATTCAAAAACTCTTAATTTTATATAATAAAATAATCATGAATTCATTATCCATCAGGGATTAAATCTAACTACAAACTTATAAGGGCGTAAGAGAACAGCGTTTTTTCCTCAGACATTTTCTAATTTAAATTCCGCTATTTGAAAAATTTTCATTTGGACATTTGTGTGCGGTAATTCGCAAGAACTGAATGCATCTTGCCCTCTTTCGTCGTTGACACAAAGCAGTTGTTATTCAACATCGGAATTTTTAAATGAAACCCGAAACCCCTTCCAACATTCAGCTAGATAGGACCAAATGAAAGATATAAAGAGAAGAGATAAAAATCAAAACCTCAATGAAAAGGAAAAAGACGACCTATACAGAAGAAATCTGAAACAACCCCGTAACCCATGAAGCGTACATTCGTACTTATCCGAAAACCCATGAAGCGCACATTCGTACTTATCTGAATGTCTTGGGCTTGGTAATGAAACAAAATTGAACGTTTTTCCCTGTTTTACATTTGAGTGACGCTAATGCGATTTGCAATGTTATAATCGATTTGTTTCTTGTTTTTATCCGCACACTAATAATAAATCAGAACCCCCATTCCCTACTGGAAACAAAAAACAAAATAATGAATAAATAAATTTTGCGACAAGCATGACTGGTAGAAATGCAATTATCCTAGTCGTTAGCTGTTTTTCGACGGAACAGGATAATCCACTTACATAATTGTTGGAATTTATTTGAAGTTTTTTATGTAACAATAGGCCCAACGTTAATTTCAATCATTTTTGCAGATGTTGAGATGTGTATTCACAATGAAATAAAATTTCTTATCTACCGTAAATTATAATTTTAATCTTATATTCTTTATTTATTTGTTATTATGCTGTTTAGTTTTATTTCAAACCAACAAAGACAATTCTGCAAAACAATATTTGCAATAACACAACTCCAATCTTGTAATATTATTATCTTACGAAGAACTCTTCACTTCTTTTTCGCCCATTTCTCACAAACAATCATGTAGACTTCTATAAGCTTGATGTTTATTTTGTTATTATTATTATATTATTTTCATATCAAAGAGACTCAAGGAAAGCAATTTGGAAAATAATGCATGACACCTCTGTACTGTAATCGTTTCTAACAACTACGAAAAAATTGTAAGGCTGTAAACGCTGAGTCCTAAAGTTCGTAGTAGTATTCGAACATGCAAATATGCACGTATGAAAAAAAATATGTACGTTGCCAGCATCCGTTCAAAAACTTATGCATCATCCAGAGGATAAAAACTTTGTTATTAATGCACTGCGCTTTAAGTTGAATCAGCGACCACGTTTACGATCCAACCTTTTTCAGATGACAATGATTGCGTAAACTCCACTGGTTGGATAGAATTCCATGCCTTCAAGCCCATCGTACCGATCCAGGAAATTCGTGTCATTGTAAAATAAATAAATTGTTATTTAACTAGGATTTATGTTCACAAGTGGCCGAGATGAAATTTTCCTTGCACCAAAGGTTGGGTGTTTTATGCTTTGCATCATGGCCGGATGAGAGTTGAGTTCGTATTGAGTATACTCGGTTGTAGTTTTTCGTAAGCATTTGCTATGTTATGTTTTACTTGTTTGAAGAAGGATAAGTGGGTACTTGTGTCAAATTAAACATTATGAAAACTGTGAGATATTTTCGGTCTCTCACAATGTTGTGATATTAATGCAATTTACGACACGAATTTACTAATAAAAATGTATCTTCAAATTTATGTTAAGAATAACATCTAGATTCTTTGTATTGTTTTAATTGCATATTGGTCCAACGGTTGGTTCTTGTTGCAGCGTATTTATTATCTCTATTTGTGCTTACTATATCTTTTTCAGGTTAAAGTTGATTTTAAGTGAATGTTTTGCAATTGGGCTTTTACGAAGATCAATTACCATTGCATACACTTTAAATACATAGTCTCAGTAAATATTCCATGTTATTTGCTCAGTACCTGTACACTGCTACGGAGAGCCGTAGTTACATTTTTGTTAATTGACGCTTATCCACCAGTCCCAAAACACGCCTGAAATCGTTTATCGCTGTTAAATTATTTTTTTTTAACTCTTCAATTCCCAGTGTCACCTGTAGGAGACATCCGTTTAAACATTATTTTCATGGAATTGTTAAATGTTTTTTTTATTTTTCTATGATTACATGAAAGCTAACAAGTATGTCTGTAACATTTATTTTTCTACCAAAGCTAGCGTTTTATGTCAAATTTATTCAAAAGTTTCGGTATCCATTGATACTCTATTGTGTTCATATATTTCTTGCAATAAAATCAGGAATAATTATGCCCAGGCCGTAAGTTTTGTAGTTTTTATAATTGCATCCGGTAAATGAATCTGTAAGCTATTTCACATACACTATTCATTGTAAAAATACCATTTGGTATCTTTAGAGTTTCGTTCAAAACAAGAAGTGTCACCTGTAGGTGATACTGGGTAGTGTTATAGCAAAACAGTCGACAACCATGGATGCCATGGATTGAATCCTATCACAAAAGTAGATCGTATTGGAGTGATACATAAAAAACGTTCGAAAATTCAAGTCGATTGTCCCGCTGTTATCAGAATGTATAACACATATATGGATGGAGTTGACGGTTTTGAAGAAAATATTGACTCCATTGGACGCAGCTTGCCAAAGTGCTTGGATCATAAAAAAACAATCAGCCAATAAGTGGACGTACTGTGATTTTCGTAGACACATAGTTAACACCTATCTTCAAAAATATGGAAAGCCTTCAGTCCGTGCTAGTTCTTGTGGAGTTCCAGTGCAGAATTGGGTTCCAAGAGAACTAAAATTAACAGGTAGCGTCGATGATCAAGTGGATGTAGACTGCTCTCAACGGCGGTGCGGGTATTGCCATCAACGCACACGTAAAATATGCGCCAAATGTAATGTCTACATTTAAAATGTTGGTACGCGTTTCACAACAAATAAATATCCAATTCTAAACGTTTATACTCTATTAAAAAAAAATAAAAACACTATTTTGATTTGAAGCGATAAGTGAAACAATAAATGCCCAGTGCCATCTGTAAGTGACAGTCCTTTTTTAAAAAGAGTGGGGGTATAACTAAAAATAGAAACATTTTTTTGTGTCAGCTTTTAATATATGAGCAATGTTAAATGAAAGGGTTTTCAATATTTCTTATTAACATAGCTATGGGAATTGAAGAGTTAATATAAATACATACAGTATCGGACAAAACATTTGCAACTTGAACAGAAACTAGGAAATTTCATAAAATATATTTTTTATCCGAATACACAATAAACTTCACATCTTCTCATAAACTTGAACGTCTGTATTTAAGGAAAACAACAACTACTACTATAACTACTTCTTTTGTTTTCTTATATTGATAAATACTTCGGCAAACCGGCGATTTATGAATATTTTATAGCTATTTCCTTTGTGACATGTCTGATGTGAAATAGTCCACAAAACGGTGCCTTAACGCATTACCAAACTTATAAGGTGTCATTATTGAAATGTGCAAGAACACGCGAGGTATGGTGTGTTCAGAAATATTTACGCAAGTGAGCCTGCAGGTAGCGAGCTTCTAACAAGTGATCAATACAATATTACTGAAAAATAATGGGAAACACCTGCGATGCAATGATAAATAGGTTGTTAAGCATTGTAGTCACTTTAGTTGCAATTGTTTTGTCGCGAGACAGTTGTAAGTTCCTTAGCATAATGTATCATAATTTAAAAAATATTTATTGGATTTTCATGATTTCATGATGATGATGATGATTTCATGATTTTCATTTTTTTGTTGTTTTCCTTTAATACAGACCTTCCAAAGTATGTGAAGTCTATTGTGTATTCGGATAAAAAGTACAATGAATTTTATGAAATTTCATAATTTCTGTTCGAGTTACAAATGTTTTGTCCGATACTGTATATGCCCACAGTATAAATTCTCCCTCTCAGAATTGCTTAATCGATTTCTCATACATAGTTTAATTCAGTTGATCTGGTTTGTTGCAGAATGGATAAAAGTGCAGTGCTGTTTCTATTATCTGGCGTTAACGTGTATTTTATGCAATTTGAGGAAATATATAATAATACGTAAAGTGACTCTCAGAAGGGAATTGACAACTCTCCCAACCGTATCATAAGATGGATTATCGTCCCGATGGTAGTTGAAAAGAATATTTCTGTGCGTCTTCAACTCGCTCCTTGGGATTGTCGCCTTTGCAGCAGCGGTGTTGTAGCCGTCCTTGTAGCCTGTCAATGAGGTACACTTTTCTTGTTCCTTAAAGGAATTTTTCCCTAGGGTGTGCTTCACAGAATTCCCAAGAAACAGCAACCAAACACGACAACATGATTTGTTGATAATATTGACAGGTTTTCGAGTATACTGCACTGCTACCCTTTTATGGGACCAAAGAAGAGGAGACTACATTCTATGCTTCTATTGGCCAGCAACCAAAAAGATTTATTTATGTATGTGGTTAAAAATATGTACATACAACCATACAAATGCATCCATGTAAAACCATTAGATATAGTGACTTAAAGGAATCAAAGTAACTGTTTCAATAAATTGTCTGATAACTGTGAAATGACGTCCTGAGTTAGTACTCAGTGTGGTGTAAAATAACTGAAATAGATCAGTTCAATGCGGAAAGCAAAGAAAAATGAGAGAAATTGATTTCCGGTTTTCACCGAAAATATGTGAAGGTAGTATAAATTGAACCGAAAATTGCTAATCAAAAGTTTATTTGCTGTCAAATTGAATCCGATACACATTGAGAAAATCAATGCCGAGTCGCGGCTGTTAACATCAGTTTGTTCCAGTATGCTGTTCCAATCGCAGGAACAACCTGTTCAGGTTTGCTGTCGGGAATAAAAACTATGCTTTGAAATCTCTTAAAAATTTTCAATTCATTACGTACAAATGTATATACATTGGTGCAAGGGTATTGCGCATTGAAAGAATGTGTATACCATAGTATGTGTACAATCAATGCAATAATATATTTGTTGCAGGCAAACAGGATGGAAGAACGAAGACTTAACTCTCTGCGTGAGCACAGTAATGTGTGTTACTTAATCTTAAATATTATGGGATAAGCAGGAGAATTTCGCGAGCAGGGTTCAAGAACCTTAGAACCAAACTAACGGCGGCTTATTTAATTTAGGCATGCAGTACCTGCATGAGTTAGGAGCAAGCGTAAAGCAAGTAAGCTATAAGTAAATCGCTTACTTTTTAAAAACTAATTACTGAGCCTACAGGCTTTGTGAATATTACAACTATTTAGCGATCATTTCAGTAAAACCTTGATTCATATCGCAACCAGTCCTTTCGCCATAATAAAGACAAAAAAGAATGTTATTGTTTTTTGCTACTAAAGATGTAATTATATTAAATTTAATAAATGGAAGATACATTCCTAATGCTTACCCTTCAGATAAAGGGGCAAGAAATATTTGTATTGAGATTTTAGAAAAAGAAAGCTCAATTCGTATATTATATATCTATTGTTTTCTACCAAAATCTACAAGTCTTAGTAATGCAATATTATTCACACTTACGGGCGTTCAATATATTCTCGGTATGGGTATGAAGAAAAATGCGAATTCAATTTAAACTGTTTTTATTTTTCAATATAATCTCCCATCATCAATACATTTGTTACATTATAAGATAAGCTTTTTTAAACCCTCAAAAAAATAAATTTCTTCTTTGTCTGCAAAATTCCTATTTCTTGCTGACTTGAGTTCTTCATCATCCGAAAATCTTTTTCCACGAAGACTTTTTTTTCAAATCCAGAAACAGGAAATAATCACAAGGGGCAAGGTCTGGACTATAGGGTGGGTGTTGGATTTCTTCATAACCACAATCTCGCGCAGCAGCCTTGGAAACTCCAGACGTGTGAACACGAGCGTTGTCATGAAGAAGCAACACACCCGCTGCGAGTTTACCCCGTCTTTTCTTTTTAATTTCCTCCCGCAAAATATGCAAAGTGGAAGCATAGGATGTCGCGTTGATGGTTTCACCTTTTCTTTGTACTTGATGAGCAAGATTCCTTTTAAGTCTCAAAATACTGTGGCCATGAGCTTCCCAGCAGACGGAGTGACTTTGAACTTCTTCGGGGGGTCTGTTTTTCTTTTATGCCACTGCATGGACTCTTGTTTGCTTTCAGGGTCATAGTGGTCAACCTATGTTTCGTTCTCAGTAAGAATTCGATCCATAACACCATCCGCGTTCTCACTACACATTTCCAAAAGCTCTCTACTACGCTGTAATCATTCATGGCGCGATGCTCAATTTTCAACATCATCGTCTGAGTTGATTCTGTTTAACTAGAGATAAAACGCGAATTAATAATCACATTTATCTAAAATTTTAAATGATTTTTTTATTTATTTATTGGTGGCTGTCGTGGCGTAGTGGGTAGATTGCAACGCTCACGGAAGGGTCTAGGTTCAATTCCCGGCGGAACACCACGAATTTTTCACGGCACCACCTCTTTCGAGCTGCTGACGACACTCAAAGAGTAATAACTGTCTAAGAAAACTTTTCAAACTTCGCCGTTCGGAGTCGGCAAAAAACTGTAAGCCCCTTCTACTCGTGAGAGAACAGTAGCTAGCACAACACGAGTAGTTGATGAGCAAGCTAGGCCCTGGTCACTCTGTGAACTGTCGCACTAAAAGTTATTATTATTATTTTTTTAACTTTATAAATAAGTACATTTATATTTATAATTATAGCTTCACCCCGATACCGAAAATATATCAAACGCTACTCGTAATACCAGGTACACAGGTATGAAGTGAGCGTCAAGATACAAATGTCTAGATAGGGAACATTTGTTGTGAACGAGCCCTTATATTTTTTCGTTGATTTGCTATGACATCTGTGAAAAATATTAAGTATACGTTCATTGTCAGTGAACAGACAACATCATATTCTTTCATCGTGTTAAAAATGTCGAATTTTATACCAGAAAGTGGTGATTTGCGGAAAGCATTAATTTTTTGTTTTCATTTGAAGAAAAGAGCTGCAGAGTCGCATCGAAAGCTTGTGGAGGCATATGGTGATCATGCTCTATCAGAAGCAACATGCAAAAGATGGTTTCAACGGTTCAGAAATAATGATTTTGATGTGAGAAATGAAGAACGTGGAAGACCACCAAAAAAGTTTGAAGACGCGGAATTGCAAACGATATTGGATGGAGATGACACTTTGAGTCAAAAGCAAATGGCAGCAATGTTAAATGTTGCACAACCAATAATTTCTGACCGTTTAAAAGCTATGGGAAAGATCCAAAAGTGTAGAAAATGGGTGCCACATGAACTGAATGAAAGACAGATGGAAAACCGAGAAAACACTTGTGAAATTTTTCTTCAAAGACACGAAAGAAAATCGGTTTTGCATCGGCGATGAAAAATGGATTTATTTTAAGAATCCTAAATGGAAAAAATCATGGGTTAATCAGGGACAACCATCAACATCGACTGCAAAACATGATCGATTTGGCAAGAAGACAATGCTGTGTGTTTGGTGGGACCAGAAAGGTGTGCTGTAGCACGAGCTCCTAAAACCTGGTGAAACCGTTAATACTGATCGCTACCGACAACAAATGATCAATTTGAACCATGCATTGATCGAGAAACGACCAGAATGGGCCAGAAGAAACGACCAGAATGGGCCAGAAGACACGGCAAGGTACCTGCACACAAAACAAAACCGGTTCACGATACAATCAAAACACTTGACTGGGATCAGCTACCCCACCCGCCGTATTCACCAGACTTGGCTCCTTCCGACTACCATTTGTGTTTCATCGATGGGACACGCATTGGCTGAGAAGCACCTTGATTCCTACGAGGAAGTTGAAAATTGGGTGTCTGATTGGTTTGCTTTAAAAGATGAACAATATTATTGGACTGGTATTCACAAATTGCCAGAAAGGTGGTAAAAATGTGTAGAAAACAATGTCCAATACTTTGAATAATATGTTCTTACTTTCCCGTTAATAATTAGTGTTTTATTTTCAAAAAAATCATTTTATGCCGGTATACCTGGTAGAATACAAATAGACTTTCAATACAATCACTTTATATGAAAAAGATGACAATGCCTTCTTCTCCCCAAAATTTGTTTGTTGTTTGTTTACGCTCACAAGTAGGACCATACATTACAGAACTTTTTTATGTTATATGTAAGGTTAAAAGTGACCGCCGTAGCTTAGTGGGTAGAGTGCGACGCTCACCCGCCGAATTTCTAGGTTCGATTCCCGGATGAACAACTAGAATTTTTCACGGCACCAGTTCTTTCGAGCTGCTGACAACACTTAAAGAGTAATTACTGTCTAAGAACTTCGTCGTTCGGAGTCTGCAAAAAATTGTAGGTCTCTTCTACTTGTGAGACAACAGTAGCGTTCAAAACACGAGTATGTGATGAGCAAGCTAGGCCCTGGTCCCTCTGTGGCACGCCAAACAATTATTAATTATTATAAGGTTTAATGCTATTCCTTAAAAATTGAAACTGACTTTGAATTTTGCATCATAATTCATCGTTCAAACAGTATGACTTCATAAGGTAAAGCTCAAACTGAAATCTAAACAAATTTCTAGTAAAAGATTAAATCATAAAATCTATCTTTTATTAGAAAACTGAATTTCACTTGTACAAGATTGATTGGTATTTATTTGATAACAAATTTATTTTATAGCATATTCTAAAGGTAAGAAATTTGTTTGTAAAAAGTGTTTTTTATTTCATTAGTACGTTTAATTTATTTTTACGGTTTAATCAATTTGAAGACAAATTCTAATGGAATGAAAAAAATCTCTTACAATGTTTTTTTTATGGCGTCTACACTAAATTAATGAGAGGATATCCCTTTCGGTTAATAGATTTATCAGAAAAGATATTTCAAAATATAATTTTTTCAATTTGCAAAAAGCAAAATGCATTTAAAATTGTAAACGCTTAAATTATAACACTCCTCCTTGGCATGCGTGGAAACTTAATAAAATAATTGATTAAAAAATAGGTATAACTACTGCAAGAAATTAAAAAATGAAAGTAAATACAAAATTTTGTTCTACTGTAGCGAACCTAATTATTGTTTGCAAATAAAGCAGAAAATGAACATAACAGTGTATTATTAAGAAATGTATACTTAATTATTTCATATTTTGAAATTTATTTGTGTGCTTTTCTCTCTGATTATTATCCTCATGCGTAATAAAGGTGTCCTCAACTTCCATCGCTTTATGGGAAATACATTGTTACATGTGCAGTGTGAAACTTTCACCGTGCTCGTCATCTTCATATCTTAGATGCTTCAACATTAATTTGTTCAACTTAAGATTTTCGTGAACAGATACAAAGTAAGTAAATTTACTTCAGGGAGAGGAAAACTAAACTACGTGGGCAAATTTTCTTGCTCTACTAGTAAGTTCCTGTCTACTACGTCCGCCTCTTGGTGGTTGTTTTTACGCTTTTAAATTAGATACGTGCACTGGCAAGACATTGTTGTTAACTACACACTATAACACGAAGCATGAGAGTCTCTTTTTACTTACCTGTACAGAGCTCTAGAATCCACCAAATAAAGCATCTTAGAAAGGCGAGGTTGTTCGTTCAAAGTTATATCCTATTAAATGTGAAAACAAACGACTTTGGAGTTTACATATCTATGTGTATTATAGTAGATTTACACGTATAAAATTGGAATATTTTTGAATTCTGAGTAAACATACTACACCTGTAAACATTTAAACTTTTTCATCATAATATGCAGAATTGAACTCTATCTTTTCTATTGAGATACTTTTCTAGCAAATTAGTTTTATTTTTGTTCATTAATCTCTTTTTCATTTTCTATGATGCTCTAGTAGATTGAAATTATATTATTTAATTAGTACACATAAGAAAAACATGTTCATTAGTTCTTAATTTTTGGTGGCAGTTGAGAGAGCAGCATTCACGCACTGAAGTTCCAAGGTTCTATCCTGACGTTAAAGCCGCATTTTACTTTTCGGCAATACCATTTTTGAGTTAGTGACAACACTCAAAGAATACTTATTATCTATGAAAAAATGTATGAAAGTTTTTTCTTTTCGAGTCTGGAGAAGAAAATTGACAGTAAATTAGTCAAAAATAAAAAAAAAAATTAAAATATTGATATATGGTGGGATACACTTTCGCCTTGTCTGTTTTTTATACTGTAAATATATCCCAAATTTGTAAAATGACTTTTGTGTTTTTACTTTTAATTGTAAGTGAATTGATATTAGTTCCTGATAATACATCAAATTTAAAATAATTAAAAACAAAAAACAACGCAAACGGTTCAATAGAAAATTTTTTTAACGAAATAAGTTACTACACCTCGATACGAGTATATAAAAAAAAAGAAACCAAGCCAAACCTCGAGTTTATTTCAAAGATGGTCTGCTATTAAGTTTTCAGTTGCCTTTCAATTGCTGCCCATATCCACCAAAAAGCCTAGTGATATCGTATATCGATATCGTAAAAAACATAGCACATCAATCCGTAACTCGAAAAATGTGATTGCGATAAATTTCGTTAAAAGAAAATATGTTTGACTTCCTTCATCATAAACCATATCCGTCTAAGCTATGAGAATTTTTTCGCGAAGTTCTTAGACTTGCGCTGGGCTTTTTGTTTCTGAAACGTTTTTTTTTTTTTTTTTTTTTTTTTTTGCATTTCTAAAGTCTACTTATAACAATAACTAAACTAGGTATTTGATTAATAATTATTAAGAACGATCATACTGGCCCTATGCTTGCACTCTAAGTTCATCTGATCTACTTTTTTGTGTTTCGTTAACTAAAAAAAGATTTACAAAAAATGTAGTAATATAATTTATTGTTTTTTAAAACTAACTTAATAAATAATAATAATTGTCCAAGGTCCAACTTGCTCATCAACTACTCGTGTTGTGCGCGCTACTGTTCTCTCACGAGTAGAAGGGACCTACAGTTTTTTGCCGACTCCGAACGGCGAAATTTGAGAAGCTTTTTTAGACAGTTATTACTCTGTTGTCAGCAACAGAGGTGTTCAGCCGGGAATTGAACCTTGTCCCTTCGGCATTTAAGCGTCGCACTCTACAGATTACACCATGGTTATAACTAGCTTAGTGTCACAATATTTTGTTTCCGACGTGATGTGATATTATCCGCGTTTCCTCTGAGATGATAAGCTAACTGTTCTGGAAAACATTGCAAAGAATTGTTAGATTTAGTAAAATTCTTATCCAAGTTTTGTGGTCAACATGTTCGATATATTTCTTGGCGTCTTTTGCTGCTTTGGAGCTGCTTTTGCTGAAAGCTCCAAATATTATCTGGCATTAGCCATAAATCGTAATAAGATAATAGGATCTGCTGACTTGGTGTTATCATCATTTAACACTATCCGTAATCTTAGGGCTATTATGACACGTTTTGACTTTACGTACGCACATAAACGACCTGTCCAAATAATTGAACAAGAAATGTCTATGGTACTGCCAAGGCAAATTATCGACAATGCAGTTATACGTCGAGGTATAAAAAAAGTTAACGCTTATTGTTAACATGACGCTAATGCTTCATTAAGGTAACATGAGCTTGTTTGATTCTCTTAGTCAGAAATATGAAGATTTATATTTCTGGCTTAAGGAAGTGCATGTATGATATACTGTTTTCATCATAACCATCAGATATGCCATAAAATTATGTCATTGCAAACTCACTTACAGACATGTATGAATGAGCATTCAATAAACCGATTATTTCAGTAAAATTAAACTCATATTCCAAATATCTCCCCTCATTATCGACCCGTTTTCACTGACCAGTAAAAGAATAGACCATCCGATTCTCACTGCAGAAATAATACTAATTTCCAGAGACCTCCTCAGATTTCTCTGTAATAGCGAACTCCAATAAATGTCTGCGATAGACCAGTCCGCAACCTGTGCAAGCTCCGATTGAATGTACAGGCTATTACAATAAATAAAATTGGTGGCACTGGGGTTTCTTCAAATTAGTTAAAGAATTTCAACGGACTAAAATCGGTTAGGTCCATAAACAAAGCATTTTCAGTAAGATCAATCCACGGAACTACTCGAATTTCGTCCAAGTGCCTCATAAAATTTAAAATGAAAATGGCACATTTTTTGTACTTTCAACCCTTGAAACATTCGGTGGAATTAAGACAATTGATTTTCTTAATGAATTAAATGGAAAACTAGATTAAATTGAAGTACCATTAAATTATAATAGGTGTAAGGAGAAATTATATATTTTAATTATAGAGATGTGAAAGGTGTCTCTACACAAAACCAAAGTGCTTCATTTAATCTAAAAAAAAATTGTCTCAATTGATAAGCCGTCACACAAAAGTCCTTGCGGACTCAAACGAATTATTACCATTCAATACGAGGGTTATAGCGAGCATTGGAATAGCGGATATTCAATCAACAAAGGAGTTGATAAAACAGGCAAATGTAAATGCGAAGTGTGATAGATTTCCGGAAACTGAAGAATAAGACAATTAATGATAGACATCCAATTCAGAATAGTGCGGTTATCCTGAAAAGTCTTAGTAAGGCTTCTGTTTTCTACAACTTTAGTTCTGAAAATAGAATTTGAAATTGCTAACGAAATAGGGAAATAGAAGACCATCACTATAAACAACGGAAAATATGCGTTTTGTAGGCTTCCATTCAGATTGAAAAGTGCATCCAACATTTTCCAAACGGCTATAGGTAATGTACTTATGAAAGAGAATGGTTTTGTTGAAAAAATTTTGTAAAGGAGAACTTCGTTGCTGATGCAGCTCAACGTCTACAACAGTTCATAGATAAATAGATAAGCTACAGTTTTTTAAACTATTGCGAAAATCATTTCTTGACATTCATATATAAATTGATATTTATTTTACTGCAGATCATTTCGTGATATTCATACATAAATTTTTCAAGTTCGCGCTTGTGAAATCGGTAAAATCAAGAGCTTTGATAGATGTTAAGGAGTCCTTTATCGAGATACATAATTTGTTTAAAAACACGAAAACGATTGCTTGTGACAATGAAAAATCCTTAAGTTCCGACAGTTTTAGGTCATTCTTAGGGGATCAAGTTAAGTTTAATACACCACTCTTAAATAAAAAATAAAAATTGGAACAAGATATAAATTATACAGATGAAATTCTTTTACAAGTAGAACAGAATGATTCATTCTCTCACCAAATGATAAAATTCACTTCTTTCCGAAAGGGTTAGCGAATTAAATCAGGGAGAAAATATCCGATATTCAACTTAGAGATTTTAATTACCATAACAGAAGCAGGCATACTAGGATTGTTGTGCACTGGTAATAAATTTAGGACATTTTTTGTCGAAAAAAGTTATTTGTTTGAGACTGACACTTTATGTCTGTCAGATGTAATCCATTGAATGTCGATAGCAGCATCTGGTTTATAGCCGGTTATAGAGTGTGCGATCAAAAATTCCAAAGGTAATTGTTTTTTATATATAGAGTGAATGACAGTCTGTGTTACAGCGTTTGCTTCTGTTTCTGTGCTCCCAATGCCAATTATGTCCTCTTTCTTCTTTCAAGATTTTAAATTTAACAACCTTGCAAAATTTTTTTTAATGAAATTTAGTTGTGAACCGGAATCTAACAGCAATCTACCCAACTGGAAGGCATCCGATGAATCTTCATTTTGTGATGAATTCGGCAAATAATATTGTTGGCATGGCAAATACCACGTTCTGAACCAAAGGATTAAAGTGATCTTAAAATCGCTGAAATATTATCTACCAAACTTCTTAGTTGTCCTGCTGAGCTTTGATATTTTTGGTAGATTGAAAAGTTGAGAAACATTTTCCAAAGAGATTAAGCAGTCGTTATCGTAACGATGTTTAAGTTGCGTGAGAGCCTCAGGATAATTCTCCTCTATTACTTGAAACGTCTTAATCGTTCCTAGTACATGATCGGACAGACAAGTAAGTATTTACATTTTTCAATATTTGATAGAAAACCGTTGTTATCCATCAGAGAACCGTTGTGTTAAAAGTGCAAACAACATTTTTATAGTCCGAGTACTTGCCGCTGAAGCGAGGCAAACGTAATTTCGGTAAATGATTCAACGGTGGTGGTATAGACCATGCGAACATACTATTTCTTCAATTATTCCCCGGGAAAGGAATGAATTTTATTTTTTTGTATTATTTCACCTCGTCCTGAATCGTCTGGTGAGAGAGCATCTATTCGGATTTGATACTGTCTTATTCCAAGAGGCCTAGACGACATTCCAATTCTGGTTGCGATAGATATTTAGTTTCCACCACAGTTTTTATTCGAGTGAGACTTCCCTTTGTCGATGAACGAGAGATGAACGAGATTGAAAGTGGCTGTAGATCAGCTGATAATATGATGATAAAGAATGCGCCCTTGGCGAAAGTCCAACCCACCAAAACGAAGGAAATGCAAACGAAAGCCTGCCGACGAAAAAATGCGTTTTTGGTGAATGTTCAACCCACCAAAACGAGAGAAATGCAAGCGAAATGAATGATGAACGCCCGGATAAAATAAGCTTAAAAATTAACGATGACTTTGAGGAGTTTTGATTTTATTAAATTTTATCTTTATTGTTTCACGAACAGACAGATTTAAAGCTTTGCAACCAACTACGTATTGGTTTTTTCTGTGATGATGCGATTATGGCAAATATTCAATACTTAATTCTCGTACTCATTGAAATAATTCCAAATTGAACTTGCATGGTCGACGTTAGCGTACCTGGTGAGGAAGATATATTACTTATCTTTGTATTCACATTAAACTTTTTTATAGGATCTGCAATCAGTTGTGGGATAGATAATCCCTTTGCTTCTAATGATTCTTCTGGATTGTTGCTGTAGTGTGGTTCGGTGCGATGTTGCAATTTTTTCAATAAAAGGATTCCTTTTCACACACGAATCGTGTAAATGTAATGTAAATGGAATGTTTTTTTTCTTGACATAAACAAATAAGGACAAAGTCCAGTCACGGTCGCCAAATGTTCGATCCAAAATTACTCGCCTTTATTCGGAAAATTTTTGATTGAGATATCTTAGAGTTATTTTCCTTTAAGGAAGGAAAACCGAGTGTTGTTACATCGAATCCAAAAAAGAGAAGAGTTTATTTCTTTCTGTGTGCTGTGTCTTTAATACACTATGGTTTTCTTATAGAATTGGTATAAAAAAATATGGCGCTCTTCTTGTACTTGGCGCAATACTCAAATTGTACAATATAATTTATGTATAAGAACCAAGCTTTTATTGTTGGTATGATCCAACAATAGCTCATTTTCAGAAACACCTATTCTGTAATTTTATCTATAAAGAGTGCCAAAAGTTATAAAAAATGTAAATAGTGCCGAAATAAAAGTTATCACGAAACTTTACCAAGAAAATTTTAAAATTGCGTATATTGCGGAAAAACTGGAAAGAAGCCGAAAAGTGATTTCGAATTTTCTCAACGACCTTGAAGATTATGGAAAGAAGAGTAGCCCAGGGCGTCAAAGGGCTTTCAGTGACAGGGACAGGCCTGCAAATCTAAGTAGCATCGAATTCGAGCTTAATGTCTCGTAAAACAGTTGAACAAGCAGCTGTCACAATCAATGTAAGAAACGTCCAAAAACTTCAGCGCGAAAGAAAAAAAGAAGAAACTATCACTTACGGTAAGGCACCAGGAGAGAGGATAAAATTCGCCATGGCGTCAATTATTACTCGAATTCATGAACGAGAAGAAGTTTAATCTCGACCCGATGGCCTGCCATATTATTATCACGATTTAAGAGTCAATAATGAGCCGTCGGCGACATGATGGAGGAATATGGGCTGAAATAGAGTACCAAGGGTAAAAAGTATCTGGATTTGATTGTCGATGAACAACTTATGAAATGGACTCGCTGCTTATTTATTTTTCAGGAAGACAATAATGTGGGGCATACTGCAAGAACAATGTTGATACGGCAGCGCGATCGCCAGATATAAATATTATTTAAAACTGTTGGGCTCTGGACTGTTTATGCTAAAAACATGCAATACGGAAGTGTAAACGAGCTTAAACAAAGCATTGTATCAAATTATGAAAAATTATTACAAGAAAACAGTAAAAATTGTCTAAATCTTTCCCAAAGAATGACCGAAATAATAGAAAAAAGTGGAGGAGTTAAAAAAATGAAATGGTAATAAATATATTTTTCTTAAACTTAACGCTGCAAATGTTCTATCTTTTTTTCGAAGCAAAATTTGTTAATTTTTTATTTCACCTGCATTGCATTATTTTACTCAAAAAAAACTCTATACATGAATAAGAATTACTCCCATTTGTATTCAAAGAAAACTCATTACATTTGTTTTATGTACAAAAATAAACAAAAGGTTAAAAAAGCGAATTGTGCTATATTTTATTCGCGTACTGTATATCTGTATTGGTAAATTTGTAGTTCGTCTTAAATTGTATCTTCTGTCCATTACAAAAATATAAAGGACCTGCCACATAATATTAAAACGTAATAACAGAAAAGTGATTGTTAAAAACTTTAACAAACTACATAAATAAAATTATTAATAGTAAGCTCGAATACGAGTAATAAGACATTATTGGATGTAGTATGTCATTTTATTTATGCGCCTAATGAATAAAGGATATTATTTATCCGCAAAATTTTGTTATTCCTTAAGAGAGAAAGATTTCATAATTGTGAATTCAATCGTATGGGAAATCTTGAAAATTTTATATTAAATTCTTCATGCGATTTTCATGAATTTTTGTTTTAAATCATTGACGCAAATTCATAGTCAGCTCATTAATAGTGCCTAAACTCGACTTTAGTTATAGCCGGCTCTTCGTTATTCATAGACATGTTTATGCCTGTGCATTACTAATGAACAAATCTATTACTTTCAAGTGTTTTTGTTTTGAATTTACAAATTTTCAGAGAATAAAGTAATTGACATCAACAGAATGGATTCAAAAAATTAAATAAAGATATTACGGGTTTATTATTTAAGATTTATTATAAGTAAGACTGTATAATTGCAGACAAAACGAGACAGATCGCATAACTGGGACCGCATGGAAAGGAGAAAATGCAGCGGCAATTTGTGGAACAGAAGTTGGAGGTGGTTGAAAACAGAGGCAACGATATAAAAATGATACGAAGAAAAAAAGCTGCCTGGGAGTCAATTGCTACAAGTATGCGTGGTGCTGGCTATCAAAGGAGCAGGGATGAATTGAAGCAGCAATGGGTGCGAATGAAAATGGTCTCAAAAAAGGCCGCTACCGCTGTTAAGAAAGCAGTAACGACTACTGGAAACTACGTTACCGTACCAGCTGTCGATGCTTCAGATGTCCTTTTACAAGCCATGATTGCTGATGACTTGGAAGATGATAACATATTCATCGACAGCAATACCATACTGGATGTTTCCTGCACATATAGCGATACAATTGGCGCTTTAAAATCTCCTGCCGTCGTTGCTTTTGAATCTAGTATTGCACAAACTGACACAGTTATTAGTCCCAAAAACGCCGGTTACCTACTGTCTCCAAATGAAGATGGTGGAATAAGTTCGGATGCCGTTACCGCTGACGGGCCAACCCCTTCCAGATCGAGGCAAAATATAATTAAATGAAAAATTAAGGAAATTGTCGAAACCGCAAACATCAAAACATGATGTGATGGCAGCGCGGCTAGCTCAAATTGATGAAGAAAGGTCTCACGCAACGGAGCCTTATTTATTAGAGTTGGAGCACCGGAAACAACTGCACTCCTTGCGAAATTATTAGAAAACCAAATTGCACACCAGCGGGAACTCCATAAAAAATTAATGGAAAAAAATAAAAGAATGTGATACTGATTGTTGTTTCAATGTTTGTCTATTATTCTAATTGTGTTAATTATTCTGTGATATGAATTCAAAGATATATGTATATGAAATCATTTCTGAATGCTATTTCATTTGCTTTAACAAGTTCTTTGATATTTTCAGAGTGTGGTTGTTGCTGGTTGGGAGTGGGTACTTCTTCATTTTCCACGAAAAGAATTTTGGTAATGCTCCTTGGTAATGTTGTGCAGAACTGCAACAGCAACAATCACGTTCTTTGCAGTGTATAAATCTACGCGTAGTCTTTCTAAAATCGACCGAAATTTCGACTTCAATTATCCATTTAGGCATTTAATTTTACTGGCTATTGTTGTATAATTCTTCTTTCCGATTGGAAGGATTTCTGATTGGTGTTAGCAAAATATTTGAACAAGGGTAGCCGGCATTACTATTTATAGTTGATTCCAGATTTTAATATGCAACTATTCCATATGCTAGAGTCATGCTTGGAACCACGGGACCTTGCAACGATATCAGTAATCTTGCATTGGGCGTCGCAAACGATTTGTACATTAAGAGAATATTAACCCTTCCGATTAATGTAGAGGCCAGCCGTTACAGGTCGCATAACCTTAGTTGGGCGTTTAATTTGCACATGCGTACAATCTATCGCTCCAATAACCTTTGGAAAGCGAGCAATCCTATAAATCCAGTTTTGCTTCATTCAACTCTGCCGCTGTGAACGGAAATTTAATGAAAAGAGGAAGCAATAATGCGATCCGTTTTGAAATTTTTTTTATAATTCTGGCCATTGTTGGTTGGGAAATTCCATGCAAGGCTCCTGAAAGTACAAACGAGCAATGGTACTCGTACATGTCAATAAAAAGCTACCAGTTCACTTGTTTGTAATTCTTACCAGCATCACACTGGTGGACATTTCTTCAAAAAAAATGCAATGCTACAAGTTATAGATCTGTTGAAATCGGCAGTCCATGATTCGTTCGCGTTTCTTGCACAAAATCAATCACACATCAATCACAATCAAAAATTTAACCGTAATTTTATCAAACCTTTACCGCAAATAAAATTCTACCTCCCCTAGCTCTTCAAATGGATTCGATCGCTGTTTGTATATTTTTGGCCGTGAAATTAATTCAAAATCTTCAAATATGTCCAAATCTCGATCCTCCGGAAACATTTTGGAAAATAAACAGCAAACAACTTTAAGAAATCGAGTCTGACAATCGATTTAGAGCCAACTTTACTTTCTTAAAATCACGTTCGAGTAGTTTTTAATTTGAAGTCGACTTTAAGTTTATAGCCTACTACACTATGACTATGAATAACAAAAAGTCTACTTTAAGTTATGTAGGTTAATAAATTCTTTTAAAGTCTTCTTTTAAAGTCGACTGAATTTGCGTCATTATGTTTTGTTATTTTTTTTACTTACTATTGAATTCTAAAATCTATCCCTGAAATGCAATGCAATGAAGCTGAGCATAACTATGCAAGGAGAATAGTTACGGATTTCTTAACTTCGGAAACGAATACCAATACGAAAGTAATTTCAAAAAGGAAAAACAGCAGTTCGCTATTGCTTCACATTGTCGAGAACTGAGGATTAAAACTGTACACCTTAAAACAATGATCACTGCGTTTTACACGCCACGGATCGTTCGGAGCAGTTGAAAGATGAAGCCCTAAATTAAGGCACTTAAGGCAATTTGCACAAGCAACGTTGACAATTTTTCAATTAATGCTGTTATTGTGCTCTCCAGCGTATCTAAACCAGAAAGAGGATTTTACCACTCTCTGCCCTTACTCGCTCCATCTATGATTATGTTCTCCAAAACGAAATGAGAAATTTGACCCCATGCCTCTTCGTTAACATTTTATCTGGTTGAACATTAGAACATAACATTAGAAGATTCATATTTTACATACTACACGTAGACCGATGCATTTCTTAGTATAATTTAAAGGACAGGAGTTAACAAAACAAGGTAATTCTGCTGAGTTCATGTTTGCTTTCTCTATATAGAATCCTCAAGTGTTACTTCTAAAGGGTGCAATGCAAGATTTAAATTTGGCGCCATTCGAATTTTCATTGTTTGACATTTGAACAATTATTATTGTTTGTTAGTAGAAGGTATAAGGTTAATAAAAATGGAGCGCTACAAGAATAAAGAACGCATCCTCATTGTGAAATTGTCTTACCAAAATGGTAAAAGTTTTGCGGCTACAGGTCGCAAATTGCGATCAATTTGGGGTTACAATATTGCTCCAAAAGAGTCAACTGTAAAGCGATTAATGTAAAAATTTGCTGAAACTGGGTCTGTAACTGATGTAAAGACAAGAACGTGCCTTCGACTAGGTCAATCGACCGAAAATATCGTAGCTGTACGTGTTGATGTCGCTCACCTCATCCATCTCAATTCGACACCGAGCTCATCAAATTGGTGTTTCCAAATCCACTATGCAGCGAATTTTGATGAAAGATCTGCATACAAAGTTCAATTGACTCAGGAAGTGAAGCCAGCTGACCATGGGAGTTCGTTAATAGGTATTGGAGAGACAACAAGAAAATGCTGATTTCGCCGATAAAATTATCTTTAGTGACGAGACCCATTTCCATCTTTATGGCATCGTCAATAGACAGAATAGTCGCATTTGAGGCGAGGAAAGTCCTCGAGTGATCACCAGAAACAAATGCATCCTCAACGTGTCACTGTGTGGTGTGGATTTCGGGCTGAAGGAATCATTGGACCTATTTTTATGAAAATGAATCAGGTCAAGCGCAAAAAGTCAATGGTGTTCGGTATAGTGAAATGATAACCAATTATTTCGTGCCTAGAATTGAAGAAATGAATGTGGAGGGGATGTGGTTTCAACAAGACGGCGCCAGAGAAACAATTCAATTGCCGCTTCAGTCATTTAAATCTTGCGTTCTTATTGCGACACCCTTTATATTTTATCGATAATCTGTTTCCATCTAGACGGCAACTTCATAACACCCCCCTCCTAAAAGCCGCCCTCATAATTGGCGAAGAACTCGGAAAGCCACTTTTCACAAGCCTTTTTTAAGTTCAACTTCACACCACCACGGGCGTTCGCCATGGACGGGAACGGGTGGTAATCACTTGCCGAGCTGCCGTAGTTTCGTATGAGTCATTAACAAAGTGTGTGGTCTGGCGGTGTCATGGTGGAACACTACACCCTTCCTGTTGGCCAATTCTGGACGCTTCTGGTTGATTGCCTGCTTCAAGCGGTCCAGTTGTTCGCAGTAGATGGTAGAATTAAGCGTCTGGCCACATGGGAGCAGCTAATAGTGGATGATTCCCTTCCAATCCTACCAAAACTTTCCTGTCCGTCAAACCCGGCTTGACCACTATTTGGAACGATTCACCGGCCTTCAACCACGACCGTTTTCGATTGATACCATCCGCTTTAAAAATGGGTCGAGTTCGTTCCGTTTCAGCAGCATATCGCAGGCGTTGATTAGATCCAGAAGGTTTTTTTGCGTCAAATCATGCGGCACAGAAACATCAAGTTTTTTTTTTTTGTATCCAGCCTCCTGGAGATGGTTTAAAATGGTTTGGTAACTAACTCCCATATCCTGGGCGATGTCACGAGATGCCACATGCCGGTCTAACTCTATGATTTCCATGATTCGATCGGTATTCGGCGCCGAAGGTCTTCCGCCGGCTGGCTTATCCATGGTGTCGTTTTTATCGGCTTTGAATCATTGAAACCATTCTCTATGTTCGAAGTCATAGAGAACCATCGCCTAAAACACCATTCATCTCACGGAACGTTTCTCTAGCGGATTTGCCTTTAACGAAGGAAAACTTTAAAATAGCACGAATTTCGGCGTTAGTGAACTCCATGTTTACTGTTGAACGCAATATTCAAACTTGTCATGCATAGCATCATTTTGTAGGTTATGACACCTTTCAAACGATGTATAGTATTGCAAGATACGAGCGCTTTGTAGCGCTTTGTACATAGCCGAAAAATTCAAAAGACAAAAAGGCGGAAGGGAAATATTTGACAACCTTACCATATATTATTTATATTTAGAATATATATACCCAATGAAAATTATTGATTTTTGATTTCTGGTTTAGTGGCGATTCAGTTCTGCTCCCAAATTACTGAAATACTCACAAAGTCGTTCGCTCATTTTTAGCGCGGAGCCGAGATAGATGAAGTCCTTGACTACCTCGAAGTTTTACGAAACGCCGATGATGTGCCCTTCCTTGACGGCAGTAGTACATGATTTGACGGCAGAAGTACATGATTTGATACCATTTACCCCCAGATCCATTTTAGCCGTTCTGTATTTAATGCCAACAAACGCTTCATTGACCGATCGCTGTGGTGGTCCAATTGCTCAATATCGTCTGCTTAAGATGACAGTTGAGTTGACTTGATTTGTGAGTTACGCACGATCTTCTTAAGTAAATTTTAATGAAGTCACAAGGCAGCATGTCACCTTTACGTTATAAATACTATAGACCTTAAATTTAATAATGAAACATATGTAGTTTTTCAACAGTACGCAAGTATAAGCTAAGAGTATGTTACCAACAAATTATATTTTTTTGTGAGTAAAGCCAGGGTAAGAGAATATTTTCATTGCCGGGAAGAACAGTCGAATAATCAACGATAATTGTAAATTATTTAAAGATGATGTTCTTCTGACTTGCATCAAATATTGCTTAAAATTAAGACATGATAAATAACATGTTTAAAATCAACTCAACAAATGTGATAAAGTGCGCACTAAATTTTGAAATTTCTCCCAAAGTATAAAAAAATTAAAAATTAAACTATAATAACAAACTGTTTTTAATTTTTCTAGTGAGAACTTTTTCTGAATCATTTGTTCAACCAAAAAAGTTTGGCTGCCGTAGACAACTTTCAACTGAAGTTTAGGGGATGAACGAAATTATATAATGACACCAAATGCGGAAATTTGTTCCTTTTTTTGTTTGAGTTGAGGAGGGAGCAGTACGTTGGAAGTGGTTTCACTGCTGTGCTTATACCGGAAGGTAACTATCATAAACAACATCATACTTCACGATTAACGAGAAAGTTTGGTAAATGGTTTTATTTTATTTTTGATTATTTATTTCATTTTCATTTCCTTCCGATTCTTAATACCTTTATAATGGCGTTTGCATACAATCCTGTTTGTCTTATTGATCAAGATGTGGGAACGCTGGTTTTTACGTTCACATACTAATTTTTCTTAAATTAGCAAGCTTTTTAAAACATGTCAAAGTATACCAATGATCCAAAGAGAAGCGAAATGATTACATACATTACAGATAGATATGCAGGCAAAATGACACTTAATACGGTCAAAACTACACACTAGCATATCCGACTTTCTAACTGCAGTCTATCAATCCGTTTTCTAATATTTTGTTTCTTTACTTGGTGCGTAGTGGTGATGCGTACTCAACATATTAATTCTCTTAAATGACGCAACATCGTATTTTTGCCATAGTAATATTTCTTATAGCTTCTCCTTCCAGCAAAAACCTTTGGATGTGCGAATTTGTAAAGTTAAATAATTTGCACAAGCATTCTGCCATTTAGAAACATAACCAAATGCTACTGTTGGGAAGTTGCACACAAGCCACTAGTAGTGCTCTAATCATTAACGTCCTGCCACAACTTCTACTTCTGAACTAAAATTAAACAATTAAAACTTTCACAACGTCACACAGACTCGTTCAAAATTGTACGAACATGAAGCACGAAGTTTCGGACCTAAATTTTGTTTCACATCATAGTCACATTATCCCGAATAAGGTTTCGTTCGTCCGGTTGGATGTTTTTAGAAAACTAAATTAAGAATATGCACATGCTTTAGAACTGTGTTTTAGTATCTACCTCACTTCTGTTTGTGAAAAAAAAGTTTCAACATTATGAATTGATGCTTGAACGCATTTGTGAGATGGGCTGTGCTTGTGGCCAACTTGGAATGTCCGTCGACTTGTATGTGCATATACATATGTATATACATGTCGAAGTTATAGAAAAACGAATATGAAATTTGTTTAAGTTCTATCTCTGCTCAAGTGAAGTGTGCTTTGACTTGTATATACAGTAGAAATATTTTATCAAAAATAAACTAATACATTATGACCTCTACATATAAAAGGATCCTGTCAACGGGTCTTCTTCGTCGAAAATCTTCCTCCTCTACGTTTTCCTTAGAGAAAACCTAATAAGAAACTTAAACTGCACCGTTTTTCTATAAAGTTATATAATAAAGAGAAACTGCCGTTCGATAAAAAACGTTTTATTATGCACTTTAGTTTTACACTTGTAGGCTTCAGATTTAAGACTGATTTCAACAAGATTTTTATATATCTGTTTATAAGGCGTCAGAAATAATTTCCAATGTAATGACCACTGTTAGTAAGTTATATCTGCATAACCTGAAGTAAAGTTTCCTTATTTCTCCTTAACATCAAAAGTTTAGGTTCGTTAGTCTAGCTTGTTTTAAGCGCTTTGTTCTTCTTGATATTTCTTGCTGTGGTATGAGGTTGATGTCATATCATTGTATCGATAATTAGAGCAATTAGAGGTTTCTCATTCTTGTAGACTAAACAGACCACTCCACTCGAGCACTCTCGACACTCTTTCAATTAGAATTGCTTGATTTCAGAATCGATTTTAATTTTTATATAGTTTGATAAATCGAAGGACAACATGCTTGCTTATTATGTTCTGGAAACTATTTAGGGTTTTTGTATGACAACAGTATAGCAGTTTGCAAATTTTTGAAAATTGTATCGACTGTGGGGAAGGAGAGACTATCCTGGTCCACATTCTTAAAATTTACCAGCATATGCCTTCTCCCTCCGTTTCATATCAATCATAATTATCCGGCCCTCCGTAAGTTAGACCTTACATTTAACGTCCAGATACCAAATTTATTTTTGGTTGTTTGCCGGGGTCAACAGTTGATCTTTTTGTATTCGAAACTGGAAATCTGTTATACCGAATCAGAATCTGAGGAAAATTTCATTTCATCAATGGGATAAGGTTTTTCTGCAGCACACCCTTTTATTGTATACTTTAGCCACACTATATTCCATTTTATATATTATGAACCGTTTTATCACACTGTAAGAATTAAATTGGCTTGCGATGATTAAAAGCAATAAGAATAGCCAAGCAAATCCAATAGAAGCCCATATCATATGAGTAGTGCTTCGGAAGAATACATTTGTTCCAGAATCAAATAAATTATATTTTTTTTGGAAATGTCTTACATTCTTCCTTAAAAGCTTACAGTTAAGAAACACAATGAGTCCGTTTTTTAATCATTCTCCAGCCTAAAGACGATTTTTATACTTATGTATGTACATTTGTGCATGTAACATTCAAATTTGTTTCTGTAATTCATTAAATTTAAATTAATTTAAAACATAAAAAGACATGTATACAATGTAATTTGGGTGTCGCTACAGTCCGTAGGGGGACCAAGGCCTAGCTTGCTCATCAACTTCTCGTGTTGTGCGCGCTGCTCTCACGAGTATAAAAGACCGACTCCGAACGGCGAAATTTGAGAATATACTGACTCAGACTGGCTCAGACTCAAATACTGGTCTATTGTACTGCCAGGCAGTATTTAATGTAATTTCTTGATTTTCTGAAGAAAAACTAAGAGGCGCTTATATAGAACTTAGGTTTTCGGTTCCCGCCACATCACCCAAATATCCGTCACTTGATACGAGCGAAAGCGGAAGCTTTTTCTTAGACAGTTGTTACTCTTTGACTGTTGTCAGCAACTCGAAAGAGGTGGTGGCGTGAAAAATTGGAGGTGTTCAGCCGGGAATCGAATCCAGACCTTCGGCGTGTGAGTTTCACACTCTATCCTATCTATCTATTGTCAGTTTAGACCTACATAATTACCACTTTTGTGATTGATTGATTGGCTGACTTGCTGCCTCCTGAACTTTTCGATGTATTTCAAGTTGCTTCAAATTTCACAAACGTATGTCCTGTCATGGGTGCTTAAGTAAATACTCTTCAAAGTGAACATTTATAACATATGAAAGATAGTGTCTTGTTTTTTATTTCATTTTTTAATGAGGTCTTGTTGTCAATCAGATCTACTGATCTGATATATAATAATATTAATTTACAATCCCCCATCGGGATTTTTCTTGCTGAACCCATTGTAAATTTATTTCAGAAATAATATGCAATTTCCACTTTTGCTATAGGAAATGGGCGACGAGTTGACTGCACAGGATCAGTTTAAAGTTATAAATTGCGCATCGTTGCGTAATAAAGGCATCAATGGATGACTCAAAATAAAAATAAAAATAAAAATAAGAAACAAAAAAACAATAAAAAACCGATATTTCTCCCGCAGGATATGGAAATTCACGATTGCATTATTATGATGCAGTTATTTCTCTCGTGCCTTTGTGAAATTGTCCTCCGATTGCAGTGTGTATCTCAGAGTGTACAAGAGAATGCATGAATGTTTTTCCATACTCAACTGGACCATTTTCATCTCATAATCCCCGAATTGAATTCACAATTCCATTTAATCCTTTAATGTCCTTATAAAAGCTACCCGCTTCAGGCTACAGGTGATAATGTTTTCCTGTACTAGCATGCACCATGCTTTCTTTTTAAACTTACGTGTATGGTATATACATATGCACTTGCACTTAACTACATTTACAATACTACATTTGTTTTCATGTATATCGACTGCCACATGTGAATAGTAGTGGACGGTTGGTTGGTTATCGATTAACGATTTTCGCTTATTATTCTTTGTTTTTTCAAAACATTCAACAAATATGTATGCTTATATAATCTGCAAGTGATTGCATGTGGACCATAATTAAGTCAATGAAGTGATTATTTATGATTCATTCTTAAAGAGGGTATACACATATAAAGGATGCTTTTTTATGAGTTCACGTATATAACGTTTTTTTATGCAGAAAAATAAACTTAGTTCTTTTCTTCTTCCTAAAGAATTCATTAATTAATTTTTCATATGGCGCGAAAAAAGAAAATGAGAAAATGAACTTAATAAATAGTAATTGAAATAACATTTGTTTTTAGTCCATAAAGAAATGACTCCATTAAATTTCCTTGACCGTTATATGGATGCATTATAAACAATTACCGTTGCGTTGATTGTATAAAAAATTTGCATTTCCCAGGAAATTTTTCAACGTCAAAGCTTTAAAGTAAATATACTCTTTAAGGCGTAGCTCGAATTAATGTGAGCAATGCATTTCAAAAGTAAAATAAATTTGTGTTCGAGTTCATGATTCTTAAACTGATCTCGTTCAGAATATACTCAAATACTCAAATTCTTAAAAATCACATCTTTTGTAAAAATAGAGATGACACAACTATTTTCGATTTTCTTTTCAAAAATAACTCACGTTGCTATCGACACAGTGCTTTCAATTCGTGTCTATAATTTCTTATAAAATATAACATATTTTTAAAATTTATAGACTCTAGTAACATATATTGTCAATTGATTTCCTTGGAAAATTATATAAAAATATTGAGGTTAGAATTAAATAGTATACCTTTTATAGAAAATAGCGGAATATTTAATTATGGAAAAGTGTCCAACATCTTGTAAAATTGATTCTCCTATTCCATGCCCCAAATGTAAGTCAAAATCGACAATATCCGCGATAAATTTTGTTCCTAGATTATAACACATCGTTTACATAACCAGTAAGAAGCTCTGATACCTCTATTCTGTCACACCAAATTATATTTTCATAAAAACTTTCGAAACGTACTGTTTAGTCTCATAGTCGCATTTAAAACCATAACTTTCCATTAAAATTATGTTGTAATTTAGTTTGCATTGTTTGTGGAACGTTTTAGGTAAATTTAGTATTAAGTTAGTCTTATACAAAATAAATTAGATTACAAAATTTTGTGTGACTCTTTTCTTAGTATTAAGTTGCAAATTCAACAGTCGTCATGAATTCAACAGTGTGATGATTATTACATTATTATATTATAGGCATGCTTGTAAACGAAACACGTAAAAAATTGGCTGTGTATTCTATAAACGCGATGTTGGTAGTCCCGTGTTATATAATATGACTTCAAATTACTGCCCTATAACATTTTCGAATTGCGTACTTTTGCATCGTATTAAACTAATGGAACACCTTAAGAAAAATTAGGAGTTCAAAAAAAGTTGTGCCTTAAAATGTGCAATATATTTAGCAATTGAATCGGAGGCCATCGGCTTAGGAATTTAACCACACCTCACAAACACACAGCGAAATTCACAGCATTGAAATAATATAAAAATAATTATATTTGAGTAAATTTGATGAATTATTAAAATTTTTAAATTACTATCCATTTTTAATAATAATGTAAGTATATTGCAGTGTATAAAATCTTCCTTTGGTATTTTACAGAGCGTTCACGCAATAGAAAGGTCGTCAAGGATAACCGATTACCGTTTTGTGAAAGAGTTAAACGGAGCACTTACAATTACAAATGTGATGTTGGAAGATGATGGAAAATGGCAATGTGAAGCGGAGAATGCAAATGCGTATATTGAAAATGCTCGCCCTGTAAAATTAGTAGTATTAGGTGAGTGCGAAGACATATAAACACAGCGAATAAATTAAAATAAACGTAAGATTCATAATAAAAAACATCTCTTATGCTTACTTACTCCGAAACTGGTCGTTTCGCAATAATTTAAAAAAAAAATGCACACCTATTCTCTTCACATAAAACCATATGTATATAAACGCTTCTAATCACAAATGCATGCAAGTACCGAATAACTAATTAAAGTTTTCGAACCGAATCATAAGATTTCCGAAAACGGTAACGCAATCATCCAAACTCTGGTTGTGACACTTCACAAATTGACAAAGTTTTCCAGTTAAATCGGGAAGTTTGTGGACAAATTGGACAGAACTTCCGATTACATGTTTCTAGCACAGAGTTAATCTTAAAACTTTACAGTATCAAGTCAAACACAAATCCTGTTATAATTAACTACATGTATCTCTTATAACATCTTCTTTACTTTCACTTTCAGACCGTCCAAAACCCCCTTATTTACTAATAGACTCACGTCGCTTAGATGCGGGAAACATTTTCGTACCTGTGAAAGAGAATTCTGAACTCAATCTGGCGTGCATCAGTGAAGGTGGCAATCCAAAACCCACCCTAACATGGGAAGTCCTCTTGAGTCCCGGGGTTGACCGACACGCGCAGAAAGTCGCCGCAGAAGTTCTTGAGCTGGAGGAGATTAAGAAGGACAAAGTAAGTTCATTGGCCAATAAATGGCATATTGCTGCACTCATTAGTAACATTAATATATTAGTTATAAGTTAAAATAATTATTTTCTACACTTTTACTAAGCAAGACTACGATTGAATGGGTTGTTTGGATTGTTACAAAGTAAATTTAAACAAAAAATTGACCGCACCTCATCGTAAGAACCACAGCTGTGGGTAGTTGATGGTAGTTGTTTCCCAATTCAGAGTGTATGCCGTCGAATTCAGTTGCTTTGTCTATTTTGAAACCACAAATTCAACAGTTTAGTGGCTCTGGACACTGTTGTGACTGTGTGATAATGGGGGTTCTGTGGCATGCTATTTGATTGCGGCGAACGGAAAATACAGATAGCTATCGCTAGTATCTCTCAATTCAAAGGAACCGCTTACGTTTTAGATGCCACTTACATAGATATGGACAATTTAGTGTAATTAACTCAATAAATTGCTGCCAAGTATTGGGCAGTGGGAGTGAGCTGTTAAACAAAACATACAGTCTTGCATTCAAAATCAGTGTCTATGGCATTTGATTCTATGTACATTTTGTAATTCTAATTTTAAGATTCAAACATTTTTTCACATATATAATATTTTTACTTGATCTTTCTGTTTTTAGGAAAAACTTCCTTATAAGATGAACTCGGGAGCCAAGAGTGAGGCACGGTTACCTGCGGTCTACAGAGCACATCATAACGCAAGAATTCTTTGTGTTATGGAGCATCCAACGCTTAAGATAAGACAAAATGCGTCCCTTTTATTGGATGTGCAGTGTAAGTGGATAGTTTTGGTATATTACAAATATATTTCCTTTCTCATATATTTGGTCAGATTTAATTCCAACCACTGCATTTATTATTTTTCATTATTATATTTGCTAAAAAAACATAATGTAAACGTATTAAGCAGTACGACACTAAAAACCTATATATATATATATATATATATATATATATATATATATATATATATATATTTATTTATATATATATACTTTATTAATGCCTTAGTGGGTAGGTGCATTGTCTAGTAAAGTTTCACTTGAGAGGAATAAAAATTGCTATTATTTATTTAAAGTTGGCAACGAATTGTTTACCGACACACTCGTACTTTTAGCCATAAAAATACAATCTGTGTATAACCATATCCTCATATACGTGTATGCACTTGCCCTCAATTCGAAATAAGCGCTTGCGTATGTTATTTCGTTGTGCTCTACACTTTCTTCATTTTATGTGTTCTTCTGTCAGTATAAAAAGGGGCTTTAGGTAGTTCTTCTACTCAATCTGACACTCTTTTTAATATGCATTTATTCAAGTATCTGTGTGATTTTATAATCACACCCCCATCCCTTTTGCGCTTGTTTTCATACTTGTCGTTTGGTAAGGGGGCAAAAGTTAGCTGCAAAGTGTTCTACTTGTGACGTTGTAGATTGCTTGTTCGAAAGTTCTTATTTTTATGAAAGCAAGTGTCACTGAAGTAAGTTAGTGAAAATGAGGAGGTGCTTTTCCTTAACCCTTAATAAGGATAAAATAAACGAATTACACTTGATTTTATGTTTGAAGAAAAACCTATTTTCATTGCTTAAAATTTCGATCGATCGATTTTCAGCCCCATTTTTTATTTATATTATTGTTACTAACATAGGAACAAATATTTCTGACTTAAACTTCAATAATTGCTTCGTTTCCTTCCGGACTTTAGCTCCACAAATTGTGTAACTTTCTTCATTTAATCGCAATATCTGGTCAAAGCATTAATCGGATATTAAATACAATTTTTAATGGGCGGCTGATACAGGAACTGCAAGTGGTCAATAAATTGATATCATTTCTTTTTTTATTTTTTCATGCACAATATGTCAGGCTTGGCTGTTGCTTCTCAGATTATTTGTGAATGTTTTGAACCAAAACCAAGTTCAATCCTAATCATTACATAATAAAACCTAACGATTTATTGCAATATTTATCATATAAATACTGGCATCTATTAAGGTTCTGTTTTGTTTTCTATACTCTTTCTCATTGTTATAAGGAAACTCTTTGCAACTACTGTTAATTCGATTCACGCATATGCCGTTAATAGCAGCTATAAGCTTTTAATATTCTTTTCTTGGCTCACGTTTCTACTCTTCAGTCGTTAAGCTGGAATCGACGTATTAAAAACATATTATAGAGCAAACACAATTAAAATAAAGAAGTTATTTCGACGAGAGCTTTCTTAGAACTGCTGTCAGAGCATATTTCTCATCACGACAGTGGCTCAGGCTACATACATATTAAATATTTGAGCTTTAACTTGATTATAGTTTTATCATTCGATTGTACTATAACATACTAACATTATTAAAGAGATCGATTATTTGTGTGCAAGAAATGATAAAAGTTTGATATTTAAAAAAAACAGTTTTGTAATTCATTCGTTAAAATAAATGGAATATTTATTTCCTATTCCCTAAAAGTCGATCATCTTTGCCACAAATCGTCCCTGATTTATTATTAAATACACACACAAGTATCATTCCAAAAAATATAAAGGGGGTAACAAATTTCATGAACTTAAATTTAATTTTGACAACAAAAAATCTATTTTATTTTTATTTTAGGTACATATGTCAAAACACAAGTATAGTAGAATAGATAATCAAAAATTGAATTGAATACGAATGCAAAGATACAAGAAATTAACAAAATATAGCACATCACATATTAAGTCCCGGGACTGACATATAGGGTGTACCATAATATATCTAACAGAGACCAATAGGGAGACAGTCAACTCCCTCGTCTCCCGCCCTTGAATTCATTTTGTCAGCGTTTTTTATAACATTTCCCCTCTTTTAACAGCTGATTCACAGATAGGATTTTTTTGTTTTTATTTGAGAATACGTGTGAGCTGCCTGTACGGTGGATCTCCTCACTCTTCAAATTGTTAGAAGGAGAGGGCATATAAATCAGACAATTAAAGAGAAGGAATAGTTTTTTCCATCACAAAGTGATGCTGATAACCGCGTTCAGAAATTATGTTTATAAGGCAGTAGTTGCATCAGAATGTGGCCGCCGTGGCATAATGGGTAGAGCGCGACGCTCACACGCCGAAGGGTCTAGGTTCGATTCCCAGCTCAACACCTCGAATTTTTCACAGCCCCACCTCCTTCGAGCTGCTGACAACACTCAAAGAGTAATAACTTTCTAAGAAAGCTTCTCAAATTTCGACGTTCGGAGTCGGCAAAAAACTGTAGGTCCCTTTTCCTCATGAGAGAACAGCAGCTTGCACAACACGAGTAGTTGATGAGCAAGCTAGGCCCTGGTCTCCCTGTGGACTGTCGCGCAAACAATTATTATTGTTATTATTATTAGTTGCATCAAAATAGCAATATTCTTAAAAATTTATGGTTATTACAAAAACAAAATTTCAAAAAAAAAATTCTAAAACTTATTTTCTAAAAATGTGTATCAATTTTATAACTGTTGCTAATAAATAATAATACAATATTATGATATTATTTTTGCTCTAATTGCCTGAAATAGTACTCAAAAGGTATCTTTTTATTTATTTTTTTTTATTGAATAACTACATTTTGATTCAAATCATTATGCCACATAAGGTCACATAAAATCATAATAAATAATATATAATATAACTTACTAGCCAGAGCATCAAAGGGCCTAAGGCTGTCAAAAATTATCTCAAATTTGTAAAATATGTTCTTATTTCGAACCAACTTAATTGTTTTAAGTATATGGTACTCAATGTTTTGCAATTGTCGAACATCTTAGTTTTGAGTTAAATTAGACAAAAATGTTTCGCAAAATGTATTCGTTTAGTTATTATAGTTTTTATTTTGATTGCACTAAACATGTTTATTATTTGTTTTTGGGTTAGGTTTCATTATTTTTATTGATTACAATACCTTTCATATGGAATTGATGTCATTTGGACGATAATAATATTGAGAAGAAGAAAATCGGATGTAGTCACTTATGTTCTTGACGCTAGAAAAACTGCACCAAGATTCGGTCTGCTTGCATCGCAATGTAACTTAGTATCTGCAGCTCTTCAACTTTTTCGAAAACGGTTAGTTCTTACACACCAAAGGGAAAATCGGAATCCTTTTTTAAAATTTAATATAAAGCTTTGGAAATAATTAAAAAATCCTTTATACATTTTTGGAAGTATGAATATAACTCCAAAAAGGAATGAACATGTAACGAAGAGGTTGACAGGTACCTTATACAAATGGACGACACCATTAAACGAACTATGAAAAAGACTATTCCTATGATGACACCAAATATTGTTGGAGACATCTACCGGAACGCGGAGATAGACGCACTTCACGTGCATAAAATGCTCAACAGAACGACAGACAACGCCAACTTACTAAGAACAGTAGATATCGATCCAGATGGGGCAGTACTTGACGACGACTTCTTTATAGTTGAAGATCCTCAGGAGAAGGTGAAAGTAATTGGAGCTGTCTTCCAGGAAGTGTATGCGGTCAATGAACCTCTTTGTCCAAATAACGACATGGAAGACAGAGCCAAGCTTAACCACTTCCAACTAAGTACCGAGATAAGTCAATGGCGATCCAAGAATCCGGGTTTCACCAGGCTCAGTGACGATCTTCTGGCAAATAATGCCGTCGTCGATGATGGAAACAATTCCATCCTTATTTCGAAGGATGAACTCCAGGGCATTTTTAATTCACTGAAGAAGAAGAAGTCAGTAGGAATAGATGGGATACCGAATATTGTTCTGCGCCATCTACCCTCTGAGGCAGTAGATGTATATACAACCCTGTTTAACAATGCGCTGAATAACACATATTACCCGGCGCATTGGAAAACAGCTGTGGTACAGCCCATTCCGAAAAGGGACAAAGATACTTCCATCCCGACAAATCTCCGGTCTATAAGTCTTCTTCCGTGCATAAGCAAGGTTTTTGAAAAGATTGTCATTAGAGCCCTACAAGAATGGGTCGAGGAACGTCAAATTATACCGGACAACCTATTCGGCTTTAGTGCGGGGCATGATACCATACATACCGCGTCCAAATTGGTATCCGACATTCAGTGGAACAAGAACAAGAACCAATGCACAGGTGCTTGCCTGATAGACATGGAAAAGGCGTTCGACACCGTTTGGTTAGAAGGCCTTTTCCTCAAGTTAGACAGACTAGGCATAGATAAGACACTGCTATATATGATCTATGATATGGTTATAGGTCGGAAGTTTGTTGTGAAAAATGGCAACGTTACATCCATTACAGTATTTCACATAAAAAATGGGTTGCAACAAGGGGCCGTTGGCTCATCGATCCTTTTCGCTATATTCACTAGCGATCTTATTGCTTTCATGCCGCATTTAATCGCGTATGCCGATGATCTTATAGCGTACAGATCAGACCCGAAAATTGAAGTTATAAATAACATGTTGCAGCTCGACTTTGACTAAATTCAGCGATTTTGCGACGACTGGAAGTTGAAAATTAACTTCCGGAAGTGCGAAACTATTCTCTTTAGAACCCCGCTGTCCAGGGCCTCAAGGGACACGAAGAAAAACTGGCGCAAGTTCGGCATATTTAACCCGCTGGGCCAGCCAATAGCTGTGCAAAATGTAGTTAGATATCTTAGCATTTGGTTAGACCAGTATTTTTACTGCGGCAACCATGCAGATACAGCTTCTAAAGCTAAGAAAGCCTTTGCTGCGGCAAGTTGGTTGTTTTACAGCAGCCAACTTGATACCAGAGTGAAGGTAATCTGCTACATGGCCCTCATAGTCCTTCCCAAATGGAAAAGATGAGGGTGATTGAGAGGCAATGTCTCCGGGCCTGTCTCTGGTTGTATCGAATACCTGAATCCGATTACAAGAAATTCTATCCCAATGAGGTCTTGTACAACAAGGCAAACCTAATCAGGATAGATAATTTTATTATTAAGCTGACTCGAAGGCATATTGCACGAGCTATGACTTCGACAAACAGTCTGATCGTTGGGGCTTACTACCCAAACACTATGTACCACGAGAAGGTGCGGCAAAACGGCTTCATTCGACCTGAAGCATTTCTCTATCTAGACTCCAAAGGGCTGATACAGAATACGGAAGGGTATCCCATCATCTTCCATGTCGTACGCAGAACAGTGGATAGGCGACATCAATATGAAGCGGACGTCGCTTGTAGCCACTAGGAACTTTTTCTGTTTAGTATTGCGATCTCCGCCCGAGGCAGGGCACAGACCGCCAAAGAACGTAACTTTTACTGGTAGCTTCACCAAAACCAGCCCCTTGCACAGTTCGTAGTTAACCCCGAAAGTTGACCTTGCTTACATAGCTTTTAAGAGAAAAAAAACAAAACTAAAAACTAACTAACTAAACTAAAAAAAGGTGCACCATGGCATATTGAATATATACGTCACGCATATAAATGTAATGTATGCCGTGATGCACATGTCTTTATCTAACGGGCATAGTTAAGTAGTTGTTTGTAGTTTAAGTACTTAGGTAGTTGTAAGAATTTTCTTTTTTACTATTTTGTTTAAGTTTTTAGTTTAGTTTTATTTCAGGATAGCTTAAGTTTATTTATATAAAAAAAACGCACTATCCAGTTTTTGTTTTCTAATAGTTTTCTTGGAACAAATTAAAACATCTCTGTATAATAATAATTTTACGCCAATTATGTCCAAAGGCAATTTGAAGCAGAAAAGATATAGATTAACTTAGAGCACCTGTTTAGGGTCAGTAAGTTAGATGTTAAACCATTCATAGATTACGTTACCTAGTTTAAAGTATTTTCCTAGGAGTTATTCATCAATTATATTCAGTTAAATAAAAATGCAAAAAAGAAAAAAGGAATGAACATGTTTATGGCCACTTTTCTCATCCTCACCTTCATCTGCAGAAACCTCATATTCTAAATAAGTGATTTTTTTCAAACCCAAAGTCCCATTTGTCTTTACGTAGTTCCACATTATTATTTTCTACTATACTCATAACTTGCTATAAGACCGTAAAATGTTTCTCTTTCATTTCTAACAATATTCGCAAATCGTCAATATAAATTAACAACCTTCCCAAACTTAGTAAATTTTTAAGCACTGAGTTTATGTAACATTGAAATACGGAAACGGCTCCTTTTAACCCAAAAGGCATTCGCATGTATTTAAATTGGTCTAATGGCTTAACAAAATAAGTATATTTTCGGATTCTGGATGTAAGAAATCTCTTCCTAATACTATAACATTTTCCATCGTATCGTTTTCTACCACATACAAACATAAATTTACGTAATCACATCATATATTTATATTACAATGTATATATCCAAATATAAATAGTTCGCTATTAATAATGTATGTAAAATCATCTGTTAAAGATGTTGAAGACGTCACCAGCTAAGAGGATTGTACGAGTACATCTGCTGCACAAAGCTGACGGGACTGCCAGTCACAGTTATCGTCGTCCTTACAGCTTTAAGTTGATCGCTGGTAAAACGCATTATAAATGCAGATCCCTTGCTGTGACATGGTGGTGAAACTTTTCTTTGAGTATAGTTTTATAATTCACTTCATGATTTGAACTAGGTTGTGTAGTTTTTAAGTCATAAAACCGAGTAGTTTTCGTCACCAGAAAATGTTTGTAAAAATTTTTCAATTTCTCTGAATTAATGTTTCGACTCCATTGTTTTCATAATAATAATAATAATAATAATAATAACGGTTGGCGCTACAATCCAAAGGGGGACCAGGACCTAGCTTGCTCATCAACTACTCGTGTTGTGCGCGCTACTATTCTTTCAAGAGGAAAAGTGACCTACAGTTTTTGCCGACTCCGAACGGCGAAATTTAAGAAGCTTTCTTAGACAGTTATTACTCTTTGAGTGTTGTCAGCAGCTCAAAGGAGGTGGTGCCGTGAAAAATTTGAAAAATTGGTGTTGAGCTGGGAATCGAACCTAGACCCTTCCGCGTGTGAGCGTCGCACTCTACCCACTACGCCAAGGCGACAGTTAAGAAAACGTTATCTATTTTATTCAAAAAAATTTATTTTAGGAGCTGTGATAGCTCGTACTCTAACTTACATTCTAAATTCACAATGATTTGGTCTGCCTTTTTATACATTTAAAATGCTGAATTAACAAAAGTATTGTCAACAAAATATGATACATTAATTTTGATTAATTGCAAAAGTATAATTTGCGCGTGCAGTGCATCGACTGCGCGTGCAGGTGAATTGATTGCGCATGTGGGGTATCAGATTTCTTCGTGTGGCTTCGGTCATCGTAACTCCTCCCTCCTTAAGAATCTACGTCCCGTAGATCTCATAGGTTGAGTCTGATTGGTTGAAGGTCAAAATGACTTTTGGATGTAACTTCTGGTGAGCTGACCTTGGGATGAATTTGTGCAGGCAGAACGGCTATCTTAAGTTCGTTGCTTCGGCATTTTCTTGCGATTATAAATATACTAATTATGAGGAAAATAATGGTAACAATGCTTAGTTCTGTAAATAAAGAGATGTTACTATTTAAGCTTAATTTCTTTAAAAACTTAAGATTCCTTAAATGGAGGTTATGCACATATTCTAAATTTAGTTTTAAATTCTTAAGAGTAAGATTACTCTAAAGTATTGGGGGAATGATTTGAAAAGCTTCTGCTTCCTTGCTGATGTAAGTGGTGTCATCTATTTTGATGGTTTCGTTAACATATTGTATGAGAAAACTTCCTTCTATTCGTCTTGAAGAATTTTGATGATAAAGTGTTCCATTGAAGTTGGTTAAGTAGATTGTGTTATCGCCTATAATTTGAATGATTGAACCGTTGTTTTGATGGTAATCACATCTTGCGTTGATTCCTTTTATTAGCTGTGTTATACAGTGGTCTTCTGGCAACAGATGTAATTGATTGCTTTGGCATATTATAGTCTTTCTCGTAGATCTGCATGCTGAAGTGATTCCAAACTGTTTTTTACTGCTAACTAGTACTTCTTGGAAATCAAGATATATTTGTCGTTCTTGTATAATTGTTGGACGTATAAGGATGTGATTGTATTCCATTCCACTGGTTATCGGCATTGATAATACATACAGCATAGTTGAATCTTTTATGACCATAGTTGGTTTAGAGTATTCAATAGCTTCTATCTCGTTGTCATACGGAAGAGATTCGAGTCGAGTAAGAATTTCATTTATTTCATTTTTGTCTAAAAGATTTGTGTTAATAACTCCACTTTTGGCTAATTGAGCAGCTAATATGATTTCGTTAACTTGGTTATTTAATATTGTTAATTTATTGAATATAACTTGTGCGGCTTGTCCTATGTTGTCTTTATTTATAAAGTCAAGTATTTTATTATAACTTCCAGAAAGTGCATCTGCCATCTCCATTACTTTTGTGTTAATCTTAAACTGTCTGTTATTATTACTTATGAATTCGTTTTGAGTTCGAAGAATGTTGTCCCAGTCAGTAGCGTCGGGACTCCCAGCTATCCATTTCCATGCTGAGCCCAGCCAATTAATGGATCTTGGTCTTCGCTGTTGGCGTTGTTTGAGGCTTTCCAATTTGTTTCCGATTTGGGTTATCAGATGTAAAACCTGGGGTCTGATGATATTAGTCTGGTTAACATTTTCTTGTAGTAACGATTTCATTTCCGTAAGAATTCCTTCGTATTTTCCTAGCTCGATGATGTGTATGAGCTTAAAGTTTCCATCTATTATTTTGCCGGAACCTTTTTTAATGGTTATGATAGGAGTATGGTATTCAAAGACTTCTACTGTAGCGAACGCTGTCCAAAAGAATCTGAAATATGGTTAACAATTTTTAATATTTGATTTGTGTATTCGCCTTCCAGAAAGTGTTGAGACTGTAACTCTGTTGTCTTTTGCAACTATCTCTTTTCGAAAAACAGGTTTAAACTTGCTATTCCGTTTTTTGTCGGTAACGAAAATTGTGTCTCCTGGTTCGTATTTTTTTGGTTTTTTCCTCTTTAGATTTTCTCTCATCTGTTTTTGGGTTTGGTGCTTTTTAATTTGCTCTGTTAAATCAGAATTCAATTTGGTCTTGAAGTTTAGTAAATTTTGGTAATTAATACGATTTGATCTTCCAAAAAATATGTCAACTGGTTTCCTTTTTATTGTATCGATCGACTGATATTTCAATAAGTTGCTTTAAATCTAGATCTGGATATTCTCGCTTTAAACATCTTGTAATTTCAATGATAGTTGAATGAACTCTCTCGATTGTTCCATTCACTTCACTTTTATTTACAGGAGTTTTGTAAATTTGTATGCCTAATGACTTTATAAAGTTATCAATAATTGGGCTATTGAAACTTACTTCATTGTCCATTACCAGAATTTTAGGTGCTGAGAAATAGTGTAAAATCTTGGTAAGTTTGTTTTGTAAATGAAGAGCAGATTTATCCTTTATGGAAAAGAATTTTGCAAATTTCGAGAGTTTATCTATACATGTTATGAATTTTTGTCCTTCAATTTCCAAAATGTCTAAGTGTAATATTTCTGTAGGATAGGTTGGAATTGGTGTACTTTGGAGTTCCGGTTTCGGTGGATGTCTGTCATATTTGTTCATATGGCAAATATCACATTTTTTTATGTACTTCTTTATTTTACTCGTCATTTGGGGGAAATAACATCGTTCCAGAAGCTGTTCTTTATTCTCTATGGCGTTTCGGTGTGCTCTATTGTGTTCTTCTTGAATTTTTAGAATTTGATTATTTTCATTTGCAATATCTTCTACTATCCTCTGTGTAATTCTTATCTTGAATGCGGCAAAGTTCTCCTTGTACACGTCCTGTAACAGTTGGATGTTTCGTTCGGGAATTTTTATACCATTTATTATATTGGGATTCAATTTAGCCTTAAGAATGTTAATGAGATGTTCCCTTGTTAAATTTCTTATTCCGATGTAGTGTCTGTTGTATGATGGATGTGGTTGTTCATAGGCGTTGACTTTACCTTGACCGATAATTATCTGATTCTTGAAGACGTTGATTGGAGCTTCACAATGGGGAATTAGATCTGTTCCATCTTCTTCGGCACTATGCATGGTGTCTGCTGTATCAGTGGTTTCAGTTAAAGCGTTTATTTCTGTCTTCAATCGGGATAGGGCATCGGCTACTACGTTTGTCTTTCCAGGCTTATATAAGAGCTCGTAGTTATATTCCTCAATCCTAGCCTTCCATCTCTTTAACTTTGAATTTGTGTTGCGTGAGCTAAGCGCAAAGGTTAATGGCTGATGATCCGTCAATATCTTGATTTTTCTCGCACCATACAGGTAGTTGCGCAAATTATCCAACGCCCAAACTATGGCCAGCATTTCTCTTTCGTTGGTCGCATAGTTCTCTTCCGTTTTGTTTAATGAGCGGGATATGTATGTTATTGGTTTGTCCTTCCCAATTTTTCCTTGACTTAGCACTGCTCCAATGGCGTGGTTGGATGCATCTGTGGGCAGTATAAATGGCTTGTCGAAGTCAGGAAAGGTAAGTATTTCTGATGATGCTAGCAAGGTTTTGAGATTATGAAATGCTTCTTTTTCCTTCTCGTTTAGCTGAATCCTTATATTCTTCGATTGATTTGCTTTAGTTTGTGACTTCGGACCTCTTGTAAGATTGGTTAAAGGTTTCGCTATCTTCGCGAAATCCCTAATAAAACGTCGATAATAGGATGCTAGTCCCAGAAATCCTCTCAATTCTTTCAGGTTCTCAGGTGCTTTTATCTTTTGAATTGCAGCCACTTTCTTAGGATCTGGCTTTATTCCGTTGCTGGTGATGAGAAATCCTAAGAATTCTGTTTCCGTTTTAAAGAACTCGGTTTTGTCAAGGTTTACCCTTAAATTTGCTTCTTTTAGTCTTTGGAAAATTGTGTCCAGGTTACATAACATTTCTTCTGTGGTTGCTCCGAATACTATTACATCATCTATGTAAACGTAACAGATTTTACCGATGAAGTCTTGTAAAACGTCGTCTATCATTCGTTGAAATATTGCTGGTCCATTTTTTATACCAAAAGGCATTCTTGTAAATTCGAATTTTCATTTAAAGTGGAAAATGCTGTTTTTGGTATGTCTTTTTCATACATTTTAATTTGATGAAATCCGGACGTCAAATCTAGGGTTGTAAAAAGTTTCGCTTTCCCCAAACTGGATATTGTGCTGGAAATATCGGGAATTGGGTAGGTATCGGGTACAGTAATCGAATTAAGTTTCTTAAAATCGATAACCATTCGATATTTCCTGATTCCTGAAGCATCCTCTTTTTTGGGAACAACCCAAATGGGAGCATTATAGGGGCTTTTTGATGGCCGTATAATCCCGTCCTCAAGCAGTTTTGATATTTGCTTGTTGACTTCTTCTCTCATATTAACTGGATATGGGTAAGTTTTAACATAGACAGGTTCGTTCGTCGTTGTGCGAATTTCTGCCCTTACTTTAGTATCAATAATTTCCTCATCATTTATTGGCCCAAAGATTACTTTATGTTTTTCAATTAGATTTCTGACTTTAATTTTAGTGTCGGCGTCTAAATGGTTATCTCTTATAGTTAGGTTATTCACTTGTGCTGACTGCTTTTCTTTCAGTGGTATTCGGATATTAGGTCTTATGGTCATTGTATTATTTTCACGATTGATGACTGCTCCTAATTCTTTCAGAGTATCATCACCTATTATGCCATCAAAGGATTTTAGACCTGGTAAAACGAAAAATTCTAGTATTGTGCCATTTCCTACACAGGCAAAGAATTTTCCGGTAATTTTTTTATTAATGGTGATTTCTCCTGCTGCAGATTGAATCTTAAAAGGCTTGTTTGTTGGCTTTGAGTTTTGTGCGATTTCGGCTTTAACAAAATTTTTGTTGGCACCAGTATCTATTAAGAATTTCAGTACCTTGCCATCTCGTGTCCGATATTCTATATAGGGAATACTAGAGAGGCATCTGTCATAAAATTTATCTCCGAATATCTTTCTTCGTGTTCCTCATTGTAATCTTCACCTAAAGACTTTATACGTTGTTGAATGTACTCTTGGGTTTGTTCTTCGGCTTCGTATGACTCAATATTGTAGAGTCGTTGTTGCTTCTGTGGGATGTTTGATGATCCTGGTGGTCTATTCGGCGTTATGAAATTTGGTCTATTCATATAATTGACTTGCTTCGTTTGTACCGATCTGTCGACATCCATGGGCTCTGCCGGTTTTGGTTGTGTTGGTCTGGGTGGCGGATTATATGTCCTTGGTGCAAAATTGTTTCTGTGTTGTATATTAAAGGCTTCATTCCTTTGTTGAACCGTCAAGTTTCTTGGCACTGGTCTTGGAGTCGGCTTTGGCGGTTGTCGCGGAAGTGGCTTAGGAGTTGACATCGTATTATACGGCGTAGTAAATGAACTACTGCTTTCTTTCTTCTGCACTATGATATTTCTCATATTTAGGTTTTGGTACTCCAGGCACAGAGTGTAAGCCTCTGGGAGATTTTGTGGCTTTTGTATGAGCAAAATCTTACTCAGTTCGCCATTCAGAGCTCGATTTCTGTAGTTTGTGATTAGTGCATCGGTTGTCTCTATAGAATAATTTTCTGTTTTGAGCTTATTTATTATTAATGATAATTGATGGTTAACGCGTGCGTAAAACTCATCAATTGTGTAACTGCTTTGTATGAGCGTATTCAGCTGGTGTTCCAGTGTGCGTATATCTCGTTTATCTGCATAATGCAGAGATAAACATTTTTTAATTGATGCCCAATTGTCATCAAATATATTATAAGAGATGAGTGCTGTGTCAGCGTTGCCTCTTATTTTCTGCCGAATACTACGGAGGATTGCCCCGTAGATTGGCTTATTTTTTACAATCTCTCAACAAGACACGAAGTTGACCGGGTTTCCGTCAAAGATTTGTAGATCTCTTACACTGTCTGGTAATTTTTGAATATCAGCGAGATCTTTTTCGGTTCTTGGTAATGTGACAGATTCGTCTTCTGTTGGTGTACGGTTTTCAAACGTGCTTACTTTTATTTCGAGAGCCTTGATTCTCTCAATAGTCGCGTTTAGTGCACCGGTTAATTCTAAAATGGATGCCCTCAATTGCTCTTCCATTTTTTAGGAATATGTATTTTACACGTAGTATAAATTCGCGTTTAACGTTTTCTTAGAGAAAGTAAATTAGGTACTCACAGCGTTAAGAGTCCTGCGTTGTACTTGTGCATTGATGTGGATCCGACTAGTCCTTTTTGGTTGGTGTCGTCCTTCCTACTAGGGCACGGTTCACTATTTCACTACACAGTTTTTCCCCTTTTTAGTCTCGCACTGTTCACTTGTTCTAATGGGAAAGTGATTCAATAGCGACGTCACTTTGTTCTTACGGTTAAAAGTGGGAGTTTTTTTTCACTAAAACGGCGCGACGCGTGTACTTAGATCTCACGGGTTAAGTTGTCGTATCGGCGGTTTTGCGGGGTTTAAGTATTATCTTGATTTCACGGAGCGCGACGCGTATACTTAGATCTCACGGGTTAAGTTGTCGTGTCAACTGTTTCGCGAAGAATTGAGATAAAATAGTTCCAAACGTCAGGTCCCTGCTGCTCGGGCGCCAGTTAAGAAAACGTTATCTATTTTATTCAAAAAAATTTATTTTAGGAGCTGTGATAGCTCGTACTCTAACTTACATTCTAAATTCACAATGATTTGGTCTGCCTTTTTATACATTTAAAATGCTGAATTAACAAAAGTATTGTCAACAAAATATGATACATTAATTTTGATTAATTGCAAAAGTATAATTGGCGCGTGCAGTGCATCGACTGCGCGTGCAGGTGAATTGATTGCGCATGTGGGGTATCAGATTTCTTCGTGTGGCTTCGGTCATCGTAACTCGACCAACATTGTTTTCATACGGTTTTTAAACTCAGCCAGTCTCTTCTGTGAGGCCAACATTTCGTCTTTCATCTCAACGGCCTCTCGCCGGCGTCCCAGTTCTATTGCCGTTTTCATTTCTTCTAGATTTTTAGATTTCAGTGCATTTTTTTTATTGTTTAATTCATTTTCTTACATGCGAGACAAAAATACTTAAAACAAGCTTGCCAATATAATCTACTGATCTTAATTCTAATCACTGACTTTTTATGAGTACTCTAGCATTTTTTTATGCCTTTCGGCTTCTTATATTTTAAATAAAATCAGTATCTAAACCTATAAAAGTTTTTATAACTTCCTTCAAAAAAATTTAAGAAAACTTGAATTTCTACATTTTTCTTGTTCGTAACCTAACTTAAACCTTATAACCTAACTACACTACCTACAAAGTGAACTTAAACTTATATACATCCAACTTAACTCTACTTAATTATCTACGTTAATCTTAACTATTTCTCTAAAACTTTACGGACGTATATATGTTATTCATATGCTTAACATATACATCTAATACGCCGTAGTGCTCTTTTCCCTTTTTGTTTTGTTTAATTAATTTTGTAGAGCTTTTGTTTTTGCATTTTTTTAAATTCTTATTTTGTGTTCTGTTATAGCACAAATGGCTTTCAACTATCTTAACCTATGTGAGTTAGCACTACTGTCTCAACTACCCCGCCATTTACCTTAATGTAGTTCTGGTGAAAGCACCTGTAAAAATGTTGTTTCTTTGCAGAAACTGCTCTGTCGCGGCCAGAAATTTCTCTACTATACCGTTCCTTGTGGCTGCAACCGACATCCGGCTCGTATTGGAGTCGCGTTTCTACTGTTCGGCATACGAAATGAAAGATGCTAGGGCAGCCTTCACTATTTTGTATCAGGCCTTTAGTACATTACATTAGGGTAGTAAGGTCTATCAGGATGTTGAAGCCATGTCTCGAGCAGTGTGATTCCGATTCGACTTAATAATAAAATTATCTATCCTTATGAGGTTTGCCTCGTTGTACAGAACCTGGTTGGGGTAGAATTTCTTGTACTCAGATCTTGGTGTCCGATATAGAGGAAAACAGGCCCGAACACAGTCTGTTCCATTTGGGAATGATTCACGTTGAATCACACAAGACAACCATATACCATGATTGCCGAGATAAGGGACATATAGCAGATTCACTCTTAACTGCTGTAAAATAGTCCTCTTGCCATAGCGAAGGCATTCTTAGCCCTGGTCAGAGCTGTATTCACATGAATACCAGTTGTAGCAAATAAATTGAATTGCATCGAAGTCACTCTGCAACAAACCATTTATTTCTTCTACCTTCGGACCTGATCTGTACGGCATTAGATCATCGGCAAACGCTTTTATGTAAGGCATGGAACCTACAAGATCGCTAGTGAATATAGTGAACAAGATCGATGAACAAACCGTCCCTTGTTGCAACCCATTTTTTTATAGAACACAGTCATGGAAATTTCGTTGCCATTTTCGCCAACAAACCTCCTACCCTTTCGTATATCATATATAACAATGTTTTATGAATGCCGAGCCAGGCTAACTTGAGGAAGAGTTCTTCTAACCAAACGGTGTCGAAAGAATTTTTCATGTCAATCAAGCAGGCTCCTGTGCACTGTGTTTTGTTTCTATTCCACTGAATGTTGGAAACAATTTAGGGGCGTGCCCCACCCTGAAACAAAATTGGTTTTTCGGTACTAATTTGTTTTTCTCAACCCATTCTTTTAGAGCTCTAATGACAAACTTGCCTATGCACCGAAGAAGACTTATAGACAGGAGATTTGTCGGAATTGAAGTATCTTTGTCCCATTTTGGGATTGGCTTTCCCACACCTGTTTTCCAGTGCTTCGGGAAATATCCCATCGATTCCTACTGACTAATGTGAGTTGAAGATACCCGGGAGTTCACCTCTGGAAATAAGGATAAAATTGTTTTCATCATCAGCGACGGCATTATTTACCAGAAGGTGAACCGGGTAAAAGCAGGATTCTCGGATCTCCATTACATTATCTAGCGGGGTTATAATCACGCAACTTTTCGAGCGACTATCTTCCTGACGATCCACAAAAGGGATAAAGTTGATTATTTACACCACGTAACCCAACCACTATGGTGTCGTCTACGGTCTATTTTATACAGAGTTTAAGTGATGCTGAACGCAACATATCTCTTGTCATAATTGTACATACATAACAAAACAATGAATAAAGACGACCTCATACTTTTCTTTGCTTTGTAGTGCGAGTACACATTACGAATGAACGAACGACTGGCGAGTCGAGCTCATAAAATGTATGATGTTTGCTTTCAGAGAATATTTTTTTAAATAATCTTGGATGTACATACATACTTGCGTAAGCCGAGGCTTATATCCAAACATTTTGTAACTACTGATAAAATATTTTTGTACTTAGTTTTTCTTCAAATTTTCATTACTTGTTACCAGCGCAATGCAAAACGATAGTGAAAAAGTTGTCGTCAAAAACCGATCGTAAGTTTTTTTTTGTTTAGTTTGTAATGCGTTTTTATTTACCTTAATTCGGTTTCGTACATGCTAGACGAAAATACTTAAAACTAGCTTACCAAAGTAATCTACTGATCTTAGTTCTAACTTACTGACTCTTCATGAGTACTCTAAGCTAATCCAGGGTTTTTGTTTTCTGCCTTTCGGCTTCATGTATTATTTTATTATTTTAATAAGTACTTAAACCTACATATATATATTTAATGACTTTACCCAAGAAAATTGTAAAAACTCGGATTTCTGTATTTTGTATTCTTAACCTAACTTATTATTTAACTAAACTACATACCTAAAAATGTATTTACACTTAAACTTATGTCTATGTAGAAACCTTATATCTATAAACAAACCTAAAACTTAACTCTACTTAACTACTAGAAATGATTTTAACTATGTCCGTATAGCTATACGGACGCGTGAATAGGCCGTATGCGCTAATTATATGCTTAACATAATATATATCAAATACGCCGTAGTGCATCTTTTTTTTGTATTTTTTCATTTTTATGCAATTTTTTGTTTTTTGTGGTTGGCTTTTTGTTGTTTTTGCTGTTTTTTTTTCTTTGTCTATGAAATGCCTTAAAACGTCATATGCCCTAAGAAGTTAGCTGCACCAAGGGCTGGTTCTGGTGCAGCCACCAATAAAAAAGCCGTTCCTTTGCAGATACTGCTCTTTCGCGTGCCGAAATCGCTCTACTGAACCGTAGGAGTTCCTCGTGGCTGCGAGCGACGTCCGGCTCGTATTGAAGTCGGCTTTCCACTGTTCGGCGTACGACATGGAAGATGATATGGCAGTCTTCCCTATCTTGAATCAGGCCTTTAGTGTTCAAATAGAGGAAAGCTTCAGGTGGAATAAAGCCGTTAAGACGCACCCATTCATGGTACATTTCATTTGGGTAGTAAGCCCCAAAAATCAGACTGTTGGTTAAAGGCATGGCTAGAGCAGTGTGACTACGAATCAACTTAATAATAAAATTATCTATCCTTATAAGATTTGCTTCGTTGTACAGAACCTCATTGGGGTAGAATTTCTTGTACTGAGATTCTGGGGTTCGCTATATATGAAGACAGGCTCGAAGGCATCGCCTCTCGAACACCCTCATCTTTACGGTATCATCCATACGGTGTCGAAAGCCTTTTCCATGTCGATTAAGCAGGCACTGTGTTTTATTTCTATTCCACTGAATGTCGGAAACCAGTTTAGACGCGGCATGAATGGTGTCGTGCCCCGCCCTGAAGTGGTTTTTGGGTATTAACTGTTTTTGCTCAAGCCATTCTTTCAGAGCTCTAATGACTATCTTTTCAGATACCTTGCTTATGCACAGAAGAAAACTTATAAAACGGAAATTCGTCGGGACCGAGGTATCTTTGCCCCGTTTTGGAATGGGATGTACCACAGCTGTTTTCCAATGCGCCGAGTAATATGCATTACTCAGCGCATTGTTGAACAGAGTTGTGTATACGTCCACCGCCCCAGAGGATAGATGGCTCAGAACAATATTTGGTATCCCATCAATTCCCACTGACTTATTCTTTTTCAGTGAGTTGTTTTCATCATCGGCGACGGCATTACTTGCCGGAAGATCGTCACTGAACCTGGTGAAACCAGGGTTCTCGGATCGCCATTGACTTATTTCATTGCGAAGAGAGACATGGTTTAGCAAGGCTCTGTTTTCCAGGTCGTGATTCGGACTACGAGTATCGTTGACCGTATACACTCTCTGGGAAACAGCCCCAATTGCTCTTACCTTCTCCTGGGGATCCTCAACTACGAAATGGTCGTTGTCAAGCACAGCCCTGTCTGGATCGATGCCAATTGAAGTAAGTAGGTTCGCGTTGTCTGTTGTTCTGTCAAGTCGAACGCTCTGAATGGCATTATGGTCTTTTCTCCGAAAGATTTTATTTACTTGCGGTAACATGCTCGGGTTGTTTGATCTTACAGCCCGAATCTTATTGCCCCAATGCAAGCTTACAGCTAGTCTGTAATTATGTTTGATTAACTGTTGGAGTACTTTGATCTGTGACTTCAGACAGCGAATCTCCGCATTCTGTGGATCTGTAAATCTCCTGTACAAGAGTTTGAGTCTTGACAGGAGTCTACTTTTTTGCACGTGAAGTACATCGATGGTAGCATTCCGATAAATGTCGCCATCATCAGTTTGTGCTACCTTCGTCCATTTGTGTGAGGTAGCCATCAACCTCTTCGTTTGTAAGGTTTCTGTTCGTAGGAGGATTGAACGTACTCGAACTTATTTCTCTGGCTAAAGTTCTAGCGAAACGTGGCCAGCGCACCTTATTGTAATTATAAGGATGCGTTTGCACAAATTCCTCAAGTTCCTCCAGCTTATTCGGGAGCTGAATTATAGCGGCGAGACCACAGTGGTCACTGTCGTACTCGACCGTAGTTAAACAGTTCCTCGTGCGTCGCTCCACGTTTCGTATCGTTAGTCGTCTGTCGATTAGCATCACATCCAGATGAGACCCGCTTCTAGGAAATGAAGGTCTATCGGTTGCCAGCAAATCCAGCCTGAACTCAATATTGTTTTGTTCCATCCACTCTAAGAGAGCGTTTCCCCTCTCATTTGGAACAGTATTACCCCATTCACCGTGTTTGTCGTTCAAGTCCCCGGCTAATATATAGAAGTTTTTTTCCGAGTTCAAGCAGAGGCTGGTGAAGAGAGCCTCAAGCTCCAAAAGGAAGTTAGGGTTTTGAGGTTCTGATGCATAAGCAGCGATCACAAACAACTTCTTTCCACCTTGGAGAGAGATGCGTGCAGCTGAGAGAAGAGGAAATCTACACTAGCCGTCTATGTAAGGAAACTGGTCTGTAATTCGACCATCTGCTTCTGCAAGGCAATCATCTGCGCTTGCATCGACTGGATGGAAGACATAACATCTCTCATGGAGGGCTCTGCCTCGGGTTGCCTGGCCATTAGAGCCGGGGCATTCTTTGGCGCCGTCCGTAGTGCCGGCTCTCTGCCTAACACCATTTGGGCGTAGGAGATGGCTGGCGTAACAGTAGTAGCTACAGCACAGGCTGTTACCTTTTTGTCATTCCTTATTTCCTTTGCTTTCTGTCGGAGTTCTTTGATTCGTGGACACCCCAAATAGGTTGCGGGGTGTTCGTTTCCTCCACAGAGTATACATTTGAGGAGCGTCTTATCCTCAACGTCATCGGTCCCTAAAGGGCATTCCTTTTTGTGCCCCAGCCTTCTGCACCTCTTATATTGAAGTACGTGGTCAGTCTTATTTAATTTTTCCCACTTTACACACAAGCCACCTACGAAACGGATTTTTCGTATGTTGTCGATTTTAGTGCTAGGGGATACCTGAACTTAGAAGAAAGGAAGCGCCTTCTTCTTCGCTTTCGCTGCCGCAGTGTTGAAAGGCTTAACCCCTACGGAATGGACCTCGTCGCTCCACGGAGAAGTTTTGAGAAAATTATATCGTTTTGTCAATATCGATAGTCGTTATCTGTGATTAGAACATGCGGGATTCTTGCGGATATAAAAAAATATATTTTTATTCGGACTTTCGCGTTCGTTCTTTATTGCGGTTCAAATCCAACTCTCCTTGACAAAGAATAATAACTTATCGACTAACCTATTCTGCTTGTCCAGGTGTTTTAAACTGACATACATAATTCGCTTAGCTTTCACATGTGATGGTCTTGTCGCGATTCTTTCGTCGGCCAGACACTTTGTGATCATAAATGGACGATTGCGTGTGCATTACATTGAACTTTGATATATCATATATCATGTGATACTTTTAAAGTTTCATTTTTCATTTTGAATAATAACTTTATAATTATTATACTCTGTCAAATAGTTACCTTGTAAAGTCATATTCTTATCATTACAATTATGCTTGATTTTGATCTTAAACGCATTTTGTATAATAATAGTTCTTGATGTGACTTCCTTGATTTCCGTAGATGTTTCTAGTGTTTTAAGACATATTGCTTCAGTAAAAGTCATAATATTTTTGATATAAAATATATGATAATAAATTTCTTTTCAGCTATCTTTAGGGATTTTGAATACATTGTTCTTTTCAGTTTTTAGTATTAACCTGTCGCTAACAAAAAGTGCTTCATTTTGTTGATCCGGTAAGGGTTCTATAAGAATTTTCGCATAGATGAGATCGGATGGTCTACGAATTAGAAGGATTAGTGTAATATGATCCTGATAGTTTGAAACTGTGAATTTGATTTCCCTTAAGGCTTCCATATCTGAGATCATATGCATTTTCTCGGAACTGAATATATTTTTGGTAATGGTTCCTAATTGTTGTTCAATGTTGTCAATGTATCTACTTAGTGAGGAAATATCATTATTAATCTGGTACAAATGTTGCAGTAAGTTTACTTCGCCCTTTAGTGTTATTATTTAATTACCTAAGTTTTTGTTAAAAGAGTTAAAGTGCGTCTTTGTGATGACTTCCTGTTTTTTATGTGAGTCGTAATGTACTTATCTGTTCAGTAATTTCTTCGTTAACATATTTATGGCTGTTCGTCAAGTTTTGTCTTTATTTGTCTTTCATCTTCGTGGTTCATGGTTCCTGCTAATATCGTTAGTCCTATACCTAATACGTCCATGAGACCTCTTTTCGACCTGATATGCGGTCTTTACATTTGCTTCTAATAAGATAAAGTTTTGACTGATTGCATTGTACATAGAGTTGACTAAATTGGATTTATCTTGGAATATTAGAGTGTTGAACTTGATACATTCCTTAGCTATTTCGAATTCGGCTGAGTTTATTATGTGTAGCACCTTTGTGTAGTCTTTTATGATCGTCTGCTTCCCTAAGTCCAATGTCAAGTACCCGTTATTGTTGTTCATGTCGTGTAAAATTATATCCTGTGGCATGATCGTTGTAAGAATCGATGTAAGAATACGGATAGGTACGAATGAAGTAATCTGCAAATGAAATTTGTGAAAAGTTACTTGTTATCTAGTTCATCAGCTTAACTTTTTCTTCTTTTTCTTTATATGGGTTCTGTAATATACTATTCTATTCTTTATGTCTTTCAGGTGATCTTCGTCTATTTTCTCCGTTTGAATTTTTTCTAACGTTGTTGAGTGGATGGCATTGTTATAGAATGTATGAATGATTGTTTTAGAATGTACAACAATTCTTGATATTTTTCTTCAACAGAACCTTCGTTATTAGTTTCGTTATGTTTCAGAAGCCTAATGTGCTCTTTTTGAGTATTATGTAATCTCTCCACATTAGCGTTTGATGTGTGATTATTATTGGAGGTAAAATGGGATAAAAATTCTCTGAAGGGTAAAGCTTTGAAGCCCAATTCGTTATCTGCTATGAACTTTTTGGTTTGTGCAAATTGGCTAAAATAGAAAGAAAGCACTTTTTTGAATTCGGTCCATGTTCTACCCATTATCTTTATAGCGCATGCGTGCTTAGAAAATTTGTAGATAATTGTAACAAAAAGAGATTTTTCGAGACTATAGAAGACATCAACGTGTATTACTGCAAATGGTTTAGACGAGGTTTCAGTAAGTTTAAAGAGAAGATTAGGTGGATTTCTAACATATTTTTCCATGTTACAGACTTCACATTTATTAATAAATTGGGTAATTCTTACTTTTGTTTTTGGATGGTAGTAGTTTAAGGATATTTTTTTAAAGATTTGCTCAATTCCTCTGTGGTTATTCCTTAAGTGATTAATGTTGCTAACTTTTCTTCGCTGGTAACATCATCTAATAATTTTAGACATCTATTAATTCTTATTCTTTTACTTAAAATGTTTCAAAAAGATTTGTTTGATACAATTAAAAATGGTTGCATCGTCTATTAAAAAAACATTCAAGTTATTAGGATTGAAATGATTCTTTAGAAGAGTTAAAACACTTTCTTTCTCTAGAGGTTTTGCATAGATTGTTGTACGGTTTCTATTAAATTCAATCTTCGTCTTTTTAATTCTAAGAGATCCTGATTAAGATTTTCGAATAATAACTTGAGTTTGAATATATCAATGCAAGATTTACTTGTTGGGATAATTTCAATTTCGATAAAGTTGATTTCTGGAGGAATTATTCGAGAAAGAGCGTCAGCGTTCATGTTCTTTGTACCTTTTTGGTATTTTATATCGTCGTCATATTTTGAAAGTTTTAACCGTCATCTCACGAACTTCGAATACGATTCTTTCACAGAGAAGAGCCATATGAGTGGTCTATGGTCAGTTTCAATAAGAAATTTTCTGCCCAAAAGGTATTGACGAAAATATCCTGTTGCCCATATGATGACTGGGAGCTCTTTTTCAACAGTGCTGTAATTTATCTCATGCTCGTTCAAGGTACGGCTAGCGTAGCATATAGGGTGATTATGCTGTGAGAGGACACCACCTAAAACGTACTAACTAGCATCTGTTGTGAGAACGAATATTTTGTTGAAATCGGGGTTTGTAAGGATGGGGTCATTCATAAGAAGGTTTTTTTAAGGTATTGAAGGATTCTATGGATTTTGGATCTGTTACATTAATTTTTACATCTTTTTTGAGATACTTAAACTAAACCGGTAAGACCTAAGAATTGTTTTATTTGTTTATTAGTTTTTGGGATTTGGTAATTTGTAACACGTTCCACATTTTTTAAAATAATAATAATAATTGTTGGGGCTACAGTCCAAAGGGGGACCAGGGCCTAGATTGCTCATCAACTACTCGTGCTGTGCGAGTAGAAGGGACCTAGTTTTTTGCAGACTCCGAACGGCGAAATTTGAGAAGCTTTCTTAGACAGATATTACTCTTTGAGTGTTGTCAGCAGCTCGAAAGAGGTTCAGCTGGGAGTCGAACCTAGACCTTTCAGCGTGTGAGCGTGCCATTCTACCCACTACACCACGGCGACCACTTCCACGTTTTTTGGATTTGGTTTAATACTACTAGGAGTGACGATGAGTCCGAGAAATTCAGTTTCCTTTTTAAGAAACTCGGATTTATCAAGTTGTACCTTCAAATTGACTTCATTGAGTCTTTTGAAGATCTTTACTAAGGCAATCAGATGCTCTTGCAATGACGTAGAAAATACTATTATTTCACCCATTTACACGAGTTTGTTAATATTAAGAGAATCTTTTAGAACTTCATTCATAAGACGCTGGAAGTGAGCTGGAGCTGTTTTCAGGCCGAAAGGCACTCGAGGAAATTCGTAGTAATCAGTGATGCAGTCTTATGAATGTCCTCCTTATCTATATCTATTTAATAGAATTCCTTTGCCAAGTGTCGTCAAATTCTGACATCTCCCAAGTTTGTCGAGAATTCGTCTGGGCATGGGATGCGGTACTTGTCGTCGATCGTTACCTCATTCAGTTTCCGGTAATCTACGACAAGCCACAATTTTTTTTTGCCGCTTGTATCGGCTTTCTTAGGCACGATCCAGATCGGTGCTGAATATGGTGAATTGCTTTGGCATATAATCTTGTTGTCTAGCATCTCCTTAATTTGTTTTTGTGCTTAACCTTTGCGAATGTATGGATATCTATAACTCTTAGTTTGGATAGGGACATTGTAAGTGGTTCTTATTTTGTGTTCAATTGCATAAGTGAAACTTAAATTCCCGTTCTCCTTGCAGAATAAATCTTTGTACTTCTTTCGAATTCTTATCAGACCTGTTCTTTCTTCACTATTCAGGTGGTCAAGCCTTAGCTGTTCCAATGATAGTGTATTTTGTTATCTTCGATGACGTTAAAGTTTAGAATATTCACGAGTTGCGTGATAATAGGTTCGAATTTTACCGGTTCCTTTTTAGGATAGTTGTCATTCTTAAACCTAATTTTAGCTACAACTTCATGCTTTTGCACTTCGTATACTCCTTCTTTTACAACTGCTTTGCCATCTTTTCTTTTTTCTGGTCTACGGATAAATTAATTTCATCCTCATGGAGTGGTTCTGTTTGTACGCTTGTTCGTTCATAATGAATTTTGAGTTTTTTGTTACCTGTTTCTAAAATTTCTTCACCTAAATCTATTTTGGCTTTCATAGGAATTTGTAGGTTATTGCCTATGAGTCCATCGAAATAGTCATGAAATGGGAAGATGTGCATTTCTAATTTATCGCTAGGATTTTCCAATTCTTTGTAATCTTCTTTCTATCTCTTTGTGCCATACCTATCTCCATTGGTTCTGGAGGAGGTTGAGAATGAGTGCTTCTGTTATATATTTGATTTTGGACATGAGGTTGATTGATGTAGTGATTGAAAGGAAGTTTGATCTGTGCCGGCTGGTTTGAATACTTTAGGTAGCTGCGGCCAGTATTTTCCTTAAAACGATCATTATTTTACGGTTTGCCGTTTGGATTAAAGTAAGCATATTTGCTTTCGTAAAGAATGCTCATTGCCTTTTCGAGATTCATCGGATTTCGACAGTAGAGAAGAGATCTCATGGGTTCTGGTGTTTTACTTTTGAACACTACTAATGCAGATCTTTTATTCTGCTCAATGGCGGCATTTATGTGTTGGGGATTGCCTTCCATTGTTTGTTTGGCGTTTATATGGAGCATTCTGAGGATGCCTTTGATTTCGCTGTATAAGTTTACAGCGTTCGGTTTGACAGTGGTTTCTCTTAACTCATTAAGAAGTTCTTCGGCGGTATGATGATCGCAAAAGTTGTTATACAAGATTTCCTTTATTTCTATCCAAGTTGTGACGTTACCTCGCAGGCACGTCTTTTGAGTTTGGATTTAATAGTATCTGAGAATATACTTTGGGCTTAGCCATCGTACTTTATAAGGGTAGGGTGGATCTTATAGATTAAATCCACGAAGTTCTGGAGTTCTCTGAAATCTCCATTGAACTCTGGTAATTTAGTAGATATTTTATGGGATTGATTTCTAGGGTTAGCATATATTTTTCGGTTTGTAATTGAGATGAACTTGAAAAGAAATTGTTCACGACATCGGTAATTTGTCTAGATTGTTCGTTCACTATGTTAATTTGGTCCTCAAGGGAAGTTATTTACTCAGTTTAATACAAGATGCGTATAGTATATGTAATAATAATAATAATTGTTGGCGCTACAGTCCAGGTATAGTATATGTACTTACATTTTTAAATAACTTAATTTTTGACTCTACGAAATATGATAAAATAACTGGTATTTATTTTATGTCTTTGTCTTAACATCGTTGTTTTTGGTAGTCTTCTTCTTTTCTTGATATATAGATGAAATGTTCAGCTCTTACTTCTTTGGGATTTTTAATTTTCTGGCTCGTTTGTTAAGTTATTCACTCTGGTTCACTTTGGTATATGGATATGGAAGATAAATATTCACTTTATTAGCTTATCACTGTTCATAATATATTGCATATACGCGCAGGGATATCTATTTCGTTTTGCTGAACTATGAACTATACCCGCTGTACGTGATATACAATTGCATACTGCAAACGCCAAATGTGATTTTTCTTCAAATTAGTTATCGACGATATGCTTTAACCTTATGAAGCTTTCAATCGCGAAAACGTTTTCTATTTAACCCTTGTTAAATAATTTATAATAATTACGACGATGTGTTTCAACCTTATGAAACTATCACTCGCGAAAATTTCTTCCTTGAGAAAGTAACATCAGATACTTGGTAAAGTTTAAAAAAAAAACCATAAAGATACACCCAGCTTTTCTACCGACTGCACCACTTTTGAGATTGAATTCTTGCGGAAATAAAAAAAAAATATTTTTATTCGGACTTTGCGCATCCGTTCATTATTGCGGTTCAAATCCAACTCTCCTTGACAAAGAATAATATATTCTGCTTGTTTTTACTCGACATACATAATTCGCTTAGCCTTCACATGTGATCGTCTTTTCACGATTCGGCCAGACGCTTTGTCATAATGAATGGACGACAGCGTGTCCATTACATTGAACTTTGATTTATTTTAAATCATGCATCATCATTTTATGGAGGGAACGTTACGTTTAACTGTAACAATTAGACCCCAGGTTTTGGTTCGGTTACGAGTCTCGTTGCCCGTTAACACTCTCTGGAAAACAACGCCTTTAGCTTCTCCTGGGGATTTTTTATTATGAAAAAGTCGTTGTAAAGCTCAGTTTAGTCACGGATCTTTAATCACGGTCTAATCACGGATGATGACTATCGTGCGACGATATCGCTGAAACGAGGGTTTTGCATCGCATAAATAAAAAAATGCGATATTGACAAAGCGATATAATTTTGGTTGCTTCATGTACTCTTAAAACTGCCAATTGTTATCGCCCTGACGATAGCTATTTCACAATTGTTTTGAATTGCGCTGGCATGCAAGCGGTGAAAATTCGAAGACAAAGTAAGAACAAAAATGTGAGCAGTAATTACAAAATGTTTTGGATATAATTCTCAGCTTACGGAATTATGTATGTACATCCAAAATTATATAAAAAAAAATTCCCTGAAATCAAACTTTATACATTTTGTAATATGAGCACCATGGTCGCCGTGGCGTAGTGGGTAGAGTGCGACGCTCACACGCCAGAGGTTATAGGTTCGATTCCCAGCTCAACACCAATTTTTCGAATTTTTCGTGGCACCACCTCTTTCGAGCTGCTAACAACACTCAAAGAGTAATATTTGTCTAAGAAAGCTTCTCAAATTTCGCCGTTCGGAGTCTGCAAAAAACTGTAGGTCCCTTCTACTCGTGAGAGAACAGTAGCGCCAACAATTATTAAAGTATTATTAATACGAGCACCACTCGCACAGTCGTTCGTTTATTCGTAATGTGTACTCACACAACAAAACAAAGAAAACTACGGGGCCGTCGTTACTCATTGTTTTGTTGTGTGTGTACAATTATGACAAGAGATATGTTGCGTTCAGCAGCACTCAAACTTTGGTTATCGCTTTGGTGGATCATTAGGACGATAGTCGCTTGCAAAGTTACGTGATTACAGCCCTGGCCATAAGAGGGCAACCCAAATAGATTGCGAGGTGTCCATTTCCTCCGCAGAGTACACATTTAAAAAGCGTTTTGTCCTCAATATCTTCCGTCCCTTATGTATTCTTTTTTGTGGCTGCAGGTGCATTGCGCGCAGTGAAATTCCATAATTTTTCCCACATTAAGACCGCTTACGAAACATATTTTTAGTAGCTTCTTTCTTTCTGCCTACACTTGAAATTTCAATAACATGTAGACATTTTATTTAAACTAATTAAACAATTTAAAACACTAAACTAAAATGACAATCGGTCCCACTTCCGATAATTTATAGAGCACGCACAATTAAAACAAAGATGTTGTGAGGATGAGAGCTTTATAAACACCGCTATCAGAACATATTGCTCACCACGACACTGACTTAGGTTACATACATATTAGGTATTTTAGCGTTAACTTAACTAAAGGTTTGTCATTTGACTATGCTGTAACATACTAAAATAATAAGAGATTAAAGAAGTGATTAAAAGGTGATACTTTTTTTTTATTTATTAAAATTTGTCATTTATTAAAATGAATTTATTATTAAATTCCTACAATATCAAATGGCGTAAGTATAAAATGGGGTCAATATCAAATGGCGTAAGTATAAAATGGGGTCGAATTACAATTTATTGCACCCAACACTTAATGTTGTTTCTATTCCTCAAGGGCTCTCACACTTACGAGTACGTGCATCGGTGCCTTCGTGCCTTCTCTTTCCCTATAGCTTTTGTCCATCGTGTTACCCAAGTCCTACTACCAATATAAAATCAGCCAACGAATTCACTATTTGAAATATTTAAACAATAGTCTACCTATGAATATAAACATTTATCATCCTCTTTTTGGTTTACATAACTATTTTTAATAATTTCTTAGTTTTACTCCTAGAGCATTATATTTATTAATTGTATCAGCAAACAATTCTGCGTACTATTTTAAAACCGTCTTAAATGGAGTTAAAACCGAAAATAATTTAAATCAGTCAACTGCAGATTGTCCATATCCATGAAAGCAAAAATGTGTAAAGTGAATTTAAGTTCTGTTTTTTATACTCGAGCGAGTTGCATATCTAAAGCACCACAGCGTTTTCTGACAAACAAAGTCATCTGTTTTTGAAAACGTTACAAAACATCTTTTCTTTCATGCTATTTTTTTTTAATTTTTTGTTTGCTTTGTCTTCTATCTGCATCTGTTACATGGCAGGAAAGCGAGCCAATGGAAACAGTTTATGGACGTGTAAATGGGGGAGCTGTGTATCTTACGGTCGAATTAAAGTGTTGAAATTTTTTTTATTATTATGTGCACCATGCCGCGATTTACTTATATTCCTTTCTACCCAGGAGTTTTGTTTGACAAAGTCATGATGACAAATACAAAAAAAGATTTTCTGATAAAAAGGGGTACGACAGGCATCGAGAGAACTAAATAGTAGTATGGGTATAGAATATTAAAGTCTGACACGCCTGCCGTTGCTGGGCGAACTTTATTTCTTGATCCTAGTAGAATTTTTCCACGATTTCCGTTAGAACGAATCCTTGCTACAAAATCGTAGACGTGGAACATACAGTAGAGTGAAATTCTTGCAATGGTATGAGCCTCAAGCCAGTAAGTGATGGAGAATATCCTGCAGTAGAATTTCGCGGTAGTATAAAATCACAGACACATGCTCCAAACGAGTGTGGATCTGAACATGTTCAATATGGTGTCTGAAAAGAGAACTGAACATTCAAGAGTCATGCACACATGCGACAATATTTCGTTTTGTGTTTTCTCCTGCCTGTTTTCTATCTTTTCATATATGTATATATAAGTATTTTCATGCATATGTCTACGGATAGTGCAGACAGTGCCGCACTGTGACACTGCTTGAGCTCAGGAACTACACTTGGGCGGAATGATGGTCCTTGTTGCTACCCGCTCAGTTCCTATCATGTGTTATATTTCACCCGAGACAGGGGTGAATTACGTGATTTTGTGGTAAAGATACTTTTTTCCTATAATTTCGCCGTCGAACAACAGCCAGATAGTTAGCCATCGATGTGAACGCCCACGTAGTTTCTCAGAGGATATGGAAGAATTCTAAATCCTCAATCCTGGTTGATTTTTGTCTCATCGTACTTCGTACTTTTGACGACCTATGAAAAAACGTGATTTGGTGTTTCAAAAAGCTGCAACTACAGGGAATAAAACCCATGGGATATCTTTGATTAGGCATAGGCAAGCACAAAACGTTTTTTGGTTTTTAATGGATGCACAACGGGTATAACCCTAAACAGTGCCATCGACAGTTTTTGAGCGGATGCGATATTGTGCTGATATCATTTAAAGATTTGCGGATAACTAATTATTCATTGCAAGGTGCAATTTCGCCTTAACTTAAATACATAATACTATACTTAAAAAGTATATGACGTAGGTGACAAATAGATGGAACAAGTTAGACATCAAACTTTAAAGAATTGAATTACAGACGGAATTTTTTGATAAATAAAATAATTGAAAATATTTTTGAATTTTAGCGCAGATGCACACTCGTAAATAAGAAATTGTATTAAGATCGTAACATACATGTACCTTTCGGCATTTTTAGTAACAAGGTTATGTAAACAAAGAAGGTATTTAAAAAAGCATTAATTTCAAGTGTACCACATCTTTGTAGAAACATATACAAGAGAAAATTTAAAATAGTTTTCAGAAATTGAATTCCTAAGCATCGATACCTTTTCATATACACTGCCTTAACCTGGAGCCGTTAGACCCATATAATTATTTCTTCATCTTACACCTAACCACCACATAAGTTGGTAAACATTCTCTGTAACGTTTCTTATATTTCACGTAATCTGAGCTCATCTATCATTGTCGATTTATTGGTATAGAACAATGATTTCGTCAGCCCCAATGAAAATTGTCATTTACTGAGGTCAATAAGGTCATTTAGATCATCCTCAGCTTTAAACAGTTCTGCGGACAGTCTGTCCCCTTTATCAATATGATAGACTGTTTAGTCTCCGTATTTCTCTCTGAACTTCGATGAAGTCGGTAGATTTATCATCGTTGATATTGAGCGAAATATTTTTCTTAACAGCGTGATTTGGCCGTCATCGCCGTTTAAGAGCCTGCAGAAGTGATCTTTCCAGATTCTCAGCATCGATATTGACTTCACTACCACCTGTCCATTTTGCTTCATATATCACTATGGTCGTTTATATCCGAGGCATGTGGTTGTCTCCGATCATGTTTTTTTTTCTATGCACAACCTACAGACTGGCTTAATATTTAACCTTTAGGTAGAAGAATTCACTGCCACTCACTTTACCACCTTTTTTGAGTTACTAACATTACTCAAAGGCTACTGTTTGGTTATGCATAGTTTTTCAATATTTACCGTTAAATGACTGCAAAACACTGTAGGTCATTTCAACTCCTCAGGAATTAGTACGAACGCATATTTAGTAGCTCTTGTTCCCTTGTTTCATGTTGTCACCACTTTCGAAGCGTCAAAACCACTCTCTGCATGATTTATCAATCGTAGTAGATTCACCGTTAACTTCGGCAAACATTCGATGGGCACATTTTTTGCAATTAAAAAAGAAGAAGAAACTCAATACTTTCTGCAAATCCTGTTTATTTAAGGCAAATCTGGACATTTTTCAAAATTAATTTGTACCCCCAATATATTACTCAATTTTCTTTTCTATCTAACGCCTTTTTAAAAATATTTGGAAACAACTGAACCTATTTATTTTCAGATACACCTTCTTTTGCTATATCACGAACTCCAGGATTTGGTTATCCTCTCCGTGAAGGTATAGAAGTCTCTTTAAAATGTGATGTGGACTCAAACCCACCGAGTACCCCCAGGTGGCAAAAGGATGATGGTGATACTCCTGTAAGTATTGAATTAATTCTTTATTTAGAAAATATTTAATGTTTATTTTTCATAGTCTCACGCCCTGATGCAGCCAATTTCGCTCATGTTTTGTATTATAATGTAGGAAAAGGCACTTCCGAATCAGAATTATAATTTTGTTTCGTTTTGTAACAACATTATTCATTCGATGCACGGATTCGGTGCACGGAACAATCGTGGCAATTGATTTTAATCTAGCAATCGTGATCTACAGCGACTCCTCTGTAGAAGCCATAACGGATCCGATGTTGAATTGAAAAGAAAAATAGTTCCCTTCTCACACTATTCCTTGTACATTAACTTTTAAACACTCTTTGTGCCATAAATGTAGTTTTTAAAATGGCTTCCTTTTAGGTTTAATTTTTTTTTGTTCCCCAGTGAAATTTTCCCTCCATCTTCTTCTTCTTCTTCTTCGGATGGCGCTACAGTCCGGGGTGGACCTGGGCCTCAACCAACATGCCTCTCCAGCTAGCACGATCTCTTGCCAGCTGTCTCCAATTGCGCACTCCAAGATGGTTGAGGTCCTTTTCCACTTGTGTGCGCCATCTCAGTCTAGGACGCCCTCTGTTGCGTTGTCCCTGTGGTTCGGATTCGAAGACTCTTCGGGCCGGAGCAGTGCTGTCCATGCGCTCTACATGGCCTAGCCACCTTAAGCGTTGTATCCGTAGATGCTTGACTAGGCTCATGCCGCCGTACAGCCCATACAGTTCGTGGTTGAATCTTCTCCTCCAGATGCCATCAACGCAAACAGGACCAAAAATCGCACGCAGAACTTTTCTCTCGAAGAGACCAATGGCTTCCTCATCCGCTTTTAGTAGCGTCCAGGTTTCTGCGCCGTAGAGGAGGACTGGGATGATCAAGGTGTTGTACAAAGTCACTTTGGTCGTTCGGGAGAGGGCTTTATTACTCAATTGCCTCTTGAGCCCAAAGAAACAGCGATTGGCAAGAGTGATTCTGCGTTTGATTTCGGTACTGATGTTGTTGTCCCTATTCACCGCGGAGCCGAGATAGACGAAGTCCTTCACTACCTCGAAGTGTCTGCTGCCCATAGTGACGCTCTGTCCGAGACGTCGATGTTCTGCGTCCTTCTTCGATGACAGCATATACTTCGTTTTGCCCTCGTTTACCACCAGTCCCACTTTAGCCGCTTCCGTTTCAATGCTAGCAAACGCCTCATTGACGGCTCGCTGAGTTCGGCCGATCACGTCAATGTCATCCGCATAAGCTAGCAATTGAACGGACTTGTGGAAGATCGTGCCTCTGGTGTTGACGTGTGAGTTCCGCACGATCCCCTCAAGGATGATGTTAAAGAAGTCGCATGACAGCGCGTCGCCTTGTCTAAAACCTTTTTTGACATTGAAGGTATCGGTGAGTTCGCTACCGACCTTGACGGAGCAGCGAGAGTTCTCCATCGTCATCCTACACAATCTGACGAGTTTGGTAGGGATGCCAAAACTAGACATGGCACTGTATAGCTCGTCTCTATGCACGCTGTCATACGCGGCCTTGAAATCGACAAATAGATGGTGGGTGTCGATTTGTACTTCTTGGGACTTCTCCAGGATCTGCCGCAGTGTGAAGATCTGGTCGATTGTGGACTTCCCTGGCCTGAAACCACACTGATAAGGACCTATCAGGTTGTTGACGAACGGTTTCAGGCGCTCACACAGTACGGCAGAGAAAATCTTATATGCAATGTTAAGAAGACTGATCCCTCGGTGGTTGGCGCAGTCGAAGGGGTCTCCTTTCTTGTGGACCGGACAAACGATGCTGAGATTCCACTCGTCGGGCATGCTTTCCTCCGACCATATCTCACAGATGAGCTGGTGCATGCACCCAACCAGCTCATCCCCAGCCGCTTTGAACAGCTCTGCGGATAGTCCGTCCGCGCCAGCAGCTTTGTTCGATTTCAGTCTCGATATTGCTATCTTGACCTCGTCGAAGTCGGGGGGACGGAATTCTTGTCCATCGTCGTCCAAATTGAGTGGAACATTCTGCCTAACAACGGAATTTGCGACGTCATCGCTGTTTAGGAGTCTGCAGAAATGATCCTTCCAGATTCTCAGCACCGTCTGCGACTCTACCACTAGTTGTCCATTTTGATCCCGGCAGGCTTCTGTCCGAGCCTTATAACCACCGGATAACTGTTTTATCTTGTGGTAAAAATTTCGGACATCATTCCTGCCATAGCACCTCTCCATTTCCTCGACCGCGCGCTTCTCGTGCTCTTTCTTTTTTCTTCTGAGAAGCCGGTTCTCTTCCCTTCTTCTCTGTTTGTAGAGCTCACAAACAGCTCTCGTCGTTCGATGCAGCGTTGCCTTGTACGCTTCTTGTTTGGCAGCATGCGCCTGCCTACACTCGTCGTCAAACCATGGGTTCCTCTTAGGTGGTGGCGTGAAACCCAGCACATCAGTGGCGGCCTCTTTGATGGCTTCTTGACAACGTTTCCATTTGTCTTCTATTGTTTGTGCAGGCAGCGTCGAACTTTGAGATAGTTTCAGGGAGAGTCGATCGGCAAAGGCTCTAGCGATCGGTTGCGATTGTAACTTTCCGACATCAAACCGTCTTGGCTTGTCTCGACTCCGTTGCTCTCTCGATATCCGGGTTCTTACCTTGGCTACAACAAGGTGATGATCCGAGTCGATGTTTGCACCTCGGAAGGTTCGGACATCGAGGATATTGGAGGAGTGTCTGACGTCGATCGCAACGTGATCAATCTGGTTGACGGTTGATTGATCAGGTGATCGCCAGGTACCCTTATGAATGTTGAGGTGTGGGAACCGCGTGCTGACCACAGAGAGATTTCGCCCCGAGGCGAAGTCAACTAGCCTGAGTCCGTTTCCGGAGGTGTTGGCGTGCAGGCTGTGTCTTCCGATGACTTTAGCAAAGACTTCTTCTCTTCCCAGCTGAGCGTTGAAATCTCCTAGAACTATCTTGGTGTCGTAGCTGGGGCATCGATCATATGTCCTTTCTAGGAGATGATAGAAGTCCTCTTTACTGCTTTCATCTTTTTCCTCTGTCGGGGAGTGGGCGCATATGAGGCTTATATTCCCGAATTTAGCCTTGATGCGGATTGTTATGAGGCGTTCGCTTATGTATTGGAAGCTTAAGACTTTTTGCCTAAGTCTGCCTCGAACAACAAAACCGCATCCAAATAAGCGTTTCCCTCTCTCCCTGTAGCAGTCGCCGTGGTATATGTCGCAGTTTCTCACTCTTCTCTTGCCCGGCCCATCCCACCGCATTTCCTGAATTGCGGTAATGTCTGCTTTATAGCAGTCCAGGGCCTCCGCAAGTTCATCGGCTGCACGTGGTCTGTTTAGGGACCTCACATTCCACGTGCATATCCTTAGAGCATTATCCTTTTTTCGTTTGCGTGGGTCGTCAACAGTGAATCCATCCATATCCGAGGCATTCGGTTGATTCGCAACTGTTTATTTTTTAATGTGGCCGGGCAGTTACCCCGACGCACACCCCCAACCTGGAGGACCAGGCCCTTTTTTATACCTCTTGGGCGGAGGTCGCACTTATAGGTTTGGCAGGTTGAGTTCGGGTGAACAACAACCAGTACCCGATGGCTACCAACGTGGAGGTAGAATAAGCACAATTGGTGTGTGGAAGACAGTTACAGCAGCTGGGCATCGCCAGGTTGATACCAATCAGTGCCCACATCATCCCACATCACCCAGCCATCTTTCCCTCCATCAGTCTGCCATATTTGACAAACCCTTTGTATCTTGTAAACATATGCAGAGATTCTAGGAAAGATAAACTTGACTTGGAGATGCATCATGCATTATCTTATTATTATTATCTTGCATTAATTGAAAATATATTAATAATGTGGTAGGATGTACTTAAGGATATCAAAATGTCTTAAGGTAAATACATTTATTATTCAATCAATGAGGAGTGAATATTTAAATTCAGATACGAAGAGAAACGAGTGTATCTCGCACTTGTCCAGTTCAGTCTGTAATCGTCCTGTATGAAATATATGCATTTATTACAAAAATAAAACTACATTTTTAAGACTAAATATGTGGAAATTACAATATGATTTTGTGAGCTCTTCGTAATTAGGACTTTTTAAATTTATTAGCAATATGCTGAAATATAGCTGCAGTATGTTTGGTATGTATGAACAATTTTTTATATTGATATATCAGTATCCTTATACATCGACTTCATACCAATTTTTTACTATCAGATCGAAAATGCAATTTCCTCAAGTCTAACAGAATTAAGTGCGAGTGTAAACACATTATAAACATTAAAGCAAGGATAACAACCGACCAACTTTGTATGTACATACTGAGTTGTTCTAATGTAGATTTTGTAGTATAAGAATTTTCCTACACATGCATCCTATTTTATCCGTATTTGACTGGCTTTAAATTTAATTTTTGAATCTTTTGCAGGTAACGCAATCGGGTGATGGCTTTCTCAATTTTACATCGATACGCAGGGAACACTCTGGATGGTATAAGTGCACTTCCCGCCATTTGAATTTCCAATACTCCAGCATAGGATATTATTTAAGCGTTAGGTGTAAGTACTCTTCGACTTGTTTTCGGGTATATTCTCATAGATTACATATAGCGTGAAATAATGTAATTTCGTACATACATAAAGTACGTATGTAGATTATTTCCAAATTTCCAGTGTGTCTACATATAACAATACGTAGGTATGTCATAGATGAAGGAAAGGATTCTAAATTCACTAGAAGCCGCGTTGGGGAGACTTTTTTTGACGACGCCAGATAAGTGCTACATTTACAAACTTCGAAGGGCGAAATATTGTAATTTTTGATATTTACATTGGGTGTAGCGTTAACACGCAGAACGACCAACATAGCGTAAATAAGATCTAGGGTCGTGCCACAGGACGGATGGCAATAAGTACTAACGGATGCAAAATACCTGACTGGTTGGTTGTTATATAACATAGTCTGCGGAAGAATGGTTGGTGTACTTGTATACGGCGCTTGAAGTGGATGGCGGCATGACGGCTTTCGGTTAGGTAGCGGTTTTATGAAAACTTATTTCGTGTCTCGTTAAGCGCATGAGTATCAAATCGAATTTAAACATTAGATGAGACCATTCGATTAACACCCATTCCGTTCTGCTGTCCGTCGTCTATGTATTGCGTTATACTCGTATGTAAGAAATATTAGAGTTTAAGTTATTCGTTAGTGGTGACTTCAAAATCATTTTAGTTATACAGTTTTTTTTCCAAGTTAATATTTCAATATATTTCTATGGATCAATTGTTGTTTAAATATTTAGTTTGGGAAACGTTTCCAATTACTGAAAATTTCTTGGAATTAATTAAATGAGGTCCCTTAATTTTTTTAGAAATAACTAAACGAATAACTGAATAATGGTACATGAAATTTTCATTAATTAATTGGATGGCGCGACAGTCTATCAAATACACGTGCGCGCTATCGTGGCGTAGTGGGTAGAGTGCGACCCTCATACGCCGATGGTCTGGGTTTGATTCCCGGCTAAACACATCGAATTTCACAGCACCAGCTCTTTCGAGATGTTGACACACTCAAAGAGTAATTACTGTCTAAAAAGAACTTCTCAAACTTTGTCGGTAAAAACTGTAGGTCCCTTTATTATGTTTATTATGAAAATTAAAAAAAGAGTCTCAAAAAGTGCATTGTACAGAACTATCATTCAAATTTAGCTATAATTTATTTATATCCTTAAATAAATAAAAGCATATCAAGTGGCTTTATAAAAGAAGATTTTTCACAAACTTCTAGGATGTCTTTAGTGGCATCTGTATATACCAAGTTCCGGCCAAGTGTTTTGATTGCATCCTGAACCCGTTTTGCTTTGTGTGCAGGTGTATTGTCATGGAGCAAAATTACCTAGCCGTGTCTTCTGGCCCATTCTGGTCGTTTCTCGATCAATGCATGGTTCAAATTGATCATTTGTTGTCGGTAGCGATCAATATTAACGGCTTCATGGGCTTTTAGGAGCTCGTGGTGCAGCACATCTTTCTGGTCCCACCAAACACACAGCATTGTCTTCTTGCCGAATCGACCTGGTTTTGCAGTCGGTTGGTTGATGGTTGTCCCAGGTTAACCCATTATTTTTTCCGTTTAGGATTCTTAAAATAAATCTATTTTTCATCGCCAGTAACAATCCGATGCAAAACCGATTTTCTTTCGTGTCTTTGAAGCAAAATTTACAAGTATTTTTTCGGATTTCCGTCTGTCTTTCATTCAACACATGTGGCACCCATTTTCCGCACTTGTGGATCTTTCTCATAGCTTTTGAACGGTCAGAAATTGTTTGTTGTGCAACATTTAACATTGCTGCCATTTGCTTTTGAATCAAAGTGTCATCTCTATCCAATATCGTTTGCAATTCGGCGTCCTTAAACTTTTTTAGTGGTCTTCCACGTTCTTCATTTCTCACATCAAAATCATTATTTCTGAAGCATTGAAACCATCTTTTGCATGTTTTTTCTGATAGAGCATGATCACCATATGCCTCGACATGCATTCGATGCAACTCTGTAGCACTTTTCTTCAAATGAAAACAAAAAATTAATGCTTTCCGCAAATCATCACTTTCTGGTACAAAATTCGAAATTTTTAACACGATGAAAAAATATGATGTTGTCTGTTCAATGACTTGATGTATACTAAATATTCTTCACAGATGTCATAGCAAACAAACAAAAAAAAAATAAGGGCTCGTTCACACGAATGTTCCCTATCGAGACATTTGTATCTTGACGCTCATTTCATACAGGTATATAAGGAATGCTCGGCTTGCAATGTGATATCAAATGTAACAAGAACGTAACAAACAAAATAACTGTCACCCGTATTTTGCGCTCTTCTTTGAGATAATTATCATTTGGAAACCTTCAAAGTTTTAAGCGCGTAGTTTTATATTGTCCAAAGCTGCAAGTGATTGTTTATTTCAACATATATTTGCTATATATTTATTGTAACATATACTCAACATATATAATATAAAAGTGAAGTAGAATCTCCCTTACCCAACCCCACAATTGCTTGTTCTCAACGGTAAATACTTAAAGCATTTTCGTAATCTTGGGGAGATGAAATGGATGCATTTGATTTTGAGTTCCACGTAATATATATATATAATAAAGCGTTTTATTATCAGTATAAAACATTGAAATAAAATAAGACAAAGATGACTATGTTTCATTGAAATGTAATTACCTGACATAATTCAAATATGATTTCTAGCATGTCATTACCTTGACTAGTTCAGACGTAACCTTATTTGAAGGTCCAGTTTTCGATAATTTTTTCCATCATTTGTGGCCGTATATCGGCAATGACGCAGTGCATGCTGTCCTTCAAAGGGCCAATCGTTTCGGGCTTATCAGCATGGACTACCGACTTTACATGTCCTCACAGAAAGTAGACTGCTGTTATATATATTACCTAAAAATACGTATCTAGTGTAACGTTAAATACCGATAGCATCAGCATATTTTAAGACATAAGATAAAAGTTTATTTCGCCTTAACACCACCTGTTATTAATGTATACCATAATTTAAAATGAAGATTAATTAGAGTGCAGTTTTGTTCAAAACTATTGATATTTCGAACCTTATATCATACATATGCAATATGTTTCTCATACCAGGCCCTTCTTACTTGATACATCAATCGTGAAAAGATTTTAAAAAAGTACTTACCCTGTTGTTGAACCAAGAGCTGCTTGGAAATCTTCAAATCGTATATATTTTTTTCTTGCTCTAATAAATTTCCACAATGTCTGTTACACTGATATCTGATGGATCATATCTGATATCAAAATATTCCTTTCTCAATCTAACTTTTGAGGGCTCCATTTGTGAATTAACCGAGCAAACAACTTGATTACTCTATCTTTTAAACCGATTGTGAAAAAATTTACGAAACATCTATGCAATTTAAAGAAGAGAAGAAGAAGAATATATTCAGAGCCTAATTTTTCGTGTATTCATAGCAAAATAGTAGCAAGATGCCAATGAGTGCCGGTGCCTTAACAGTTAAGGTATTTCACATTCATTGTGCATTTTAATTAAATTGTAAATTAATTCTTTTGTTACGTGTTTCAGTGCTACCCAATAAATTCAGAGAGGTTTTGTTAGTAGTTTAATTAACACAACAAGTATGTTTTTAGTACATTTTTCCGTAATATGTATACAGAACAGACGATACCTTTCTGTTTTTATTAAAAAATCAGGCATTCTTTTACATTTTCATCTTGAGTCATCCTTCATTATTTTGCTACACTGGTTTATGGTATTTGAAACCGGTTCCTAAATGAAACCATTTATGTGTCCGAACCTTAATTCACTGAGAATTGAATTGAATTGAAGCATTTACTACATTTTTGAAGCTAAACATTTTTATAAGGCCTTTTTATGAAAAATAGAAAACCTTTTTTAGAAAAGTCATTTATGCGGCACTACATTGGAAAATATCGACAAAACTCGTTCTATAATTATAACGTCAATGACTGAAATATACTCGTACATACATGAGTTAATATTAGCTCATTTTAAACAACGACCTTAATAAAATAAATATCAATCATAAATTTTTTTTCAAAGGTTATGTGTTATTAAAAACCCTTACTTCAATAATAAAGACTGTCTTCGTAAAAAAAATAATGGAATATAAAGGTTTGTAATAAACGAACTAGCATTCGAATCTGTACTCACTGAAATTGAAAAGAAGAATAAAATGCAACTGTTTCATGTATGGTCAATAGGAGTCGAGTAGTACTTATAAATTTGTTTCGAAGCACTGGGACACGTTTTTTTTATTAAAAGAAATATAAATATTGTTTTCTTATACTTTATATAAAACCACAAAGAATTTGTTTTGCATTGAAGTTGTTAATTAGTCTAGGATAGCTGTATCAGCCGACAAATTTAAAGAACACCTTTTGACAGATGTTATGAAGAATGAAACCCCATTTGTGCAGCAAGCATGGCAAATTAAAGGAAAATGAAAGACCATCACTTGGCACCCCTAATGTTTAAATCACATCCCTTGTCTTTTTATCAAATATTCAGCCTCCTATAGAAAATTTCACACCTAATTGCAGAAAGTGCTTCAAATTACCCCTTTTTAAGCATGTTTCACATACGCAAATATATACATACGTAAACTCACCCCCCCTTCTGAAACTCTGTCACCCTTATAAACATTTGACAACACAACAACCATATCAAATTGTTACATTAGTCCAATCGTGGAATTTGAGTATGAACAAGTATACATATATGCTTAACAATGTGAAATTATAGATACACAGTGTTTATGTTGAGGGTGAAAAATACATCGATTCGTCGTTTTTTATACAAGCTAACTCTGGATTCAACTTTGCAAATTTACGGACAGATATCGACAACGGGGTGGAAAATCGAAATCAGAACATACGCACCATTACCATCATAAATTTTCAAACGCATACTTTCTATTTTTCCTTTCCATGTTCTGATTTGGTTCTTTTTTATATGTACAACAAATACATATATCCCCTTGAGGCAGTTTTACGGATAAAATAAATATATATGTATCTTATTATAAGATTTAAAATAAAATCAACCTCAGGACCGATTAAATATTAAAAGAATATAAAATGTAATCCAAACGATATTCTTTATTTTTTAAGGAATTCATATAAACTATAAATTTGCTGAAGTTCAGGCGTTAATATTAACTTCTATACCGAACATATTTTGGTAACATTCTGCATTTATGTAGCTAAAGAGGCACAAATAAAATGAATGGAGTTACTTATTCCATCGGAATACGGAATGCACTCCAAATCCAATATAATCAATTGAATTCAGAAATATACTGAGTCCTTGTTGCCCACATATAAATAAGTACTATTCACAACTTCGTCGTACATTTTTTATATAATATTTCCAGTTCAGATTTATGTGTTCTCGATGAGCACATTATGTGGACAATTGATTGCTTTATGATTTTATTAATTTTTGTGCAGTGAAAGTCGTTAATCATCAAAGAAATTCTGTCAAATCATGACCCATCTAACGTTTGTCATCTCTGAATTGTACGTAAGCAATATAAACACTTATTATTCGCCCTTGTCTGCGCTTTACTCCAACTGTCAAAAAAGACAACCTACCATTCATGATTGATTGCCACTTCAAAACGGGAAAAAATGTGAAGACAAAGAATATTGCAAAACTTATCTAATTGGCAATATCCACTCGACATAAATCAATTTATCCGCCATGTTTCGAATTGAAAAGTAGGTTTTTTTTCCTGATGTTATGGGAATTCAAGAAATATTCTTACTCCTGACGCAAAGTTCTGAAGAGAAGGTTGATTAAAGAAAGCAAAGAAATACAAAGGGGAGGTAATACATTGCCGTGATAAAGACTAACGATTTCTTCTTCGATAACAAAGTAAGTGAATTTGGCGGGTTGCTGCCATTGCCTATAAAAATATCTATGCCATAACGTTAGTGTGTTTGTTCAGATACAGCTCAAAAGTTTCCTTGCAAATGTCAAAGTTCACGTGGTACATAAGCCCAATTAAATGTGTATTTTTTAAAGTTATCATCGGCTTTGGTTTGGACAGAATAAGCGATATGTGTGTATGGGGTTCTAAGTGGAATCGTCTCGTAAAGGTGGCTAGGAGAAGTAGTAGGAAAGTTTACTTTCGTGTAGTGAGGAAAACTGTAGAGCGAGGTGAAACAAGATTTCAGGGAGTTATTAACTACGTCTTTATAGAAGCGTGCGATTTCAAAATATTTTCTTTTTACTACATTTGTTTCTTCGCTCGAAGTTCACGAAGTCAAACTATTTTTTTGGGAAATGAACAACCGAAGTAACTTATTTTACGGGTCCCAATTGTAATGATGAGGCACGAAATAAAAAAAAACTGGTTGACCACAGGTATCATGGTTTGCGGAGGATGTTTAGGGCAGAAGAACTTAAAAACTAATTGTGTATTTCAAGTATATATGTACAAATACTATATACATTTATTTAAGTGACCCTCTCCTGAATGGATGCAAGAATTTATCTGCAAAACGGTTGGAGTAATTTTCCTTACGAGTGTAGGCGTTTATTGAAAACTGCCGAATTTTTTTTTTTGCACAGCTGTATCCCACCAATGGTTATCAATCTTCTTATGCACACACATATAGCTCTTTTCTTCCGATCGTGTGATCTACTCAAAACGGCGAATTTTCAAATCCTTCTAAATATAAATAATTGTGCAGTATAGCTTTACTCTCTCTTCAGCCTGTAATAATGTGGGTATACACAAAACAAGGGGTTGGTTATTATTGTTCACCCACAAATAATACGAAATTTCAGGAGCGGGATCGCGTTAGAAAAAGGATGCAATTTCTAAGTTAACGAAACAACTCCGGGAGTTATGTTTGGACCAAGAAAACCTACCCATGAGGTCGTCAATCTGCTATAATTTCAGCGACATTGAAAACTCAGTTCCATCTTTTAGTGGTGACGATCATTTTCCTAGCACGCGATGGATTGAGAAATTTGATGATTGTGCGTATATAGATGAATTTGACGACAGGGCCAGATTCTTCTATGCCAAAAGACTACTAGGTGGTAAAGCGTTTCTGTAATACGAATAAATTCATAAAAGTAATAAATACATTAATAACAGGAATAATAAGAAAGGTGAAATTTATCATCCAAGAAAAAACAGTGTAGTTAATTTTTTGAAAAATATAGAAAAATATAGATAATATTAAAGCTTAAAAGAATACACAAAAAAACTTTTTACAAAAGAAAATAGAAAAAGCATTCAGACAAACGAGATTGTAAAGCATTTTGAAAGTCAATCGCCACAAAATAAGTATGCGTTAAATGTCATTCTTACTGACATCGATCGTATGTTCCTTTTAGGAGATCATAGAAGTCATCCTTGGTGTTGTCACCCTTCTCCTCTGTTGGGGCGTGAGCGCATATTAGGCTGATATTCCCGAATTTAGCCTTGATGCGGATTGTCATGAGGCGTTCGTTGACGGGGTTGTAGCCCAAGACTTTTTACCTATGTCTGCCTCGAACAACAAATCCGCATTTGAATAAGCGCTGCCTTCTCTCTCTCTCTGTAGCAATCGCTGTAGTATATGTTGCAGTTTTTCATCGTTTTCTTGCCGGGCCTATTCCATCGCACTTCTTGGTTGGCGGTAATCGGGACCTCACATTCCACATGCAAAACCGAAAATCATTGCAATTTAAACGTTTGCTGGGGTCGTCAACAGTTGATCCTTCATTGTCCGAAACATGTTCTTGTCTCTGAACTAACGATTTTTTACGTGGTGAGGAAGTTACCCTCACGCACAACCCACAGACTGGTAGGCCAAGCCCATTATTTAGACCCTAGGGCGGAGGGGCTGTCTGCATACATTGGTTCACCATACAACGGGTGTTGTGATCGCTATCCAGGGGACGCCGCGTGGTTGCTATATGTCAACTTGACCCGTGCATTTACGAGGATACTGTTGGCAACTCGTCTTGTTGAGCGCAATCAACAACGTTCCCTCGCGGCCCATGCGGTAATGCGTTTATTAACAACTCTGTCGTTACTATATATGCAAAATATTTTCATTCCTGGCTAATAGGTTATTGAAAGTAACTCTGCGTGTATAATTATTAATCATAGGGTTACATCACTTCAGTCGATCCGCCTCCGGTTTCCGGTAAGGATAAAGTCCCTTATTATAATGTCGACTAGAGGAGATATTTCTAGACAGACATCTGCTATGAAAAATGAGATCTGAGAAATTACGCTTCAAAAAGTATTCATTCGTTCTCTTATTTAAATTGCAGCTAAAGGGAACAAATGAAAATATAATTTTTTAAGATCTGAAATTGCTAGGTCCTGGGCTTGAGGCTTCGACAATTATGTACATCTATTAAATATACAGTACGCACGATTCCTATATTAGTTTTTCTTTTTTTAATTAGAAATTTAAATTGCTTCATTAAATAAAAGCAAAAATAATAACAACAAAACCATTATCATTAACAAATAACTTGATTTAGTTAAAGTTTATAAATTACAGACAAACCTACATCAAAATGTAATGCGCGCTTATAATTTTCTGAATCCTTGATGCTTATCTATAAAAACAAAACATTTAACTTTTAATAGAAACAATTGTATATATGTAGTTCAACCTTTTCGAAAGTGTTGTTTTTTTTTTATTTTTCAAAATGAAGAGTCCTGCGACGAAAAGCGTGCATATATATCTATAATTGTATACGTGATTTATTACATATGTATTTTATTGAATTCTATTGGATAATTTTTTTTATAAAAATCCATAATTGAGCATGGCTGAATTTTAAAGCATAATAGTGTGGTTGGCAAGCTTACGAGTGCAATTTACTTTTGCAAAGATAATCTACATATCTTTATCTGTATTTTAAGATAGTATACATTTCTGAAATAAGCTTTATCTACAACTCAATCAATGCTCAATTGTAGCAATATGCATGTAATATGCGATCACCTGTTTCCTATCAAACTTTTTCCCTGAATGATTTATTAATATTATATATAAATATAAATATATAATATATAATATTATATAATATTTTATTAAAACCTCCACTTTTGATGCAATTTCAACAAAAAAATATTTTATTTCGTAAACGACAATACATAAGTAAAATAAAAAGCTATTTGCTTTGTTAATTGCAGCAAATGTAATTTACAGAAATCTTTTAAGTCTATGGTATTTGACGGCAAAGCTATCTAACGCAATTGACAAAGAAGATCTATTGAGGGCGCAGACCTCCGCATTTGTAAGATATATTAGAAGAACAGTATGAACATGAAGAACAGTATCCACTATCCGTTTTGCTGTTTGAGTGAAAATCAAAAGTAAACAATCTGACACGTTCTTGTCAGTATAGGTTCAGGTCGAGAAGTTCGAATATTTACTAATTTTGAGGCCGCATGTCTCTGTCTTAAACCGTTTTGCCACTCGAAGAAAATTTTGAAAAGTTTGCATTATGACACAAAAATGTATCAACCTTCCGAATTTTGTAGAATTCTTGATAAGCTGCCTTTTGTTTATATATAAAACCCTTTCTTAAAGTATTGATTACTATTGCAATTTTTATCGGAAACTAATATCTTTGCAAATTCAAACAAATATATTTAATAGAGATACTCTTTTCACTCATCAAATAAATTTTTGGTGACTTATAAATTAATAGAGTTCATATTATATCACAAGTCAAACAAAACGAAATTGCAATCTGTCTGGTTGAATAATCAGTCAAAAATAATACAAGGACAAAAATTACGGTGAGAGTTTTGCACAACCAAGCAAGTTTTCTTCGTGGAAAATTGAAAAATAATATTTTGTTATATACATACATCTTGTAGATTTTCTTCGAATCCGTTAGGTAGATTTAATATGGAAAATAATTGCAGAAGTTTCTCTTTAAATTTTATTTTTTCGATGAAAATTAATTTTTCTTTTGTTTTAATGTCTTATCGTATAATCGGCAAGGCTAAGTAAAACAAAACACATTCAAAGAGGAGCCCTCAGCCGTATAGATTTTATTGCTCTGTACCCCCACATTTTCAAATCCAGATCCATTTGAATTGGGTGATTTTACCCGTTTTCTCTTTGTCTCTTGCTACGTAATTTGACAATGAAATTCGGCGCCCCAAGAAAAAAGGACTTTCGAGTTTATTATCGACGTTATTATCGGTTATATTACACTAGTCAAAAATTGTTTGCCTATAATAATGTCCTAGGAAAAGGTTTCATTTCTGTTTTTCTGTGAGACTTAGTGGTTTCTGGTTTTCCTTATCAGTAACTTCTACGAAAAAAAGAAAAATTAAACCCTAATAAACCAAGATTTCTCCGTATTCTCTTCTACGTATATCAACTTAAGTTTTCATTTTATTCTTGTTTTTGGTTCCGTTGAATGTATAACAAAAAGAAAAAGTTTAATGTAGTGACTCATCGTATATTTTCTTAAAACATTTATATGTGAAAGCGTCTGCTTTTGTACTAAATGTATAAGCTATTTGTCTTTATTTGCATTCTATACAATACGCCTATAAGCGCGCTTTTTAAGGCTGAAGACTATGACACAGATTTTTATTTTTTTATTATTATTTGTCAAAACTCGATTGTAAATATTGATACCAAAATACTGCTTACGCTCTTAAGTCGTATTTGAGTTAGTCTTAATGTGGCGCTACAGTCCGTGGTGAACCTGAGCTTCAACCGACAAATCTATTCACCTAGCGCGCTACTTAACTTCAACAGCTGCCACCACTTTCGCACGTAAAGTTGGTTGAGGTCATTTTTCACTTGTGTCCCCTATTCGTAGTTGAACCGTTTTCGTGCAGTATTGTTTACGTGCTCTTGATGACCTTATTATCTCAAGCGTTGTATCCGTAGACGCCTGGTGTTGTTCACATGGATATACAATCCTTGCAGTATGTATTAAATCGGTCAGTTTAAACGCTTTGGTTTTATAATAAAGATAGAACTGTTCTAAGCCAAAAGGCAACGAAAAAAGCATATATCTCGTAATTACCTAATCTACTTCTTACCATGGATATCAAAAAATGTTTATTTTGTACATTACTTAATTTGTATGCCTTTCCAGTTTTGCTTATTTATAAGTAAAAGAAGGTAAATTATTTCAAGACCTCAAACGTTACATTTTTTGTTTTCAACTATACACACGTCTTTCTATCCTCGCTGAATGTGCCTCAAATTAATCCTGGTTGACTGATTGGATTATTTTGAATGCAAGATCATCAAGGGAACACAAGTTATGTGGAATGGCGCAGGTGTTAGGCAAAGCGTATCATGCTGTCATAATTTAATTTTTTTATATTCCTTTCTTTTTTTTGTATACCTGTGTACGTACAAATTGAAGTAGAAACACAGGTACGTCGTCGGTGTTAGCGTATGTCTTCCAATGAAAATCTGCGAATGTTTCCTGGGAGTTTGTTATTATAGGTTGTGATATTTTATTCTGTCTTAAGGACTTTGTCACTCTAAATATATTGTGCAATTTTTCATTTTCATGGTGATTTGTTACAAGAAGTGGTGGGTGATTGCTATTATACATAAATACATACATGTACATATGCCCATTTTTTTTCTTCTTTATTTCATATCTTGTTTTATCTTGCAGATGACTCGGTTGATGTGACTTCTGAGCCAGATGATCAAGACGTATCTGTAGCAGCATCCCATAATCCAAATAAGGGACAGCTAGAGGTTCAGCTAGGCGGAGCTGTCACATTACAATGTCCACAAGGTAATAATAAAAAATATACACAAACGTTTATCACAAGTAACTGTTCACAACAGAGTAGGTCCAAGAAAATTGCACTTGTAAGTGATGCTTAGTGTATAAGAAATGTTCTGTAAACTGAATTATATAACGAACGTGAAAAATACAGTATTGAAATATATGGATTTAAGGTATTAATATATACGGATGGCAACATTTTGCCATTGCCAATCAAGTACAACTTCGCCTTTGTATAGAGAATAGAATAAGAAAGAATGATAAAATTAAAATCGTATATCAAAGGATAATCGTTCAGTCTTACAAGATGTTTTATTAATTAAAAGCGATTAACGATGAATATGTAAATAAAAAAAATAATAAAACAAGTTACATATACAAAATTTCTTTTAACTGATGTTCTTAAATGTCCCCAAAATAATAACGGAATTGAAATATTTGCAAATTGATATTAATACATACCTATAATACATGTTTAGTAAAATGAAATAATGTAAATAGTAATAAAAAGAAAATAATACAACGCATACGTGAGCCGCCACGCTTATGCGTCAAGGTCTGTCAAGACTTTAAAATATATCGCATAGTCAATATGTGAATGTGAATTTTTACTATTTTATTATGCTTATTTATGTTTAAAGCAGGCATTTTAAAGTTCCATAAATATTATATCATGTATAAATATCTATATATTACAACAATTAAAATGCATTTATAAAAAACTTGTTTGAAATATTAAATTATATTTCATCATAAAGGTGTATTCTAAACAAAAGGAGCCAACAGAACTTTCTTCGAGAAATAATTCAACTTACTTTGAGTTTATTTTCTTGAACAAGCATTAGAAATATATATGTATGTATATAAAGAAGAGTACAGAGGCGAAAAAAAAATTTACACACATGTAAATAAAGTCTCCGCCTAATTTCATCAATTGTCACAGAATTCACTTTTAAGTATAAGAATCAAATGATACGAAAAACGTTTTCATAATTTTGCTTGCGATAGAAAGAAGTACTGCACAATCGTGTATGAATGTTAAATAGAAATTCATAGCAGACCTTATCATTTCCAATTTCCTTAGATGGTAAATATATTTCTGAGAAAAAAAATGTTTTATGGCAAAGTGGACACGACTTGCTTCAGTAATTGCAATTAGATCTGCCGCCCTTCTTCCACTTTGGAACTCATTATCGTCAAGCAATTTACTTATCGAAATTAAATACGCGTTCTAGCGAAATGGGCGTTCACAAAAAGTTACCCCAAAGGAGGAGCACAAAAGTAAAATGGAAAATCTATAAATAAATTGCAAATATGTGCAATTCCATTTTGAAAACTTGAACAATTCCTTTGAGGCAATTAGTAAAATTAATTTTCCACTACAATTCCACTTATTGAATAAAGATTCACGTATACAAGTATACAAGAATATGAGTAACATAGTAAAAACTCTAATTATATAGGAAAATTCTTAGTGAAAATAAATCCTTTTTATGAATTTTTTTAATATCATTTTAAACTCTGAAATATTTTTTAGGGTCCCTTGGTTGTTGGTCACACCTCGATCCAGTTACAGCTCGTTTACATGGTTTGGGCCACGGATTATCTACACCAACTGGGCAGTTTTCACTGAAGGACGTAGTTTACCAAGATGCTGGCACATACAAGTGCATCGGGCAATCACCAACCAATAAGAAGAAACTCGAAGTTCTTCAAACAGTTGGAGTACTAGTGAAAGGTAAGTTATATGTATATAACATATTAACCGCCCGGGTGTAAGTGGTTAAACGTTTATGTTTGTGTTATTCCCTTTATTTGAACTGTTATTGTTATTCCTATGTTATTCCTATACAATACGTATTTGCTGCATATCTGCAAATGCTAGTGCACTTGTCTTTCCTATTTACAAAAGATGGTGAACTTGCTTCCCATCTGCACTTGTTTGATGCCTACATTAAAAGTGTTTGCATTTGAACCTGTCATAAGCAGCAATGCTTCGGAGTGAAAGCGGAAGGAGAGATAGTACATTTATGGATGAGGATCTAAGCATGTAAGGACACAGCTGCATAACGTCACTAGCAACACCTAATTTTTTAATAATATATCTACCGTTCATGTATGTATTACACATACAAATGACTGATTTAATTTTAAATAGAAACAACTTTTTTTCACACTATGTATGTATATATGTATAATATATCCTTAAAGAAAGACTTTCTATGGAGAGAATGAAAACTAAAACTGCGGTAGAAAAGAACTAAAATTTCTTTTCTACCGCAGCGACAGCAAACTTGTCCTTCCCTTTTCTGCCGTTGAACATCTGTTTCTTCGACTGTGAGATGAAACTATATACATATAATACATATGAGTATCACAAAAGAACAACGTTTGTAGATATTGAATGTTAGGGGAAAGAAAGCATAATAAATGTTTCTTAATATTAAAATACGATAAAGAGACAAATTGTGGCGACGATTGCCGTTGGCTGCATCATACGTCGGGTGAAAATTCATTGTGGATATTTCCGGTTAGGAGAAGACACAGCTGCGTTGAAACTTACAGTGAATATTTAATTTATTTAATAAAGCGCCTTATGCTACTGTCTGCCGTGCAAAACGCAAAGAAATAATGTGCTTCATAAAATCAAAGAACATATGGACATATATTCAGACATATCGAAATATATAGACTAATTCCAATGAATATATAAAAATATAAGAGACTAAATATACAGACTATTCTAAGAGACTATTGCTAAATATTTTTAAAACAAAACAAATTTAACATGTCTGACCTTGATGCATCGATAATATGTTACCACTTTTTGTTCATCACATCAAAATTATTCTGACAGATCCTCGAACCAAACTTAAATTCTCCTTGAAAGCTTTAATCTCCAAATTTTAAATAAATGGTGAAGAGTTTATTTTTAAGCACAATCGGGCATAAAAATTGCAAATCTATGAATTTACAGCTACTCCTTTCAAATACTGATTCTGATCTGATTCTCTTATCGATATGACCGAGGTGTAGGATACCTATAAAAAAAATTCGATTTTTTGTTTTTAAATGAAATTAATCTACACATATGTACGTCATTGATTTTCAAGGTGTCAACTTCATTGCAACATTAATTTTTTAAAGTTTTTTTTGTTATTAGTGTAGATATAAGCAGTACATTTGTACATACATTAAAACATGAACAAATGATCTTTAAGTAATATGACTTTAAATAAATAGCCCACAATTGCGACTAGAAAAGTAATTGTTAGCTGGAATGACGCATTTCGACTATATATTGGGACAAACTTAGTTATAATATTGATATATTGTGGCCACCGTGGCGTAGTGGGTAGAGTGCGACACTCACAAGCCGAAGGTTGTCAGCCGAGTTGCTGACAACACTCAAATAGTAATAACTGTCTAAGAAAAAGCTTCTCAAACTTCGCCGTTCGGAGTCGGCAAAAAACTGAAGGTACGTTTTACTCATGAGGGAACAGTAGGGCGCACAACAAGAGTAGTTGATGAGCAAGCTAGGCTGTGGTATCCCCCCTGTGGAGATGCAATAGAAAAACACAAACTAGACGTTGTGCAGAATATTGAAAAAAGGTTTTTATTTTGCAGAAAAGTGTTTGTATAAAAATATATAATATAATTTTCTACTCTTATTAAAAAGTGTTCTGCTTTTATTGTTATTGCCTTATACTTGATTTCATACACCATCCGTTCTGTTTTGATGGCGTTAAAAGTGGTGCTAGTCTTATTTATGATTGTAGTTGGATAATTCTAAATTCATTTTCTTGGATATTAATTGCTATATTGAAGGAAGTACATATGCAAAACATGCTGTTTGCACAAGTGATGAAATATGCTTATTGATTTATAAACTTTAAATTAAAACCTGTATCGTATTGTATATAAAAATAATTTTTACCACCCATGGATCTAATGAATAAAGCCGTTTTAGTCAAGTACCAATATAACAACCACCCGTCGACTTCAACGTTCTCCGGAAATATACGTCAAAAAGTCTACAAATTGCATTACCAATTGCGCAGGGTTGTTGTATATTCGAGTACTGAACGAGATATAATAGGCTGATCACATAGAAAACGAATTTACATAGTTGGTATTCTTATGTATGTATTCTTATGGGTGACCGAGGCATGTGGTAGCCTTAGGGGGTACTTTCTGGTTAACGCCAATATTCGATAAGTTTTACATGTTTACAATTTTACATTTAAAAAATGCGTCGTTAAATAGTACGAAACTATACTTAGCGCATGCTAGAGTGAATAGGAAATTGTTAATATGTTGATAATGCCGCTTGAACAGTTACTCGCAAACGGAACATAATTTGGCTTGGCTGTTATGTCTGAAAAAGTATGAAATGTACTTCACGATAGATACTTCTTGTTATTTCCATGGACGATTCGATTATTGTCTTTTAAAGGTAGTAATTTTCTGTGCAGCTATTGTTAAATGAGGTTAAATGTGCATTTGAAAAGGGTAAAAACCAGAGAAGGAGTTCCACATTTATAAAGAAAAAGGGGAAATAATATCCAGGGGAGAAATATGATTTATCTGTAATATTTTCTGCTGAATCGAATTACTTTATCCTTCTTATATATTCTATACTCCCCTTAGGCCGCTGTGATATGTGTATCATCGCCAATGGTAACCGTCCTAGTATAAATTAATTACTTACGTTTTAGGTTTTTCTTAAATATTTTTTCGTACTTATGATATATGCAGGGATCTGTGGGTGTATTGGTGTTGACGTTAGTTTTGATAGGTTGGACGAATCGTTTGTTAACTCATATAAATTAAGTCAAAAACGAAGAATTACTATTTAAAGGGGTTACAATTTGTCAATCTTAACTGATTGGTTGGAAGAATAAATCATCTTGGGATGAAACCGACAAAAAACAAAGGTCATTACCTTGACAAGGCGCGTAGTCAAAAACTATTGTCTGCATTTTACCTTTATGATGAAACTGACAAGAGGAGTTGAAATAAGAATAGTGATTATGACGGTGACGAAGATTTTAATGATGACAAGGAAAATGTCAACAGTGTGAGTGGTTTGAGGTGGTTGACGGCGATGATTATTAAAAGTGAAGTGTAGCATGTCATGACTTCAGTTTTCCTTGTCTCTGCTTGAGCGAACTCTCAACTTACTTTTTAAGTGAGCATTATACAAGGGCAAGTAGTCTAGTTTGAGTGAAGTTGTGGAAGTAGGCTGCGAAGAAACGTTTTTATTATTTTTATGATACTCTTTTCGCTCCTTTGGCTTTCAAACTTTGGCCTCTTCAATCTGTCGTTTCCTATTACATACACAAAGAAAGGGAAGAAAGGAGAAGAGTCGACGGCAGCAGATGAAAATGATGTATCTTTGTTGAGAAATTGGAAAACATTAATCATAAGCTAAAGTGAAATATGAAAAAATTGTCCTGATTTTTAATTTAGTGCCCTTCGTTTTAGTTCTTAAGCTTTATAATGATTATTTTTGATTCAAGAGAAATGAAACAATAGTTTTATTTTGTACTTTTCTGGTACTATTGAATTATAAACAAAAAAAAACAGTTTGGATTAATCTAGAAGTATGGCTATTTATAAAGTAATCGTTTGGTAATCATTCTTTTAGAAACTATTTGTTGTTCTTCCTCTTTTTGATTTCTTCCATTTGTTAGTGATAAATTTGTTGATCGCCTTTTTGCGTTTGAATATTACAACAATATGTACAGTGTCGGACAAAGAGTTACATTTTGCCAAATACAATTGTTAGAGATAACAAGAAACTTTATTTCTGTAACAAATATATGCAATATATTTTCAACATATCAAAAAAAAAAATAAAATGAATGACAGCGAAAAGTACAGCTGTTCAAAAAAAACAAATGCGACAAAACAAACATACAAATAGGATGGTGCAACAGTCCACAGGGGGCCAGGGCCTAGCTTGTTCATCAACTACTCTCGAAGTTTGAGAAACTTTTGCTTAGACAATAAATACTCTCTGAGTGCTGTCAGCAGCTCGAAAGAGGTGGTGTCGTGAAAAATTCGAAGTTTCCAGCCGAGAATCGAGCCTGGACCTTCGGTGTGTGAGCGTCGCACTTATCTATCGATCTATCAAGTTGAAAAATTTGTTTCACAATTTTGAAGATAAAACATATCTCATAGAATTTTTAGTGCTTAAAATCCAAAAGCTGTACCAACCGATTTTCTTAAATATTCAAAGTGAGTTTATCACTAAGGAAATCGTTTGCTATTAAGAGGACTAGTGGCAGCATTTTGGTGCAAAGTCCGGAATATATAATGGATCCATTAGAACCCCCTATTTCAACTTCTGGAGCTTCTGATGAGAGACAGTCGACATGCATATATGGCCTGCCATTATTGTGGGAAAAACGAAATCCTCTTTAATTAAGTTTCCTCTTAGAAATGCTGCTCTCAGGTTTCAATAAAGGATCTGTTTCTGAGATTTTTCTGTCTTAATTCATGTGGCACTTAAATATTGATATATTTTGTACCAGGTCTTTTTAAATGGTTTCAAAACGGCTTTCCGTGCAGTCATCAGCACATGCACATCCAAAATAGTTTTCGGCTAAAACAAACGCATGTGCATGTTTAAAGTATCAGGCCTATAACCACTTGCATCATCAAGAACTTGGTCCTTAGCCAAAACGAAAATGAAAAATGTAGTGTATTTTCGACTTTTAAAGGTTCGTCTTTCACATGTGCACAAACAAAACTAAATCCTTCTAATGCAAAATTCGCAATGATTTGTTTATTAATGACGTCTGTCTGTACACTTATAAAGTTAATTTTTTTCTAAATAAAACTTAATATTTCAATGTGTGTAAATATAAGGTTGTTACTTTTTTGCTCTTTATTCAATGCTTCATAAAAAGTATTACAGTGATCGAATTTAGTCCAAATATACGCCGTTTTGTTCGATAATCTATTTCCATCTAGACTTCATAATATCCTAGTCGTAGAAGCCCCCCTTCGGACAGCCACTTTTCTCAAGCCTCTTTTGAGTTCAACTTCACACAGGTGCAGGTGGTAAACACTTGGCGCTACGTCCGGGCTATATAGTGGATGCGATAAAACCTCCCATCCGAGCACCCGTATCGTCTGACAAGTCATCAACGAAGTGTGTGGTCTGGCGTTGTTCTGGTGGAACACTACACCCTTTCTGTTGGCCAATTCTGGACGCTTCTGGTCAATCGCCTGCTTCAAGCGGTCCAGTTGTCACAGTAGATGGTAAAATTAAGCGTCTGGCCATATGGGAGCAGCTCATAGTGGATGATTCCCATCCAATCTCACCAAATACACAGCAAAACCTTCCTGGCCGTCAATACCGGCTTGTCCACTGTTTATGACGATTCACCGGTCTTCAACCACGACCATTTTCGCTTGATATTGTCGTATGTAGTCTATTTTTCGTCGGCAGTTACCATCCGATTCAAAAATGGGTCGAGTTCGTTCCGTTTCAGCAGCATATCGCAGGCGTTGATTCGGTTCAGAAGGTTTTTTTTGCGTCAAGTCATGCGGCACCCAAACGTCAAGCTTTTCTTTGTATCTAGCCTTCTGGAGATGGTTTAAAATGGTTTGGTGAATAACTCCCATCTCCTGGGCGATGCCACAAGATGCGACATGCCGGTCTAACTCGATGATTTCCATGATTTGATCGGTATTCGTCGTCACAGGTCTTCCGCCGGCTGGCTTATCCATGGTGTCGTTTTCACCGGCTCTGAATCGTCGAAACCATTCCTCCTGCTGTTCGAAGTGATAGAGTACCATCCCCCAAAACACCATTAATCTCACGAAACGTTTCTATAGCGAATTTACCTTTAACGAAGGAAACCTTTAAAATAGGAATTAAATTAATCTATAACTGTTGAACGCAATATCCAACTAATTGTTTTGTAGGTTATGTCAAGACCTTTCAAATAAGTATAGTATTGCTAGATACGAGCTCTATAGCGCTTTATACATAGCCGGAAAATTCAACAGACAAAAAGTCGGAAGAGAGGAAATTAATTTTTGTCATAAAATATGTACCTTTCTTATATTGGCTAATAGATGGTTGTTAAAAATAAATAACTATTTTTTAAGCTTCCACCTTATAGTCTAATCGCAAAACGCTAAAAAGCAATTTATACTCCACCAAAAATATAAGGCAAATAAAAACCTAATGTTGCAGAAAACTATAAAAACCGATTCAACCGCGAGCACCGATCCATGCAAACTATTGTGAGTCTCTTAAACGGCTCTACATGAACAAACCTGCTCATGTATGTACATATGTTTATGCCTACGTATGGTATTGTAAAGTGTGTATACCATGTATATGCAGACAAGATGTAATATTTTTGTCCTAAGACTGTTAGGTGTAGAAATTTTATGCCGGTATATGAAATATCAACACAAGAATTTACAAAGCGTGTATGTGTAGGGTAATGGACAATTAATTTTTATTGAGCTTTAAGTTCTCGCTTACAATGCAATCAATAATCAAGAACATACAATGTCCACAAACAAACAATTTTCGTGGCGGAACTCAAATTCAACAGAAGTGTGAATTGTTACACATTTTAATGGAACAACATTGATTTAATGTCTTTAAGCTTCAAGGAGATACACTTATATTATATATATATATATATATATATATATATATATATATATATATATATATATATATATATATATATATTTATTTGGTAGGAGAATATTAGAGATCTCCTTGACCAGAAATGTGTTTTAAGGATACATTATCGTAAAATGTTATTCCCATACGAGTGTTGTTTTCATTTGTCGCTGGAGGTTCGACTGCTAATGTGTCACGACAAAACAAAGTCTCTGCGAATATTTATGTCTTATGTCTGCAAACGTAATGCAGTTCTGGTTTTCTGTAACGGCACCGTTAAGGGAAAGGCATTAGAACGTATGCTATCACAAAAAAAAAACAGTCCAACAAATTTGTGTTGAACAGCTTTCAATGCTCGATTTAATGGCGTTTTCAATTTGATAAATCGTACGTTCTATGAGATGTCCTAAGAACCGGACCCAGCTACGGCACGTGAAACTACAATGGGTTCTAGTAATGGATATAACATTGTATTCAGTTTAATTGTTCAAATAAGGTGTTTATTAAAAAGACATGGTTCTCAAATGGCACAATTAAGGATGTGCTTATGTATATCCACAAACATACAGCTCTGTGCAAAAAAATAGCACCACGTTGAGTCCTGCACTTTGGATGCTAATTACTTTTCTCCATGCTCATGTAAAGACACGATATTTATTGTAGGACATCTGTTGGGTCTCAGTAATAAAATGCAAAAAACAAGATAAGCGAGGATGCATTTTAAGACAAGAAAGTTCCCGTTATACGAAATGAAACCGAAATTTTGTTGTGCAAAATAATAGCACCATGTCATTCTAAAAAGTGTTTTCGAAGTGTTTGGTGGTGTTTAGTTTTTTTTTGCGTCAACAGATTTAAGCAAAAATATTTAAGTATTTTGAAACTAGTATTTTTAAAATACAACGTTATAAACAAATAAAATGGTCGCGGTGTGCATTGAACTCCTAAGAAATGTGAACTTATAAAAAAATTAATTTCTGACGGAAAAACGTACAAATTTATTCGGGAAATCGTTGGTTGTTCGAATAAAATGATAACTTATGCAAAAAAACACGTCGAAAAAGAAGAAACAAGAGGAAGAAAATCGAAATTAACCTCTACCGACGAGCGAAGAATGACAAGATCAGTGAAACAAAACCCATTCATCACATCAAATAAAATAAAAGAGGAACTAAATTTGCCCGTATCAACATCAGCCATAAGAAGGAAGTTGATAGAGAAGGAAAAGTACCCTTGCTGACAAAGGTCCATCTTCATAGACAATGACCAGACACATGCGAGCAAATTGGCCAAGGAATTTTTGGCGAGGAGTGGGGTTCAAGTTATGGAATGGCCGCCGCAATCTCCAGACCTAAACCCCATTGAAAATTTTTGGACAGAAGAAAGCTGTTTTTAAAGCGAAACCAAAAAATATACTACAGCTATGGGAGACTGTGCTAGCTGCGTGGAGGAATATTCCAATTCGGCGATGTCAGGCACTAATCAACTCTATGCGACGACGTTGTGCCGCACTATTCCACTAAATTTTGGATATTATTTACGATGTTTTACTTGTGGTGCTATTATTTTGCACACCAAAATTTCGGTTTCATTTCGTATAACGGGAAATTTCTTAAAATGCAGCTTTGCTTATCTTGTTTCTTGCATTTTATTACTAATACCCAACAGATGTCCTACAGTAAATATCGTGTCTTTACAGGAGCATGGAGAAAAGTAATTAGCATCCAAAGTGCAGACCTCAACGTGGTGCTATTTTTTGCACAGAGCTGTATATGTACATGTACTTAGCATTTTGGGAGGTGGATTTATTTTTGTACATACATACATATATAGTATACAATCACATGTGATCATACATTTTTTATGTGTTCTATTTCATGTTTTCACTTTTTTAAGTTATTGTGTTTTGATTTTCATGTAAAATAACAATAAACTGTAGTCGTCGCTCTCATTAAAAAGTGCATTATAATTAGCAGATAAAAGAAATATTAATTATTGGAATAACAGCTAAGGTATTGTTTTCAAAATTTTTTCTAAGAACGGATTTTTGGAAAACTCTTTCCAATCACTAAGCAAGCACTGCTTCAACTTAAACGGAAGTATTTAATAAATTATTCTTAAACTTCTCTTTCAGAGAAGTATTGTACATTTGTTCTGTGTGACTAAGGCATCATACAGATGTTTAATATTAAAGAAATTTTCACAATTTTATCATAAAAACTATCCGCACATTAATTTCTATAAACCTAACCGCCCTAAATTTCTCTCTTTATCATCGACCCGAATAACTTATCTTGTTTTTCTGCCTCTACGTTGCCATAAAACAAACACCGCCGCAAAACAATTTATGTATATGTTTATGTCCTGTTATTCTTTTTTCGTCGCATTCTTCCGCGTGTTGGTTCTTCCTCAAACGAAACAAGCAGGAAAATAAATATGTATCCATCAATACGTATATGTATAAAAAACAAATCTGAACAACTAAAGAAGAACTATTCAAACCGCGCTATAAACACTCTGATAGATACATTCATTACCCCTTTCGCATAAACGCAAGCACCCATCTCACTCCCAAATACTCCAAGCACTGAGACCACTCGTTTGTTTGGTATTCAGGCACGTATATCCTTTGACCAAATAAACAGAACCTAATTTCAACCCTCCCGTACCGCAAAACTATAAAAAAAATGTTAATGGTAAACACAGCGAAGCTAGAGGAGTTTTTCGCCCTCATCTGTGGCCATGGTGTCCCTAGCCGAACTCAAAGCGAAATGTTGTAGATACACATATATGTATGTACGTAAAATATTTTGTTGCTGATGGCCTCGTTGGGAGCATTTCGTATCCCTTGGAGTCGAGAAGAAGCACATTTAAAATAACAAAACCAAAAGTAAAACAGAAAAACAAAATTCATCAAGGAAAAAATTGGAGTAACCGGGTAGTTTTTGGTTTTCAAATCACCTCCATTAAGTGGTCCATTTAATTTTCCAATTTTATTCCCTAACGCACCACCGAAAATTTAGGTTGTTTCCGCATTTCACAACATGGTAAGGGGGCGAAGATAGACTCTTTAAGCGGTGATGACCATTTATACACAAAGGAATTCTAACTATACCAAGAATTTTTTGAATTTCATTGTTCCCATGTTTTTATTAGAACCGTTGTTCTATTGTGCTTTTTATTTGAATACACTATGTTACTTCAAAGGAAAGGAATCACCAAATATGCACGCATTTAAATGTTTCTCTTTTATTAAATAAACGCATTCGAAAAAGGGACTTTGTATCTTACTATTGTTTTCTCTATATGTTGGTAGGTTCGGAAATTCATTTCATTTTCATCGCATTTTTATTTATTTTAGTAATTTTTTTTATTTTTGGCAAATATTCAGAGATTATTTCAATCAACTCATAAACAGATCATGACTTTTGAACCGTGGACGTTTTTCTTTGGCGTCGATGTAGGCGGTAATGTAACGGGTTCACCAGACTTTGCATAGTATACTGTTTTTTTTTCTGTTGGGGTTACCGTAGTAATCCACTTTTTATTGCCTGTGCAGAAATTCAATGAACCATTGATGCCTCTTAAGATAAAAAATCTACAAGCATGGGGTTCAGCTGCACGTTGCTGTTAATACAACAAAGTCAAAACCATTTATTTTAGATAAGTTAGTGCATGTTCGAAAAGGTTAAAAAACAAAGTTGTTGATGCACACTTATTATTGCTGACAAATGTCACACCTTTTCAATTAAATCAAGAAACGCTTCCAAGATTATCATCAACTTGCATGTGGCAGCATCTTCTGAAAAAAAAAACAAACTAATCTATACCACAAATAAATTAATTTAACCTTTTTTTTTGATTTGAGATTGTTTTCGAGAGAAATAAAAGCTTTGATTTAAGTCAATGAAACGCGTTAACAAGATTAATAAAAAAAACAAAGGTCGAATGCCTTTGCACCTTTATTGATTCAATTAAGTCTTAAAACTTAACTTACAAACTTTCAATCACCTACATTTCCTGACTCAGCTTTCTGTGGTTGCTCGCTGTTGTGGGCGTTTCCTCATTTCGGTGTTCGCTCGTTCAGGTCTATGTCTAAGACATAGCTTCTCAAACTTCTCCGTTTGCTGTGGGCAAAAAACTGTAGGTTCCTTCTACTCGTAAGAGAACGGTAGCCCCAGTCGTTCACAGACCTCCGCGGAGTACGCATGTGTTTCGGCTTCTGGGAAATATAAGCTCAGTATTTTTAAACAGTGAAAAAAGCTAATACTTTTAAGCGAAGTCTGCAGCGCGGGTGGTAGAGCACTAGAAAGTGAACTAGTAATCCCGGGTTCAAATACCGTGGGGAGAAACATTTTTTTTATCAAATTAAATAAAAACACGAGTGGGTGAGAATATGGAGAGTTACGAGCAACCCGAGCTCAGTAAATCGGGTAGATCGGGTAACTTCAAGACACCGGTGGCTGGGACGTCAGGCCCACTTACAAGTGACGATAGTGTCCGCATGGCTAGCCCCACCAGCCAAGCTACTGAGGTGAAGAAGAGGAGGAATAGACTGCAGTCGCAAACAAAGCGTCGGACGACAACAATAACGTCAGAATGTGAGATGGTCGCACTGAACAAAGGCGGATCGGTGTCGGCCAAAATAACACCGCCAAAGACAAAAAACCAAACAAACAAGCAAGTAATCGACATTGATGCCTCCAATGTGAATTGGAGGAGAATGAATGCCGATTCTCATACAGGGGAGGCGACAACTCTTTCAAAGTGCTCGCCACATCGGACGCTGACGATGAGGAGGAGGCAATCAAGGAGGAGGAGACTAAAGAGACTGGACGAGGAAAGGGTAAAACTTGACGCCCACATCAAGTTCCTCTCCGAGCAACCTACGGCGAGGAAAGCTGCCGAGAAAGCAGCCAAACACAAGGAAGAGAAAAAGGAACTCTTAAAGCTGCGACAAAAGAGGCAGCAAAAGCAACAGGAGAAGGAAAACCTGCATAAACCTGAAGAATCAGTGCCCTCCACATCAAAGGAAGCGTAATGTTTGCAGACAGCTCAACTGGAGCTTAAACTGTAGCAGGAAAAGGAGACGCAACAACAATAGGAACAACAGAAGGCGGAACAACAACAACTATAGCAGAAGAAGAAACAGCAGAAAACGCAAAAGACACAACAGCAGCCGAATCAACAGCAGCAGAATCAACAGCAGCAGAAGCAACAGCAACAGGATCAACAGCAGCAGAAACAAAAGGAACCACAGCAACAGCAGCAGAACTCCAAGATACGCTGCTCACCTATCAATGTCTTCGGTATGGGGACTGACGAACTAGAGTAGTACAAATCACCCCAAACACACAGTGTCCATTGCCTATCAATAGACGGGTTTAAATTCTTAAAAGAGAAGCTAGCGGCATTGAACGCTGACTTCTACACGTACACCCCAAGTGGGAGAGGCCAGAGACCTTTTTCCTCAAAGATATAAATCCCTCAACAAGCTGTGTCTAGTTGAGGGCGACGAGGTCCAATTCTTAGGGGTTAGCAGCGGCGAAAGCGAAGAAAAAGGCACTTCCCTTCTTATTAGTTCAGGTATCCCACGGCACTAAAATTGACAATCTACGAAAATCCGTTTCGTAGGTGGTCTGTGTGTAAAGTAGAAAAAATTAAACAAGACTGACCACGTACTTCAATGTGCGAATTGCAGAAGGCTGGAGCACGTCGCGGAGAACTGCAATATGGCACGATGCACCTTCAGCCACAAAAAAGGGGAATGCGCTTTAGGGACGGAGGAAGTCGAGGATAAAGCGCTCCTCAAATGTGTACTCTGCGAAGGAAACGGGCATCATGCAACTTATTTAGGATGTCTACCAATCAAAGAGCTCCGCCAGACAGTATAGAATGTCAAGAACAAAAAAAGTAGAAGCCAGGCCAGTAGACCGTAGCTACTTCTGTTACGCCTGGTATCTCCTACGCCCAAACGGTGTCAGGGAGACAACCGGCACAACAGACAGTGCCAAAGGGTGCCCCGACCCCTATTGCCAAGCAACCCGAGGCAGAGCTCTCCATAAGGTATGTAATGTCTACCATCCAGTCGAAGCAAGTTCAGATGATTGCCTTGCCTTGCAGAAACAGATGGTCGAACTACAGACCAGTTTCCTTACGCAGACGGCTAGAGTAGATTTCCTCTTCTCTCAGCTGCCTGCAAGCAAGCGCGCTCCGATACAATGGGCCCCACGCGTGGTATGAACCCTTAAGATCCTTGCAGTGAATGTAAATTCTCTGATAAGGATCGAACGAAAACTATCGCTCTCTTATTTGTTGCAAGCCCACAATACTCATGTTCTGATGGCTAGCGAAACTAAGCTAAACCAGGCGTGCAATCTCACTTACAAAAATTAATATATTATAAGAAGAGACCGACCCCAATCCGATCGAGGTGGTGAGGTCGCAGTCTTGATTAGAACCTTAGCCAGAGAAACAAGTTCGAGAGGGATCAATCCTCCTTAACCTTACAAACGAAGAGGTTGATGGGTACCTCTCACAAATGATCGAAGTCATTAAACCAACAATGGATAAGACGATCCCGAAGGTAGCACAAACCGATTGTGGTGACTTAAACTCTCTGATATCACAGATCAAAGAACTCTCACAGTTAATTCTCCAAAATTACAGCCTTGCATTGGGGCAACAAGATTCGGGTTGTAAGATCTAACAACCCGAGCATGTTCCAACAAGTTAATAAAATTTTCCGGAGGAGAGATCATAATGACATTCAGTGCATTCGAATTGACAGAACAAGAGACAACGCGAACCTACTTACATCAGTCGGAGTAAATCCTGACAGGGCAGTGCTTGACAACGACTATTTCATAGTTGAGGATCCCCAGGAGAAGGTGCTGTTTTCCAGAGACTATAAACGGTTAACGAGACTCGTAGTCCGAAACACAACCTGATAGGATCCTGCCTGATTGACATGGAAAAAAAACCCCGCTATCCATAGTCTCAAGGGACACGGAAATAAACTGACGCAAATTTGGCATAGCTGACCCACTAGGACGGCCATTGACCGTTAAAAGTATAGTAAGATATTTGGGCATCTGATTGGACCAGTTTCTTTATGGTGGTATCCATGTAGATACAGCTCTGACCAGGGCTAAGGATGCCTTCGCTATGGCAAGAGGGCTGTTAAACAGCAGTCAACTTGACACTAGGGTGAAGGTATTCTGCTACACGACCCTCATCCCTGTACCATCTAATCATGGTAAATGGTTGTCCTGTGTGGTTGAACGTGACTCCTTCAGAAATGGAAAATATGAGAGTGTTCGAGAGGCGATGCCTTCGGGTCAATTATATCGACCACCAGAATCTGAGTACAAGAAATTTTATTCCAACGAGGTTCTGTACAGTGAGGCAAATCTTATAAGGGTGGATAATTTTATTTTTAAGTTGATTCGGAATCACACTGCTGGGACCACAGCATCAACGAACAGTCTGATCTTTGGGGCTTACTACACAAATGAAATGTACCACAAAAGAGTAAATCTTTACGGCCTCATTCCGCCTAAAGCTTTCCTTTATCTGGATGCGAAAGGCCTAATACAAAAATGGGGGATCCTGCCCTATCATCTTCAACGTGGCACGCCGAACAATAGAAAGGCAACTCAAATACTAGCCGGACGTCGCTAACAGCGACGAGAATCACCTATGGTTCAGTAAAGCGATTTCTGCCCGCGATAGTGCCGTTTCTGAGGAGGAACAGCATTTTTACTGGTGTTTGCATTAAAACCAGCTTTTGATGCCGCTAGCTTCGTAAGATGAAAGCGAGATAGTTGAGTCATTGGGGCCAACTTACATAGACTTAGATAGTTTGTAGGCACTTCAGAAAAATGAAAAAATAAAATAAAAATAAATAAAAAAAAAATATATATAAATAAGAAAATTAAAATATAAAAAAAAACAACAAACACAAAAAACAAAAAAAGATGCACCACTATGTATTAGATATATATGTAAAGCATATAAATAACATATACGCCATGGTGCAGGCGCCCGTATCATATTACGGGCGTAGTTTATTTTAATGTAAATAGTTAAGTTGGAATAGGCTTAGACGTAAGTTACTGGTAGTTAGTTTTAATTTTAGTATAGGTTTTACTCTTAGTATTATGTTAAGTTTAGTTAATAATATTATCCCCAAGGTTTTTTTCATAAGTTTCTTGGGGGAAAATTAACAATAAAATGAGGATAATTATAATAAAAAAGAATGACTTAAAGAAGCCGAAAGGCAAAAACAAAATAAACCTAGGTTGGGTTAGAGTACTTGTTAGGAGTCAGTTAGCTAGAATTAAGATCAATTGATTAGATAGGTAAGCTAGTTTAAGTATTTTTGTCTTGTATTAAAGAGACCATTATAAATGAATAGAAAAAAATGCAAAAAAGGAAACGGTAGCCCGCACAACACAAATAGTTGATGAGCAAGTTAGGCCCTGGCCCCTACGAACTGACGCGCTATGGCATTTATTAATTTTATATATTAAATGTTTTTATGAAAAAAATTAATTTCATGCCACAGACGTTCCTCAATACTGTAAAATGGTACATTGATTTCTAGGTACTAATGCTTTTAATACAAAAAGGAAAAGTATTTTGAGTTTGAGTATACTCAAACAGCGTTAAAAACAAAATGAAGTACTGTAACATACAATTGAATAGTCTCTTGGTCATCAGAGCATTGCTATTAAATTAGTATACGCCACATGCTCTATCTATTGTAGATGTGAGTAAAATCACACAATTGTAAATACATATAAATTCATGATTGTACTCACAGCGGTTGCATTCGGGGTTTTACGAGGCTCACATATTTTTGGGCACGAATATATTTTGTTTGCGCCCCAGTTGGTGGGGCTCAAATCCTCTTTATGTACCGTCTGCGGTTATCCCTTTTATCGTGACCTCAGTCGCGACGGAAATTATGATGTGAAGTTACGATTTGTGCCATTCTGTTGAAACAATATGTGAACTCTTGTGTAAATCAATGTGCGGTATTGGGGAACCATTCTAGAGTGTTAAAAGGGATTATATTCGCACCAAGTTTTAAATGCACCCTTACTATCTTTACCTTAGCGACACTAGACATGGTATTACATGCTTTTGTAAAAAATACTTTGAAAAGATATTTTTACAAATTCATGAAAAATCGCACACAACATTACGGGTTTTTTTTAAATTTATTGATTGTTTATTCTTGTCGCTTAAAAGGCGAATTTCAGAAAAAACATGCATTCCTGTAAGCAACATGCAACTTAGTTTTGCAATGCAAACAAACATTTTAAGAAAACCTAAATACTGTCGCCTTTATAAGAAAAGAAAATTTAATCGAATACTGAATAATTCTTTAGTTCTTTTATACTTCATAAGTGCATGGACATTTAAATAATCGTAAGTTAGAACTACAATGCAACATAACTCAAAGTACTATACTTTTATCTCTCTTCGGTAATAGTGCATTTGCCTGAAAGCACCTTTGTACTGCAAACCCACCTTTATTCATGAAATCAGTACACAAACAGAAAGTGTTTATTCACCCTTTCGGTGTATATAAATAAGCTGCGTGCATTGTGAATTTTGAAATGCTCTTGGGTGTGAAATCCTTTACGGTCAAAATTCTGGTTAATAATTAATAAGACGTAAAAATTAATAAACAACGTAAACAATGTTCTACAAACTGCGATTACGTGACGGTTTTCCTCTGTGGTATGGTATTCATAAAGCAAAAGTGATTTTATACTTTATTTTGAAGAATTCTCTGTGAACAAAGTGTATAAAGCGTTCTTTTAAAGCTGGGTATAATCGTCCTAATCTAAAAGCTTTGAGGATGAAATGACACGTCAATATTCCTCGAGCTTTTTGCAATTGCTATTATATAGAAAGAAATTATGAATAAGCATTTAATTCTTTCATAACATAATGTACATAATATTATCTAATCTTGCATATAGGACAAGAACAAAATGCATTTTCTTAGTTTTATTTTCATACATGCTTTCTATTGACAATGTGGCATTCGCACTTCTATATATTTAAATTTATTTCATATTTATTAACGCTTCTTTTTCAGTTTTGAGTGTGAAAAAAATTCCCTCGACAAAGGGGCTTAACAGACATAGTTGAATATGACTTTAAGCATTAATGCATAAAGATATAACCTGTTCGAAAAGCTTATCTGCATTATATCTGCAGTCAATTTGTGCTCTGTCGAAATTTTGCCTTCTACCTGTGTTCTTCGTTGGGAAAAAATTAAGTATTCTAAATGTAATTTGTTTAAAAAATATTTTTATTCGCTACTCTATCGAGCAGAGCCTTCCCTTACAAATTCAAATTTTAACTAACTCAAAACTACCTGAAATATCAGCTTGCATCGTCGATTCGTACAACGGTTCCCACAGGTGTCTTCGGATTACCGCGCTGGACGTGATGGAATGCACTGGTGTCATGTGGTCCAGACGTCGTGTCAGCGATTGCATGTGCTGGGAACGGATGTGGTGTCATTTGAGGCTGTTGTCGTGAAGTGTTGAATATTTTGGACACAACACACTTGTCTAATAAAAAGTTCTTCAAACTTTGCCGTTCGGATTCGGCAAAAAACTTCTACTTGTCAAAGAATAGTAGCGCACACAACAAGAGTAGTTGATGAGCAAACTATGACCTGGTTCCCCTGTGGTCTGTCGTGCCATACAATTATTATTATGGTACTAAACAGCAAGCCATTTTATATTGTAAAATGTGTATCTCGTTTACATTAACTTACTAAAGAAATGTTTTCTTCGTTTGTACAGGCAATTAAATTTGCGACTATTTTATGAACAAAATACACGAATTTTGCCCATTCGAAAACTAAAATTATTTCACAAGCTATTTATTTTACAAAAATAATTATATTATAATATCGAAAAATCCGATTAGAAGAAAAAGTATGGATGTTATTCGTAAATAATTTATGTATCCCTATGTAGACATTTTTGTGCTTTTTAGATGGACCTACTGTTATTACTTTATAACAATTACATAAAGAAAAAATGTAATTTTTCACTAATTAACAAAATTCTATTAATTTTAAATTGACTTTTTTCTACCTTCATATCTGGGCGCAGCATTATTGTATATAAGTCAAATACTCACACACCGACTAACACGTTAATGAGTCGTGTCTTTTCTTAGTGAAGTGGAGTTTCATCTCATTATAATGCGATAAAACAACGACGGAATTTCTTCATAAAATATTAAGTTGTGCAATGTGCATTTGTCATCGACAGGTAAAAAATAATCTGCATCTTAATCTATCTCACAAAAGCAAATTAGTTAATCAAGAGGTTTATTTATTTATTTTTTTTTTTTTTTGATTGCGAACATCAGTCGAATGGGAAATCAGTAGAAGTGTAGAACTCCAGTTGCTTAACCCAATTTTCGAACACTGTTGTGATCGTTTACAACAATAATGAAACACAACGCCAAACGATGAAGCACAGCGCTCAAGAACGCCCAACAGCGCGATTCATTCATCTTTTTTGCATTTCGTTTCCCCGCGTTTTCGTATTATTATCGTAGAGTAAGCAAATTTGTAGTATTTAAGTCAAACTATTTGTCAATAAAGGACAGTTAATTAAAGTAACCAGCACACATTGATTTCCCCCCACCAGCGGTAAGGAGTCATAATTTTTTCTGTTTGACTTCTAAAGCAAACATTTAGTCCTTCGATTAAAATAAAACGATCACAGCGGCCTAAACAGCGTATCCAAGGCTCACATTTGATTTTAAAAAGCGTATCCAAAGCTCACATTAGATTTTAATAGCGTGTCCAAGACTTAGTAGCAAAAAAGCGTAACCAGGGCTCATACTGGTAGTAACAAAAAATCAAAAAACTCAAAGAACAAACATAAAATTACAAGATTTTTTTAGATGAAACCGAAGTCTACATCTAGCTGTGGCAAGAGAGCTAGTATAAATTTCTCAAAGGACAGCCCAACGCATAAAACGAAATCTGGGCAGAGTTTCTAAAAATCGACAAAAAGATCGAAAAAATGGTAAAGCATGGTACTCCGTACATGCAGAATAAAACAGTAGAGAATGAACGACCTCTATGAACAGCTACGGGAGAAAATAGCTAAGACAAGCCCGTATGTCAGCGAACCAGTCGCCTCTGAAGAATTAAAGGCGAAAATTCAACAACACAACCCATATACCAATGAACCAGGCACTTTGGAAGAATAACTGGGACGAGAGCAATCCCAGCGATTGCGCAAATTGAAAATTAAAATGAAGACCATTGCTAATAATATAATAGAGTTTGAGGAGGGAGCTTTAACGGACTATTCAACGGATGTGCATGACTTATAATATATAGTTTTTATTATTAGACAAATCAAGAAGGTTCATTGAGTTGCACGAAGACTTTATGATGAACGCTTCAGAGAACAAACTCAATACAAGCTATGTGGTAAATGACGAGTACCGGCAAGTACAAAGATAGTTGAACCGATGTCTTCATAAAATGGCTTCAAAACTCAGTGAAGTAAAGCCCTTAGTCTTTTCGAGAGAAAAGTTTTGCGTGCGATTTTTGGTCCTGTTTGCGTTGATGGCATCTGGAGGAGAAGATTTAATGACAAACTCTATAGGCTGTACAGCGACATGCGCCTGGTCAAGCGTCTACGGATACAACGCTTAAGATGGCTAGGCCATGTAGAGTGTATGGACACCACTGCTCCGGCCTGAAAAGTATTTGAATCCGAGCCATTGGGACAACGCAACAGAGGACGACCTAGACTGAAGTGGCGCACACAAGTGGAGAAGGACCTCAACCAACTTGGAGTGCGCAACTGGAGACAGCTGGCAAAAGATCGTGCTGGCTGGAGAGGCATGTTGGTTGAGGCCCAGGTCCACCCCGGACTGTAGCGCCACAAGAAGAAGAAGAACTCGAGCTAAATGCATATTTTGTAAGAATGATCACAATCCTGACTCGTTTACCACCTAAAGAAAGGTGCGAACAAGTTAGACTTGCTAAGTTGTGTATAAACTGCTTAAGGCAGGACAAGATGGATGAGTGCACTAGTTTGGGAACTTGTAAGCAGTGCAATAAGAAACACCAAACCCTCTTACACCAAGAAGACTTTGCCTTAAGAAGACAAGCTGTTGCCCTTCACCAAATGACGAAAGAATGCATTTGGATGGAGCCCAATCTAATTATGGACATCAAAATCAAGGTGTTTTGCTTGCCACAGCATTCAAAACAGCGAAAAACATTGATGGTTATCAAAGAAGACTGCGCGTTCTCATTGATCCTGGATCCCAGGCAACACTTATTACTGAAGAAGCTGCACAATCATTACGTCTGCCAAAACAAAAAGTACATAATGAAATCAGCGGTCTAGGAGCAACTGATGCTGGAACAGCTCGGTACAATAATAATAATAATTGTTGGCTGTACAGTCCAAAGAGGGACCAGGGCCTAGCTTGCTCATCAACTACTAGTGTTGTGTGTGCTACTGTTCTCTAACGAGCAGAAGGAACCTACAGTTTTTTGCCGACTTCGAACAGCGAGATTTGAGAAGCTTTCTTAGACAGATATTACTCTTTGAGTGTTGTCAGCAGCTCGAAAGAGGTGGTGCCGTGAAAAATTCGAAAAATTGGTGTTGAGCTAAGAGTCGAACTTAGACCCTTCGGCGTATGAGCGTCGCATTCTACCCACTACGCCACGGCGACCACGTACAAAGTAGAGTTAATATTAGCACCAAGATTTGCATCAGACTTCAAAATAGGAAATACCCGAACAAATTTAAATAACGCAAGACGACCTTAATTGCGAAAAGTTATACTAAGAAAGACACTGTCGAGATATTGATGACAGACATATTATTGACATCCCATTTAAGAAGCAATTGGAACCGAAAAATTTTCTTGGAAAGTCAAGAGACAGAGCAATTGCAAGATTACTCCAGCTGGAGAAAAAATTCAAATCGGATCCGCTATTTAAGAATTTATAAGTCTAGGTCATATGATAGAAGTTCCTGAAAATGAAAGGCAAAAAGAAGGCGCATACTATATGCCACCCCACGCTGTCATTAAGCCTTACAGCCTGACAACAAAGCTCAGAGTAGTGTTCGATGCATCAGTGAAATTATCAACTGGAATCAGCCTTAATGATCTCATGTTGGTTGGTCGTAGACTACAGTATGATCTAACCACAATCATTATGCGTTGGCGATACAGATATGTTTTCACAGCAGACATCGAAAAGATGTATCGCCAAATTAAAATCAACGAACTTCACCAAGACTATCAACGTATAGTGTGGCGGAACTCTTCAAACGAAAAAATTAAAGAGTACAAACTCATCACCGTCACATATGGAACGGCATCTGTCCCGTACGTTGCTGTGAAAACGCTCCATCAGCTGGCACCTGATAAAGAGCAATACTATCCGATCGCCGCACGCATATAAAAGGAAGACTTCTATGTTGATGACCTGATGTCGGGGAGAGACACCTTACGTGAGTGCAGATATGTTCAGAAACAGCTTAAAGGCTTATTAAAATGTGGAGAAAATGGGCTGTAAATCATACGGAACTAATGGGCGTTATCTAATATTCGAACAGCCTGTCACCAATCAACTTTAACAAGCAAAACACGATCAAGACCTTGGGTATACATTGGAATCCATCTAACGATACCTTGCACTTCAAGGTTATTATTAAAGAACATAAAGTATTCACAAAACGCACAACTTTGTCGGATAAAGCACGGTTGTTCGATCCCCTGGGATGGCTCTCACCGCTAACAATCCATGCAAAGCTACTAATGCAGCGAATTAGGAAGGCAGACCTCGACTGAGATAAACCTCTTATTGCTGAAGTACAACAATGTTGGTCTAACTTCATGTTTGAACTTCCAGCTGCAGAGACCATAACAATTTCTAGATGGATTAACACACAAAAGGCCCAAGAAATTGAGTTCCATGGCTTTTGTGTTGCTTCTGACGCAGCTTATCCGGCGATGGTGTACATCAAAATCTACTATGACAATAAGTATTCAATCAACCTGTTGACATCAAAGACAAGAGTTGCACCGTTTAAGGAAATCTAACTAACAATCCCAAAGTTAGAGCTGTGTGGTGCTGATCTTTTATCGAAGCTCTTGACGGAAGTAAGGCAGAATATTGTAGTGAAAGTACATAAGGTGTTCGATTGGACCGATTCTACTATCGTCTTATCCTGGATAAAAAAGGATTCTTCCATCAAGTCCTTATTTATATCCAACAGGATATCGAAAATACGTAGAGCAGTAGTTCAAGAATCATGGAGGCATATATGAACCTCAGAAAATCCTGCTAATTGTGCTTCTAGAGGACTGAAACCTAAACAGTTACTAAGTCATCCCTTATGGTGGAATGGACCGAACTGACTAAAGGATTTTTTTGTATCATGTTTTGGTAGACTCCGTTGATCAAACAGTTGTGCTAACATCGTCAACATCGAAGGTGAAGGAAGGATGAATCTTTGACAGATTTTCCACATACGATAGTCTTCTTAGGATAATAACATACTGTAGACGGTATATAATTAATTCTAGAAGTACTGTAGTAGAAAGATGTTCAGGACCACTTACAATAAACGAAATCGAAGAAACTACAAAACGTGTTATACGTTGAGTTCAACTTAAAGAGTTCTCCGCTGAAATAAATTGCTTGATCAATGGAACGGACATTCTGAAAAATAGCAAGCTATTGTCGTTAGACTCCCATGTAAATGAAAAAAGAATTTTGACTGTTGGGGTAAGTCACAGAAAATGACAACCAATTTTTCAAACTATTCGGATATTCTAGACTCCACAATCACCCTATCTCAGGAAGATCGTAAATCAAAACCAATTAAGGATAATATACAAAATGATTTCTAAATTAGAAACTTAAGACGAAAATGAACATGTTTTCCAAATGTTTACACCAACAGGCTTTCCGGCGATGTTAATATTGATGACAACACACAAAATACACTATTGGACATCATATTGGCAACACATCACGGACAAATCCACCCTTTAATGTTGACGGTGAATCAGCTGAAAACCGAACTCTCTCGGGTTCATAACAAAATACAATGAAGCTTGATGAAAAGAAATTTGTATTTATCGTGCTGTCATCCGATTATTTGATAGTCAATCTTGAAGGCGATCATTTCTACCCTTTAGACGAATTATCATTCTCGATCTGTAAGCAACGAACGTTAGGATCATTCTGGTGCGCTTTTAAACATCCTTTGTATCTTACCGAGTCTACTATTAGCTCCTGTGAAATGGGTCTCTTAAGACATGCAAGCCACATTCCATTTTCTTGTGTTATTTAAACCGTCAATCCTCAACTGTATTGGGTACAAATGCACCATACAAGCACTTGGATCTACAGCACACCATCCGCGATCAATGTAGACACAGCATTTGGAAAAGAATCTTCAGCAGCCCAATTGACGGCAAGTGGAATAGTACAGTTGCAACTAAACTGCATGATTCTGTAATACAGCATGATGATTTTTGGAAGTCAATCAGTTAAAATACAGAATTAATCCAACGAGGAGCCGCCTGTTGTGGGAACAAAGATATCACAGCACATCTCCAGGTTACAACATGAGATCGCTCTCCATAAAAAACAAGAAATGCTGTCAAATCAAATCCGAACCCACAAGTTTCAGCAATATTCAATAAGGGGTGCATTTACATTTGTCATCTTAATTGCACTAGGCATTGCTGCCTTGAAAAGGTTTAGAAAAAGGAAGTCAGCCACCATCAACATCGTGACCACTCCTGCTGCAGCATCAATATTCTTCCAACGAACACTTTGTCGTCTAGGAGGCTCCAGTATGTTGTGATCATTCACCACAATAATAACACGACGCCAAACGATGAAGCACAGCGCTCAAGAACGCACAATAGCGCGATTCATTCGCCTTTATGCATTTCGTTTATCCCCGTTTGCATATTATTATCGTAGAGTAAGCAAATTTGTAGTATTTAAGTGAAATTATTTGTAAATAAAGGGCAGTTGATTAAAGTAACCAGCACACATTGACTTCCCCCTCACCCCCTAAGGAGTCATAATTTTTTTCTGTTTGACTACTTAAGCAACCAAACACTTTTTCGTTCAATTTCTAGCTATTTCACGTTTGATATTGACTTTGATCTCATCTTTTGTTATCATCTTGTATAGTGTAATGACTTAACATAGCTTCATATAATAGTCTAATTCAAATTAATTCAAACGAACGTATCGGCTATGTGACAGTAATTTTTTCATAGTCATTTAATAAATAGATTATAACATATACTACTTGATTTGCACCACCGTTCCCTTAAAATCACATTTTGGTTGGATATACTTAGCAGTTTAAGCAAAATGTAGTCGTTCATCATTGTGCGGTGTTACATGGCGAGTAACATCATCTACAAAGAACATGGTACAATGGCACCTTTGGGCTTCCAAATCATCATTTTAATCGTTTTCAATAAATTTGTTTATTGAAACCAGTTCCATAAAAGAAGTTCAACTAAAAAAATAAAAACAATAAACCAACATTAATTATTCTTTCTTTTTTCTCAGTTATACGTTTTAGATGCCGCATTTGAAAAAATCAGCTTTAACGTTGAATCTTGTTTTGGATTAAAAATGTGTGTATTAAACGTATGAAGGCTGAAATTCAAAGTCTAACACCAACTGCAGGTGTACCAATTAAAAGTTTCCATCTGTAATTTTTCCCATTCTCAACGCTCTTTTTTGCAACCCTTTCCGGATGCGTTGCTTGTAACCACAACATGTCCCCTCTCATTCTAATTCCATAATTCTGTACACTTGTTGAGAACACAGAAAGTACACAGCAACAAGCTGCACACAACAGAGAAAAAATTAAATAAAGAATATAAAAAATAAATAAATAAATACGAATGCAGACATTACTATACACATACAGGAAGTTTCCAATTCAGAATCATATTATGACTGGGAAAAGTTGGTCCAGAGAACGTGCCTTGAGCATGATGCAATAGCTTGGCAGTAACGAGAAGGTATATACAGGTCTAGTAAAGTCTATGCACTCATTTCCTGCTACCGGAAAACTGTAAATTGGAAACATTTGGTGGAAGAATCATATAAAGTATACACATGTTAAATGATACAAAAAGATGAGTGTGTGAGATTAATTCCGACGACGACAAAAGCATACCCGTGGAAAATTATATTTTATCGGTTGTCTCTAGATTATTGTGATAGAAATTGAATTAATAATTATTTTCTGAAATAATTTTTTTCTTGAATTTCTACTGAAATCTAATAGTTAAAAGCAGTAAACAAATAAATAAGTTTGTTGGTGACAAATACGTTTGCTACGGTAGAAATGTAGAAGGGCGTTTTATGAGGCATACTTTTTAATTCTAAAGTCCATGTTTCTGCAGAATATTTATGGTAATATTAATTTTCTATGACTAGGACAATCCAAATATTTATATTCTCTCTGGAAAATATATTTAAGCAGTAACTCCAGCGAAATAAGAAGCACCTATAGGCGTGGTCGTCCTGGTGCAGTTGATAAAAGGCAAAACTCACACACCTAAGATCCCAAGTTCGATTACTGGACCCAAAACCTCGCATCTTTCAAGGGTTCTGAAAGCATGGTTCCGGAGATAAGTAAGATTATTTTCAGTAAAATAGTCTTGCCTGGACGACAAGTCTTGCGCTCTGGTTGTTTTAATTTTGTTCGCTAAACGTAATTGTTCTAGGAATGTGTTTCACTGTAGCGTAGGTGATAAAGCGAAAGTCATTATTAGAGGATCTGGCAAGTTCATCGGATTCGCAATTCCGCTGGATATCACTGTCTCAGCAATCATGTTATGTTGAATATTGAATCGATAATCAAGAGATGAGAGATAAGTTTTGTTTAAATTTCAGCTAACTTCTATTTGACATTTCTGAAAACCCAACCGGAGTCATTCGGTACAGAGTTTTGTTACCAACATACCTCCGAAGCCTTTTATAATTTATTATAGCTCTTAATTCTATTAAAAAAAAAACTTAATATAAAGGCAGCATTCAGTTTCATTCAGTGGATGCCTTACTTTTTTTATATTATTGGCCTTAAGATATAGATGAAATATTTTAGCCTATAACTAACGAAATTCATGTTTGAAGTGCTCCAAAGTTTGGTATTTAGTAGTGCCAGCTCTTATTAAGGCCAACTCTCTGTACCCCAAACAGTGCCGCCTCTCATCAAGACTGGTTGTGTATAATTTCTGATGATCGTCCGTGAGTGTATATATTCGAAAGACCTCACTCATATTGCTCGATAACAAAAGTCTTTTCATCAAATATTTCAGTTCGACAATTCACTCTTTATGTGGAAGCGTAGCAACTCCTTCGCTCCTTCAATTCGTGGTGCCAAAGTTCCTGGTTTTTATGACCACCCCCACCGCAGTTTGCAACACTGCTGCCAGTATATCGGTTAAATATTTCACATTGGATAGGACTATGAAATGGAATGACACATAGATGACTTTTAAAAATGACATTCGAAAAATAATCAGAATATCATTTTCTGACCCGATTCACGCGTCTGTACGAAAAAGGAACGTGTTCTTCAATAAATCAATTGTGGCATAAGCTTAGTGAAATGTTGCGCCGTTTTTTGAATCTAACATGCACGTTCATTTGATGAACGACAAAAGTCAACGCTAAGAAATATCAAATTTTAAAATTGGGTTCAATGGTAATCTTGTGGTGGATACATTGAATTGAGTCTTCTTCAGGTGATCCTGCAGCTATTTATATTAAAATGCCAAACCAAATTAAAAATCCCTTGACAGCTAACCAAATGGCCATAATAGTGTTTTCAAAGTTATTTAGGTACCTCAAGAAATACAGGTGTTATACAGAAAAATATATGATACACATAATGTCGGGACATATTGTTCAATCTCATTATATCTAAATCGACGCCACTCTATAGGTGGATTGGATATAAATCTTGACATTTTAATGGCCAGTTGGTTATTGTTGGAATGGTATGGTACATTTCTTCCGCTCATTCTACATTCTAAATTCAAATTAACTATTAACTCTAAACTCTATATGATCGGCTAAAATATTACTGTTGTGCAAATCACACTATCTAGAAGGACGGAAATGCATATTTTTTAAAAGTGAATAAAGATGCAATTTAATGTTATAAACAATTTTCTTACTAACAGTTTGGAATTGTTCTGCAAAGTTCTACGGTACATGCAAAAGTATGTAGATGATAGTTACCCCTATCCAACACACAATTGAAAAAAAAAAACCGCAACATATCGAAACTAGAAAATTTAATTTTTGACCTGGCCAACAATTTAGTTCTTTAGTATTAAAGATATTCCCCTGCAAAGCTTATACAGTTCATTGTTATATATTCTCCTCCACTCAAGAGCTATATAAACGGGTCGGAATATTCTATTGACTTTTAAAACGGGGCAATTATTCGGAATATTCTCGGGGCAATTTTCATTCCTCCTTATAAATGTATAGGGTTGTTCATTACTCGGTTTTGAAAGTAAACACACAATTACACCTTTATAAAAAGCCTTTAACTCATAGTTTCTCCTATTATTCATAGTTTTTCCTAGTATTTGTATACTTAACTCTGAATGACGGCCATAATCATCGCATAAAGTATAAAAAGTTGATACAATTGGCTTACCACTTTTTAATTAAGTTTTTATAATGCTTAAGTGTTGTCTATTTTTAAATGTTCCGTTACCGTAAGTGGCATACATTCAATTAATATTATCACACATCAAATAATATCTAAGTTTGGTTGGTTTCAAATGCTAGCACTACACTTGAAATAACGTATTGAATGAATCTGCACGAATATTTTATTTGCAGGAGTCACACAGGCATACCGTTTAAAAACAAACTCGGAACTAACACAAAACAGGAAAGCTTTCAATGTCGTACAAAATATTTAAAGTCTCTCAGTATTAAAATACGTGTTTTTGAAGTGAAAACCCTTTATATATATGATAACTAACCCGTTAGATCTTTGGTGGAATAGTCTTTTCTAAATAGAGATATCGGTAATAATTATCTTCAAATTCGATATAGTTATTTCCATTTAACAACGTAACATGGTCATATTGTTATGCGTACGGATGTAAGATACACCTCCATAGATAAATTGAGTGAATGTAAGTAAGTAAATGTAAGTATTAGTTAAATGTATCAAGTTCCTACTATAATATCTTGTGTAAAGAGTGCACAGACGTAAACCTGAAATTTAAGTTTTTAGTATTAATCTCCGTAAACTTGCATATATAGACTCTCATAAGGAGTTATTATTTGCCATCATATTTGATTTAAAATGAAGTAAAACTTGAATCATTTTTTAACATGACATGTGCTCGCTAACATTTCTTTAACCAAACTGGGCACTGGCTTCGTTTGGATTCAAATAATGTGAAAGCCACACGATGTGCGCTTCCTACAGTCACTAAACACAATATCAGTTATTGTGAAGTTATTACTCAAACCAAAAGATACAGAACATCATATCCTACTTTCTGTACGTTTCACGCAAATTCTGAGTGCTACTTCAGTTTGTTCCATTTCTCCTTTGGGACAGTTTATGTTTTTCGGTGCGCTTTACAATAATATTACAAGAAGAACTGGCACATATTTAAAAAGGTACATTTTGCTTGTTTCATTTTTCAAATGGAATATGCATGAGCACGAAACTAGTTTCGCAGAGATATTTTCTATTCATCATACCTGGTGCGATGATATAAGACAGATTCTTTTATTCACTGCTCTCATTAAGATGAACTCTGACTCTTTTCAGGAAATAAATGTTCTTTTGGAAAAAAACTGGGGGCGTTGCTATATACGTCTTTACATGTAAGCCATTTTGTCATTCGTATATCACCCTGGCGGCCAAATAAATGAGAAATGAATGCAGGTCCAGTAACAGAAAAAGGGGTTCTAATTGGAATGCCTGAATTTGTCCTTTAGCCTTGTATAGGGTGAATCCTTTTCCACCAATCAATTTTCAAAGTAAATAGAAATTAATTGAATTGAAATTGACATTCATTGTACATTGCGTACTTTTATATATTTAATGTAAATAAATTCGAAACAATGTAAAGTCCAGTTAGATAAGATATTCATAAATTGATGGTCACTCTCTAAGCCCAATATGTTGGCAAGATGCAAAATCTATATATATCATGCCGGAAACTGCACACAAAAAGCAACGCCCTTTCGAATGATTGAATCCCTTCCATTGACATTAGCCACTGAAGTGAGCTTTGCCCCTGCAGAAAACAAGTTACATATGGATTTTATTCAATATGTGTATTTAGGCTTTGTAGGCCGAAAAGTTTGAAATAAACAATTTTATATTTTAATAAAGCCCAATTAAAGTACATCATGTAGTTCGTTAGATTTTTCTGTTGCTTTATTTATAAAACAAAAAATTCTCAATTTTAAAATAAAACCTTAGCGAATTTTGTTAAATGCGTAAGTTGATAACTATAAAAAGAGACATACATTCTAGGACCAATTGGGGGATTAGAGACTTGATAAGTCTACTAAAACCTGATTTATTTTAATTCCTCACTGTAAGGAATGTTTCTGACTCTTGGGCGTGAGTGGTACGTTAAATTCGACCTCAGAATACTAAACCCTAAACAACAAAAGTGCGATCATTGTCGTGTTTCGTTTTCAAATTTAATATTTATGTTTTCATTGTCTATTATCCTCAAAAAAACCGCCGTGTCACTCATTAATAAATTGTGCTCAATTCCATCATTCAAAACTCATTAACACACTCTGTTTACCTCTTTAATTCGAGTTTGAAACGGTTTTTCATATAATAACTTATAACATTTTCTTACTATACTTCTTCTTATTACAAAAACATAAACATATTTTATAGAATGTTAAATGTGGATAGAAAAATTTTACTTAAATAGTAGGCCAATAAATCACATGCAGAATATATCCGCTTCAGAAAAATATTATTATTATGTTTATATATATATATATATATATATATATATATAATATATTATATGATATATATTATATTATTATCGTACGTCCATCTGGCTTACGAGCGGAGAATATTTCTTTTTGTTGTTTGTAATCATCATAATTTTATAGTGTGACAGATGTCGCATGAATGCGAATGCCATTTTCGATGATTTCTTGTTGGTTCCTCATTTTTTGGTTACTGCACTTCTGTGTCTTTCTGGCAGATTATTATATTGGAATTACAAGGGATCCGAAGTGGAATGGAGTGCACTTAACTGCTTTCCACTTATTTCTGCTGAGCGCTGCATCATTAGCAATGTGGTTGAGGTCAGAAAATTGGACCGACCAACGGCAATGTCCTGCTGTGCGTCATTTTTATGGTAATTTCAACCGATGAATGGATATGAAGTGTGTGGATTATGACGCTCAGCTTAAAAATTTTGAATCATTTTTGAACATGATGACTGTCGTTTTCAGATATATCAAGGTTCGGCCAAAGAATATGCGATTTTGCATTTAAATGGGTGAATGGTAATTATAGAGGGAGCTTGATTTGTCACATCGCATCACAAGCGAAAACGTCTTGTCCCGTTTATTTTTTTATTTTTTATCTTAAGCTACTTATACTACTCAACTTTTTAATAATAATAATAATAATTGTTGGCGCGAAAGTTCACAGGGGGATCAAAGCGTAGCTTGCTCATAAACTACTTGTGTTGTGAGCGTTACTGTTCTCTCACGAGTAGAAGGGACCTACAGTTTTTTGCCGACTCCGAACGGTGAAGTTTGAGAAGCTTTCTTAGACAAGTATTAATCTTTTATTTCTGTCAGCAGCTCGAAAGAGGTGGAGCTGCGAAAAATTCGAGGTGTTCAGCCGGGAATCGAACCTAGACCCTTCGGCGTGTGGGCGTCGCACTCTACCCACTACGCCACGGCAACTTTTTAATATATAAAATTATATATACACATATTTCGTTTATATAAATTTATTTTATTTTCAATTTTAGGAATGCCCACAGTAACAGCTCGTAATGCAACACCAGTTGCATACCCAGGATCACCACTCCACTTAGCAGTCGAATTTTGCGCAAATCCACCAGCACATGCAGCTCGTTGGCTACACGGTGACAGAGTTTTTACACCTGGCAACCAGTACGGTAGCACCGTTCTCGCTTATGGAGTCACGGTAAGTATGCATTTTTTTGTAAATTTCGAGCACCTCTTATCAATATGTGAAGTATCATTCAAAAACTATATGCACTTACGTCAAGCTAAAAATATTTATAAAAAATGAAACCTACAAGAACTGTACACTAATGAATTTATTTTCTGTGAAATACTAAACAAACGTAATGATTCTTATTAAAATGAATCGACAATAAAAGAAAACTATTGAAAATTAAAATGTCAATTTCAATAGGCAAATGTAAAACGTAAGAGGCTATATCAATGGTTTTGCGGTAAAAAAATATATATATACTAAGCCCAATTCCGATTCAACAAGTGAATAACTACATCTGCTGCCAATATTTTTTTTTTTATTTTATTTTTATTCAGTAGCGTAATCAATAGTGTATACATGTAGTAGATGATTTGTTAAGAGCTATAGGACATTTTTCCTTTACAACTAAGAATTTATAGGATTATTAATGAAAACAGCATGAGATTAAGTATGAATAACAGTACAAGGGAAAGCTACAAGTAAGACCCTTATTTAACTCTTACAAACTAATATTGCAATATCCCTAGCGAACTCTTATACATTTTGCATTTCATTAATCTGACAAACGACTAATAAGTTCATTGTTGAAATTGAGACAATTGTAATAAAATTTTTGGGTTAGCTTATCAATAAGAGTATCTAAAAAGTTGATATTGGTATTTTCGTGCAACCTTCGGGTTGAATAATAACGCGGTAAATTAAGCATAAGTTTAATAATTTTGTTTTGACATGTTTGTAGTTTGCGTTTGTTTGTTAAAGCACAGTCGTACCAGACAGGAGCCCAGTACAGTAGTTTGGATTGAAAAACTGATTTAAACAACAAAATTTTGTTGTTTGAACTAAGTTTTGATTTCCTTTTTATTAAGGGATAAAGAATTTTTATATATCTATTAACTTTATCAATAGTGGAGGAAATATGTTTTTGAAAGTTTAACTTCTTGTCTATTAAAATCCCAAGCTATCTACAATGTTCCGACCAGTCCAAATTGAAATTGCCCATTTGAAGATGAACGTTTTTGGGAAGGAAACAGTTCTCTCACCTGCGAGTAAACCAAATAGCTTGAGTTTTTGTGGGATTTATTTTAATCTTCCACTTATAGAAGTATTTATCCAATTTGGATAGAGCTGTAAGACGTTGTGTACGTGTAGGTAGTATGTTTCTGATGCAAATATAGCTGTATCGTCAGCAAACATAGCGATTTCAACTCCGTTACCGAGATCTGGAAAATCTGCAACATATATATTAAATAATGTAGGACCGAGTACTGTACCTTGTGGTAAGCCGTATCCAATGGTATGTTCAGACGATAAATCATTTACTACCTTAACTATAAATGTTCTATTATTCAAAAAGCTCTGAATAATTTTTATGATTTCTTTCGGAAAGTTAAACTGAATTAGTTTGTATATCAAAGCTTTATGCCAAACCGTATCAAAAGCTTTTTCAACATCTAAAAGTATTAATCCAGTTGACTCTTTAGATTGAAATTTATTTATGACATGTTTTTTATCCTCGCGATTTGATGATAAGTATTGTAAGAACGTCGGAATCCAAACTGAAAATCGGGTAGAATATTATTCGTAGCTAAATGAATTTCAATTCTTTCCTTTATTACTTTTTCTAAGAGTTTACCAATGCTGCTTAGTAAGCTTATAGGTCTATAGCTGTTGGGGTCGTTTTTTGGTTTACCAGGTTTAGCAATTGGGATTACGAGTGCTGTCTTCCAGCAAACTGGGAAATAGGAGAGTTTAAGACAAGCGTTTAAAATAATAGTTAAATATCTCAAGCCCATTGGGGGGAGGGCTTTTAATAACACGTTGTTTATGCCATCTAAACCACGACTTTTTCTATTCTTGAGGTTTTTAATCAATTGTTTTACCTGTACTTCATCTATTGTGTAGGAGTCAGTTAGTTCAGTGTTTGACTGAGAGAAGCTTGTGACAGTGTTAGAGACCTCAGTTGAAGTAGATGAATCGCTCAAGTTTTCGGTAGTAATATGATTTAAGGCAAATTTGTTTGCAAGAAGGTTGGCTTTATCTATAGGAGCAATATGGAGCTTAGTTTGTTTAATCAGCGGTGGGATACTTACTCCTCTCTTTTTGATAATTTTTGAAATTTTCCAAAAAGGTTTACTTCCTTTGTTGAATGAGGAAAGAAGATTGTTCCAACGATTGTTGTTAAAGTTATTCATTTCTTCAGCAATAGCAGTGTTGAGATATTTTGTACTATGTCGAAAGCAATCGTAACGATAGAGAATCCATTTTTTCCTTTCAGAGTTCCTCAATCGTATTAACAGTAAAATATTACTAGGTAGAGGAACGGAACGACTACTATTCGTTCGAATCTTAGGAACAGAAAAATCTACAGCTCTCGATATTGTTGTCGTCGACCTAAGAATACTAAACCCTAAACAACAAAAGTGCGATCATTATCCTATTTCGTTTTCAAATTTAATGTTTATGTTTATGTTTTCATTGTCTATTATCCTCAAAAAAACGCGCCATGTAACTCATTAATAAATTGTGCTACATTCCATCACTAAAACCTCATTAACACACTCGGAAAAGTTTTTGTTTAGCTCTTAAATTCAAGTTTGAAATGGTTTTTCATATTATAACTTACAAAATTTTCTTACTATTCTTCTTCTTTTTACAAAAATAAAAATTCTTTCATAGAATGTTAAATGTGGAGAGAAAGATTTCACTTAAACAGTAGGCCAATAAAGCACATGCAGAATATTTCCGCATCAGAAAAATATAAAAAAAAATTAAATTATATATCGCACGTCCATCTGGCTTACGAACGGAGAAAATTGCTTTTTGTTGTTTGTAATCATCATAATTTTATAATGTGACGGATGTCGCATGAATGCGAATGCCATTTTCGATGATTTCTTGTTGGATCCTCACTATTGAAATTGAAAATCTCAATTTCAATAGTCAAAAGTAAAACGTAAAAGGCTATATTCATGGTTTTCCGGTCAAAAAAAATAAATATATTAAGCCGAATTGAAGACAGCGATTCAAAAACTGAAAGTGACTTAACTACATCTGCTGTGTTCCAACCTCTAGTCTTTGTAATAAGAAATGAAGGTGGACCGATAAAGTATTAGATGAGCTAAGAATAAATTTACTGTAAGTATATTTATTTGTTTATTTTGAAGAGTGAAATTAAAGTCCTCTGAATATTTTTGAAGTTAGTAATAATAAATATAATTGGATGGTGCGACAGTCTACAAAGACCAGGGCCTAGTATTGTGCACACTACTGCTCTCTCACGTGTTGAAGGGACGTACAGTTTTTTGCCGACACCGAACGGCGAACTTTGAGATTAGTATTGATTTTTTAGTGTAAACAGTTGTTTTGAAGAGGTGGTGCTTTGAAAAATTCGAGGTCTTAAGCCGGGAATTGAAATGGGCCTTCGGCGTGTAAGCTTCGCGTTCCTACTACCCCCAAACGCCACAGCGGCCAGTTTCTGTAGCAATATTTATTAAAATTTGTGGAATGGAACTTATTACTCCGAATAAACACATGTATTCATATTTTGTAGATTTGTTTTTTATAAATATTTTGTCCTTCAGATAACTGTACACATTTTGAAGTAATTTTACTTTTATTACCAATAATTTATTTACTGTGTAGAATGTCACACTTTCTCTAATCTCATTTTCAGGACCTTCCCACTCCATATTGTAAAGAAGCTCGACTCACTTATGTAAGCATGCACGAAAGGGTTCCTAGAACATTTTACTTCATAGTTTCGTCACCTGCTGGGGTTGCCGAAGCTGTCTTTAAAGTCAATTTCACAATGCGATATCGAACAATGTCTAACAGTGTTGATGACGAGGAAGAGGAACTAAGTGAGCCTGAAGAAATACAGTTTCCTGTGTTTGGATCCGGAGCAATGCGACCGTTTGAGTGTCAGTCATTGTATACCGTGTTAAAGCTAACTTTTTTACTATTTATAGTTTTCTTTCAGATATAAACAAGCGAAATATATTGTTTTTATTTCTTTTTAAAATGTGTTTTGCAACGCAATTTGTTAACTCCAAGCTAATATTTGTTTAGTTATTTTTAGTTCTCATGTAACATAAAATAATTGTAATGTATGGTACATCCTTTGCACATCAGTGTTGTAAAAATGTAATTAAAACGAATGTGCATTTAAAACTTAAGTTATATATAGGGATCGCAAAATGTTTGAGGACATTAGGCATATGTTAGCCAAAATGACATGGGAAATAATAATTTTTTATACGTGGATTTTTAAAATGGACATATATATACATATATACACATATGAAAAAAAAGAAACAAGAAAAAACGGCTATTTACTAGAATATTACTAAGGAAAAGATAAAGTACATATAAAATTACAAAAACTGAGCTAATAAATTCTTGAAATGGCGACATTACGATTAAAAGTATTATATAGTGATGAACGAATAAATAAATTTTCCTAATGTTAAATATTTTAGAACGGATATTTTCATACATGTTTTTATTTATTTTTAATTTTCAAAGTTGATTTCAGTTTTTCTGCTTAAGACTTGAGCCTTTGAGAGTTATACTTTTATCTTTCTAAAAAAAAGTCGCCAATGAAGAAGAGTTATTATGATGTAAAGCACTGCTACTAACTAGTTTATGCTTAAGTTTCTCTTATCTTCTTTTTATTGCTTTGTAATTTCTTTTATACACTTTCCTAATGTCTAAACAAACTCAAACAGTTTTTGTAACATTTCAACATTTACTCGTAAAAAAGCGACTTTCAATAATTAGTTTATAGCAAAAAGTTGCCAAGTGCGAAAATTAAGTTCTTTGAAATTGTTTGCCCTAGTAGACCGTATGAATTTAAATCCTTACCCAATTTTATTTTTTATTGTGTGAAATATTTTAAAACTTTAGAAATAATACATGCAACTTGCTCAAGCTTAAAGTATTGCACAATAATTGCCGTCCTTTTAAAATGAATATAAGAAATTACAATATGTGGATTTGATTCACATGCATACTTTTTCAGCTCGTTATCATTCATTTTGAGTTTTGTCCGCAAAATTCATTATCAAAACAAAACATTCAAAATCTACTTATCGAACGTTAACAAATGTTTTGAGAAGTTAACTGTGCTAAAGGGCACCTAAAAATAAATTTAAATTCGATGGTGTTTAGAAATGAGTGTTAAAGTACGCGAAATTCATTTTCCAAAAAAATGAAAAAATCAAATGACTCAAATTTAATCGAGTAAATAGGTAAAAATGCTGTTATTCCTTGTTGCCATAAATTATTGAAACACAAATTATTAAATACAATTAAAATTGGAGGGAATAATAATATATATACATATTTATATAAATAGATGCTCAGATTATTATTTTTTGTATAAAAATTATAAAAGGAAACTAAGATAAAACAAAAAATCAACAAATATATAAAGTAATAAACAGCTTAATTTAATAATGGAGAAATTCTATAAATATAATGAAAGTAAAGAACAAAGTAAAAGCGAAAAAAAATTTGAATTTGAAGTTGAATTGTGGTACACTAGTCATACGTTAACTACTATTACTCATACATACATACAATTAAGAAACTATATACACAAATATATATACTTATACATGTATAAACTAGCTCTTTATAATATTAACAAAGAAAAACAAATAAGTGTTAATTACTAATAACGAAGCACGACAAAAGGGAAATTTTAAAGTAGAAAACGTCGAAACTAAAATCAAACAAATGACAAAATGAAAAACAACACAAATAATAAACTGTAAATTTTATTATTAGGATGTCATGACATTGAGAAGAATTATTAAAATCAAGTTAAAAGAAAATTGTAAACAAGATTAACAAATCATTGAAGTGAAACAAATAAAACTGAAAATAGCCAATTTAGAGTAAAAATACAAATATGCGTGTTTTACTGGTCATATGATGTTAATATTTCTTGCTCAGGTAAGCTTATGCAGGGTTGATGATGTGATGATGATGTGGGTTGATAATGTGAAATTAGCTAATTCAATTCAAAATTGCCAGAGGTTATAATATCAGAAACGAAACTGAAACTACACTGCGTTTTTCAATTATTTATATAATTCCGTACCTTTTTTTGAAAAATGTATGTTCGCAATGAAAATAAATTAGGTACTGACAGTATTACTTTTATTATTATATGCAAATCACTACGATTTTTAACCTGGGACGAGACTGCAAGTCAAGTTGTTCAGTACAAAATAATGACCTCTGTTAGTTGCAAGGCAGTGCAATGGAAAAATTTGACAATTTGAAATTTCACTGCTGTGCTTTCGATTTTCGTAAAAAGTAACCATGAATTTGGCTTTTATTCATTGGTTCAGTATAAAAACAACAGAAGACAAGAAGAACCTTTATTAATTGCTGTATTTTGAGAAACCGATTTGCTAATAATACATTTTGCGTTTAAATAATTTAACTGTTTATTTAAAGTATTTCACACTGTGTGTGAATATGAATTATCGACACAATATGCAAATAGCGCCTCCATAATAAATAAAAGGATAAACTATGATGAACGATATCTCAAAATTTTGAGACGACAATTTCAATATTCTTGGTATTTTACATAATTTACGGATATAAACAAATAAAGGAATAAAGAAACGATTAAGCCTAATTTTCTAAGTGTCTTAAGGGGATTATAGAGATATATGGACTTCAAAGGCATATCTTGTTTTCATAAATTGTTCCTACGATATGTATAAAATATGTAGATGAAATTTGAGTACAATAATAGCAGTACCTGAAACATCTTACATTTTTTAAAATTGTTTTTTTTTTTTACTTTTACCCCACTTTATACTAAAAAGTCATATCAACATATAAAGACAAAGACATGATCATGCCCATATAAATTTATTTTTGAAGACATTGAAACAAGAGTTATGTAAAAAATTCAAGTTTCTATTTTTAAATAGATTATTTCGTTCATATATAGTAACTACACAAATTCATTAAAAAGCGCATACGAGTGGCGTTCAATATATTCTCGGTATAGGAGTGAAGCTGTGATTATATATATTTATGAAATATTTATCAAGTAATACTATTATTTTAGTGAATTCATGTAAAATTTCACATAAATGTGATTATTAATTCGCGTTTTATCTCTAGTTAAACAGAATCATAATGACAACTGACACGATAATGGTGAAAATTGAGCATCGCGCTGTAATTAAATTTCTCACTAAGCAAGGAAAAAATCAAAAAACTATTCATGAGGAGATGGTGGCTCTTTACAGGGTTCCGCACCTGCATTATCGACTGTACAAAACTGGTCAACAGAGTTCAAGAAAAGCAGGGAAGGCATTGAAGACGACACCCGCTCCGGCGCCCCGGCTACTGCTTGTACAGGAGAAAGCATCAAAGAAGTCGAAAAACTTGTTCTTGAGGATGCCCGAATAAAGGCGAAAATGATGGCAGCGACCAACAAGTTTTCAACTGATGCCATTCACACCATTCTTCATGACCATCTTAACCTTTCAAAGGTGGGTGCCACGAATGCTCACAGCTCCCTAGAAAAAAGTAAGACTCGCATGCTGCAGAAAGCTTTTGGAGATGTGCAGTGAGAACACGGACGGTGTTATGGATGGAATTGTTACTTGGGACGAAGCATGGGTTCACCCCTATAACCCTGAAAGCAAACAAGAGTCCATGCAGTGGCATAAAAAGGAGAAGAAGAAGTTCAAAGTCACTCCGCCTGCCGGGAAGCTCCTGGCCAAAGTTTTCTGGGACTCAAAGGGAATCCTGCTCACTGAATACAAAAAAAAGGTGAAATCATCAAGGCCACATCCTACGTCTCCACTTTGCATAATTTGCGGGAGGAAATTAAATAGAAAAGACGGGGTACCTGCTGTTCACACGGCGCCAGTTTCCAAGGCTGCTGCGCGAGATTGTGGTTTCGAAGAAATCCAACACCCACCCTATAGTCCAGATCTTGCCCCTATGGATTATTTCCTGTTTCCGGATTTGAAAAAATGTCTTCGTGGAAAAAGATTTTCGGATGATGAAGAACTCATGTCGGCAATACGAGTTTTCCCTTTTATATTTCGGGATTGAGCAACCCTAGTGTTGCAATCTGGCAACTGCAAGCTCAGTCGTAAAGTTTGACATTTTGGAGGTTATACGTGCTCAGAACATTTTGACATACGAGCGCTAATTGTGTTATATACAGTAACTTAAAAGATTCATCTCGCCCAAAAAATGGAATGAAATCGTGAAAATTTTCGTGCGATTATTTTTTACAATTTTCGAAGTGGATTAACTCAACAACAGTGCATCGTTGAACTTAATTCAATTTTTGGCGATAAAGCTCCATAAAGGACCAGTGTTTATCGATGGTATGGTAAATTCAACCGAGGTCGTAGTTCACTCCAGGACGAATTTCGTGAAGGTCGTCCAAAATAATTTGTTGTTCCGGAAACCATTGATGCCAACTGATATTGCAAGGTCGTCATGTGACCTATCGTGAAATTGATACAACCTTAGGCATTAATGGGACCAGCATATATTCAATATTGCATGAACATTTGACTGTCAAAAAAAATTGTTCGCGTTCGATCCCACAAAAAAAAAGTCTCGTGTCGATTGGTCGAAAGAAATGCTCCAAAAATACGATCGCAGTGTTTCGAAATACGTTTATGACATCGTGACCGGTGATGAATCGTGGATTCTTGCGTATGAGCCCGAAAATAAACATCAGTCGACTGTATGGGTGTTTCAAATTGAGCCAAATTTAACAAAAGTTGCTCGCGCATGAACCACTTTCAAGCAAATGGTCTCCTGTTTTTTTCGGATAAACTGGACATGTCGCAACCGTTCCACTAGAACAACGCAGAGCAGTCAATTCTGAGTGGTATACAACCATTTGTTTGCCAGTTGTCTTCCAAAAAGTCAGGAAAACCAACTACCGAAGCCGGATCAAATAGCTGCATTTTTGAGCACTCAAAACATCGATTTGATGAGTCATCCGCCATATAGTCCTGACTTGACCCAGAGTGAACTCTTTTTATTCTCATACGTTTCGACACCTGAACAAGTGGTTCATGCATTCAGAATGCTTTTTTTGGCGATACCTCAATCAGAGTGGCACAAGTGCTTCGACAATTTTTTCAAACTCTAGCAAAAGTGTATAGATCTTAGTGGGGAATATTTTGAAAAACAATAAATCCTCGTAATGGAAGTTCAGTTCAACGAAATTTTCTCATTAAGATGACGGCTTTACGACTTGGACCAAATATGAGTAATGGTGGGACTATGCTTGTAGTTTCATAAACATCCCCAGAGTGTGCCCAATTGTATTCACGGAATGTTTGTATATATACGGGTACAATAAAGCACTTTAAATTTCAATATATTGCATTTAAGTCATGGTCCACTGCCCCTTTAAATGTCCAAACACAAGCTTAGTACTCGAATTCGGCCTGGCTCCTATATTTCCTCTTTATGAATTGAAATATTTTCTGGTGGGATATACATATGTTCATATTCTATTACAATTATCTTCTCCGGCATACGTACATATATCCATAGTAATATACAGCTGTATGCAGAAAAAAAATTACCAGAGAATACACCCTAAAACTGTTAATTATTTAGACAAATCATGAATTTCGATGTCATTCAAAGATTAGGGTTAAATCTAATTGTACGTTTTAATTGTGAATACTAATTGGGATTTTAGAATATGTTAGGGGCCACGACAGTACTGCGTTGGCAGTATAAGGTAAAGTTTGTATGTATTTAGTAAATGCTTTTGGAATAATAAAGATTTTTTCTGATTCTGAACATGTAGTCTATAATGTTAAATTAGCTACGAAATTCGATTTTATTGAACATAATTTGAACCTGCCAATTCGATTTGTTGCAAAATTGAGTGAAAATTATGCACCCGACATCATTTATTGCCATCGATGGAAAATAAAATTAGAGGCACTGGTAGATATCCAATTATCGTTGCATGCTCTGATCAAACTAATATGCAAATTGCAGTTGCATAATATATATCTGTATAGTGAAACGTACAAAAAAGTAATGCATACCCCTTGGAAAGATAAATGCAAATACTTTACATATATGTGTGAAAAATTGCTCATAAGAGCGAACACAAACTGAGTCATAGAAATTTAATATTAACCTAGTTATACAAAAAAACTATTTCCCAACAATACGTTATTTAAGTTAACTTAACTTAAAAGCAAGTTTCTGTCTAAGAAAACTTCTCAAACTTAAGATTAACCCGACTCATAATTGCCGAAAATCAATATTTATCGTCTTCCTTTTTTATAACGGTACTTAAAAACAAAAAGAAACGAAACCTTAAGAAATCAAAAAGAGATTGTCAGACAACTTTAACGAATCAAAATCATTTTTGTGTTATCAAATGTGTTCAGTTTTAAGAACCTCATTCACTGTAAGTAATAGTAATCAGTAATCATAATAATAACAATAATTGTATGGAGCTACCGTCCACAGGGGGACCAAAGCCTAGCTAGCTCAGCAACTATTCATGTTGTGCGCGCTACTGTTGTCTCACATGTAAAAGAAACCTACAGTTTTTTGACGACTACGAACGGCGAAGTTTGAGAAGCTTTTTCTTAGACTGTTGTACTCCTTGAGTGTTGTCAGCGACAGTCCACAGGGGGAGCAGGGCCTAGCTTGCTCATCAACTACTCGTGTTGTGCGTACTACTATTGTGTCACAAGTAGAAGAGACCTACAGGTTTTTGCCAACTCCGAACTCCGAAGTTTAAGAAAAGATTTTTTTCAGAAATTATTACTCTTTGAGTGTAGTCAGCTTTAAGGACGTGTTTAGCCGGGAATCAAACCTGAACATTTGGCGTGTGAGCGACACACTCTACCCACTCCGCCACGTCGGGCACAACACAATAACAAGTAATAATAAATATATATATAATATATTTTTAAGGATTATCTTGCCTTTCTCTTATTTTGTTTAGCCTTACCAATCCTATATTAAGCTTTAGAGGAAAAACGTTTTTAAAACATGTTAAGTCAGGATTAAAACGAAAAAAATTTCATTATAAGTATACTGAAATATAAGTGGAAAGACTGGCATTTTTGTTTACAAATGTCCTTCCGTCTAGTTTTCAAAAGCTGTGTCCGTTATGATTAACATAGAAGCCTGTAATAACACGTTTCGATTTTCCCTTGCAGAATTCTGTTAAGTCTTTTACAATTATTGCGTCATTTTTTGTAAATGGTGACAATAGCCCTGATATAAGGTTAACTTAGAGGTCAAAATTACTCCTATATGAAATTAAATAATATTACCATATCCAAATTACGCACCTAATAATAATAATACTAATTGGGTGGCGCTACAGTCCATAGAGGACGAGTGCCTAGCTTGCCCTCATGAGTAGGATGGCGGCCACGCATCTGCTTTAAGAAACCAGAAACAAAAATATCAGTTTTTATTAATAATATGTACATTTAGTTTTGCAAAATGTTATTTTAAAATTAGTTTTTTACGCGGCAGGTATTATTTTAAAACACAAAACACGGGTTCTAAAATTTCTTCCAAGCATGGAGGAAAGTTTTCCTATCTATGAATCCGCAATGAACCAACCACCGAGTAAAGAAACATTATTAAAGCCACATTCATAAACATGCGTTCTGTTTTGAAAGGGTTTACACTTTATGCTTACAGATAGATAGACATTTTTTTCTTCATGATAAACATTAAACGTTAAACTAAATTTAAGTAAAGATTTAAAATAAGTGATCTTATTCCGAACATAGAGTAAGTTAATTTAAATGAGCAAGAGGGTTAGTGTGCAATCGTACGTTTAAGATTTAAATAATAATTTTTATGGTTAGCTATCCTCTTGTAGTGAAGAAATGACGGTAATAGAAACTTATATTTTATATACTTATAGTTTGAATTATATTTCTCAAGGACTCCCTTCAAAATCTCTAAATTATTTTGTAGTTATTTTAATGAATCGTTTAAAAGTAGCTACTGAAAAAATAAATAAATAATAATAAATAATGATAGAAATTTTTTAATGTAGTGGACATGCATGCAGCGGGTGCAAAATGCATTAAATTTAAGTACATATTTATTATATATATGAATTGTTTCTACTTCTATGAGCAAGACAGGAAAGTAAGAAGTGAAAATCCAGAGGTCATAACAAACTTCAATTTTACACTTTTACTTTTGTTGAACTGCCTACACCTCTCAACTATAGTTAAACACACAAACAAGTTTTGCGCAGTATTAACGAAAGTGAAAGCCCTATTGCTACTCTTTCTCCGCTGTGTGTAATTTAAGCAGCCACTGCTTCTTGCAGACATTGACACCTGATTCAATTTCTGATGTTTTTCGATGTATCTCGGATTGAGTTCATTACAATATTTTCCTTTTCCAAACAGGTCTCCGGCTTCGACGAGGAAAAATTCTTCAAAAGGAAAAGATGCTGTGTTACCGGTGGCGTCGTTTGTGCGGCACTTGTTTATCAAGAGCGCAGCCGCGCAATTCTATGATAACTCTCTCAGAGCTATGGTGAAAGTGCCTTATAACGTAACTCAGGAACGAAATTAAATTTCAGTTTATTTGTAACAGTCTGTCGGTGTGGTGATCTTAATTTAATGTAAATGAAAAAGCAAAGTCAATATTTAAAGAATCTGTGGTAACATATATAATAACCTTGACTTAAGTGGAGTGATATAAAAGAACAGTGAATATTATATATTGTTAAAAAAAATTGCAAAATTAGTTTGTTTTTGTATTAAATCTACATACATACATTTTTGAATGCATTAGTACGTAAATATTTGAAGGCTTGTATATATTGCTTTAAGTGTACGTTAGATATTCAAAGTTATTGTATTTAATTTGTTCATCATACATAAAGGAAAGTAACGCAGCACTGGCTGATTACTTACTGTGAAATTGCATTTAAATGGTCAGCGATAATACACACTTGTTGTCGAGTTACGAAATTTTATATCCCTTAGATATATATAAAAGTGCATGCTTTAGCTATTATTATGAAGTGATGTTGCATTCACTTTCATTTAAAATGTAAAATCTTCTAATTTGCCTTTTCATCTGTTTTGTGTTGGGGAATGGCAAATAAAACATGAAGGATAAATTATTCTTTTTATTTTGTGTAATTTTCATATAGTGCATATTATATATTACTTTCTTCGCATATTTAAATCATTATTTATATCTTTGTATGGTATACACATATATATATATATATAAAACTGAGTTCATAGATTTCTCTTATTTCCAACAGTTAAATTAAAAATCATTAATATAGAAACAAAATTCTTACACATAACGGTTTTCTAAATTGACAGTTCCCTCATCAGTTGAAGGTCACTTAAATTATGGCAGTACGTTAAAACGAGATCTTCAATAATTTCAATGATTTTATTTTATACAATTATCTATTCTCGTCAAACCAAGCCAAATAAAACTATTCGGATTATACGAAAAAGAAAGTCAACCTCCATAATTTATCCTGGTATTCCTCCTGTTTTAAACGTGTCCTTGTAACATTTGAATACGCTTCAATTTAACTTCAACTGTAATTGCCATTATAATCTCAATAAGTTCAAACGCAATAGGCTGCTTATCAATACTTAAGTTGACGCAGCAAATAAATAACAATGAAAAAAATAACATATGTGTTTTAGCAAGAATTTTATTATTGACCGGTATTTCCAAAAAGAAAAAAGCTAATAATTAAATTATTTAAATTTCATTTTACACAAAAATATCTATTGACCGAGCCATTGGAAAAGAACTGTGTACTCCTATCCAGTTTCTTAATACGAGTGGAGTCAAAAAATGTTGGCTTTAGATCTGTCGGGGAAGATGTCATCCGTAGTGTATAATAGATGCTTCAACTGATTTCAAATAAAACAAAATGGATAAAAAAAATATTTATTTTTTACGTTTATATATGAAATCTATTTCCAAATTTCGCATAACGCCAATTTCGCTCTTCAATCATTTATGGCAAATGCTGCGTTGATTGTAACGCCATGTTGTTTTAAGCATATTTTGGTTGAAGCGCAGATGCTTACTTATATTTTTACTAGCATTGAATTGTTCATAAAACAGACAAATGATGCCTTCGAAAAAATGGTCTTTAAATAATGGCAATTCGGTAATCAGTTGGAATAATTGACAATCGTTGTTCAAGTGTCCCCCTCTTCCAATTGAAAACCTCCTTAACTGCATATGGCCCGTCAAGTAAGAATATAAACACTTTTTTAAAAAAAAAATTTAAATAACCAAATTATTTTTTTTTCACAGAATAAATATAAAGCTCTAATAAAAGGTTTATGTGGTACTGCACAAAAATTTGAAAAACTTTTGCCAATAGAAGAGTTATTTTTTATTGTGTAGATTTTTTAGACTGCTATAAACATAATTCCGTTTTTGTGTTTCTTTAAGTATTTTAATTTAAGTGTATAATTTACAATTTCAGAAGTGCGATGATACCAAAATTAATAATTATATTGTTATTGACAATTGAATATATTTTCTCCGAAGAAACAACAATACATGAAAAACATATTCTTCACACCCCTACAATTGGTACTGAGGTTCAAAAAATAGAAAGGATTGCCGAGGAAAGAGTACATAAATACCCTTTGTATTCCCCCTTTCTCCACCTCTCCAAAGTGCAAAAACACAGAAATAAAGTCCTATTTAATCCACCATAAATGTGAATTTTAAACTAACAAAAAATCCTGACAATTGTGTCTGCTATTTTTTTATTTCTCCTGCTCACACCAATAGAATGCAGGGCTTAAATCTACCACAAACAACTCCAGAATAAACTTAAACGGGTCCACTTACCAATTGCAGCAGAAATCAGGCAACGGTGGCCAGACACAGCGCGAATGCACTTCCCTGCCTTCTACAGAAGAACTCAATACCCAGCTACAGGAAACGGTCGATGATCTCGACTACCATCCAATTGTCAGGTACGAAGCATTTGTGAAAAAGAATCCATTCATTTCACTTAAATCCAAGTTATGTTCTTTGCAGGTATGAAACGCAGAACAATCACAATCAAGTGCGGGGGCAAATTGTGCTCTGTGAGAATGAAGGAGAATCACGGCAGCTAAATACACAACAGCAGTCAAGAAATAAAACGAAAGGGAAGTCGAAGGGATTTATAGAATTCGAATTTGATATTGATGATGACGTAAAGAGAAGAGAAAACATCGAAGAACCTGTTGACGAAATAAAGCCGTCCAGTTCTTCATTGAAACAGATTCTTACATCTATATTTCCCCAAAGTATTGCAGATTTATTTAGACTCAGTTATGTAGCTAAGCCACAGTCGAGGGCACGGCACACAGTACATCGTCATAAATTGTCAAAATCAATGCAAGACAATGAAGGAAACCTGAAAATTGTAGCTCTATTATCTTCACCTCAAACGAATTCTGAATATCCACATGTGTCCTTAAGAAAAGATTCAGAAGCAATAACTAAAAAAAATTCCAATATGGTTACGAATGACGATATACGGGAAATAAATAATGCTGTTGACAGTATGCAGGCAATATCCATACTTGTTAACCAAAACTTTTCGGAACTAGTTTCTCCTTTCGGCGAACCCATTAATGCGGAAAACATCAGTGATTCGGACTATGAGGATCAGAATATTAATTTAGATGATGATAATCTTATAGCTTCTTCGAAAGTTTCCTCTAGTAGAATTTTCTATCCGCACGCAAGTGAGATAGAACTTGATAAGCCTCGAGGCCTCCATAAAAATCAGTTATCTTCTCTGGAAAAACAAATAAATGTACAAATAATTCAAGATACTTTAGGGGGCTACGGTCAAAGAATTGTGACTCCGCAAACAAGACATTTAGATGATTTTCAAGAAGAAGTTGAAAAACAATTTAGTCCAAATGATATAAACAGAGATTCTGAAGCTCCCTCAAGAAAATTTTTAAGAAATTTTAAGGAAAAAATAAGTAATAAAAATCAATCTAATTTACAAACAAGACGTCTTCAACCAGGAAATTTACTCCAAACTAATGTACATTCATCGGATAACACCAATAATTCCTTCACCGAATATGAAGCACCTCCAGCAGGTAGTCTTCTTCAGAGCTCATCTTCAAATTTGGAAGTAAGACATACTGAAGAAGAAGAAACCAAAGAAACCAAGGAAGAATCTCCCCTTCACACCCATGGTTTTCTTTACAATACTAGCAACAAAATTTTCGTAACACTTGGCACAAAAAATGATATCGATGGCTTCATTCAATCAACTACGCCTTACTCCAGATACAACTACAAGCCCCCCACCATTGTCGAAATTCAAAAATCAGTAAATATTCACAACAAGTTCATAACAGAAAATAATGGGAGTTTAGTAGAACAACATGAAATTTACTTAAGCCCTGAACATTTACAGAGCTCTCCTAGTCATCTTCAGTTACTTGAATTAAATACTCAGCCCTCACTTTCAGAGAATCCAATAAGAGTTGCCCAAGCTGAGGAATCTCTGCAAAGTGAAGCATTTGTTTATCCAGAAATTAAATTCAATTTCCAACAGGATTCTACTCATCAGCAACAAATACAGCAAAATAATATTTTTGAAGAATCCTATCAGAAAAATGATAATTTATATCAGTCACAAGGGTTATCGACTGGGCAACAGCGTGTCCAAAACATTCAGAACCAGCAAAATCGCTACCAACATCTGCAGCAACAAAACTATCAGCCAATTCAACAGGAAATACAACAAGGGCCACAATATCAACAATCATTGGAGCATGAATATCAAAATCAAAAAGCTGTACAAATTAAACAAAGAAATGAAAAAGATCTGCATTTGCAGGAATATGAAAACCAACCTTATCAGCAAAAACAGTATAACCCAGACTTTGAGCTCCAACAAAAGGAATCTGGACAATATAATCAGCAACAGGAGAACAAACATCAAAACGAGCAACTGCAACTTGAAGAAGCTTACCATTATAAACAACATCAAGAACAGGTACAGGGAAAAGGACAGATTCAACAGCAACAGCAAAAACAAAACATACGAAATGACCGACTTCATGAACACTATCAATTGGATTACGCAATTTTTGATCAATCTCAGACAGGACAACAACATCAAAATGAATCTCAAAAGGAAAAACGAGATCAGGAATCACTAAACTCCACAAAACAAAGAATAGAAACGCTTATTCCATATGATGTCGATATAGAAAGAATCTTACAACAACCTCAACTGTATCCAGTTAAAAACACAATTAAGAAGATTATAGACCGGCCATATCCTGTGCGAGAAGTTGTGGAGAAAATAATTGATCATTCGTTACCTATAGAAGAGGTAATAGACAGACCACTGCAGATACCCTACCCTGTTCAAGTAGATCATTTCATAGATCGACCATATCCAGTTCAGGTACCAATTCCTGTTGCAGTTCCTGTCCCTGTGCATAGATACATAGACCGTCCGTACCCAGTAGAAAAAATTATTGAAAAACCTATACATATCCCATATCCGGTTGAGAGAGTAGTTGAAAAAGTTGTTGAAAAGCATGTCCCTGTTGAAGTACAGAGGTTTATTGAAAAACCTGTTGAGACAGTAGTAGAAAAACAAGTTGATCTACCCGTTCCAGTGAAACAGTTTATTGCTCATCCGATGCCAATTCCAATTCCCGTCCCTGCCGGTGTACCAGTGGCTATTAATTTAAGTAAGACAAAAGATAAAACGAAAAGTTTATCAAACAATATCTTAACGGATACTCAGAATGATTTTCTTACTTTAGTACCTCCACCATTACCTTCAGCTGCTGGAATAAATGAGTACAAAACAATCACTGAAAATATGCATATTCTTCTTATAAATGACTTCAACAGACCCCTGGTACTTGACCATCAGTTTATTCAGTGGAATCAACCAGTTAAACGGGGTGCAAGTACACGTAATGTCAAAAGAAGTCCTGAATTTGGGCGAAATTTAAGAGTAGAATACGGCTTCAAGCCGCCATTAGTCCCTTCTTTAGAAATAGATGATCAGGGACTCCCTGTGTCCAATGTTAAAGACCTGTGACTGATTTCATTTAATGCAAAATCTGAAATCTTTGTGCCAAAATGTTATTTAATTTTAATTAAAAATTAATTAATTAATTATATATTCATTACTTGTAAAATAAACAATGACTATTTGAAACAATAAGGGGCTTAATTTGTTTTATTTACTTCTCATATTCAGTAGGGATCTGCCATAGTTTACTTAAATTTTAAGCAAAACTAAATTCTCTTTTCCAATAACATCCTTCCCATTTGCTTTACTTCCCACTACCGTTAAGAGAAAAGTCAAGGAAGAATTTATTGCCTTAGAGGGATGCAAGGAAGGAAATGGAAAGAAAAGGGTATAAACGAAAACGAAAGCTATGTCAGTTTCGCTGATATTTTTTGTGGTTGTGATGTAGGAGGAAACTCTTATCTAGATGACCTTTTCTTTGGCAAGAAGCCTACAATTTCTGTGTACTCTTTCAGCACCCCTTGAATCTTATCGGCAAAACATGCTCCTTCCTATCATTTTGCTCATTCCTAAATTTGAAGCATGTGTATATATGTGCATATGTATGTATTCACATGTAAAGGCAAACTTAAGCTCAAATAAAGAAAATGAAATCAACCATCGGAGTTCTTTTCTAGCATTTAGCACAATAAAAGGCCGAGCATGATTTATTTGACAGGTGATAAATTTTATTCGCACGCTAGTACGACACAATACAAAGCAAAAAAAAATATACGAGCAAGTAGGAGTGCAAATGAAAATTTGAAACACTTCGGAAGGATCAAAAACTGTAATGATATGTTTTCTTCTTTCGTTTAAGTATTATTTCGCCTGCAAAGAAATTAATGACACCTAAAATATAGGTATTAGCTTTTGTTTAATCTGATGATGACGATATGGGTTAATTTTTGTTCTTCTTTCTCACAGGAAATGCGAATTTTATAAATGATATATGTAGATATTTCATGTCAAATATTAAGTTTTGGAATGAAGAAAAATAAAATAATATAGATGTTATAAATGTTTGACATTTGTCATAGTAATTATCAAGATTGGTAGTTCAGCTCGACTTTTAAATTTCTGAGAAATTTATTTATACTTTAAAATTGTATAAAAAAAAAAAAAATTGCTTAATGTGTTTTTTTTGTCTTAAATTACCTGCTAGCCATTTAAATTCCACATTTAGTAGACATGCATTAGGAAAGCAGGAAATTCTAGAAATGGTTATCGTTATCAATTTAGTTTATTATTCTGATATACTAGTTGTTTTTTATCTACTTTTGAACCACTAACGGTATAACTTCAATATAATAGCAAAACATTTAGTGTTTGTATGCTTATATCATGTCATTATGTTTTTGAAGTTTAAAGTGATCCCAGTCAATTCCACATATATATACATTGATTTTACAGATATTTAATTGAATTTAAAGTCAATAGCACAATTAGGTAATTTTCAGCATTATTTTAAACGAATATGCCTCAAATAAAATGTTGCTGCAAAGGAAGTGCTGTTTACCAAGCCAGAATTGTGTTGTCGCTACAATGCAGCAAATTATTTTTCGCCAAAAACTTGTACTCAATTAAAATTGCAATTTGCGTTTTAATTGCTCGCACCTGGTATATTTGTATTGCAATCAATTACACCGAGAAACGGACTTCAATCACCTACACACCCACCTGCCTGCTATATCCGTTGCCCATAGGGCAAACAAGAAAACAGGTACAATTCAGAAGGGTAAATTACAGTTGTCAACTGCACACGTTAAAAGAAAAATACAATACTCATCGGACACACCTTTTCCTCACCCTCTTAATTGGAAAGACTATCGCTTTGAAATAGTCAAGTCCTGTTCGCTTAGAATTTAACATACAAGGAAAAGCATACATAAACAACAAAACTTTACAATGGATTTGCAATCTGTCTCACTTGTCTGACATCATATGGTAAATAGGAACACTTTGGCCAGACAATTGTGATTTTACACACCCTTTCACTACAGTTAGTTTCAAAATTAAATTAAATTTCTCCTATTTCATCTGTCACCAACAGGATCCTAATGTGTATTAATTGCTGAACTTAAATGAATGGAAATTTAAGGTCTGAAACCATCTTAATCATGTGAAGCTGTAAAGGTTAAAAAATGCATGTACACATTTTTTACAATGCTACAGAGACGCGAAGAGTTTATGTTGTAAATTGAAAAGAAAGGAACTTTCTTTATTGAACAGAATTTTGCACATACAATATAACTAACTTTCAAATACTATAGGATGCTTACATTGTTTAATGGCAGAACGACCACAAAAGGTTACCTCAATCCACAAAGAGTTACCCTCTTAATTAAAAAGAATATTCATAAAATCATTTGCAGCAATGAAGTTAGAGGATCGGGTGTGCTAGAAGCGGCCATCACACGCATCTCTTTCCAAGGTGAAAAGAAGTTGTTTGTGATCGTTGTTTACGCATCAGACTCTCAAAACCCTAACTTCGGAGCTTGAGCTTGAGGCTCTCTTCAGCAGCCTCTGCTTGAACCCGGAAAAAAACTTATATATCTTAGCCTTGGATTTGAACGCCAAACACGGTGAATGGGGTAATACTGTTCCAAATGAGAGGGGAAACGCTCTCTTAGAGTGGATGGAACAAAACAATATTGAGTTCAGGCTGGATTTGCTGGCAACCGATTGACTATCATTCCCTAGAAGCGGCTCCTATCTGGATGTAATGCTAATCGACAGACGACTAACAATGAACAGGAACTGTTTAACTACGGTCGAGTATGACAGTGATCACTGTGGTCTCGCCGCGGTAATAAATCTCCCGAATAAGTTGGAGGAACTGGAGGAATATGTTCAAACGCACGCATATATTTACAATAAGGTGCGATGGCCACGTTTCTCTTAATAAATATGGGAAATAAGTTGGGATCAATCCTCCTACGAACAGAAACCTTACGATCGAATAGGTTGATGGATACTTCACATGGACACTGATGGACGAGGTCATTAAACGAAAAATGGACAAAACTATTCCGAAGGTAGCACAAACCGATGCAAAAAAGTAGACTCATGTCAAAACTTAAACTCTTGTACAGGAGATTTGCAGATCTCAGAGTGCGGAAATTCGCTGTTTAAGTCACAGATAAAAGTACTCCAACAGTTAATTCGGCAAAATTACAGTGAAGCTGTTAGCTTTCATTGGGGCAATAAGATTCGGGCTGTAAGATCCAACATCCAGAGCATGTTCCCGCAAGTAAATCAAATATCTCGGAGGTAAGATCATAACTACATTCAGAACGTTCGACTTGACACAACAACAGACATCGCGAACCTACTTACTTCAGTTGGCATCGTTCCAGATGGGGCTGTGCTTGACAACGACTATTTCGTAGTTGAGGATCACCAGGAAAAGGTAAGAGCAATTAGGGCTGTTTTCCAGAGCGACCTGGAAAACAGAGCCTTGCTAAACCATGTCTGTATGAGGAATGAAAAAAGTCAATGGGGATCCGAGAACCCTGGTTTCACCAATTTCAGTGACAATCTTCCGGCAAATAATGTCGTCCAACTCCATCATTATTTCTAAAGAAGAACTCCAAGGTACCCTTAATGCACTGAAGAAAAAGAAATCAGTGGGAATAGATGGGATACCAAATATTGTTCTGCGCCATCTACCCTCTGAGGCGGTGGACGTACCGGGTAGTATGCATTACTCAGCGCAGTGTTGAACAGAGTTGTGTATATAAATCTGTTCAACACTGCGCTGAGTACTGCATACTACGCGGTGCATTGGAAAACAGCTGTGGTACAGCCCATTCCGAGACGGGGCAAAGATACCTCCATCTTGTCGAATCTCCGTTCTATAAGTCTTCTTCCGTTTATAAGCAAGGTATTTGAGAAGATAGTTATTAAAGCTCTAAAAGAATGGGTTGAGAAAAAGTAATTAATACCGGAAAACCAGTTTGGCTTCAGGGCGGGGCACGACACTATTCATGTCTAAATTGGTTTCCGACATTCAGTGGATCAGAAACAAAACACAGTGCACAGGAGCCTGCCTGAATGACATGGAAAAGGCGTCTCTTCCTAAAGTTGTTCAGGCTCTTTATTAATAAAACATTGCTATATATGATCTAGGACATGGTAACAGGCAGAAAGTTTGTTGTGAAAATTGGCAACGAAATTTCAGCTACTGTCTTCCATATACAAAATGGGCTGTAACAAGGGGCGGTGGGTTCGCTGATCCTGTTCACTATATTCACGAGTGATCTTATAGGTTCTTTGCCTAACATAATAGCGTTTGCCGATTATCTAATCACGTACAGATCAGGTCCGAAAGTAGTTTGTTGCAGAGTGACTTTGACGCAATTCAACGATTTTGCGATGACTGGAAGTAGAAAATCAACTACCAGAAGTGTGAAACTGTCCTTTTCCGAACCCCGTTGTCCAGAGCCTCAAGGAACACGAAAATAAATTTGGCGCAAGCTTGGCATAGTTGACCCACTAGGCCGGCCACTGACCGTGAAAGGTGTAGTATGATATCTAGGCTTCTGGTTAAACCAGTATATATATGGCGAAGGCTAAGAATGCCATAGCGAATGTGGCAAGAGGACTGTTTAACAGCAGTCAACTTGACACTAGGGTGAAGGTTATCTGCTAAATAGCCCTAATCCGGCTGATCATGGTATATGGTTATCCTGCGTGGTTCAACGTGAGTCCTTCCCTAATGGAAAAGATGAGGGTGTTAGAAAGGCAGTGCCTTCGGGCCTATCTTCGTTTATATCAAACACCAAAATCTGAAAACAAGAAATTCCATACCAACGAGGTCCTCTATAACGAGGCAAACCTTATAAGGATATATCATTTTAATATTAAGTTGACACGGAGTCATACTGCCCTAGGCATGGCTTCAACTAACAGCCTGATCTTTGGAGCTTACTACATTAAAGGCATGTACCATGAACGGGTGCGCTTTAACGGCTTCATTCCACCTGAAGCTTTCCTCTACTTGGACACAAAAGGCCTAATACAAGAGAGGCAAGGCATCCCCTTTAACAGTAGAAAGGCGACTTCAATATGAGCCGGACGTCGCTCGCAATCACAAGGAACGCCTACGGTTCAGTTCAAAGGAATGGATCACTTATAAAGGGTGATTTTTTAAAAGTTTTAGGAAAGGTTTTTCAAAAACAAAAAAAAAACACAAAATTCAGAAAAGTGCATGAAATCTTTATTTGAATCGATAGTACGGTCCATATAATTTAATGTTTGAAGATTATTTCATGCAAATGTTGAACTTGACTGCGCCTTAAATGGTCCATCCGCTTAGTCCAATTTTCGCATACTCTTTCCAACATTTCGGCCGGTATCTCACTACTAAATGCTTCAATGTTGTCTTCTAATGCGTCAATTGAATCGAGCTTATCTGTATAGATATCAGCTTTGACATAGCCCCACAAAAATAGTCTAAAGGCCTTAAATCGCATGATCTAGGCGGCCAATTGAACGCACGTGAAATAAAATGTTCACCGAACTCGTCGTCTGTTTATGTGACACCGTCTTGTTGAAACCACATGTCATGCAAATCAAGCTCTTGCATTTTGGGCAAAAAATAGTTGGATATCATCTCACGGTAGCGGTCACCATTCACAGTTACGTTACGATTCGCACCATTTTTGATGAAGTACGGTCCAATGATGCCAACAGCCCATAAACTTCATCAAACTGTGACTTTTTCTGGATGCATTGGTAGCTCTTGCAATGCTTCTGGCTGATATTTACTCCAAAATGGACAATTCTGCTTATTTAAAGAGCCATTGGCCAGAAATGAGCTTCGTCGCTGAACTAACCATAAAATGGAAGCAGCGCGCGATGAACTTTCTTAACAGAGCACTCATTTTGATAATAAAATTCAATAATTTGCAAGCGTTGTTCGCTTGTAAGACTATTCATGGTTAACAGTGAAACAAAACATGAAACGTGCGTTTGCTGTTTAAACCAGTGTTGCCAGAAGTAAAATAGCTAAAAAATCACACATTAGTTGCTAAGAAGAGTTAAGTTTTAGACCTAAATAATTGTATACTCGTATAGACATAAGTTTAAGGGTAAATACATTTAGGTATGTAGTTAGGATAAATAGTCTAATAAATTAGGTTAAAAAAAAAATATTGAAATCCAAGTTTTTATAATTTTCTTGGAGAAAATCAATAAATATATATATGGTAGGTTTAAATTTAGAAAAGGCTGAAAGGCAAAAATCAAAAATCCTACATTAGCTTAGAGTACTCAAGATAAAATGCATTAAAAACAAAAACAACAAAGGGTTACCTTTTATGCCTCTCGTAAGCATTTTAAGTATAGTACATACCATATGGACATACCAAAATTAAGAAATTTATAATCGAATTTACATAGCCCGCTTATTACTATTTTATATCAGTTTATTTTTTGTACAGACCTCGTATGTAGAGCTTTAGATTTTCGAAATTTTTCATTGATAACATTTACTGTGTATTCTGAGTGTTTTCAGTAATTCTGGGGAAATGCGTCGATAATTTTTTTTAACACTCCAACACCAACAGCCTAGTAGTTTCAGCATCAAATGGAGATGTTAAGCGTTCAATATTTTTCTCGCAAGAAGAGACATGCTATCAATGTGTAATTTTAATTTAAAATCATTTAATGTGTATTGTCAGCTACTCGAAGGTGGTGTTATCTAAAAGAATCTAAAACAATTCAAAAGTCCAAAACAGTCTCAAACATAAGTATACATTTTTTTACACAAAAATAAAGGCAAAGGGAAAATTCTACTCTCACATACGCAGCCTTCGTGTTGCTTTTCGAAGCATACGTATTAGAAATAAGCTCTCAGACCGAGAGTTTGACAATTCATAGAGAAACGGAACAATGAAAGGTAGCAGTAGATTATTTGATCTGTTATGAGTGGGTCAGCGTATGAAAGACATAATTTCCCACGGTATTGTATGTATGTATACTGCACATTTGGGACTCAAAAGTTAATTTATGTCTCTGCTCTATATTCACCGGAATTCATTTTTCTTTTGCATTGGACAAGCGTACATGGAAACATGGCTGTAAGCCAAATCAAAATCCAACAAAATCGTTGCCAAAAGAAGCTAAGAACCAAAGGGGTTCGCCTTCTCTCGACAAGTTGGTTGGTGAAAGATGAAAATATTCATTTGGCAAAGAATTTGAATATGAAGAGAACGTTGAACTATGAACACCATTAAGTAACCGCTCCTTCCTATTTCAACATCATATACAGGATACAGATATGAATTTATTGCATGACAGGGTCTCCCTCTCTTAAAATAAAGATGCAGAAATGAAAGCGAACCTAAAGCAACTCGATTGAAAATAAACTGGTCGAAGCTCTTAGTTTCACTTTCTTTGGTTTGACCAAAACCAGTTTTTCTGCATCAGACATGTCATTTGTCCATGGACATGTGCATTGTTGAGTGTAATGCACATGTATCTGTAGAAGACATTAAGACGAGTTTCAATTATACTTTGGGATAGCTAACTAACTAACAATCAAACATGTTGTCCATATTTAGAAGTTACCCGATGGCAATGAATGCATTTTGTGAAAGTTATTCGTGTCACATTAGGATATTGCTCTTGAGTGGCAAAATTATATATTATTCTGTCTTGATAACATTTTTTGCGTTTATAATAAATCCCAGAAATTGAAAATAAAAAAAGATATACCTTATAATGCATTATTAAAGTATATGCCAGGTAATACTTACGCTAGTATGTAAAAGTATTGGAAACCACTAATTATTATCCTGAAGTTGATATTATCAAAGAAAATTCCCATGTGTTTCTTTTTTTTTCAACTTTTTCTTATATCCGCCGCTTATCGAAGCGATGAAGTGGCTCGTATTGATGCATTTAATGGTGCGTAGATGCGTCTTTCTAAGCCTAATTAGAAAGTTCGAGCGGTTCAAAGTAACCTGTGGCAATTTTTTTTTGTACGGTAAGCAAGCTTCTCTAATAAAAGCACTTCAAAGTATGTCACTTTTAGGCGAAGTAAGGAATTTTGTGCCATCTGCTGCCAGAGGAACGGCTTCTCAATTCCCTGGAATATCACCTAGCTGTGTCCCAGCGCTAAAATAAGATGAATTTCGAATAAGCCAGTTTGTTGAGAGAGGTGGAATTTAAGGGTGTGAGTTGTACGAATTGCAGCTGTGACCGGAAAAGGACTTCAAGCACACTATAGTCATTGTTGCAGTATTGGTCATTTGTGACCAAATTTTGTCATTAATTATGCTCTTGGTCTCATTATCATATTTTTTTCCAATTGGTCATGTAATGAAAGCAGCAGCAAAACTTTTAATTTTATTTGATCCGAAAACTATAACAGAGTGCAGAATTCTAAGATTTTAAAATGGTAATCTTTACGATAAAATGAAATTAATTAATTAACTACTTTAACTTATTTTGTTTATAACTTAACATCATTTACACACAGTTTAACTACTGCTAAGAAAAAGAAATTATGAAATGTGTTTGATCAAAACTAAATTAAAAAATAAAATTGATACTAAAATAACATAATGCTAGCTAAAGAGCTTCAAGATAAACAAAATTGTCGTATACCGTCTGTGATCTATTTATGAAGGCGGTGGAAAAATATATTTTTTTAAGGTTTTTATTAGCTTTTGGTTCCTATTTATGATATTCTAATCTAATATTTAGGTACCTTGAGGTACTTTGTGAATATGTTTCTACCCATTTTTTATTTATCATTAATAATTGAGAAAATAATGTGCTTTGTACAATTGTAAACAATATAAAATACGAAATAAATGTGATAAATTCCATTTTTTTGGTTTCTTAAGATTTTGGTCATCTTAAGCTACAGTTGTTCATTTTTATTTCCCATTTAGGACACACACGTGGCGACGGTGAACATGGAATGACAAGCGAACCGAAGAAACCGAATTGGTTTCAGTTCGTTGAGAATTATTTTTCCTTCCTTTTCTCAGAGATGAGTTGGGGAAAGACCAGAAAAGTGTTTTGTGAGGGAAAGCTAAAAATTTTGGGATGCAAGGGTGACTCTACTTCTATTCGGACCAAAAACCTGGACTCAGATTATGTAGGAGAGAAGCGGAAAGAAAAGTGACTTTTTGTTAAAAAGGCATTGTTTTCTGCACTGCATATGCAATGCAATGCATATACTAACAACATTTCTTTAATATTTTATACCTAAACATCTATCATTTTGCATTTAGAATTTTGCAGACTTTTTTCCTCTGTGTAGAACACGATATTTTGAGCACTGCTGACGATGATACCTGCTTAACCTTCATACAGTGTGTTTTCTAGATCTTCCTCAATTTTAGTAATATATATATACATTATTATACCAGTGTTCGCAGGAAGCACTTCAATTTTTATTAATGTATATTTTTCTAGGACGCTTGACAATTATTCGATTTTCTTGTACACTTCGGCAAAACTTTCAACCACTTGAGCAATCTCGATTAATGCAAGCAGTATTTCAGCCTTTTTGTTGTTTGAGTGCTATGATAATAGCCGTGATTTCATCTCTATTTGGAACTGTAGTTCATACTCCGGAATCTTATATTTCGGGCAACTTAACCGAATTTGCGTTCGGTCAGCCTCAGGCAATATTTGCCTGTTAGCTTGTTTGTAATTCTTTTAGACGTTGCAGCTGTCACCTTACATACTATTTTTTGTCTTTTAGCTCGTTGTTTTTTGGAAATTTTAGAAACACGACACAAGAGCTCTTTGACTCAAGTCAAGTCGTGTATCTTACGGTTATTTTAGAACAATTTTAGGAAATAAAATTGAAAAAATCAATGAAATTAATAAGTGAACGTATCTCAGGTTAAGACACCAAATTTGGGGGTTTGTCATTTTTAGGAGTAGATCTGATGAGGATTATAAAATGTATACCAGAATGAAATTAGCGTTTTTTTTAAAATAAAACAGTAATTATTAATGGGAAATTAATAATCTTTTATTCAAAGTATTGGAAATTGTTTCTATTGTTTGTTGTGCAACATTTAACATTGCTGCCATTTGCTCTTGACTCAAAGTGTCATACTCGCCGTCTTCAAACTTTTTTGGTGGTCTTCCACGTTCTTCATTTCTCACATCAAAATCATTATTTCTGAACCGTTGAAACCATCTTTTGCATGTTGCTTCTGATAGAGCATGATCACCATATCCTCGACAAGCATTCGATGCGACTCTGCAACACTTTTCTTCAAATGAAAACAAAAAAATTAATGCTCTCCGCAAATCACCACTTTCTGGTACAAAATTCGACATTTTTAACACGATGAAAAAATATTATGTTGTCTATTCAATGACTTGATGTATACTAAATATTTTTCACAGATGTCATAGCAAACAAACAAAAATATAAGGGCTCGTTCACAAGAAATGTTCCCTATTGAGACATTTGTATCTTGGCGCTCACTTCATACCGGTATACCGGTGGTATATGCAGGTTTTTTGTTCAGCTGGCAGACATTAATTGATTATTGAATTCAATTGAGAATAAATTATTGGAAATGAAAGAAAATCGCATTATTCTTCAGAAAATTTTATGTACTCATATTTTTCAAGCATTTCTATTATAGCATATTACTTTAAAATAAATTAAAGAAACCGTTTAGATTATAATTATGAAGGGACTGTAATCAAATTCAATACAAGTGAAGTATATGAGTATGGACTGTGGATCCAAATACTTAGAGAACGTTTTCCCATCTGCATTGGTACTTAAAATATGATAATTAATGAAACTTTCGTAATTAGCTGGAAAAGGATCCAGTTACGCACTTAGGCAAATAATTATATTGGTATTGAACAGAATTAGAAGTGGACTTATATGAGTGACTCACAGTCTAACCATATAATAAGATGGTGTCCATTGATGATGAGTCAAGTTGAAATCACTGCATCGGTTAAGTTGGGCAGGAGTTAGAAATAGAGATGTATAAAGAGGTCATTTACCAAAGGAAGCCATTGACGAATGAACGTTAAAGTGTACGAATTGGTTATTAATTGCCTCAGGTTTCGCCAAGAGATGACCTTATGCCTAAACCTCGGACATCTTGATGGTTAGCAGGAGTACGAAGGTTCCCTTTTATATTTCGGGATTGGGCAACCCTAGTGTTGCAATCTGGCAACTGCCAGCTCAATCGTAAAGTTTGACATTTTTGAGGTTATACATACTCAGAACGTTTTGACATACGAGCGCAAACAACACAAGTAGTTTACAGTAACTTAAAAGATTCATCTCACCCAAAAAATGGAATTAAATCGTAACAATTTTCGTGCCATAATATTTTACAACTTTCGACGTGGATTAAGTCAACAACAGTGCATCGATGAACTTAATTCAATTTTTTGGGATGAAGCTCCATCAAGGACCAGTGTTTATCGATGGTATGGTGAATTCAACCGAGGTCGTAGTTCACCCCATGACAAATTTCGTGAAAGTCCTTTAAGATCAGTTGTTGTTCCGGAAACCATTGATGTTGTGCGTCAACTGATATTGCAAGATCGTCATGTGACCTCTCGTGAGATTGAGACAATCTTAGGCATTAGTGGGACCAGAATACAATCAGTATTGCATGCAACTTTGACCGTCAAAAATATGTTTGCGTTGGATCATACACAATACCTCAATCAGAATGGCAAAAGTGCTTCGACAGTTGGTATAAATCTTAATGGAGAATATTTTGAAAAACAATAAAGCTATTTTCGATGATTAAAATTTTTTTTTGTTCTCTAATCCCGAAATATCGAAATATATATTTATCTGCATAAAGCAATAAGCTATTTCTTTATTTTGGTTGGCAATTGTGGAAAAAAGTGGGAAAAGGATAAATCTAATTTCGATATGTTTTTTTAGTAAGATTTATTATTGGAAAGGGAGATAAATTGAATTTTACTGTCTATTAGTTTTTCAAGTTGCTTTCACATGTGAATTAAGCTCATATGTTGGGTAGTAAGTGTTAAAACACTGGTCATTGTAACACTAACTTCAATACCTACCCGCACTTTCACTATTATCACATTTTTTCTCCGGACAAACAAAATGTGTGTGTGTAGAAGACCACCTTCTGGGTTAACATTTTAATTACTAAGTGTTGTATAATTTATTGCCTTCGATGTTAGGGGTGTAACTGAAGTAAAGTAAGTCTATACTGATTTACTATGTAACTATTTGTCTTAGTAACATATAAAAGCTTTTTGGAGAGAGGAAGAACAAAATCGTTATACTATATCTTCACTTTCATACTGCAAAAATATTCACTGCTAAAATTAATCGGGATTAATGTTGAAAGACGGAAGGACAAAAATTTTGGCCTGAATATTTTTTCATTGTGTATTTAAAATAAACATTTTTCGTATAATACCAGTGAGCAGTAAAAGGAAAGAAACTCAAAAATCTATTGCATAAAAAACTAAAACTAGTCTCATTGTTATCCTTATTTTGATCAACCACACATGTCCACTTATAAGCTAGTAACAATGTTTTTCTTTAAACGGTTAGGGTTCAAGTTGCAAACTTTATCCTATTCTTATATGCATTTTTTTTTGCTCCTTTTAAGTTGGTAATTTGACATAAAGACTCACAAGTAAAATATCTTTATTAATAACAACTCAAAGTTTAATAAATAAAAAACATGTGAATTAATACATTTATGTGACAGAGTAATTTGTATTTTCTTTCTTTGTCATAATAATGATAAATTTTCCAAAATTTTTCTTAAAACATAAAAAACTTCTTGAAATCAACAAATTCTTCTGTGTGCTTTGTTCAAGTTTAATCTTCAGTGAAATAACTATAGAAATTATTATTACTTTGAGTGCTGTACATATCTTTTATTTTCATCTATAGTTTGTCCGCAACAGGGATTACTTTCTAGTTACACATTCATTACAAAATGAAGGAAGGCAGAACTTTCTCTGATTAAAACTGCGAAAATATTTCGAAAACTTCTCTGACTGACACGACAACTTTCTTCTTGATTGAAATTGCTAGAAAGTTTTAAAAGCCCCCTATTCCGATGAATGGAAAACAGATCCTATTTGGCGAGTTATTGAAACGTAAACAAAAAACAAAAATCTGATTCGAATGTATTACGTTCTTACGCTCCTTCATTAAAATACTGGTATATTTTGAGTGTAGAATTTTCTCTGGGTTGTGTTAAGTTTTAAAACATGACAAATATAATACAGCCTTGCAAAAATTTGTTAAAACCGTTTTCTTCTGTGTACTGAATTTAATAATACGAGTATGTGGCATAAGATATTACTCCACATTGACTATTTGATTTATTTCCAGATGTATACGAATACACCATCTAATGTTTGTTATTGATTTCCTATTCACTACGTAGTAAGTCGTCTACTGTCAACAAGTGCTTCGGTTTCACACTTAATATAGTTAGTCAACTTCTTGTGTGTTATTAAACCAAAGAACTTTTAGTGAGACAGTGGCATAGTGGTAATGGTAGAGATAGTCAGTCGGTCTCATAAATTTATCACGAAAGGACGTACATCGGCTTTTGCAAAATACTTCGTGTGTGACTTTAAAATAATATGTGATTCCAGGAAAAAAGAGCGAAAACACACAAATTTTTTATCGGAATTTTCCAGAAAATGGGAGGGAGAAAAGTCCCGAATTCCCGTAAAAGGTAAACAAGGAGACAGAAAGTGTGTGGATTGAAGTGTATCGATTGAAGCCTAAACAAAATTTTGTAAAGAACCAAATGGAGGTGACGGAAGCTTCCGCGAACAACAAGAACGATTATGAAGCGGTGTATAGTGGAGAAAGGCATCATCTAGGGCAAGATTGGCGTTGAAAATGTTGAGTTGGCGGACGAAATAAAATAAATTTTATAAAAGGCCTTCGGCTTAAACTAGCTTAGTAAGGTAAGGAAAAACTGACATCTGAAAAGCAGTATACAGCAACAGCCTGCTGGGGTCGAACTGTACACTTTTACTTTGAAAGGAGATAAGATACAGACAATTCAGATAAAAGGGTTGTATGTTTGCGCCAAACTGGAGGACCTCTTGGATTCTCTTAGAATGAATATGGTAATAAGAAAATGAAGTGAAATTCCGCTAAGTTGCTTCTCTACAAACCGATCAAGAATAAAGCCAGAGGGTTTGTCAGAGTTCTAATCCGAGAATAGCATGCCACCACCCTTCGACAGAAAGAGGTTGACAGATACCTCATACAAATGGACGCTACGATAAATATACGATGGACAAAACGATTCTCAAAGTGGTGAGAAGTGTGAAACCATTCATTTCCGAACTAAGAATTAAGCTGATATTTAGGCCAGTTGCTGTATGTTTATATCCTCGTAGCAACGGGTCCGGCAGAAACGTAGCAACGGGTCTAAACGTAAGCACGGGAGATCTTCGGTTAGCGACAAAAAACGGTATTAAAGGGATATGGCATTTTATTAGTGACTACATCCCCATTAAGTGCTTCAGCTGACGTTAGCTTAACCAGGCGAATATTGCTGGCATACTTACAATTTACATATAGTATAACAGAATAAATAAGTATAGTTAGATAGACTGTCAAACATAAAAATTGATGTTAGTTTATATTTACGCTAGATGAAGGAACAAATGGAACAAACTTTAAAATAATAAAGTTTTTTTTTTTTTCAATATTTAGTCTCAGGTAATTAATTTCATTTAGGTTACCAAATAACGGGCTTCAAACCGCCGTTGCCTAGAGAACGGAAAGTAATCGGAGGCTAACGGAGGTATACATGAAGAGAAGCAATTCCTTCCAACTCTTCGCCACCACTAATATAGAATACATGGCGAAAGATGTCAAAAACCTGGAATAGAGCTCTATTGCTCAATGGTGAGGTGATTGCAGCTGCCTTCCATGAAGTGTACATGGTAACTGAACTTCATTGTCCCACCGTCGACTTGTATAACAGTGCCTTGCTAGATCACCAGTACCTACGTAACAAATAAATCAATGGCAATTAGAAAGAGTTTACAAGATTCAGTGACGATCTTCTGGCGGATAATGTCGTTGTCAATTAATTAATCTTTGGTTTGCATTCGCTTCAATACAATGCTATTTTATAGTAGTGAAATATTCAAATATGTTATAATATACCATATATAAAAGTTTGGGCGTCGACTTGACTTCTTTTAGAAAGATAGATAGATAGTAATTTATTAGTTTAACAATCTCTTACAATTTCAAATCTTAAAACATGTTGAACAATTTGCTTTTTATATTGAATAATGTTGGTTTAATTTTAGCAACGGTATTTAAGTTATGTAACAATTGCGCTACTTTGTATAAAACATTTATTTGTGTTCTATCCCTTCTATATAGGGGCTACCGGAAATTTCAAACATTTCTTAAGTTATAATAGTTTCCTATATGTTGCAAATTTCGTTGTAGATATACAGGAAATAGTCAATTTTTTTTAATTTGAAAATAAAAATTGGTACATTCATTTTCAGTCTTTGTTCGATATTTAACCATTTCAACTCATTTAGCATATCAACAATATGAGATCTTGATCCACATTTAAGTATACATCTCATTGCCCTATTTTGTAAAGTTTGAAGACTGTTAATTTCACTAACCTTGCATAAAAATAAAACGGAAGAACAATAGTCAATATGTGCTAGTATAATAGAATTATAAATATTAATTGCACAATCTTTTGAGATCTTTTTTCTTATCCTAATAAAAAGGTTGTTTTCTTAGATATTTTTCCACAAGTGTAGTCAGCATGGGCGTTCAAAGAAAGTTTATTGTCTACAATAATTCCTATATATTTAATTTGGCTTACACACTCAATAGTATTATTATTTATTTTGACATTTATATTATCACAATTTTTACCAATGCACATACATTTAGTTGTTGATACATTTAACATTAATCATACAATAATTAATATTAGATAATTTAATTAATCATCACATATATACAAGTTTTCAGCATCAACATTTAATTTCGTTTCACAAGTATTTACGTTCTCTCCAACAATATATATTAGCGTATCATCGGCAAATAACGATACATTTGAAAACTTAAGACAATCCGCTAAGTCATTCACATATAGTAAAAATAATATCACTCCCAATATTGTTCCTTGTGGCACACCCAGGTTAACCTCTTTAGGCATTGAAAATTCTCCTCCCAACTTTACTCTTTGTGTTCTCAAGGATAAAAAAAGGCTCAAACCATCTAAGTTCTTTTTCTCTCACACCATACTTATGTAACTAATGTTTCAAATGATCTTTTTATATCAAGAAACAGAGCTAGCACCATATTTCCTGAATCTAGCTCTCTCTTCCATTCATTGGTTTAAAGAGATTTAGTTAACATTTTTGTACATTGTTCGATCAAATGTTTTAATCCAAGAGATATATCTGAGATATTACTCATAGGTGTTATATTTGCAATATTGTTTCTTAATTTAATTTTAAATCTCTCCTTGTCATAATCCACAAATGTTATGTTTTGGGACCTTTGTTTCTGTTTTGTTTATGTGTAAGTCAATTTTGATTTATTCATGATCCGAAATTTCCCATTCTTTCATTACTTTTACATTTATGCGTGGTGCATTATCACTTAAAACATAATCAATTAAGGTTGAAGCCGAAAACGTATTTCTAGTTGTACAAGTTACAAGCAGTTGTAAACCAAACTTTTTCATTGTTTCCGCGTTAAATCTTTTTTTGTTACAGTTTTCATTTTTATAATCTATATTGAAATCACCAGCAATACAGACATTTTTTGTAGAATTTAGATTACTTTCAAGAAATTCACTAAACTGGAACACACATATTCTCAGATCGGTACAAACCAACAAGATTGCGACATTCAGATTTACACTTAAGTTTTATCATTAGAATCCATGCCTTATACTGAAAAGATTTTGATACTATTTCACTAGATTTAATTTTATTATTAACATACACTATGATTCCCCCAGTGTGTCGCGAGTTAAATGGGCAACAAAACGATTTATAGTTAATTAATTTGTATTCACTTTCTCTTATTTAAGGGGTAATATGCGTTTCACTGAGTATTATAAAATCGAATTCTTCTTTGTATACTAACTTCTTCTTGTATACTAGCTAGGTTGCCCGTTAGGCCTTGAATATTTAAATATACACCAGTTAGATTATTTAGTTGCTAGTATCCAATTTTTTTCTTTTTAACTTCAAGTTTATTTATATACACTGGACAAAGCTTGCTAAGTGCCATATGATTAATATCTAGGTTAGGATTTAACTTTTCGTTTGTTCGGCTACAGTTAATGTATTTATTTATTTGTTCATTGTCACATATATTCGATTTATGGTTTCCAAATCACTTCAAGCAAGTTTCTTCTGATCTCTTGTATTCACTTACCTTGTGGTTAAATCCTTTGCATTTAAAACATATTTTTATATCAACACCATTAAAACCACTACAACGCTCCCATCCTATATTCACTTTTCCAATTTCGATAATTTTTGGGAATGAAACCGTATTAATTTCAATAATTGCACTGTACTTGTTGACATTGTCAGTTTTTTTTTTTCAAAACATTTTACAATTTTTAATTTACTGTTTATTAATACTTCATTTTGTTTTTTTAATTTTTCGATGATTTCGTTTTCTTCACATTTGAATTTCATATTCGGTATAATGATTCTTGGTTTAATTTCATTTGGCACTTTTACTTCGTAATTTTCACCAATATTTTTTTCTATTTCCATTTTTATCTTTTCTCTATCTTATAATACAGTAAATGTGTTATGAACTGTGCAACTTTTAATTCATCTTTGTATTTATAGTTTACGAGCCTAAAAATGTGTACACATAAAATCGTTATACGCCACCTATCGGTAGTAATAGCCTTTAATATCCTCAATAAGTAGCAAAGACAAGGGAGAAATTGCTTCGACTTAATTGACATGAACCAATTACCATTGCTTATTAAATTTAAAATTTTGCTGATGCACGCAGTATACAAGGGGCGTTTTGAATTGTGTACTAGTAGAGTTGTGACACTTTTTCGCTTGTCAGAATTTTTCATGGCTGAGGCAGAAGAGTATATAAGCAAACGTCGGATTGCAGGCAAGGCGGGAAATGTTTATTAGAGCAATAAAATAACAATATGAAATACGACGATATTTTTAAAGAATCTTAAGTTTTGTCAAATTCATTCACAGAGAAATATTTAATGAGAACTATATACCTTCTATTTAACATAGACAGCAAAACTAAAACATATTAGAAGTCGGTTACCTTTATTTTCTAAAATGTATAATATTTATGTAGCAAACCCCATCATATTTGGTGAATATGACTGTAATAATATTTTTTTTTTTGTAATGCATTTTTATTTATCTTAATTCAGTTTCTTACATACTAGACCAAAAACACTAAAAACTAGCTTACAAATTAATTAATTTATTGACCTTAATTCTAACTTACTGACTCTTCATGAGTACTCTAAGCTAATCTAGGATTTTTGTTTTTGCCTTTCGGCTTCCTGTATTATTTAAAAAAAAAAGTACTTAAACATAAATATATACATCTATTGACTTTCTCCAAGAAAATTGAAAAACTTGGATTTCGATATTTTTGTTTTTATTCTTAACCTAACTTATTCAACTATCTATGATAGCAACGTAGGAACCGCCATTCCGGGTGATCTTCGGCTTAGTACATATATTTCTATTCGCGACGTTAAGAACACTAAAGGGATTGGCACTTTTTCTGGTGATTAGAGCCACGTCTGGTGGCACAACTGCCGTCAGCTGAAGCGAATATTGGTCCTCCTACGGACGACTTGCATAAAGTGTAGGGTAGAATAAGTAAGGATAAGGTATGGATGACAATATAAAATAGTTAAAAAAAATGGATAAAAAAATGTTTATTTAATTAGATTAAGATAGTTGTATGTAGTTTAACTTTTTTAAGTTGATTAAGGTAAAAAATGAAATAATTTGCTAAGTTTTTATTAAAAGTTTTCTTAATGTTAAATTATCTAGAATTAAGTAAATGAAAATACAAAAATTTACAAAAGAACAGAAATAAAGAAGCTGAAAAACAATATAAAATAAAAACAGATTTACTTAGAGTGCCCGCATAGGGTCAGTACGATAGATTTGTAATTATTATATAACCGTTAAATTAGTTAAAATTAAATAAAAAACCCATTTTAAACTACAATTTAACTAGAACACAAGTGTCGGGATTGAGAATTCTGGGTTCGAATCCCGAGGGGAAAAATACATTTTTTTTTCAATTAAAAGAAGTAAAAGGCACAAAGTGTGAGTGAGGGACATGGAAAGTGACGAGAGACCCGAGCTCAGTAGATCGGGTGATTCTAAAACACCGTTGACTGGGAAATCAGGCCACCAAACCAGCGACGGTAGTATCTGTATGGCTAGTCCTACGTGTCGGGCTGCAGAAAGAAAGAAGAAGAGAAAAAGGCTGCAGCCATAGCCTTCTATCACAAAGCGTCGGACGACTACAATGAGGTCAGATGAAGAGGCGGTCGCACCGAATAAAGGCGGATCGGTGTCGACCAAAACTACATCCCCAAAGAAACCTTCAGTAAAATCAAAACCGACTGCAGCTGAAGCTGTGAATCGACATTCATGCCCTTCAATGTGAACCGAAGGGCAGCGAATGCCGATGTATGTAGATTAAGTGTGCTAGAAACAGCGATCGCACGCATCTCTATCCAAGTTGGAAAGAAGTTGTTTGTGATCGCTGCCTATGCATCAGAACCTCACAACCCTAACTTTTTTTGTCAGACCATAAGGCTCTCTTCCCTAGCGTTCGCTTGAATTCGGAGGAAAATTAATACACTTTAGCCGAAGAATTGAATGCAAAACATGGTGAATGGGGTAATAATGTTCCGAATGAGAGAGGATGCGCTCTCTAAGAGTGGATGGAACAGAACAATATTGAGTTCAGGCTGGATTTGCTTGCAACTGACGACTAATGATACTAAACGTGGAGCCGCATACGAAAAACTGTGTAATTACAGCGATCACTGTGGTCTCCCCGCGGTTATACAGATCCCGAATAAGCTGCAGGAACTGGAAGAATATCTGCAAACGTATCCTGGAATGGAAAAGTCTTTTGACACTGTTTGGTTAGAAGGGGTCTTCCTCAAGTTAGTCAGGGTCGAAATTCATAAAACGTTTATACGATCAAGGACATGGTTACAGGCAGAAAGTTTGTTGTGAAAAATCACAACGAAATTTCTTTGCAATGACTGGAAGTTGAAAACCAACTACCAGAAGTGTGAAACTATCCTTTTCAGAACCCCGCTATCCAGAGTCTCAAGGGGCACGAAAATGAACTGGCGCGAATTCGGCATAGCTGACCAACTAGGACGGCCATTGACCGTTAAAAGTATAGTAAGATATTTGGGCATCTGATTGAGCCAGTTTCTTTATGGTTGTATCCATGTAGATACAGCTCTGATCAGGGCTTAGGATGCCTTCGCTATGGCAAGAGGGCTGTTAAACAGCAGTCAACTTGACACTAGGGTGAAGGTATTCTGCTACACGGCCGTGTACCATCTAATCATAGTATATGGTTGTCCTGTGTGGTTGAACGTGACTCCTTCAGAAATGGAAAATAAGTGTTCGAGAGGCGATGCCTTCGGGTTAATTATATCGAGCACCAGAATCTGAGTACAAGAAATTCTATCCCAACGAGGTTTTATACACCGAGCAATTAATAATTTTATTTTTAAGTTAATTAGGAGTCACACTGCTCGGGCCACAGCATCAACCAACAGTCTGATCTTTGGGGCCTACTACACAAATGAAATGTACCATAAAAGAGTACATCTTAACGGCTTCATTCCGCCTAAAGCTTTCCTTTATCTGGATGCGAAAGGCCTGATACAAAAATTGAATGATCCTGCCCTATCATCTTCAACGTCGCACGCCGAACAATAGAAACGCAACTCAAATACTAGCCGGACATCACTCACAGCCACGAGAATCTCCTATGATTCAGTAAAGCGATTTCTACCCGCGATAGTGCCGTTTCTGAGGAGGAACAGCATTTTTACTGGTGGTTACATCAGAATCAGCTTTCCATAGCGATAACTTTTTAAAAAAAACGACAGATTTGAGGTTCAAGCCCGAAAAAAAAAACTAAGAAGAAACCAATCAAAACAATAATAATGATAATAACAACATTAAAATGAAAAATAGGTGCACCACGGAGTTTTAGATATATAAGTGGCGCATATAAATAACACGTGGCAGCGGAAGAAGGGTTTAGGTTCGATTGCTGGCTGAACACCTCGAATTTTTCACGGCACCACCTCTTTCGAGCTGCTGACAACACTCAATGAGTAATAACTATCTAAGAAAGCTTCTCAAATTTCTCCGTTTGGAGTCGGCAAAAAACTGTAGGCCCCTTCTACTCGTAAAAGGACAGTAGCGCGCACAACACGAGTAGTTGATGAACAACCTAGGCCCTGATAATCCTGTGGACTGTCGCGCCAGCAATTATTATTATTATTATTTTATATATACCACATACGTCCTGGTGTACGTGTTCGTATTATATTACGGACATAGGTTGAGTTTTGTGGCCGCCGTGGAGTAGTGGGTGGAGTGCGAGGCTCACACGCCGAAGGGTCTAGGTTCGACTCCCAGCTCAACACGAATTTTTCGAATTTTTTACGGCACCATTCCTTTCTAGCTGCTGACAACACTCAGAGAGTAATAACTTTCTAAGAAAAAGCTTCTCAAATTTCGCCGTTCGGAGTCAGTAAAAAGCTGTAGGTCCCTTCTACTCGTGAAACAACAGTAGCGCGCACAACACGAGTAGACAGTGGACTGTCACGCCAACAATTATTATTAGTGCAATTATTGAGTTTAGTGCAAATATTGTAGTTAAGTAGATATAAGTATAGGCTTCAGTTAGACTCAATGTAGCTTAATTTTATTCTAAGATTAAATTAGGTAAAGAACTCTAATTACCCAAGTTTTTCTTTTAAGATTTCTTAGGAGACCGTTAAAATTAAAGACCGATTTAGAATAAAAAGTACACAAAAATTATAAAGCCCTTTGGGCTGCTTTAAAAAATTAATCCTTGATTAACTAAGATCACTTGTCCCTAAGAGTCAGTAAGTTAGATTTAAGATCATTCGATTAGATACTAAGCTAGTTTAAGTTTTTTTGTCTAGTATATAAGAAAATAAAGAAATTCAATAAGCAAAACGTAATAAAAACAAAACATAATGCAATAAAAATAAAAAAAAGGTATGTATAAATGTATAATCTTTCTTTTATAGAATTTTTTTAGAAATATTATTGAACTTGTTCTAAAGATATATTTTTGTCCTCCATTAGTATGAAAGATATGTGCGTTAAAATAAGTATTATTCTTTTAGGCTTTGATGACCTAACCAGCTGATATTAATGTTATATTTATTGTCTTATAGCACAATTAATACAAGACAAATTCATACTCGGCAGCAATATTATAAAAGGTTATGTTGTTATGATAAATTACCTTCATTCTCTTAAAATTCTTATGAATTGAGTTTGTTAACTTATATTAAAATGAAGCTACAAAATAAGTATTAATATTTCGATAAATCTGTAAAACTCACACATGCTTGCATAAAAAGAGATATTTGTACGTACATAAATGACATACATTGATCGCACATATGTTACATTACTTAAAATACAGAAACCTTGAAAGACAATTGCATGCCTTCCCATGAGAGGACAAATTCTTGTTTATTTAAGTGTCTCACTCGTTTGGTACTATCAAAACGGATATAAATTGACGCCCATGTTATGGCAGAGATTTTTCTTCTTTCACGATACTGGAATAATTACTCATTTATATTCACCAATGCTAAGCAAATTTCTAATAAAAGAACATGGATAATCTCTTGTGGAGGCCCATGACTGGCAACACTCAAATACTTGAAACAGACATACGTGGGTTATATAATGTACAAAAACCAACTGGCACTGAAGAAATACCTAAGAAAATGGATTCATCAAGGAATGGAGAAAAAAACATTAAAGACTGGCGGTGCATAACAGCAATATTAAACAGAATAATTTTCAACTTAAATTATTGCTCTCGCTACAACGTTTTCTCGTTTTATAGGTCGAACGCGATTACCTTTATAAGAAATTATTTTATGCTTTTTAAATCTCTTCCTTTTCTGGCCGCCGTGGCGTAGTGGGTACAGTGCGACCCTCACACGCCGAAGGGTCTAGGTTCGATTTCCGGCTGAACACTTTATATAATAACTGTCTAAGAAAGCTTCTCAAACTTCGCCGTTCGGAGTCGGGAAAAAAACTGTAGGTCCCGCGCCCAACCCGAGTAGTTGATGAGCAAGCTAGGCCCTGGTCCCCCGGGGACTGTCGCGCGAAAAATTATTATTATATTATTCCTCTTCTGTGACTGCTAATACGTTAAACAAACTGATGTATATCGAAAGTTGCAAGCAATGGGAAGCAGTAATAAAGCAACATGACAAGTAGAATGAGAATTCTCTTGTATAAATGGGACTTTGTCCGATGACGTAGTCTATCTAAATATAATATATTGAAATAAAGATTTTCATCATTAGTCACAGAGCGATGAATAAAACTTCTCCGTCATAATTTATAAAATGTTTGAATTGTACACTCCGCACTTTAAAGCAGCGCATTTTTAAAACTGCACAACTATTAAAGATCAATAATAATTTATTTGATACACAAATAAGATATGTAAGTTCCAATTTAAAAAAAAAAAAAAAACAATTAAGAGCGTTTAAATGTACAGTATTGATATTTTATTGATATAATTTAAAATCAATTTCGGCAATAGACCACTTAAAATGCCAATACTTTCAATGCACAAATTTATAATTTTTTTTTAATTTCGTACAGATGTCAATGACTGTATTCATAATCCAACAAAAACCCAATAAGCTAACATTTTAGAAGCCAAACTTCTGCAAATTAGCTGTCAAAAAAGTCAGCATGTTTACATTAGTAAGAGACTAACTAACGTTAATGTCAAGCATTGCAAAATCTGCAAATATTTTATCAAAGTTGACTTATTTCAATGCGTTATCTGTTTTAAAACCAACGCAAGATTTCTCCCTAGAAATCTCGAAGATTAATCGAAATTATTCTGTATTGATGAAGTGCCAACATCGACTCGGATCATTCTTTTTATATCCAAGTTAGGAACTCGGATATCGAGAGAGCAATGAATTCCAAACAGGTTGACATGTTTTAACGTCGGGACGCTACGATCGCATCCAGTCGCTGGGATATTTGCCAACCGACTTTTCCATTAACGAACTCACAGATACCTTTAGCATAAAAACAAATCTCAGACAGGATAGCGCGTTATCTTGTAAATTTTTCAACATCATTAGGTTTAGGTTTGTTTCAGTACTTTCTGTACGCTCACGACATTAGGTGTGTTTCACTTCTTTCTGTACTAAATTCTGAAGTATGTCATTTGTTAAGTAGCGGTTGTATATATCTCTCAGAAAGAGACAAGGTACGGGAACGTATCTAAACCAAATGTGTAGAGTACGAAAGGCGTTCAATATATTCTCGGTATCGATATGAAAGAAAATGCGAATTCAATTTATTTTTTTTTTATTTTCCAATATAATCTCCCCTAATATTAAGGCATTTGTTACATCTTCAGATAAGCTCTTTTAAGCCCTCAAAAAAATAAATTTGCAAAGTACCCATTTATTGCCGACTTGAGTTCTTCATCATCTGAAAATCTGTTTCCACAAAGACATTTTTTTTTATATCCGGAAACAGGAAATAATCACTAGCGACAAGGTCTGGACTATAGGGTGGGTGTTTGATTTCTTCGAAACCATAATCTCGGGCAGCAGTCTTTGAAACTCGCGCCATGTGAACAGGAGCGTTGTCATGAAGAAGCAACATACCCGCTGCGAGTTTACCCCGTCTTTTCTTTTTTTATGCCACCGCATGGACTCTTGTTTGCTTTTAGGGTCATAGTGGTGAGCCCACGTTTCGTCCCCAGTAACAATTCCCTCCATAACCGTCCGCGTTCTCACTGCACATCTCCAAAAACTTTCTACAGCATGCAAGTCTTACTTTTTTTCTGAGGAGCTGTGAGCATTCGTGGCACCCACCTTGCACTGACCTTTGAAAGGTAAAGAGGGTCAGGAGGGCTGGTGTGAATGGTACCAGTTGAAAGCTTGGTGATCGCTGCCATCATTTCCACCTTTATTCGGGCATCCTCAAGAACAAGTTTTTCGACTTATTTGATGCTTTCTCCCGTACAAGCAGTAGCCGGGACGCCGGAACGAGGGTCGTCTTCAATGCTCTCTCTGCCTCTCTTGAACTCACTTGACCATGTTTGCACAGTTGAAAATTAAGGTGCGGAACCCTGGTAAACAGCCGCCATTTTTTCATGAATAATTTTTTTGACTTTTTCCTTACTTAGTGACAAATTTAATTATAGTGCGATGCTAAATTTTCACCATCATCGTCTCAGTTGCCATTATGATTCTGTTTAACTAGAGATAAAACGCGAATCACATTTATATAAAATTGTACATGAATGCACTAAAATAATAGTATTACTTGATAAATAACTCAATTTATATATTATATATAACAACAGCTTCACCCCGATACCGTGAATATATTAAAAGCCCCTCGTATGTCATTAAAAAATGTCAAATTAATTTTTTTCTATACAGAAAATTAAATCAACAACAAAATTTGATTCACATACACATGGGTAAATATTGGGTCGATGCACACTTATCAATTAATATGACAGAAAACCAACAACCTACCCACAAAAAATACTCGTGTTAAAATGGGCAGGGTGGGAAAATATTTTACTCTCTTGAGAGAGTAAGGACTCGTAAAAACAATTTTTTTTTTTTGAATACGGGAACGGACATTGTGTTGCGTTGTATTGTTTGCTTCGGTTACGAAAACACACCTATTCTTAAGAAAATATTACGTAACCCACAATTCAGTTCAACTGAAATCTAACGCTGGCGACATTGACGTTATTGACGTCATCTCTGTTTCCTAATTCCCTAATAATTGTTGGCGCTACAGTCCAAAGGGGGACCAGGGCCTAGCTTGCCCATCAATTGCTCGTGTTGGGCGCGCTACTGTTCTCTCACGAGTAGAAGTGACCTACTTTGCCGACTCCGAACGCAGAAATTTGAGAAGTTTTCTTAGACAGCTATTACTCTTTGAGTGTTGTCAGCAGCTCGAAATAGGTGGTGCCGTGAAAAATTCGAAAAATTGGTGTTGAGCTGGGAGTCGAACCTAGACCCTTCGGCGTATGAGCGTCGCACTCTACCCACTACGCTACGGCGGCCACATATAGAAAGATAATTGAAGTTAATAAAAGCGGATGAGGAGGCCTTTAGTCTTCGAGAGTCGAGAGAAAAGTTCTATATGCGGTTTTAGATAGTTTTTGTGTTGATTACAGTATGTCTCTCAACGAGTTTTAAAAAAAATGCATAAGGATATTCCAGATATAGATCAATAATAATCGAAGGTAAGAATTAAAAATTGTAGGTACCAATAGAAACTCAGAAAAACCTCATGCATGCGATGAACTACGACTATCATCAGTCTGGGAAAATTGTATTTCACTAAGTTCTACTCCTCACAGAGCACCCCGCAAGATTATACCAATTATATAATTTTATAAAAGCACAGGTACTTAAGTTGGCCACACTATTCGTACAGGCGCCCTTTTGCCATTTCAACAAGAATTGCCACGGTCTTACCTAGAATGGCGTAGGTTCAGTGTAAAAGCCCAAAAAAGATTACTGTTGATTCCAAATTTGTTTAGTGACGAAACTTGCTTTTGATTGAATGTGTACTCAATGTTAATGTTGTTTGAATCAAACTCGACTGTGCTCATTGACCTCATTTATTATCCGCTTTCTATGCTTAGTGGCCGCCGTGGCGTAGTAGGTAGAGTGCGACGTTCACACGCCGATGGGTCTAGGTTCGATTCCCGGCTGAACACTTAGAATTTTTCACGGCACGCTTTTCAAACGTCGCCGTTCGGAGTCGGCAAAAAAACTGTAGGTCCCTTCTACTCGTGAGAGAACAGTAGCGCGCACAACGCGAGTAGTTGATGAGCAAGCTAGGCCCTGGCCCCCTGTGGACTGTCGCGCAAACAATTATTATTACTATTTGCGCTTAGTAAAAAGCATTAAAAATGTTAAGTTGAGTCTGACTAAAAAATTTACCTGTAATTAAATTGGTAATTAATTTTTCATCAATAATTAATGCTACGATACATGGGTATACTTTATGATGCAAGTCTTAAGCGAAGTTTCGATTATTTATTTTCTTACATAAATAAATAATATGGACAGTTATTGGCATATAAGTCATTAACTGTCCTATTATCTTCCTCACACAAAATCTTAGATTACGAGAATACTAGCACATTCACTGAATATGTCTGCAATTGTGTTTTCACTTGCATCGTATTCGTGCTATGCAATTATGTACTTGCGTTAATTGCATACAAGAACTGCACGAGTTTCAAAACTTCTATAAATATAAGCTCATTAATTTGTTTACATACATAGCGTTGCATAATTATACATACAAATCTACTTACGGCTTCGATAACCATAGTGTGAAAATTCAATAAAGGTATACATATGAACATTAAGCATATTAAACACGATACTGTGGCTTTTGCTTTTTATATAAAACGGTTAATGACAAATGTTATAAATTAACATTTTTAATGGGTTCTATGATCTTTCGTCCGTAAGGAGTTTTCATAATATAAATGTGAAGGATATTCATTTTGTAGGACAATTTTTTTTAAAAACTGTACTTAGGCACTTTTTAAAGTCATTTTGAAACAAGCAATAATTTACGAATTCATTACATTCAGCGACGTAAAAATAAATTCATAAAAAGGAGATGATAGGATATCAGAGAAACGGAAAATACGTTTAAAATAAATAATAGTGTTAAACATACCCTAGGGATACCCTAGTTGTGCAATTTCAGTATTTATCGCTAGTTCTAAAAGATATAAGAAACCTACGACTGTGTCAACTGCCAAAAAATCAGTCTTCGCAGAAATATTTATTGTTAATTATGAGTTGATGTTGTGTTTCCTTGGATTAAAACGAATTGAGCTTAAATTAAAACAAAGTTTATGCTGTCGTTAAGGAAGAGGGCTCAAAGTTGACGTTTCGAATAGAGCGTTTCAAGGGATGGCAAGAACTTTGAAAAGGAACCCACCAAACCCATACTGAAACAATGCGTATATTCACTGTCTCAATCCTTCATTTATTTATTATTATCTGCTTTCTTAGGAAGAAAATATATATAGCAAAAATATCCCTCCAAAAGACACGCTGATGTTACATTTGGTTACCCTTATCCATCGCCTTTATACAAAAAGCTCTATGTAATTCTTAGATTTAATACGTTGCTACATAGATTTTACATTGTTATTGCTTTCGAAAATGTACATAATTTTATGTTAGGTTTTAATATCATTTAAAAAAAAATTTATAAGTTATTTACATATATATGTATACGTCGTGGTGTAGTGGGTAGAGTGCGACGCTCACACGCCGAAAGTCTAGATTCGATTCCCAGCTCAACACGAATTTTTCGAATTTTTCACGGCATCATCTCTTTCAAGCTGCAGACAACACTCAAAGAGTAATAACTGTATAAGAAAAAGATTCTCAACCTTCGCGGCTCGGAGTTGGTAAAAAAACTGTAGGTGCCTCTTACTCGTAAGAGAACAGTAGCGCGCACAACAGTAGTGGTTGATGAGTAAGCTAGGTCCTGTGGACTGTACATACATACATACATATATATATATATATATATATATATATATATATATATATATATATATATATATATGTATATATATATATATATATATATATATATATATATATATATATATATATGTATATATATATATGTATTTTATATTTCGGGATTAGAGAACAAACAAAAATATTAATCATCGAGAATATTGTTTTTCAAAATATTCCCCATTAAGACTTATACGCTTTTGCGTATAACCACCCTGATTGAGGTATCTCCAAAACATGCATTCTGAACGCATCAATAGCATCTTCAGGTGTCGAAAAACGTTGACCTCTTATTTTATTTTTTTCGTACGGGAATAAAAAAAAGTCATTCGGTGCCAAGTCAGGACTATACGGCGGATGACTCATCAAATCGATGTTTTGAATGCTCAAAAATGCAGTTGTTTGAGCCGATGTGTGAAAGCTAGCATTGTCGTGGTGAATAGTGATCCCTCTTCGGCACTTTGTATTCCTGATTTCTTAGAAGACAACTGGCAAACAAATGGTTGTGTACCACTCAGAAGTGACTGTTCTAAATTGTTCAAGTGGTACGGCTGAGTCATGTGCAGTTTTTCCGAGAAAACAGGTGACCATTCACTTGGAAGTGCTTCGTGATCGAGCAACTTTTGTTGGATTTGGCTCAATTTGAAACACCCATATAGTCGACTGCTGTTTACTTTCGGCCTCATACGCGTAAATCCACGATTCATCACCTGTCACATTGTCATACACGTGTTTCGAAGCACCGCGATCGTTTTTTGACGGTCAAATATTCATGCAATATTGAATGTATGCTGGTTCCACTAATGCCTGGCGCACAGCATCTATGATTTCAGGAACAACAACCGATTTCGGACGACCTTCACATAATTCGTCGTGGAATTCACCATACCATTGATAAACACTAGTCCTTGATGGAGCTTCATCGCCAAAAATTGAATAAAGTTCATCGATGCACTGTTGTTGAGTTAATCCACGTCGAAAGTTGTAAAAAATAATCGCACGAAAATTTTAACGATTTATGTCAAAACGTTCTGAGTACGTATAACGTACGTATAGAATGTCAAACCTTACGATAGAGCTGGCAGTTGCCAGATTGCAACATTAGAGTTGCCCAAACCCGAAATATAAAAGGCAACCTTCGGTTGGCTGCAATGAACTGTAGCACTTTTAAAAAAACAAAATACACATCTCTATCCCTCAAGAATAGGAAGGAATAAAACAACTCAAATTCAGACACCTTTCTATTGGTGCCTTTCGTTGAAGTAGATCAACACGATAACCAAATTATTTTATATTTTTCATTTTTGTTTTTATTTTCAATAATTTTATCATTATTCACACATCGAAGGAAAATATACCTTGTAACCTTAAAATTTTAATATAAATTATTTTATAGGAAACACCTTACACATGATTCATTTTGTGCATTCGGGTGTAAATAAAAATACACGGCAAGAAAGGCATAACACACTCCAAAGCAATATACTTTCTATTGTGGTTTATTTCCGACTTTTACTTACGTGTATTATTCGTTCGCACTTTTTGGCAAAGAAGGAAAAAAATAAAATAAATAATATATATATATGTAAATAAATAGAAATATAGAACTGAAAACACATGCCAAAGGTTTCAAACCTACATATTTCCGAAGACGAAACCTCATCATATCACTGTACATGAAAATGTGAAATAAAAACGTATAATGGCATTTGTGAACCAGATAGTTAAAAACTATAATTACTAAGAAAAGAGAATAGTACTATCCATTATTTTCGTTCATAAAATATTTGCAATAAAACGAAGTCAAGAGTCAAAATAAATCATAAAAATAAAACAGTAAAAGCCCGAATACATAGACGCAAATCGAGTGTATTGGGATTTGGGAATTTTTGCCTTAAGCCAACTAGAACAATACGTTCTTATATATGTTGTACTGTAATCAAAATCTAGAGTGGCATGGTAACGAATCTTGTCATACAGGTATAAATTGTAAATATATAGAAGCGCTTGTAGTTCTTACAAAGAACACAAAGCCAAAGCAAAATATCCTTAATATGGTTTGGTATGGCTTTAGTTTGTTGCTTATACTTCCATAACATGTTCCATACCACACATTATAAAGATGCCCGATAACACAGGATGATAAGAGCGTTATATATTCCTTTGTCAACTTTTGTAGTAGAACAGTAGTAAGAAATGTCCATCAAAAATTACAATGAACAATTACAAGTGAACCAACTCATGTATGAAATAAATGGAAAGAGAATCTGAGTCTTGTACTGCGTTTTTATATAATCTTAAATAATAAAGAATATTTACCGTTTCTATTGGTTTAAAGAACGACGAGATACAACTAGAAAAGTTTGCAAATATAAACATATGGCTCAATTTGTCTAGAATCAAAAGCAAAAATAATTAAAATAACTAAAATGTATGGTTACATTTGTTTAGATACATCTTCCATCACCCCATCCCTATACTCACTTCCTAGACAAACCACTAACTGTTGGTAAGTTTGCCTATCTAAAGAAGTCAACAAAATCCAAGCGCTCGTCTTTTCTTAGCTTCAGTTCAGGAAAAGACGTCTAGTGGTACAGTTCATTTATTTTCAAGCAGACGATGAAAACAACATTATCTGCCAACTTTTACTCTTAGTGGCAATAAAGAAAACTCCACCACAGGCATCGGTAATTGGTGCCATAATAGTATTGCAGGACCGTTGTATCACCTCAGCAACTAAAGGAGGAAAAAAACATTCGCGTTCATCCGTCCACCTCACTTGCGAATAGCTTCAAGGTGAAGGTGAAGATCATTCGGTTTATACGTATGTTGATAGTGGCAGTGAACTCTTGTCTGCTGATTCGAGTGGCAACAGCCTGCATTAAATCATTTTCCGTTTCAGTGTTGTAGATCAAGTTTCGGGAAAGTTCGTCAAAGAAAAAACGAGTTATAGTTGAACGCGTGTTTTCACTAACTATTTTCTCGGGAGAGCGAACGGACTTATTATGGAGGAGTGTAGACCAAAGATTTGGATCTCTGTTGTGAGTAATTTGCATTTGTTACATGATTTGAAAGTGAATAAACAGTAGAACAGTTCAAATATGGAAAGAATGGAAAGGAATTTTACATTAATAATAGTCTAACAAATTTAAACATTCAACTTCTATAATTACAAAATTTGTATACATTTTCACGTTTTGTTTTTAATAAATTTATCCTTATTTTTACTGAACCAATGGTCTTACTCGAGTTGGTATGGTTATATGCTTGAGTATGTCACATGCATCGTAACATAATTTTAATGAAATAATTTTGTCAGTTTGTATAGTTAACCTTGAAACTTTTTGTCTCCAGCATTGGATGATATTTAAATTGTATGGATTGAGAGTAATAAAAATTCAAAACCTGTGCTGAGGGAAAATTCTTTATTGTGCTTAACTAAAACATTTTACAAAAAAACAGATGCCGATGTTCTCCAAAAAATACAGAAGGAGAACAAAGTCTTTTAGATAGTAGTAGATACTAATAATATAATTTTTTACTTTTTATGTACTACCATGATCCACAGCATACTTTGCGGCATTTGAGAAATAGACGTTTTTAAAAAATTCTCTAAACGCAAGAATATATTATTTGTGTTCCCTTACCCGACACAAACAACACAAAACTACACAAACCAACACTATGTCCGTTCCCGTATTCCGAAATAATAGGTTTTATTCTTTTGTGTTAGTTTAATAAAATTTAGTACAAAACAAGTTTTAATTGCTTCCACAAAAACTCTTCGCCGACTTTGTTCCCATCTCAAACCATTTTGAACTCGTATGCCGCAAGACCCAATTTTTTGAAATTATATCAATTTCAAACATTTTCGAATCTTACTACTATGATATACACAACATATTGTTTGAACAGTTACCAAAATTAAGTGCACAGGTTTTATTGAAATATATATGAATATGACCAAATGGGACACTCTCTTGGTATACTTCTACTACAGCGCGGCATCAAACAACTCAAAGTATGTACCTACGAGAAATTTTAAAAAATCAAGTAAATATAAAATAAAACAAAGTCTTTTAACAAGGCATCCTTCAACCACACGAAGGATGTGGTATGACGCTCTTCCCCGCTAACCGCAAGTGGACGCACATAAAGTTTTACACTTATTCCAAATTTTGTTTGAAATAAAGTTTATTAATAACTTTAATAAAAGAAAAATAAATTTGTATCTTCTATCAATTACATTGAACTTCAAATTATAGCTGCTATATCATATACTGTGTTATCTATTTTATTTTTCAGAATGTTGATCTAATTTTTCTTTATGATATTTCAACATTTCTATACGTGTCAACGTATTCAAAGCTCTTATATTTTTAAAAGCATTTCCCTTGTGACTCTTTAATAATATCATATTGTGCTTATTTTTCCTCTACTACCATAAGTTTTGAAAACTTTCACCAAATGTGATCTAAGCAGAACATTCGGATTATACATTCGAATATTCAACACAAATTGAGCCTAGTTTTTAATAGAAAATAAAATTTTTAGTATATTTGTTGCATCAATTTACGCAACTGTTGATACCTTACGTAGTGTAAAGTGATTTAAAAGTGCCATACACAGTGTAAGGCCCAGTTTTTAATAGAAAAGAAATTTCCTAGTCTATTGGTAGCATCTATTGAGGCGACTGTTGATACCTTACACAGTGTAAAGGAAAGTTCTTAATAAATAAAATTTGAAAATTATACATATGTCTTCGGTACTCGTAATATTTTCTTCATTTTCTGCCTTTCAGACGTTTGCAGTATGGTCACTCTTCCTGCTAAAGGATTCAGACCTTATTAAAACTAAAAGTACAGAGGGGTTGGGTCCTCCATCTTTGGAAACTTTTGAAAACTATGACGTAAAGCCTTAGTCTATCCCTTTATTATATATTGATGTATAGTTTGTTAACTTTTTTTCCAGAAATATATTAATGTGGATAATAATGATTACCTAAATGCTCACAGTTATCACAAAAAAAAATGTTTGATAAAACGGGAAGCACACACAAAAATAACCCCAAAAATCTTTAAATTCGGTGTCGAAGATGCAAAAGAACCAGACGAAGCAACTAAAGAAATAATACGCAAGCATCATGCACAAGAGTTAAAAAGTAATAATAAAATCGTTAAGAGAATAAAACGTCGTGCTCCAAAAACTGAACCCCGGTTTATCAAATTCGATGTTTCGGATGCGAAGGAACCAGATGAAATCACAAAAGAACTTATACGGCAGAATAAAGCTAGAGAATTAAAAACAATATTTGATACTGTAAAGATTACAACCACTCTTTCGCCGCAAAAACAAACCAATAAACGAAAGCGATCGAAAAGGTCTACACAGCTAACACAACCCCAATTTATAAAATTTGAGTTAGCAGATGCCAGAGAACCAAAGGAAAACATACGTGAATTGATTCAAAACATGCAAACAGTGGATGCAAATCCTATGTATTTAAATTCAGGTTTACATTTAAGTTCAAATGTGACCGGAATGAATGACGATTCTGAGGTAGATGAAAGTGAAAGTATATTTTATCACCAATCAGTCCCGTTGAAGCCAAGGCGAATTACGAACTCTGTACCTATAGAAGTAAAAAAAATTATCGATCTTATGTTGAGAGACAATAAAGCGCTAGCGTACTATAAACATATTACTTCCGGAGTAGAAGGAAAGGTAAAAGTATTGGAAAAACGCAAGCCGATTATAACTTCCGGAATAGAACCACAACTTCCTGTACCATTGACAAGTAGCTTGGTAACTATCTATCAAGAACCAGCATATGTTCCGAAATTAGTTCCAATCCCTATTCCTGAGAATTCTCTACCATCGTCACTCCAATCAAATCCTTCTGGTCCATCCACAAATTCAGAGACGGACCCCTACACAGAACATAATAAAGATTTTTACTATCCATATTCAACTTTTCCACAACCTCATCCAGGACTTACCACACATCAACATTCCTCTCCATATCTTAAGGTCATTCCTACAATATCTGAAGTTGTTAACGAAATTCCGAGAGATCCAGCTATTTCTGAGCAAGAAATCTCACATCTATCAACAAATATACTACCTAATAACGAGATATCAAAATCATTTCTACAAGCACAAATCATTCCCATGAATGCATTCCATCGCTACGGAAAAAGATTAAATACCAACCCAAAAATTCAAAGTGAACAACTAATATCCCTTAACGATCAAAGTAGTTATAAGGTTCTTGACGTAAATCCAAAAAGTCAATCCCAACGAAGTACACACAACGAAAATGAAGTTAACAAAGAACAACAGCAAAACGCATTAAACAACAACCAAGAGTTTCAAGAATTGTCGTCTCTTATTGGAAAATCTCCGACTGATCAAATTCACGGTCTTGCATACTTGTTAGCAAAGGAGATGCAAAGAAATAAACGTTTGAAGATCATACGACCACAAGACAACACGTCTCCAATTCTTTTTCATCCTGGAAAACATGTAGATGTTAATAATAAATTCTATAAAAACTCAAGCGAATTATCGACTCAGCCCGAATCAATTTCACATCCTGTTTCTGAACAGTTACCCCAAAGCTACCCGATACCTATACAACCCATGAATCAGGTTCATGAAGACAGTCTCGAGGAAAGTGCGCCACTTCCTCCACACACACCGCCACCAACATCGTATAGCTTGGTAAAGAACTTAGGACTTTCCCCAAACTACGAGGGAATTGGTCAATTTGATGAACCACCCAAAATACATCCTGACGTAGAAAATGAGCTCGGGGTAGGTATACATACATATCTCTCACAAATGCCCTCTTAAATAAGCCAATATAGTTTAGCTCAATATAGTTCCCTCAAGTACTCTATAAAGCCTTTGACACTTTATATATGTAAATTCACAGATCATTATTGAACAAGTTTGTTTGAAAAAACTTTAAAAACAATTATCACTAAAGTAGATATTTTTTTGAAAAGCTTAGAATCTGTTTACAAGTTTATAATTTTAAAAATTTTGCTATTCACGTATCCCTGGCGTAGTGGGTAGAGTGCGACGCTCACAAGCTCAAACACGAATTTTTCGATTTTTTCGCGGCACCACGTCTTTCGAGCTGCTGATAACACTCAAAGAGTAATAACTGTCTAAGAAAGCTTCTCAAATTTCGCTGTACGGAGTCGTCAAAAAACTGTAGGTTCCTTCTACTCGTGAGTAGAATAGTAGCGCGCACAACACGAGTTGTTGAAGAGGGGCCCTGGTCCCCCTGTGGACTCTCGCGCCATACAATTATTTATTATTATCCGGAAAAAAAGTATAATGCTTAGTTGAAATGTAAATTGTAAAGTAAGTACATATATATTTGAATGCGAATATAAACTACATCCGTTCGCATGAAACGCTATTTAAGGGCCACAACATTCCCATTGAATTCTTGAATGGTTTAATTGTCGTTACAGACAAAGACAAATAAGTAACAACTTAACAGTGCATGTTTTGAAATTTAACATCCATTTTGTTGGTTATTTCTCAAGTCTAACACAAATTTTTATGTGAAGTTTATTTAACACATTCGATTACGGCTTGTGTTTATCACTACATAAATTGATTTTCTTTTAAATTCTTTTTGCTTTTTTCAAGAAACAAAAGTTTGCTTTCAGGATAAATTTTATAATTCAAATGCAATAATTGTTTTCTGACATGAGTACTTCACAACTATCAGACTAAAAATAGCTTGAGTAAATTTATTGATTGTTTGCTGTTTATTCCATTCATTCAATCTTTTGTTTTTTGTTTTAATGTGCTTAAAACTTTTTTTTATCCTTTTAAGTTGCAGTATGCCTCAAAGTATGCATTTGGCTATAGGGTACGTGACTTTTACAGCGGAAACGATTTCGGCCACAAACAAAACCGAGATCTCAATGGAGTGACCCGGGGCCAATATCATATTTTATTACCAGACGGTCGTGTACAAAACGTCATTTATCATGCAGATGATACAGGATTTCATGCGGATGTCAGTTTCGAGACAGGACATCACTGATTGTGAGGTCGACCAGTTACAACAAGGCGATGAAGCGCGCAATTGTTTTCATTATTGTTTTACTTTATATATAAACAAATATTTTGTTTTATTTCTTAAACAAAATCAATGCAAACCATATGTATCTGTGTATATATTAATTGAATTTTGTTGTCAAATTTTCATTTCATTTCAACTTTTGCTTTTTTATTTATTTAATAAGTTTAGGTAACTTCTTTTGTGCAATATAATATATAATAATGTAATAAATTATTCCACTACAACTTTACATTAATGTAACAATGTATGTCAATTTTGTCAGAAAAATAAATTTCAAGTATTTCGTAATCTTAAACCAGACATTATTTCGACTTTTCAGTTAGAAATGTTAAAGCTTGCAATCATCTTTAAATAGCTTTGAACAGCTGGAAAGCTTTAAATTGATTCAGGTCTTTACTACATCTTAGCCGAGGCTTTAATTTAAATATAGCTTTGATGCATTGTATTTTCGCCTAACCAAACGTTTTTACAAATTATTTTATAAATTGTGTCCACCTTTATACATACACAACATGTGAATTTTTTTTTCAATTGGTCTAATTCTAAATTTAGGAAATTCAATCGCGTTCGTAGGCACGAATTTATAAAATTAATGATTTTATCTACCTCCCTCTCTCTACAGATCCCAGATACATAAACATCTTTTCGACTACTTATTACATATAATAGGTGGGCAATCATTTTAAAATTGAATGTGTGTAATTTGAATGAATATATATATATATATATATATATATATATATATATATATATATATATATATATATATATATGTTTCCAGCAACAATTTTAAATCAATGCTCGTTGTCCGAAGGAAGCGAACAATAAAATATTAATAAATCGACCGTTTCGGAACAACGTAACACGAACACCGCAGAAGTCAACGTTTGTTGCTTTATACATTGTACGTAATACGCAAAATTTAAATGGCGATAATTGAGAATAATATAATACGAGTAAGTTTGAGCGGCATTTAAGTTGCTTTTTATCTGGCCAATTTCAAAAAAAAAATTTTAGATGAGTCAGACAACATACTAAAACATAAATTCCACGATTTTTGGTTGGAGAGGGATGTTCCATCTGGAACATTTCAATTCCATGTTCCAATTCAAAAGATGAGATTGTATTAGTATTTTATGCGTTGATTAATTTCAAATGTTAAATCAATAGAATATCGATCGCGCAAACTGACGAACGTCTCTTAAGTGCTTGTCATTTTATAATCAGTTCATCTGCCATTTAAAGGTTACTGGTACACTGCGACAAACATACAGAGCATTAAACCACTTCAAAAGCCCACAACAGCTCGCCCTTTACCACTCCATTTACGAATATGATATATTGGTTCTTTCTTCCCTTTAGTCTACGCGATTCCCACCATTACCCATATAACGTTCTCCTTCTGCGATGCGACTGCTTGTTGGCATTCAAACCTACTGCCCCACAATGCAGTTGCACAGGTATTTTTCTATACTGGCCAAACCCAAAGCCAAGTTAAAGATTTTTTCATGATTGACTCGCCCGCATCCATTAAAATGCATACACGTATTTCAGAAGACATATATTCAAATATATATCTTTTGATATATATTTGCTACACATGTGTGTAGCGCACAAAATCCATCTGGCCCCAGATTTATGGCCAATGCCGTAAAATTGATAAGGAATGCTGCGTGCCATTGGTAAAGGCCGCCCAAAGCCATCTCGTGCAATAGTGAAAGATTTAGAAGTTCATCGTCGTCATCATCATCAACGATGATGTCGTTGCTATGGTGTTCAGTCGTCGTCACAGCATGAAATGTCAAATAGCGAATTAGTTGCATGTGAAAGGGGAACCCGAGCGAATTGTTGCAATAAATGAAACGTGATCGCATACACCTACAATTTGCCGCAGTTATGCAGGTATGCTGTTAATATAAGATGTATATACATTTGGAATGTTCATCCAAATTAGATTAAAAATTTATTAATTTCATACAAGTAAGAAAGAACAAAAAAACATAATATTCTTTGTTTCATTTAATTTTGAGATTAATTATGTACTTATTTATTGGATTTTTTGACATGTAAAGTACAGTCTGGTAGAACAAATTTATTTATGACAAATGGAACATTTTAAAACAGTAAAAAGGGCTACTCGGTGAGTTCTTGAAACTACTTGTTTTATGTTTGTATATACATAATGGAAGCCTTGTGAGAAGCACTTGCATCTATTTCAAATTATTTTTTATCTGGTATTTATTAAAAATAAAATCCTTATTCCAAATGAAAATAACGATGCTAAAAAGTTGTTCTAGTCTTTGAGTTTTTAGGCTCAACTATCTTTCCTATATTTGAAATGTACTTATAAACGACCTTTTTGTGTCTGTCATAAGTGAAAGGGACGAACTCGATGTTTTCCCGATGTGGTGCCACATTGAAGAAGTGATCATTGATGAGGCGAAGAATATACGTAGCCAAATTGATTTGGTAATAAATCAAATAGTACTAGTGGAGAAGAGAAATGGAACATGTCGGTAGAGGGTCCTCCAACCCGAAACCGGTCGGTATTTTTTAGTCAAATTCCTTGCTTTTCTGCTCATTCACAACGAAATCGAAGGTAGAGAGAAATTGATAATTTAAAATTTATAATGTATTCTCCTGTCAAAAGAAACCTTAAACAAAAATTCAGGCCACGCAGAAAAAGAACTGTTGAAAATAAGTCAGTAAGTTTTAAACGTATGAACCAATGATATTAACGGTAGAAATTATGGTTAATACAAGTCCGAAATTAAGACATCTAACTTTATTTATTTAAATCATAAAATTAATGTTTTGCTTGTCTTAAAACTGAAATTTGAAAATACAATAATAAGAAAATAAAATTTTGTTCAGCCTCTTAAAATTGTTATAGTTGAAAGAATATGAATGATGCGAAACTTGTAGAGTACTGTGAAATCGAAATGCTTTTATCATCTCTTAACAATATTTACAACCTTTTTGAAGCAATAGAAAATTAAGCTTGTCTTTTTCCAACCTACAGAATGTTAGCTTCTAACCAATCTTTGTCAAATTAATTGAAGACCTAACGATTTCAAAAGACTAATGTCTCGAGGATTGTTTCGGAAATATCAATTAAATGTCCCTTTATTTGATCTTGCATTAGATGTGAAGAATTGCCAGCAAGACAAAGAAGCTTATTGGGGGCGGAAGTTTTAGAATAAAACAGAAATTAAAGGAGTTCTAGGAACTGGTTAAGATGAACACCTATTTCACCAGGTATTTTTAACTGACTTGTTCGAGATATTCTAAACTCTTCTTCTTCTTCTTGTGGTTCTACAGTCCAGGCTGGACCTGGGACTCCAGTTAGTTGCTTCTCCAGCCAGCACGTTCTTTCGCCAGTTGCCTCCAATTGCGCACTCCTAGTTGATAAAGTCCTTCTCCACTTGTGTGCGCCAGTCTAGTCTAGGTCGCCCTCTGTTGTGTTGTCTCAATGGCTCAGATTCAAACATTTTTCGGACCGGAGCTGTGGTGTTCATACGCTCTACATGACCTAGCCATCTTAAGAGTTGTATCCGTAGATGCATGACCAGGCGCATGTCCCTGTACAGCCCATAGAGTTCGTCGTTAAATCTTCTGCCATCAACGCAAACATGATCAAAACCGCACGCAAAACTTTTCACTCGAAAAGACTAAGGGCTTCCTCATTCGCTTTTAGTAACGTCCAGGCTTCCGCTCCATAAAGTAGGACTGGGATGATTAAGCTGTTATATAAAGCGAGCTTCGTCCTTCGTGAGAAGACTTTATTACTCAATTGCCTCGTAAGCCCAAAGAAACGGCGACTGGCAAGATTGATTCTGCGTTTGATATCGGTACTGATGTTGTTGTCCCTGTTTACCGCAGAGCCGAGGTAGACGAAGTCCTTGACAACCTCGAAGTTTCTGCTGCCTAGTGTGACGCTCCGTCCGAGACTTCAATATTATGTGTACTTCCTTGATGGCAGCATGTACTAAGTTTTGCCCTCATTTACCGCAAGACCTGCTCTCTGTGTTCGTCCTATCAAGTCAATGTCATCAGCGTAAGATAGCAACTGAACTGACTTCTGGAAGATCGTGCCTCTGGTGTTGACTTGTGAGTTACGCACGATCTTCTCGAAAATGATTTTGAAGAAGTCACATGACAGTGCGTCGCCTTGTCTAAGGCCGTTTTTGAAATTGAAGGTCTCTGTGTTACCGACTCTTACGGAGCAGCGAGAGTTCTCCATCGTCATCGTACACATTTTACGAGTTTGGTAGGAATGCCAAACCTAGACATGGCACTGTCTCGTCTCTATTCACACTGTTATATGCGGCCTTAAAATCAACGAAGAAATAGTGAGTGTTGATTTGCACTTCTTGGGTCTTTTCCAGGATCTGCCGTAAAGTGAAGATCTGGTCTATCGTGGAATTTCCTGGCCTGAAACCACACTAAAAGGAACCTACCAGGTTATGGTCAAACGGTTTCAAACGCTCACACAATACGGCAGAGAGGATTTTGCGTGCGATGTTCAGGAGACTATTCCTTCGGTAATTGGCGCAGTCAAAGGGGTCTCCGTTCTTGTGAACCGGGAAAAGGATGCTGAGATCCCACTCATTGGGCATGCTTTCCTCCGACCACATCTTACAGATCAACTGGTTCATGCTCCCAACCAGGTCATCTCTAGCTGCTTTAAATAGTTCTGCGGAGAGTCCGTCCGCTCCAGCAGTTTTGTTCGACTTCAGCTTGCTATCTTCACTTCGTCTAAGTCGGGGGGACGGAATTCTTGTCTATCATCGTCCAAATCGAGTAGAACATTCTACCTAACCGCGGAATTGAGCCGTCATCGCCGTTAAGGAGTTTGCAGAAATGATTCTTGCAGATTCTCAGCACGGACTGTGACTCTACCACGAGTTGTCCATTTTGGTCTCGGCAAGCTTCGGTATGAACCGTGTATCCTCCGGATAGTCGTTTTAATTTCGGACTTCATTCCTGCCATCACACCATTCTTTTTCGTCGATCACGCTCTTCTCATGCTGCGTTTTTTCCTTCTGAGAAGCCGGTGCTCTAACCTTCGTCTCTGTTCGTAGAGCTCACGAACAGCTCGTTGTTCGATGCAGCGTCCCCTTATAAGCGTCTTGTTTGGCTGCATGCGCTTGTCTGCACTCATCGTCAAACCGTGGGTTCATTCTGGGTGGTGACGTGAAACCCAGCACATCAGTGGCAGCTTCTTTGATGGCTTCTTGACAACGTTTCTAGTCTTCTTCTATGTTTAGTGCAGGCAGCGTCGAACTCTGAGCGAGTTTCAGGGAGACTCGGTCGAATACTGGAGGAGTGTCTGACGTCAATCGCAAAGTGAACGAAGTCCAACAGCCTGAGTCCGTTTTCGGATGTGTTGCTTGAAGTCTGTGCTTACCGATGACTCAAGCAAAGATATCCTCCTTTCTCAGCTGAGCGTTGAAATCTCCTAGAACGATCTTGGTGCAGCTGGGCCAGCGGTCGTATGTTCTTTCTAGGAGATCATAGAAGTAATCCTTGATGTTGTCATCCTTCTCCTATGTCGGAGCGTGAGTGCAAATTAGGCTGATGATCCCGAATATAGCCTTGAGGCGGATTGTCATGAGGCATTCGCTGACGGGGCAGAAGCTCAAGACTTTTTGCCTAAGTCTGCCTCGGTCAACAAATCCGCATCCGAATAAGCTCTGCCTTCTCTCTCTCTTTAGCAATCGCTGTATTATATTAAGTAAAGACTTCGAATAGGAAATACCGAAGAAGTATTGAAATTTTTGAAAAGGCAAAATTCAATTCCTTATCAGGTGCGATTTACTCACCAGAGCAAACTATTTTTATTCACCAAGCAATCTAGCGAAAGTATGATAATTCTTTTTCCAAACCTGTTTTCGAATTAGACATTTCCGCGTTCCTTGGTTAGGGATTCCATTGATGATTGAAAGTTTGAAGAAAACGAGTACATTCTTCAACAGGAGTATTCAAGAAATGATTGGGGAACATTTCTTGAATCAGGTGTTTGGGACTGATGTCATACAATCCAATTACCATCACAAAAGAACCTGTTGGAATTCCCCTGACACACCTGTCTTAAGTGGCAGCGCTTTTACGTTACGTCACAAAGCCAAAATACTTCTGCTCCTTAACTTTTGTACCGTTTGAGGTTAAGGGTCTAAAATTGAATCCAATAGACTAAGCCTGATTGCTTAGCACGCAACTGTTTTCTTTCGTTGAAAATAGAGGTAGAGGTTTATACCTCGTACAGCTGCTCATGCTCATAGTTCACGATTTTGTGTTGGAAGCAATGACATTATACACTAGTGTTGACGATTTCACTTCACTTCCTTTTCGTTTCATTATCTGGCATCATATAACTTTCCATTTTTTTAAACTACTACATTTTAATTAGTAAAAAGAAAATAACAAGCATGGACAAAGTACAAGCATGGTGTGGTGTTTTATTTGTTAAACATGTTCTATTACCCATTACAGGTCATGCAGAACACTTCGCTCTCTAAGTTGAAGTTCTTAGTTTTATGAGTGACTTAGAACCATTTACCGATTTTTCATCTTAAAAGATAAATAACTTCAAATAAACAGAATTTAACACCAAAAAATATTATATATAAACAGTCTTCTTGAACTCTGATTGTGACCACCTAAAATCAAAGAACATTGAACGTTTGTATAAACCTCGTTATGGGTTGTATATTATAGTTGGACCTATGTCTAGCAGTAACCTGGAGAGACCTTCTAATAACATATTTATTTATGAGAAGAAGTAAAGTTGTTAATAACATCACATGTAGTCGCATTGTTGTAGGGGGTAGAGTGCGACATTCACACACCGAAGGTCCAGGTACGATAACCCACGTACTCATGCAGCAAAATAAGACAAAACAATCAACAATTTCTTATAAATGATTCAAGGTAAAACGCGCACGTATCTGAAAATGTTTATACATTTCATATATCTGACTGCCAGTCCAGTGGCTTCCTAATAACACAATACACTTTTCAATTTCGTACAAAGATACACCTGCAAATCTATATATACATTAACGTTTGTCTATACTCAACCAGGTTGTCACTTGGAACATCATGTCTTATTGGTTTCATATTTTAAAGAAACAAGTCCACCGTATTTAGCCGCCTTAGTCTTCGGCAGAACGTGGTTAAATTCGTAAATGTTTCCCACAATTTGGGGAGGTTGTGAACGATTCTCGCAATCATATTACATTTGAATTGTGAGTTTCAAAGTAAGCCCTGGAATATAATGGAAGGGGGAATAAGAATTCGGGTTACCCAAACACAAGCGAAAATAATAAAGGCAAAGCTAACAAGAAATGACGTCTTCAAATAGAAGCTTCCCCATCGCGTATGACATCAACACGTACCGCATCATCATTATCACCAGCACTGCCTCTACTACATGCAGCTGTGCTGTCAGCAAGGAAAACACAAACTCGGGATGAAGATCACGTCAAATATTGAATTTGTTTCCTTGTAGAAAATTTCGTTCGACGATACGACGATGGCACTAAAGGTGAAAATCATTCAATATGCTCCCCTTTTGGGGGAGGTCTGATTAAAGCGGAATGATTCTACGCATCTGGTTCGGAAAGCCAAAGAGACTAAGTTTTGATTAGATATACTTATACATATGGATGTAGGTAGTGTGTTTAAATATTGGTTTCAGCTTTATGTAGTGTTTGTTTTTTTGGATTTAATATATTTGCTACATTGCTAACTGCTAATAAATTCAGAAGTTAGCTTTACCACTTATTTGAACCAAAATAATAATACTATAAAACATAGAATATCTTTTAAAGTCTGAAAAAAGTGTCTCCCTTAGTTCGGTCATACAAGGAATAGAAATTAGAATTTACAGTGATACCAACTGTTGCTTACATTTTAAACTTGCCCGATGTGGTCTTTATCTTAAAAATGTATATATATGTAAGCATTAACATTGGAACCTGTGGACTATATGATTTTTTATAACATCATATCCCCCGTGGACTGTTGCGCAATACAATTATTATATATAAAAAAATAATATATATTTTTTCAAATGATTTGGCTTGCTGATTTTTTGGTCTAGGTTTTACATTTTAGTCTAGGTTACATTTTTGCAGGTACTGCGTATTTATATTACAGACCCAAACTAACTATTTATCACGACATACCTAATCAAAATCATTTTTTTGATATTGTCTTTAAAATCCACACAAATAGCTGTGTGCTTCAATACTTATTAACTTTTCAACTTTGATCTCTTACATCTTTAACAAGCGGATTTCCTTCTCTCACACGTTCCGACTATACTTATGAGGTCATTTAAAAAAAAAATAGTAAATTAGAGCTTATGCAAACCTTCAAATCAATATCCAATTAAGTCCGCACTACCAAACTCCTATTAAAAGTACTTAATATCGTTAGTGGCTTCTATTTATATACAAGCATGTACATATATATCTCTGTACAGATCAATGTACTTGATGTGCCTACCGATTCTCAAGAGTCATCAGCACAAGTTTGGAGATACAAAATAAGAAAATGATTTAAGCCATACATAACAATGCAAAACAATGATAAACTCGATCACCTCATCACCCGATTGGGCCGTAACTTTTTTTGAAGGGAAACTGTATGTCATGCTATTATTATTTTTTTCTACACTTTATGGAAGTAGAAGTTCATACGCGATCTGAAGTGATGATTTGACGGTGAATAATGATGATTATCTACCACTTAAGAATATAATGCACATGTGTATACAAGTACCATACACGAGTCGCAGGAATCTTATTAAATCACGGAAGTCAACTCAGTTATAATTCAGCATCGTGAAAAATATTTCAAATTAAATCTTTACAAACGCGCTCATCCTAACAAATTGAAAGAGAATGTTTGTATTGTACCATATGTAAAATATCTAAGCAAAACAAGTTTTGCTTCCATTTGGCATCTGGGATTAATAGGAACTAGAAGTGCGTTACAACGGCAATCTTACATTTATGCAACACATAAGCAATTGCCACAGCAGAGTGAATTCAACAATGAAGCGCTGTACAATTTCATCATTGAAAATCAATTTTCTGACAATTATATCCGATTCGATGACCTTCTGTGTAAATTAATAAAATATCTGCCAAAATTGTTTACAGAAGAGTAGCGAGTTGAATGACATTTGACGGTAATTGGTAATTAGAGTCATAGAGAGATTTAATTTCGCGGATAATTAAGATGAAGTTCCAGCACACTGGCGAAATTGGCACTGCCGAAGGTAAAGTGTAGCGGCGCTTTACATAAACAGAATCGTTTGTCAAGGTGAAGAAGGTGTTTAGTAATTATCTGGCGCTTAGTAAGTGCCTGTTCAATAACAGGAAATTTAAAGTTAAAATGCCCCTAGGATTATTTTCTTAAATTTTTTTTTTCTCTACTAATTAGCCCTTAAGGGGCATTTTACGATATTTTACTTGTTTTAAGAATCAGCTTCTAAGTTAGCGTAATATTTATAATTCACATCTCGCTTGCCGTATGTTTATGCTTTTCCAATGAACGGTGACTTCCTCTTTTAATTTGAGCTTTAAATTCGCATTTATAACTCGATTGAAAGTTATCAACTTCTAAGCTTATCATTAGAGAAAATAATCAATGGTAAGAATGATGAAATTTTACTCTAAACTATGAAAGGTAAATTTGTCATTACAATATTTATAGTCTCTTTATTCTAAATCTGCACCTTCCTTAATTTTTTTTAAGAATTAAAGTTTATTTAAAAAAATAGTAAAAATAAATCGGAATGTATGTCTTGTAAATATAAATTTTTATTTAATTATTTTAAAGATTTTGCTACAACGTCGTTAGAATTATGTACTTGAAAATTGGTTTACATGTTCGAGATTGTTTTTAAAGGCTGGTTTTAGAATGATGTGGAATGTCTTTACTCCAATTCAGGAACATTGTGCTACCACTTCTGTGGGGTAAATTTATTTGTTTGCATCAGCAATAAAACGTCTGTGTAAACCCAGAGGAAGAATTTATAAAATTTTAACTTAGGCATCTTAAGCCAGTAGATCAAGCAGATTTTCAAAAATCAGTCATTGCTGTGAGCTCAGGTGCACCTTAATTGTTTTCAAAAGATATGAAACAATATTAGTGCTTTCCATGACTAAAGTGTTTAGATTGGGGGATATCGAAAGAACCCCCGGATCTCGAGAGAGAAGAATAAAGACGAATCTTATTAAATCCGAAAATCATTGTGTAAATTTACACTGGGAACAAAGGACGTGTATAAGAACCCTCTGCGCTGGAGGACAATATTTATCTTACAGCCAAAACTGTAAATATAAACGAGTTATTTTTTATAGCATTATAAGCTTTTGAAAATATTGAATTGGATTAGAATTTATTCACAGAGATAATTAAAGAACAAAACAAACTTTAAGTTCCCCCGTCACTCTTCCTGCTTTCGCTTATATGCAGCTAAAGAAACGAATAAATCCCAGCAAAGTATAATTTTTTGAAAATTTAAAAATATTAGGAAAAATACATTTCAAACACATAAAAGTATTAGTCTATAAGTAGGACTTTTATGAGGGTCTTAACCCAACTGTACCGTTTAGTAAGAGATTGAAACCTGGTACGGAAAGATCAAGTCGATTTCGGAATAAACCAGGCGAAACTAATTTTCATCAATATTTAGTCAAACATGTAGAAACTTCGTCACTGGCAGTAACCCCAAATAGTAAAGTAAATTAATTCTAGTGATAAAGTGTTACACCTTACAATTAAGTGAATGCCTTCTTTTTCCAAAGAACAGTGTGGGTTCCGAAGTTTTGAGGAAGTCATAGCCCATTTATTTACTATTTACCTCTCATCACAAACCAATCCAGCACAAAAAAAATTATACTTGTATATATATAGAAACAACTAGAAAACAATGAGGGCATGTATTAATGTGACGATGGTCATTATTTTAAACTGTCAATGGCTTATGGCTCTATTTATATATGCCTCAGTTTAAAAAGTCATATTCGTTCTTGTTGTTGTAATACACAAATGTTGAAACAACAATTTTGACTTGTTATAATGTCCCTTTTAAAAATGTAAAAAACTGTTTATAGATGATTCTTCTGTCACTTTCATTTAAATAACTTCAATTACCGAACTTAATCATACATATAGTTTGGCTGGTGACATTCCCCTAATAACAATGGCTGATGCGTACAGTCTCATATAGTTTGCCATTTATAATTTAACACACGACATAACCGACCTTTTACATTATATTGACAAATGTTTTACCGATCTTTTGTCAATCGCACCAATATATTTGTCTTTCTTTGAAACGAACACATCATCAAATCACATCAAAAAATCAAACATCATGAAATATACTGAGATAATAATTTAGTAATAAATGGAAACATACTCCATAGATAGTTTCAATTTGTTCCTATGTCATGCAATAGTAAAAAAAATGGTGAATAAAATTGTTCGTAGCAAGATGCCACTTGTACCTGGTCAGCTAATGAAAATAAACACAAAAGAAGAGACCAAGAGGCTTAATTTCATTATATGATTTTTTGCAGTGTTTCAATGTCATTCATCACAAACAATGTACAAAGCGTCCACCTGAGATGCATCCATTCATCTGTCACTTACATTTTTAAGTAAAATTACGCTGTCATATTGGGAGATCACTTAGCTGGGAAAAATATATTAGGTCATAGGAGAATCGAAAATCTGCCAAATGGCTTATGTCACTTTTTCAACGCGATTGGGCAATTAAAATTGTGCTTAAGTACAATTTTTGGCCGTAATTTGCTTCGCCTTCAAGATTGTGCCTGACTATTAATTATGACCAACTTAATTGGATTGCGGCTGATTGCTCCAATAGTCTAATGAATGAATAAGTCGACATTCATATATGCGGTACGTATGTGCGCATTGTTCGTTGCACTTCAGTGGATGAACTTTTCCACTCACTCATCGACATTTATTGAGAGCAAGAGCCTGAGATTTGAGTGGAGCTTACTATGCTTTAACAACCTATATTGGCTGCGATTGCGCTGTGAGACATTAACAAACGAATATTGTTTTGGAAAAGTTACTTTCGTTATTGTGCCAAGGGTTAAGGCCTTAATAGGATTGAATGACATTACATCAACATCGCATTAAATCCTCAAGTGTGGAAGTATTTACCTAAGAAGTGATTTGATTTCATTTTTCTATTCCGATTACCGGGACAATACCAGTTGTTGCACAGAAAAGCATAAGCCAAGTTCACTCAGCTTGCACTAGACCTAGATGTTCTTTATTTGTGGATTATATTTTGCGCAAGAACCTTTGTTGTATGAAGTTTATTTTAAATATCCAGTATAACATAGTATAAAGTCATAAATAAAATACATATGATAGCAATTCTCGACATAATTATTTAAAAATAAATGAACTCCCATTTGTTACAGGCGGCTTAAATTTTAAATTATTAATTAAATTTAACTTTAATATTTCTTAAACTATTAACAAAAGTTGCGGGTTGAATGAGGTCTTAAGACAACACAGAAACAAACACAGCATAAAAGAAATCATAAAGGTTTCCTCTTGGAAAAGAGTGCAAAATAACCATCAGACTTCACGTCCGTGGGACTGTTATCCCCGTCGTTCCAGACTTGAGTGACCTTTTAGAAGTTTTATGGTTTCCCTGCGTATCTTCTGCAGTTCCAAATTCCACCGCAGAACAGGTTAGGAGGTGTTTCTGACTAGGCATATCCGTCCGAAACATTTGATTGAAGTGTCGTTCAAATCTAGAACTCCCTTCTCAACCATATGACTCATTTTCAGATTTTGGAGAGTTTCGATGTGGTTTTTTTAGCTCCTCTCCAAACAATATCCATGGGGTTCCTCCTTTTCTGCAAAGTTCTGACTTCGCAATCTATTCGAGACTCTTTATATCTAAGGTCTGATATTTACACTGTCGTACACATGGCAGTGGAAGGACAGAGTTGTAGGGGAAGTTACCTAAAGCAACGAAGAAGTTATGCCAATCTCTGTTTGTCTTTCCTCCTTTTCTGCAAAGTTCTGACTTCGCAATCTATTCGAGACTCTTTATATCTAAGGTCTGATATTTACACTGTCGTACACATGGCAGTGGAAGGACAGAGTTGTAGGGGAAGTTACCTAAAGCAACGAAGAAGTTATGCCAATCTCTGTTTGTCTTTTAGCCTATAACCATGGCAAAAAAGTCTTTTTTACAAAACTGTCCAAATCTTACTGCAGAAGAAAATTTGGCACAAGAAAATAAGTTCAAGGTCCTTAATGCTGGTAGCCGTAAATTGCTAAGAAGCCTCTTAGCTAGGAAATTCACACATGTCTTTTTCCAGGTTTTTTTCCCACCATTGACAGTGCCCTACATAGGATTGCAGTAGCATCCTTAGAATGATTAAGGTTTATCTGGGAAAACAGTGACATTGAAAGTTGGAAATGAAGAGAAATATTGTCCTTCCAATGTGTAAATGGGGACGTGAAAGATTTTTCAGATTGATTGCTTCAATAGTAGGATTGCCTGGGCCTACAAGGAAAGTAGAACCGTCTTTCTTTTCTTGCTATTTTTTTATTGGCTTCTATATGGAGTCGCGTCAGAATATCTGTCGTATTCCTAAGTTGCCCGTCGTTCGTCAGTGTCGGCGACCTTAGAACCTCAAAATTTTTAGTTCCTAGGGGCGAAGCCTCTCAAAAGTTTGCTGTATAGAGCACTTCACCACTAGAAGAGGTGTCCGCAAACATTTCCATTTTTCTCGTTCGGAACCAGCAGAAGAGGAAGTAGCGTTCAGCTGATCAGCTGCGGTTGGTCAGTCTTCTTTACAGCTGTCGGCACATGCGCCTTCTCATTGCACCATTCAGCTGACCACCACCCTTCATCTCTTTTTAAGGGGGTTGGTCAGCGTTCGTTTAAATATAGTTACATATAGAGTCCTTTAATCTTTATCGGATTCCCGAGTTATATTATCAAATACGCTAATCTGGAAAGCCTTCTGCTTATGAGCATCAACATAAAATATATCAGATTCCATTGTCGTTACTAATTTTTCCATTTTCGACCATTTTCCATTAACAAGACTGGAAACGTTGTCAAGAAGCCATCAAAGAAGGTGCCACTGATGTGCTGGGTTTCACGTCACCACCCGGAAAGAACCCATGGTTTGACGACGAGTTCAGGCAAGCGCATGCAGCCAAACAAGACGCCTATAAGGTAACGCTGCATCGAACAATGACGGCTGTTCGTGAGCTTTACGAACAGAGAAGAAGGAAAGAGCACTCTCAGAAAGAAAAAGAAGGAGCATGAGAAGCGCGCGGTCGATGAAATTGAAAAGTGTTATGAGAGGAATGAAGTCTGAAAGTTTTACCGAAATGTATAACAACTATCCGGAGAATACAAAGTTCGGACCGAAGCCTGCCGGGATCAAAATGGACAACTCGTGGTAGAGTCCCAGTCCATGCTGAGAATCTGGACGGATCATTTCTGCAGACTCCTTAACGGCGATGACGGCATCAATTCCACTGTTAGGCAGAATGTTTCACACAATTTGGACGATGATAGACAAGAATTCCGTCCCCCCGACCTAGACGAGGTGAAGATAGCAATATCCAAGCTGAAGTCGAACAAAGTTCTGACTTCGCAATCTATTCGAGACTCTTTATATCTAAGGTCTGATATTTACACTGTCGTACACATGGCAGTGGAAGGACAGAGTTGTAGGGGAAGTTACCTAAAGCAACGAAGAAGTTATGCCAATCTCTGTTTGTCTTTCCTCCTTTTCTGCAAAGTTCTGACTTCGCAATCTATTCGAGACTCTTTATATCTAAGGTCTGATATTTACACTGTCGTACACATGGCAGTGGAAGGACAGAGTTGTAGGGGAAGTTACCTAAAGCAACGAAGAAGTTATGCCAATCTCTGTTTGTCTTTTAGCCTATAACCATGGCAAAAAAGTCTTTTTTACAAAACTGTCCAAATCTTACTGCAGAAGAAAATTTGGCACAAGAAAATAAGTTCAAGGTCCTTAATGCTGGTAGCCGTAAATTGCTAAGAAGCCTCTTAGCTAGGAAATTCACACATGTCTTTTTCCAGGTTTTTTTCCCACCATTGACAGTGCCCTACATAGGATTGCAGTAGCATCCTTAGAATGATTAAGGTTTATCTGGGAAAACAGTGACATTGAAAGTTGGAAATGAAGAGAAATATTGTCCTTCCAATGTGTAAATGGGGACGTGAAAGATTTTTCAGATTGATTGCTTCAATAGTAGGATTGCCTGGGCCTACAAGGAAAGTAGAACCGTCTTTCTTTTCTTGCTATTTTTTTATTGGCTTCTATATGGAGTCGCGTCAGAATATCTGTCGTATTCCTAAGTTGCCCGTCGTTCGTCAGTGTCGACGACCTTAGAACCTCAAAATTTTTAGTTCCTAGGGGCGAAGCCTCTCAAAAGTTTGCTGTATAGAGCACTTCACCACTAGAAGAGGTGTCCGCAAACATTTCCATTTTTCTCGTTCGGAACCAGCAGAAGAGGAAGTAGCGTTCAGCTGATCAGCTGCGGTTGGTCAGTCTTCTTTACAGCTGTCGGCACATGCGCCTTCTCATTGCACCATTCAGCTGACCACCACCCTTCATCTCTTTTTAAGGGGGTTGGTCAGCGTTCGTTTAAATATAGTTACATATAGAGTCCTTTAATCTTTATCGGATTCCCGAGTTATATTATCAAATACGCTAATCTGGAAAGCCTTCTGCTTATGAGCATCAACATAAAATATATCAGATTCCATTGTCGTTACTAATTTTTCCATTTTCGACCATTTTCCATTAACAAGACTGGAAACGTTGTCAAGAAGCCATCAAAGAAGGTGCCACTGATGTGCTGGGTTTCACGTCACCACCCGGAAAGAACCCATGGTTTGACGACGAGTTCAGGCAAGCGCATGCAGCCAAACAAGACGCCTATAAGGTAACGCTGCATCGAACAATGACGGCTGTTCGTGAGCTTTACGAACAGAGAAGAAGGAAAGAGCACTCTCAGAAAGAAAAAGAAGGAGCATGAGAAGCGCGCGGTCGATGAAATTGAAAAGTGTTATGAGAGGAATGAAGTCTGAAAGTTTTACCGAAATGTATAACAACTATCCGGAGAATACAAAGTTCGGACCGAAGCCTGCCGGGATCAAAATGGACAACTCGTGGTAGAGTCCCAGTCCATGCTGAGAATCTGGACGGATCATTTCTGCAGACTCCTTAACGGCGATGACGGCATCAATTCCACTGTTAGGCAGAATGTTTCACACAATTTGGACGATGATAGACAAGAATTCCGTCCCCCCGACCTAGACGAGGTGAAGATAGCAATATCCAAGCTGAAGTCGAACAAAACTGCTGGAGCGGATGGACTGAACTGGAGCAGAACTATTTAAAGTAACTGGAGATGAGTATGTTTGGCGCATGTATCAGTTCATCTGTAAGGTATGGTCGGAGGAAAGCATGCCCAAAGAGGAAAGCCTTTCAGCGTCGTTGGCTCGGTCCACAAGAAAGGAGACCCCTTTGACTGCGTCAGTTATCGAGGGACCAGTCTTCTTAACATCGTCTACAAAATCCTCTCTGCCGTATTGTCTGAGCGTCTGAAACCGTTTGTCTATAACCTGATAGGTCCCTATTAGTGTGGTTTCAGGCCAGGGAAGTCCATGATACACCAGATCTTCACATTACGGCAGATCCTGGTAAAGTCCCAAGAAGTGAGAATCAACACTGACCACTTCATCGTCGATTTTAAGGCCGCATATGACAGTGTGCATAGAGACGAGCTATAGAGTGCCATGTCTAGGTTTGGCATACCTACCAAACTCGTAAAATTGTATACGATGACGATGGAAAACTCTTTCTGGTCCGTCAAGGTCGGTACCAAACTCACCGAGACCTTCAATGTCAAAAAAGATTTTAGACAAGGCGACGCACTGTCATGTGACTTTTTTAACATCATCCTCCAGAAGATCGTGAGTATCTCACAAGTCAACACCAGAGGCACAAGTCATTTCAATTGCTAGCCTACGCTGATGACATTAACGTGATTGGACTCATACAGAGAGCCGTCAATGACACATTTGCTGTAATTTAAGCGGAAGCGGCTAAAATGAGTGTGGCGGTTAACGAAGGAAGGACACATAATATCGAAGTCTCGGACAAAACGTCATACTAGGCAGCAGAAACTTCTAGGTTGTCAAGGACTTCGTCTACCTCGGCTCCGCGGTAAACAGTGACAACAACATCAGTACCGAAATCAAACGCAGAATCATTCTTGCCAATCGCTGTTTCTTTGGGCTTACGAGGCAATTAAGTAATAAACCCCTCTCTCGAAGGACAAAGCTCGCCTTATATAACAGCTTGATCATCCCAGTCCTACTCTATGGCGCGAAAACCTGGACACTACCTAAAGCGGATGAAGAAGAACATAGTCCTTTTAGTCCTGTTTGCTTTGATGGCATCTGGAGGAGAAGATTTAACGACGAACTCTATGGGCTGTACAGCGACATGCGCCTGGTCACGCTTAAGATGACTAGGTCATGTAGAGTGTATGGACACCACTGCTCCGGCCCGAAAAGTTTTTGAATACGAGCCATTGGGACAACGCAACAGAAGACGGCCTAGGCTAAGGTGGCGCACACTAGTGAACCTCAACCACCTTAGGTTGGTTGAGTCCCAGGTCTACAACGGACTGTAGCGCCACAAGAAGAAGAAGAAGAAGAAGAAGGATATCCAGAGGACGTCAAAATTAACAAACCCTTATAACATAGCAAAATAGCTTATAAAAATGGGAAGAATAAGCGAAAGAAATAAAACAATTCCAGAATAAAAAACATTTTACTTAAGTTGACGCTGTCATGTGAACTTTTAAATACAATAATTGATTCCAAAGTAAACAAATCAACCTCAAAGGTACATCTTTGATTTGCGCGGGAAATAATGACGCGAAAGCGGATGCAGACCACCTCTTTGTTTCCAAAATCCAATACCAACTGTTCTCCTATTTGGAACTGATGAAAAAGTTGCAACCGCTTAATGTATGTATCAAGTCATTCACACCCTAAAATATTCACCATCAATGACACTGCTAAGTCGTATAAGGTCATCACTTCATAAATTATCAGAAAAAAACAGTAAAATTTTTTGAGCCAATCTAACGTCTAATTGTGACGAATGACTGTCGATATCGACCGAACGTAACGTTGTGGTCGATGTCTTACCTATTCTTAGTCTGTCTTCACAATAAGCCTTTTACCACAGCTACATTCTTGTTATCTTCTATCTATTAACAACGCTCTTAATTAATGAAGTTGATTTTTTTGTTGAATATTTTGATTACCACAGCAAGGATCTTTTATACTTTTCAAGGAATCAAAATAGGAAATAAACAGGCTACAGATAAAGAAAGTTCACGACAGAACAAAGCCCTTACGCAGATTCTGGAATTCACAAAACACCAATATTATATGCGCCACAAGAATATCCCAACAAAAGGACTTAACCCGATCAATAAATTATAAATCAGATTGATCACATTCCGAACATCGGGACGTCCTTCTAATAATTTCTTTGTCGAATATTGAAAAATTAACGCAGTTGAGATAGGGTTGCAATAGCAGGCGAAACACTGCCGACCGAGCATTCCAAGAACTCTCACATTTCTATATACAAAATTATAGGAACAAAAATATATAAAAACAAAATATAATAGAAAAAATGATAGAAACATTGAAAAAGAACGTGGTATAGAGTCGTAGTCAATGCTATGCAATGTATAATCTCCCGGTCCATAAGAAAGGAAACCTTTCACACCGTTTCGACCATGAGGGATCGTTTTACTAAACATTGCATACAAAATCCTGTCTTCGGTTTCTGTGAAAACGCTTAAAACCTTGCGTCAGATTTCAAGCCAGTGAAGTCCACAATCAAAAAACCACCGGCAAATCCTGGAAAACTAAAAAATCCATATCGAGGCGCACCACCTACTCATCAATTTCAATGCCGCACATGACAGCGTACTTAAAATGAATAGGACAGCGATATGACACATTTTGATATTCCTGGTAGACATATGATTCTATCATAATTGCGAAGAAAGTTAACACCAGGGGCACGATCTTCCAAAAGCCCGCTCAACTACTTGCTTGAGCGGACGACAGTTTCGTGATTTGACTAAGAACTTGAGTAGCGGATGCATCTAATATGGTTCTATGGTTGAAATTCTTTGAAGAGTCGTATTCTTTACAAGCGAAAATATAATTGTCTTCATATTGTACACGTTATCAGCATTGTCGAAAATCATTTATTGTTAAAAATAACTGTTAATATTGTATTAACACATAGAAAATTCTTGAATGATAATTGATCTTGTCGTCTGTAGTAAAAACATATGTTCATTTATCTCATTAACTCAGTACTATAATAGCCTATTTCATACAGAAACTTTATTCAAATGAATATTGGTGGACATTTGGTGAGCAGCACCTGCTTTATCTCATCTGTAATTAATTTTCTTTCTTCCTTCCATTTCAATTTTATTTGCATACTCGTACATATACGAGTTAAGTCTCAAAAATTTCTAAAACGCCTGACCATCAGCAGGACTTTTTATTACAATCAGCGTTTCTTTTATTAATAACTAATAAAAACAAAAGGAAATAATTTCGATTATAACAGTACAAAATATTTCCCATTTCAGTTTTATCTTAAAGAATTCCTAGAAACTTATAACCTTTATCCTCAGAGTTACAGACCACATTTTTCTCTTATGTTCCATCTTATTTCCACTCCCCTCAGTAACTGATGCGACACATTCAAATACTAATGACGGCCTAACGATTTCATTACCTGAACTCGTTATAAGAGTTTTTGTAATTAATTCTACCACAAAACTACTGCAAGAAAACAGAATACAGAAACTTGTTCAATCTAAATACCAGCAATCACATCCAAGATTTTCCATAATATAGCACTAAGCTTGAGGGAAAAGGTTGAAGATAACCCCTTTCACACTTCTTCCTTCAATAGAAAACATTGTCCATACAATTAATTATTATATAAGTGTAATAAAGCAAGGCACAATGCACACCGATAATCGACATTAATATGCTGCCTCGGCAAGTTGCAGAGCAAATTCCACACCTAAATGGATATATACCTTCTAAAGATCTAGACATTATATAAAGTTCGATTAAAGAAAATATATCCACACAGAAGAAAGAACAACGAATACGAACGTTTTTCACATTTCAGCGCAATGCAAAATCATGATGCCAATTAAGAGGAAAAATTGGAACAGCGACGAAGCGCAAATAATAGTCGCGCAAGCATATTACTTATGTGCTGCGGGCGCAGAAAAATCGATTCTGATTTTTGTTTGAATTTAAAACCAGACGAATTTGATTCCCTTGTGTTATATAGATAAACGACATAGCAATAAAATTGAAGCCGTATTGCATTCTTCAGCAAGTAAGGTGGGCCAAATTATTTCTTTCGCTTCATTATTAAGATGATGGATGTGTGGAATGAGTTTATATACACTTGTTGTAGATTGTTGTTCATAAAATTTGAGGTTTGTATACATTGGTTTTCAAGCATTTCAAATATATCACATTTTTTTACCAGAAAATTGTAACGAATAGTTTCCGCAATTTGTCTTCTACTTGATGGGCAATGCGAACTTAAAATGACATATATTGTACGAATACCGCATTAGATCCACAAGACATTTGTTTGAATTATCGTGTAAGAGCAACATTAACAGTTACATAAGTCGTAATTGTAAGGAGATGAACGCAATTGAATCTAATTCGACATGTTGTGTGTGTGTTGTCAAAAACCCGCTGGACTGAAAAATCTAATTAAATGTATGTATGGTATACTGATGAATATACGTTTCTTCTCAATTGCTAACGATAGTATTTCTTTATTCAGGAATTCATTTATTCCCAACTCTTTAACTCTTCATATCTAGACATATTAACAAAAAAAAAAACAATCTCCAAGTATTTGACATTGAAAATCACGATTCCGAAAATCATTTTATGAAAAACTTCCTCATTAAATAGTTTCAGACAATGCATGCGCGTTTATAATAATAAGAAATGTTCCAAAAAATGAAAGGATGTCTAGGTCAAAAAATTGAAACCATTCTGTGACCTTGAACACCGTGAAAGATTGTGAGGAACTAGTTGAGATTTCACGAATTATACCTTACATTTGGATATAATAACATTAAATACATATATTTGATTGCTCATATACATACTACACCATTTAATTTCAGAGTACTTTTAAATGGCGGCATACATTCTACAACGATAGTTATTGAGAATTTTAACGTTAATTGGCAAGCGAATTTAGTCATGAATAAATATTTAGTATTAATTAAAGTGTTTCGGTTTTTATACAAATTGCATATTATGATTAATCTTTCGATTTGAAATAAGTTTAATCTGCACAAAATTTCTTTTAACGCGTATTGTCATAAGGTATGTGATCAGGAATATTCCTAGATAGTAATAAATGCGAAAGCGATTGGATTACCGAATCAATTATTTTGCTACATTTAGGTGAATGTTAAACTCCAATATAATTATTATTATAATATAATTGATATACACCTAATTCTGTTTTTACAAGGTCTTTTTTACACTGTTTTTATATAACATGGTTTGAAAATAAAATATTTTTAATTTTTTTACACGATTTAATTCCATTAAGCATGATTTAAAATTTCTTGTGCTTACATTTTTTTGTCAAATTTAATTTTTGCAAATGTATGTTCATATCACAAATATAAGGGAATTCCCTTTTTGCGCGTACAAGCAAATTTACTGGCCAAAGCAAATGTAATTAACACAAATTTAGGGGAATTGCCTTTTTGTTCATACAAGCAATTTTACTGGTCAGAGCAATTGAAATGTATTAATATAATATTTTGTGAATTATCAATCCCATTAGGAGTGCTTGGTGAAGAAATTTTTTATTGGCAAATTTGTTTTTCCAACGTTACATTAAACTTAACGCATTAAGATAAAAGTGAAAACAAAAAAAAAACTTATTTTTTTATTTCTTACCTTAAAAATTTAATAGCTGTCTAACATAATTGTTTTTAGTTCCTGAACTTGCCATACATTTATTTCATATTATTTTTAAGATTACAGTGCATATCTGATTTTTACAAGCATAGTTATTAAATGCTTGTAAAAATAAACATTATATAAGTGATTTAATAAACTAAACATGAATACTTGTTCTTAAAAAATCCTTGTTTTTCACTAATTTTAATAGGTTTTAGAGATTAGGCATTAATCACTATTATTTTTACATACGGTCAATGTCTGTTTTACACGTTTTTTACACGGTTTTTTCTGGAACCAACCTATCGTGTAAAAACAGAATTAGGTGTATTGCTTTCGATTGTAATTTTCAAAATATAGTTGTTGCTATCATCTTTGTACACGTATTCTTTTTGTAGTCTTGAATTAACTCCAATATAATTATTATTATAATATAATTAATATCTTACTTTCGATTGCAATTTTCAAAATATATGAAACGTAGTAACAATTATTCAAGTAGCAGATCACTCAATAATTCCCAGGACATATAGGGGGCACCACTTACAAAAATTATTATTCTATCCCCCGGTACTTATTGAGTGATGTATAATTTTATTTCAGGTCAGTACAATTCTTATGTCTGTGTACGCGTTAAAATATTGCAGTGGATAGGAAAAAATTTAAAAAAAACTTTTCTGATTTTTAATATAGGATTAAGATAGAATGCAATATTTTCGAGAATATCTTTTACACAAAAATAATTATTTTATCATAACACTCCTCAGGTTCAATGTTCGAGTATCACTCTAATTGCTCATGATTAACATAAACGCACATAATAAAAGTACATACGTTAAATTCATGTATTTTATAGATCCCAACATCCGGAAGTTGCAAGACTGAAGGTTATCAGTACATCCGCCTCTTCTTCTCTTATGTACATAACGACTATAAGTGCCAATTGAGATATATATTTTTGCGGCAACGAAAATCTTAGGCAAATTATTTGGAAGCAGATTGTCTGTTATTTAAAGTAACACAATGTCAAATAGGGTTTTAACAACAGCAGACTATTGTCCATAACGTAAGAATGCAAGAAACTCCCCACCTAAAACAGTTATCTAAAGGCCAATTTGTCCGGAATTGCTCACAGATCATGAACAAGCATACTCGAAAATTCTCTGCTACTATGTGCATAAGTATCTATATTTAAATATACACCATGATTTGACTGAAGTTTGAAGTTTTGTATAAAGTATTTGTATTCCGATCTCTTTTTTATTATTTAAATTAGGGAATAAATAAATTTCAAATAAAACTTAACAAATTAAATGTGGAATACATATTCCATTAGGTAGACAAATTCCATTTTAGGTATAAATCGACAGTGTACATATGTAGGGTACGCCTTATATGAAAACTGTTGAATTTGATGAAAACAAGTTAATTAAATTCATCAAAAACTGGAAAAATGCGAAAAATTATTTGTATGTTCACCGTTTTGCTATAGGACTTTACTCAAGTTCAATATATCCACCATAGTGTAAACATTAGTTGTATGTTCACCGTTTTGCTATAGGACTTTATTCAAATTCAATTTATCCACCATAGTGTAACATGTTATCAGCGATCATAAGAAAATTAAAAAATTCACCACAAAAGTGATGGTGAGAAAGTTTGTACCTACAGGTACATTCATACAACCATTTTCTCGTGCAGAGTATGAATCTCTAAGAGCGGTATCTATTGTTTAATTATTGTTTACTTTGTGCTTGTTCTCTTTCTCTCTCAAATTTCTCATACTAGGTTACGGTCTGTCCTCCCACTGGAAAATATAAAAAAAAATGCTTTATACGTGCAATATTCATGCTCATAATTAGCACACCAGTACAATGCAATAAAATCTTGTTGATGATCAGTATTCCCCTCATCATTAACAAGTTGTCTACTTAAAAAATAAAGGTACAAACACCTTCAGTGTAAAAATATAATGTTTTGATGATTATGATCACAATGATGAGCAAAATCATCATTATGTCTGCCATCATGACGAGTCTGGTACCTTGTTCCGAAACAATCGCATTGCAATTGTGTGATCTCTTGTGATCATTTGAGTATTGTTTGCAGCCTCATATTGATACTCTTATTTCTCTCAATTTCATACGCGAGTGTGCGCTCATCTTAAACGTTACTGTAGAGATCAATATAAAAAGACTTGCACAGCGTTATTGAACCCTAATTCAAATCGTGGTTCGGTATAAATCGCTCTACACAGCATATTTGTGAAAACGACTTGGTTAACCAAAGAAGAAATATTTCATTTAGTTTTCGACGAGGAAATCCTATCCAGTGCGTGTAAAGTGATCTCAAACGATATTTTTTATGTAAAGTGAACTTGAAACATCTGTTCGCAAACTAAAACGAAAACAGAAGTTGTCATTTGCCTGTATAATAGAAAACAACACTATACTGCAGCATAATTTAAACAAAAAAATTCAAAATGATGTCTTTTAAACTAATTGCATTTACCGTGAGTACAAAAGTTTTTATTTATATTGCCTAGCCTGAAGTGAAAAAGTTATCCTAGATGTATGAAATGAAATGTTTATATTTATTTAAAACAAATGCATATATTTTAAAGAAAGTAACGGCCAAGGACACCTGGCAGAATAAAATCGTGATACGTGACATTTTGTCTCCTTAATGTACCTTCAATAACATTGAAACAGTTAAGGTAGATTGAAGTAGTGTCCGTGTTGCATTTGTAAAATATTAAAAGTGATAGGTATATATATTCGCATACATTTACAGCCGTTATTGTGCTTCGCAATCCAGTACGAGCGCAAATTTTACATAATGGCACAATTAAATATAAAAAACAACGACAGTATTTCACTTGAACGTAATATATGGCGTAAAATATGTCATATTGTTTATTTGTTACATCTCTTGTTGGACATAGTCAAAACGACAGCTGCAGAACCACTTGATTCCAAACTCACAACAATTTAAAGGACAACGTCTTTATGATGATGGCCGAATATTTGTTCTAAGTATTTGTGAATTGGTAGTCGTTTTTGCAAGCACGCTTACAAGTTCACATAAAAATTGCAATTGCTTAACATTAGCTTGGGACTGTATAGTAAGAAAATTTGCACTGAATCTGTTTGTTATTAAACGCATATTACAATATTAAACATAGAGATTACGGATAATTCTACCCACAACTTCAACGTTTCAACCAAACAATGGGACGTATGGGAACATTTATATATATATTATAATATAAGAAACATAAGAAATCAAAAAGTAATTTCTGCTGGGTTAGAATTCTATTACCTGAATGCATATGTTTCCAAGTGATTGTGTAAAATAATAAGAACAATTGAATAAATATTTTACAAAGATTACAAGTAATATTACCCTAATCAAGCAGAAATTGCTTTTTTATTCCTTATTTATTTAACAGATTAATTTTACATGCATAATTTTTCATTAATGGAGTCAGAGAAATCTAATTTTTAATCATTGGAAATTTCTTAAGCCCATCAGAAAATATATTATAATCCCTTATAACACAAGAAGAAAATACGTAAAAGCGAAATTCAAAAATTAATCAGTATGCCCCCAATATGCCATTAAAAAGAATTTATAAACTCCCACACACGTTAATTTTATGCTACTAAAGAACTGTTTTCATTATACAGCATTGCAAAAACCGCCAAGATTACATCTTTTTTATGAGCGTTAGTGGAAGAGAGTTCATCTAAGTCATTGCATCAAATCTGCTTTAAAGATCATGTGAACGTATTGTTGGTGTGTTGAATAATAACGCTTTTCTTATAGCATGTACTAGCAAGAAACTGAAAAATATACGACCTGCAACTAAAATTGTAATTTCAACTGCCTAACATGCAATTGATTTAGCATACCACGGAAATGCACTTGTGTAAGAAGCATTTGGAAATATTTTCACAATAGTGAATATTTACGTAACACCTACTTATCAAGAATATTGGATTAGATGTACGTTTTAACGTATATTCGAGCAGACAGCATTCAAAATAAAATCAAATTATACTAAACTTGCATTTAATCTACGTTTTAAATAAATATTTTTATTATTATATAATGCCTCGAAAGATAACATGAATCAGAAATCTAAATATATAAATGAGATTCACAAAGAAACAGCTATTTTTAAAACAAAACGACTGAAAATGCAATATAAAACATGAATTTAAAAGTTAATGCTTGCACTTAAAGTATTGATTACAAAAAGTTTTTTAGGACTGTTAATCTTTTTCTTAAACATATTTCTAGAAAATCTAGGTTATATGCTTAAACAGATTATGACAACCTGTGCTGAATATATGTGAAATAGTTGAAATGCCTCTGCACAAGGATATGGGACGATAAAAACCGAGCAATGAAATATCATTTCTTTCTTCATTTAGTATTCATTACAAGGAAATTTAATCACATATTTTTTATATTATATATATGTATATATACATATATATTATATATGGCATCGGGCAATGTAAAGATTACGACGTTAAAAATTATTACCAAATTAATTATTCGCATATAGATTCTCTATTGATTCCTCCTGCGAGGTAATTATTACACACTGTTTGTTATACCATTATGCATTCCATAGGAGATACTTGTGTATCTATTTTTTCAATGATATCCTCTTCCCAAAACAAGTCATGTTCTTTCCTATAGCGGAGCTATCTCACATTTCTACGATCAAACTTCATGATATGTATAGTAAGTACACATTGAGCTGTACTATAATCAGCAGTTGAGCGAGCCGTTTTATGCAAATAGAATTTATTCACCTTTTATCTTTGAATTATTAACCAAACAGATTTCAATGAAAACGAAATAAATTGCCTACAACATCATGTCTGTAGGTATGATACAATGATGTAGCTTATAAACTTTTGTTTCTGGAGTATGAGATTCACTTAAATTGCGTTCCAGAGAAATGTTCTAACTTACTTAAAAGCTACAGCTCGAGTTTTCTAAACTTTATTATAACTCGGCATTAATTACTTACATATTACATACTTTACTATTTGATTAATGCTTTTATTTTTATTGTCATTTAATAATCTTACCTGTCATTTTAACCTCTGCAACAGTAACTTCTTTATCTTCATTTTTATAACATTTTAAGTAATATATCGAAATATTTGTTATAGTCAAAGCTTAAAGAATTAAAAATACTAAATATGTGATAAATTATGAAAACGAATATATACAATTTTTCAGCGTTTCAGAGAAAATGCAATTTAATCAACAAATTGTTTGACCAAAAAATATTGGAACTTAATTAATTATCATTTGATATTTGTTTGCAATTGTTGAAATTATCAATTCCCTCTAACCCATTTAATTGCACAAGTTCGTTCTTAACGAGTATCTTTAACATTTTGTACATGGTCCATGAGATCACATTCATTCCATTCAAAGGCCAAGCAGATAATCGCTTGTAAAGCTAAAAAATGCTACTTCCTCCTACAATGAGAAGCATCGAATTGTTGCAGTGCCATAAGCACACACTCTTTACATCCGCATCAATTCGTAGAGATCAATTGAACCACTATCAAACCATAAAAAGGCACCTAAATGTAAGATCACAATCACTTCTTACTCTCAATAGGGTATGTAGAAAGGTCATTTGTTCATGCCGTCGTGGTGTATTGAAATTTTAGTTCAACCTTTACAAAGTATGTACATATACATGTACGACTGTAAGATAGATGGGTTATGGTTTTTTTTTGTTGCTCCAGAAATTCAACGAACAAACTTTTATAGAAATTTATATAAATTAATATTACATGAATTTATTAAACTTTTTTTAAACAAATGTAATGATGATAAAATTTAAAGACAACTGCCCGTATGTTATCATCAGTTATCTATCTGTTTGAGTATGCCTTGCAACTGATATGATTGCTGCTGGTTTGTGCCGTACACACCTTATCAAAAAGAAGCATAAAAGTTGGGAAATTAAAAAGATAGATAGCATCCAAAATAAATTACATTTAAATTTGTTAACAAAAAGCAAATAAATTAATATGTTTTTATTTTTAATATAAAACCGTTACTTACGCAATACGTTTTCACGTTTATTATAAATATTTTATTAATAATTGATATATTAAAAGTTATGTAATGAAGTATTCTTGTGTGTTGAATGTCAATAACACATTAACAAATTGTGCATTTTTTATTTGGTTTCTTTTAGACCATAGCAATTAGTCTTTTTTCTCACATCTACGCACAACTTGCACCTGGATCAAATACATACCTGCCTCCCACTACCAATGGATATACGTACCCTGAACCAAACAAACCATTTACTGTAAGTATTTGTGAAATGTATATAAATTATACAACTATACAATTATTATCCAACCAAAGAAGAATGATATTAAACAGCGAAGTATTTAAGCTGAAGAGCTCTCCAGTATTTGAAATACTTGAAAACTATTGACCTTAAAACAGAAAATGTTTTCTGGTTATTTTTTAATTTCCTCATTTATCGCTCTTTATTCGAGACGATACACTCGGTTCTTCTTTAAAGCCAAATTGTTCTCAATGCAGACCAAAAATAGACAAAATAAACTTCCATGTATGTAGTGTAAACTTATAAATGTATGTTAATAAAAAACTAACCATCTTGTTCAACAAAGAGAGCGGTGAACCAGTGCCCTATTCCGAAGATCACGTGCACGAAAAATTCATTCATTGCTCCTTCTCTCCTATCTTCTTCTTATATGTATGTGGTAGCTCTAGTTAAGCTGAAAAGTAGTTTTTGCAAGTAAGATAAATAGGTAATAGAAGTTCGTAGAAGCAACCAGTGAGACGGGATATACGCCGTCAAACAGACTACCACACTCTTTGTTCGCTTTTCTAACAAAAAGTTAAGTTGGTCTTACCCTACCGCCAACAATGCATTGCGCAGAGCAACACGACATACCACTTGAACTTTAAATTTAAGCATAACGTAAGAAGGAATCATAAAATACGTAAAAGTGCACCTTACCATTGGTTCGTTAAAATGCATAGGAAAATTTTACTTTAAGAGTGTAACGATGTACTCACTGTTGTCAACTCCTTTATTATCTCCTTTTTGAAGCAAAAGCCAAGGCCACCTGGACCAGGCCCAAAGACAGGTCCCCGCCCAGGCCCAGGACCACAACAGCCAGGTGATGTAAGTGTTGATATGATTTACGAAAAAGATTCAATATGTGTATACTCTCTGACGTCACGAGTACACTGTACACTTTTGTTATTGTTTTTATTTTTCTTTAGGACCACGTCCACGTACCTGGTATGCCATATGACTTTCAGTATGCTGTAAATGATGTAGCGACTGCTAATGATTATTCACACAAGGCGAGTAGCGATGGTGATGTTGTGAATGGCGAATACCGTGTCGCATTGCCAGACGGCCGTACACAGATTGTGAGATACACCGCTGATTGGAAGACTGGATTCCATGCGGATGTGAGTTATGAAGGGGAGCCATCTTACCCACAGGGTCCAAGTGGAAAAACTCAGGGTGGATATAAGTACTAAGTATTAAACGAAATCAAAGAAATCTTCTAACACTTCTTCAAAATAAAAAAAAGGCAGAAATCAGGAACTCCTAGTGTCATTTTTGAAAATCGTCTTAAAAATAAAACCATATTATGTGTATTTTAAAGAAAGAATTATATTCTAACTGACATAAAAGTATCTTATTGTATATTTTGAATTCGCAATTCTCACTTGTCACTGCCTGTGTGTACATATGTCTCTCTATTTTGCGTTTTTCACTTTTTTTTTATATTTTTTTAACTTTCCCACAATATCGTAATTCCTTCTTGTAAATAAATGAATAAATGAATTGAATTATTTCTTGTCTGTTATTTTTAACGAGTTATGAATGGTATGTATTCAAAAAATGTTCAGTAGTTAAGTAGTAAAAAGAAAAGAAGTCTTGTCTTGTTTTTATTAAAAATATTTCAAAATTTCCAAAAATATAAAGGGCGATGACGGGGATGGCAAAGTAAGTTGCCTCAATGAATGTTAAGGCGGACGAGGTACATGCTAACTACAGCGAGCGGTTTCAGAATGTTTTTCCGTTCAGATGTCGTTTTCGGAGGACTATGGAAAAACATTTATTCTTATCTATTATATATCTATCTTTATCTAGCCTCAGCCTTTTATAACAGCCATGGTAATATAATTTAGAATTACTAAAAACGATCTGCAAATTCGATCTCCTATGCGGATACTCAAAGTTAATTTAATTTATTCTTATACTTTATTGTCTTTCGGCGTATATTAGTGTTATTTAATTGCAATTTTAATGCAAACTTATTACTAAGAAAAGTTTTAAGAAAAACTTATCAATCTTATTTGCCTTTTTAAAAAACTTAATTTACACTAAATTAACCTAATTAAAAAGTACCCTAAACTATTTAAACTAAATTACAACATAATTTTTTTATACTTCCATTGCAATGCACAGCTCTTCAATATTTCTTTCCAGCGAGGAACCTATTCTTTTGATATCTTAAATTGTAATAGAGTGATCTGTTCGAGTGTGGGGCTGTAAAATGCCCCACACTCGAACAGATCATCAGATATTTTTTCAGAAATGCTTACAAATTTTCATTACTTCCAATATCTCTCTCTATCTAGGTTGGATAGGATTTACCGTAATAAGCAGAAACCTTTTCATCGCCATCGATCACTTGGCTGAGGGCATTGTGTTGTTGTGTACTGCATATTGTAAGATTGGCCTCTCTCTTGACGCCGCTCAACTTCTTTAAATATAGTTCCAGCAATTCTTTAGAATATTTTTTTTTTTCATATAGATAGATATAGATAGTCGTAGAAGTTTTTTCCCATCACGATGATGCCGTGTCTCGTCTCGTCTACTACCTTGCCCTGGATAGAACATCATGTGTGTTTTCTATTATTGGCAAGTGATAACTGCTCTTTTTCTTTTCTTCGTTCAACTTCGATATACACTACACAGTACAACTAATGAACTTAATGGTTCAATGACGTTGGTTCTTTCCACTTAGTATATGAGATCAGCGACTTCATGCCCTTTGCCAGGTGGAAGCCTCTTGATTATCTCACCATGATGAAATTTTCTCATTTTGTTTTCTAGTAATTTTTTTATTTTTGTAACGCAATATTTTTAATGCATTTCAAAATATTTACTTCTTATAATTTGTATAAAGTGGCAGCATTATTAAAATGTAGTTGTATAACGTGGCCACATTTAAAATCAAAAAAGAACTTTGTAACAGCCAATTAGGAAACGAAAGCTTTTCCCTGTTGTAATAATAATAAAAGTCGTAACACCTTGCTCGTTTGCCTGTGCGTCGTTTTTAACGGCCTTCGGACCGTACTCACGACACAGCGAAATAAGCAAGCTTCCGCCTAATGAAAAGGGCACTATTGGAAGAGTGCGAGAACCCCTTCAACTCCCAGGAGATAGTTTCATTCCCCAATAGTACCACTATTGTTTTTCTCGGAAGGAAGAGTTCTACGAAGCAATAAGCAAAGATTGTCCGAGCCAGTAAAATTCTTAAACCCAACAATGACACATTTTAAGTATATTCTTGCCTTTGAGGCAAGGTACATTCAATAACTGTACTGCCAGATATGATGGAACCAAAGACTCCGAAGTGGTAGAAGGTTTCATTGACAAGATCAATATACATATACAAAAATATTGAAAGAATAATCGACGAAGACGCCATCGGTGGATTCTAGCTCCTTTTAACAGGGAAAGCTGTCACCTGGTGGAGTAAAATCAAGACAAAAGCAAAAACCTGGGAAGGCGTAATAGCCTTGCTGCGAGGCGCATATGCTCCATCGCCACCAGAATGGTTCATATATTTAGAGCTTTTCAAAAATAAACAAGGCCCAAATGAATCTGCTGACAATTTTGTTAGCAGGAAAAGACTACTGTTATCTCAGTTACCTGAATCAGTACTACCAGAGTCTGTAATGATTGACTTTTTGTATGGTCTCCTGAAGCAGTGAATCCGCGAAGCAATTTTACGAACCAGCATCACCACCTTTCAAGACTTTTTACCACAAACACGGGCAGTCGAAATGAACAAGCTGGGAAAACAGACTGAACAGGCAAAGGAAACAGAGATCAAGAAAAGATACAACTTCTGCAAATTCGTTGGTCACACTATTAAGGAATGTCAAAAAAAAGAAAAAGATGGAGGCGAAGCAACAATTAGAACCGAAAGCACACTTCACTGCTACAAGTGTAAGGCGCCTGGTTATGTGAGGTGTAATTGTCCTACATGCAAAGACTTTCGAAAAAAAACCCGCAACTATTAGCTTTGACTGTATAATGACGACGATGTGCACGGATTTGCCAACAATACCCATATTTGTACATGGAGAAACGGGTCTTGCGTATATCGGCACGGCAGCAAGAACAAGCGTCGCCGCACCGGACGAGGACTATTTCTGCATCTTCTCCGGAAAGGTAGAAGATTTTTGAAAGCCGATGTCAACGTAACATCGCAGACACCAATTTCGTTATTGGCAACTGACTCTTATCAATTAAGTTCATTGCTCTTCCAAAAGCAGTAGACAACAGAACACTTATTGGTACTGATTTCCGGGAGAGAAACAAAGTAATCCTTGTCTTAGGGCAAAGGTATTGGTACTTTGCGGATCAACCAAAAAAGGTATTTAACTTTAATGACACTGTTCATACAAAAGTCGTTAAAAATCCTCTCCAGATGATCCTTTTTAGAAATTTAAGGTACCAAATGAATTCATTCCAATATCGCCTCATCAAAAATCTCCAAAATTGCCATCAATTAAGGAAACAAAGTATGAACCACCTACCAATGCATCCTCACATAAAAATGTGAAGCAGAATATGGACTTTTTCAAAATAAATGGAGAAAAAGCGCGTAATGATTTCATTCCAACCTCGCCGCTTAAAAAATCTCCAAAACTGCCTTTACTAAAGGATACAAAGCTTGAACAACTCACCCATGCATCCTCAAGTAAAAATGTGAAGCAGGATATGAAATTTTTGCAACTTATTGGAGAAAGTAAAGCAACAAATTTCTTCCCAATTTCACCGCTTGCTAAAACACCACAATTTTCATCACCAAATAGAACGCAACCTATTATGGCGAAACAAGATTCACCATTCTTATTGTGGTTCGAATCACCAAAGGCCTCAACTCCACTTCATGTCATCAATGCAAATGTATCAAACAACGGTTATTCACCGATATCAATTCAGAATATTTTCTTTGAGAAATACGGAAACAACTCCAGAAAGGAAACAACACAAATAAAATGTATTTTCAAATTTGGTACGTTCCCAAGAAGATTTCGAACCAATCGAAGTTAATTTAAAAATAATCGCTATAGATATTTAGCTGAGGGATGACGAAAGTGTTGAGCTTCAAGATGAAGAAAGGCAAATGCTCAATATGCTTTTAGTTCAGCAAAAATCAGTGTTCGATCCACTGGATGAATCCATTCGCCGTACACCATATAAAACAGACGCCAGTCGCTATGCTCTCGGAGCTGCTTTGGTCCAGGGGGAAAAGTCAGACGGGCCCAACGAATATTCATAAAGACTTCTAACAGGAGCAGAATGGAATTGTTCCACTACTGTACGAGGAACAAAAAAAAAACAAAACCATGCAGATAAGAAACGACAAATAAAGCCTTCTTAAGATAGGTGACTAAGTTCTTATCACTTCCCACTTTCTTAGCAAAGCTTCAAAGAACCAAACATTGGTCCCTATGTCGTAAGCAATCAAACCGGGACAACTACGTATCAAGTTACCTCTAAAGATGATCTCAACATTTCATTGGAAACTTATCACTCCGCCGACGAGGACGAACATCTTAGTCAACTATACATACGTATTTCAATATATTTACTTCTTATAATTTTTATAAAGTGGCAGCATTGTTAAAATGTAATTGTATAACGTGGCCACATTTGAAATCAAAAAAGAACTTTGTAACAGCCAATTAGGAGGCGAAAGCTTTTCCCTGTTGTAAAAGCTTCTCGCCCTTATGGCTCCCGCCCATAGAATACGTTACTAGCGTCAGCTATACTTTGAGAGATACATAGAAATACATGTATTCTTATGGGGAATGGTCCATAGACCAACGCTCAACTTTTAACTTTTCTCTCTTCGTCAACGTTGACAATCGAACATTGTGACAATACAAGAGAATTTTTTTTTAATTTTAAATTAACGTTTGTTGAGTTTGAGGTTGGTTCTCGTCAAAGTCATACACGAAAATAATAAAGGATTTGTAATTGAAAGTTTTAATATCATTTAACTTATTAGACATTAAACACAGGACGTTGTGAACAGGAGCTTTGAGAAATTCCGAAGTGAAAGAAATTTTGGAAAAACATTCGGAAGAAGGAAAACATAGAAAGAAAGTTCGAAATTGAGCGGAAATGAAATTTTTGCAGAACATAATAAAGGTTTTTGATTACACAACTAAAATAAAATACAAATATAATTGTGACTTTTTTTTATGTAGATTACCGAGGCAAAATTAATTGAAGCCGTTGAATCACATATTTCTCTTTACGATAAGAGCCATGCAACTTGTAACAAAATTTTAAAACAGAAGAACTTAGAGCATGTAGCGGCAGTTGTTGGAATATATGGTAAGTTTTTTCAAATTATAGTATATTGTTCTATGTCTCAATTTTTCTCACATTTTAGTGGAGCATTGCCAACAGCGGACTATCGCGTCAACAATTACGGAACCTGGAATCTCTCCTTTATACTTAGAAAGGCAAACTACAACCACCACAGGCAGTCCCAGTTCCTACTGCACGCCGCCACCAAAACGCAAAAAAACTCTGGAGACAGCATCTCGAATCGACAAACTTGTCGATTGTGTAGAACAAATCATCGTGGCGCGGAGTCAACAAAATGAAAACAATGATTTCTTTTCAGGGCTTCAAAAATTATTTAAAAAAGTTCCGGACGGGAAAAAGGAACAATTAAAATGTAATATGTACAATCTAGTATATGAAAACATTGCAGATATACAATCAAAGTTTATATTTGTATTTATATTATTTATAAGTATTTTTGTATTTATATTTATGTTTCTTATTTATTATTTATATTTGTTATGAAGTACAAATTGTATGTTTTGTTTTGTTTTTGTTATGTCCACGATCCACGTAGTCTATTGGTCGTGAAACTTTACGAAGTTGTGGAGCAATACTGCAGCTTTCACAATTCTTTCGGCAGATTGTGGACTCATAGTTAACGGAGCCAGCAATAATCTCCATTTTGTCACTAATATACCAAAAGCATTCTCAGTGACCCGTCTAGTCCGTCAAGTCTGGCGTCAAGTTTTGACCTGTACATTATGTTCATTAGAAATGTTAAATAAAATAAATGTACAGCATAAGCAATACATTACCTGGGTAAGGCCGCTTCAAGTTCCTTTTTAATGGAAACGCTGCATCACCAACGAAATAATGCGGAAACGTTTGTGTTGGGCAATCTTCAGGCAGTCCCAATTTTCCTTGAAAAATACATTTACCGAAATCTGAATTCCACAATACACCTCCATCACTTAGAGACCCGTATGCACCTATATCTATTCCTGTAAGAGTGTAGTTAGTATCACAGACTCCCAATAAAACAATTGAATGGTGTCGCTGACAATTATATAATGTGAGATAAGTACAATATGAGACATGGGTCAACTATGTGTTCATATTTGTGCAACTCACCTGAATTTTTTGGACATATGATATTTATATGTTTTTCATCAATAGCACCAACACAATTTGGAAGATTCCACATTGTATAAACATCTTGCGTTATTCTCTTCCATTCTGTGGAATTTGGAGCTGACAAGTGTATCCCAAAAAACATCACAGGTTTCATTGATGTTTTGTTACTGTTGTCAGCCCCATTTTAAACTCAATTGAAAGTAATTGTTTGCTGCCTCCGTGTGCTAAATAGCTGAAAAGAAACATTTACTAATATTGGTTTTGAATGCTGTAAAGTACCACATATTATACTTACATTAACGTTAGAAATAGCCTGCATTTTGGTGATATTGTTGGCCTGTTTGAATGTTTTGTATACTAAATTGAATAGTAAATCAAAGTTTTTTTGTCATTCTCACAGCCGTGAAAAATTGTTCCGGATCGTCATAATATAGTTTCTCAAAGTTTAACGCAAAAAATCCGTGCACATCTCGATCTATGTATAAGGATATTCTTATAGTTTATTAAGATTATTAAGATATTCTTTAAGTTCCAGCAATGTTATTAAGCACAACGGTAAATCCAGTAACTCGTCTGGAGGCATTTTTGCAAAATAAATATCAGGCAGTTCTATACTACAACCGAAACAAATTTAATTTAAAGCTACTGTCAAATGAAATCACTGAAATCACAAAGGCGAGGCCCACTGTTGCCGAAAAGAAGCAACCCACCCAACTGAAGCCATCCAAAGCGAATCAACCAAGGGTGACGACAGAAAGGAACACTAAGGACATAAATCTTGAAGAAGAAATGTTTAACACCTTCGGTAAAAACCTCCCGTCGCTCATGATGAAAGCTAGAAGCACTATACCGAAAGAATATAGCAATTTGAGCACACAAGAAAATTCCGCTGCAATAACTGCATTCTTGTTCAAATTATGCGTTCATATAGCAGATCATTTGACTAACGCGTGCAATGAAATAACATTGTACACGACTATGCGCAGTGTTTTTAGTCGTGTACAATGTTATTTCATTGCACGCGTTAGTCAAATGATCTGCTTTTAGTCTTTTCCTAAAAGTAGACAAACCTCACATAGTGCTACTGAGCGAAACCTGTCTTAATCATCGAAATAACGTATCTTTCGAAAGAAATCGGGGTACAGCCGTCATCATTAACAAGAACATCGCTGCCAAACACATCGTTATCCCGGAGCTGAGAAGCATCGAATCTACCGGTATAGAAATTCAAGTGAACTCCATAGAACATTGTTGGTGCTGAGCATTTTCAACCACGAAGGAAGCAGCGTTTCTATGGGCCACAACCTTGAAGTCCTATATGGCCTTGTTTCATGGCATACCTATGGCCTCATAGAGGAAATTTCAACGCACGGCAAACAATATGGATAGACACAGAAGCCGACAGGACGGGTAACATCATGGTTAAATAGCTAGAGGATAATGCCGAAAGACATTCCTTGCTTGTGATCTCGCAACCTAAGCCAACCTTCCCTAGAACTCCATCGACACTGGACTTCTTCCTGGGGACTTCTTATCTGGCAAATATTCTGCCAGAAATAAGGAACTTCTCCTGCACGACTGTGGGAAGTGACTCCGACCATGAGGCGGTGCTGCTGGTTTTAAACCTCAACCAGCCAATATTTACTATTAACCAACCAGAAGAGGACGCCATCAACTATCATCAGCTGGACGTGGGTAAACTACACGAGGATCTACTGGCGAATATCCAAATGCCAACACCGACGAGGAATCTCACCAATACGGAAATCGACACTGCTATCGATGGATTGGTGGACACAATCAAGAACAACTTATAACAGTAGAAGCGACCTAGAACAAATAGGGCCAGGTTCAGCCATTTACCAGTTCATATTCAAAATCTCTACAACCACAGGCAAAGATTGAGGAAACGTTTGCAGCGAATCTACTGTCGCGAACTGAACACGGTAAATGGCGAATACTAGACCGTTCTCAGAGAGTTGAACTCAAAAACAACACGTGTCGTAGTGCGGTTCAACACCACCATAACACGGTCCTGCAAAATAAACTCAACACAATAAGGTCGGGAACAGATACCGTCAAGAAAATCGACGAGATCATCGGAAAAAGGAAGAAATTGCCACCAACCATAAAGATAAACGGAGGAGATGCGACCGCCCCAGAGGAGAAAGCAGAAGCTTTCGCATCTCACTTCGAGAACAGTTTCAACCCCAAGCCCCCGAAAGATTAGAAGTTCATGGCAGACGTGAGAAACTACGTCAGCAGCATCCAACACCCACGTGCACCTACAGTCAACTCCAGCGAAGACAACCCAGCTGATGACCCGACGGACAACCAGGAGCTTGCAACACCAGGAGATCTCGAGGAAATCATCCATGGAAGTGCGACAAAGAAATCGGCCGGACCGCACAAAATTTCCAACTTCGTCCTTAAGCGGACGCCACACATCGTGATGATACTCCTGTCTATCATCTTCAACAATTGCATCCACAACTCCTACTTCCCAAGTAGATGGAAAGTGGTAAGGTTGCAATTCCCAAGAAAGGAAACGCTGACAATGTGACAGGATATAGACTCTTACCTCATCGGGATCATCCATAGTTTTCTTCATGCCAGGAGATTGTATGTAGAAATAGAAGGAAATAAATCAAGAACGAGGAACATCCAGGCGTTGCACAGGGATCGCGACTGGGACCTATACTGTTTAACATCTACATCGCAGACCAACCGCCATTATCGCCATCTGTTAACTGTTACCTGTTCGCGGACGACTCGTTAACATACTCAACATCGCCGTCACCGCAGATAGCAGCGCGGAGGATTGAACAACAAATGGAGAAGGTCTACTTTTACTATCAGAAGTGGGGCATCCGGATCAACACTAACAAATCGGTCCTCATATGTCTGCGGAGACCAACACGACGAAGTTCCCGAACAGCCAGAAAATGCCGGAGCATCAAGGTAGTGCCACCCAACGGGACAGCTACTTTCCAAGAAATTAGCTATACAAAACTGAAATCCACCCAAACCCAATCGTCAGGAACTTAAGGAGCTCAGTCCCTGGACAACGATTTCTCAATGCACACAACATGCTAAACGAAGAGGTTTTCCCCCCGACATCTTCTACATGCGAGCCGTATCACTTCTTCTCCAGCAGTGTTACAACGTACCATCGAAGCTGAACCTGAACATAACCCCCCTCCCCATCGTTTAAATGTAACTAATTCACTTGTGCACACTTAAAACTATGTTAGACAGTTGTTCATCCGTCGGGCTCCTATTGTTGAGCCGACATATATATATGTATATTCACTGTAGTCTTAAGCTTAAAAAATTTTAAATTGTACATATTTATGTTCAATAAAGAAAAATAAAAAAAAACAAACAAATGAACAAAGCACTCTCGTTTGATACTTCGCTTGTTCTCTACTGTCCTCTGAAAAGTAGTATATGCCATTCAAATTAGCATTGCGCCTATGAAAATTTTATACTACGCTGCTTGGCTAACAGCATCCTTTTGTGTTTGATTTTTATATATTAATTTTTGTCTAATAAATATTATTCTTGTTATTGTTCTTATTCTTGTTCATTGTTCTTGTTCTTATTCTTGTTCGTGTTCTTTTATTGTTGGTGTTCATTTGTTCACTCTGATCAAATAGTTTTAGGATTTATTGGGACATTGATCGCGTTAAACCTTTGTTCGCTTTTCTGAACGTCGTCTTCATCGGACTCCGGACCGCTCTCACGACACGGAAAAGTGAACAAGATCCTCGCACCGTAGATTTTCGTGTAAACTCTTTGGTCAATTGCCTGAATATCGTTTGCATCGGACTTCGGACCGCTCTTACGACTCAGAGAAGTAACCAAAGTTTCGATAAAGAGTTAAGAAAACAGTTCACCCGCGTAACTTTTATTCGCCTGCCCGCTTATTGTTTGTAGATAAAAGTCGTAATATCCTCGCGATACTTTAATTCGTTCGTGTACACCTTGCTCGTTTGCCTGTGCGTCGTTTGCAACGGACTTTGGACCGTTAGCCTCCGTCTAATGAAAAGGGCACCCCTCAACACCCAAGAGGTAGAAATTCATTCCATACATTCGTTTTCCTTGTGGGAATTCTGTACTTCTTGTAAAAATTGCTGAAAATTCGATCGATATTGCAGTTTCAGAGGTTTCTCTTTCTTTTTTCGAAACACATGAATTAGTACCTCTAGGTGTGTTTTCCTTCTTTTTTTAGAACTTTGAGTAACCGTTGTTGCAACTCAGTCTTCCCTCCTACCGTGGATAGGCCTTACGGTAGAAGCTCCTCTTCCAGCCGTTCCACTCGTTAAAGATTAAAATTCAATATTTTTTAACGATCCCACTTCTGACATAAATTTTTACGTTTTTCTACTAATTTACACTGATACATATTATTTCAGGTCCGATCTTTCATTGTTCTAAAATGTAAACACTCGTATACTATCCAGTAATTCTTTTTTTCTTTTTTCTACTTAAATTACTTTTGCCCTACCCACACTTAGAAATATCACACAAAAAATTTGCAATATCAAGCTTTTTATTCTAATAGTTGAATAATACCTACCAATAGCTTGTAAATCTGACACTCTGAGTGTTGTCAGCAGCTCGAAAGAGGTGTTGCCGTGAAGAATTCGAAAAATTGGTGTCGCACTCTATCCACTACGCCACGGCGGCCATATTATACTTTAGATAACAAAGTAAATTTATGGACTCCTAAACGTTGGATCCGCCAATTTTTTTTTATCAAAACGAACAAATTTTAGGATTTCAATAAAACAATTACAACTCATTGTATTGGCACAAAATGAAGGACCCCAATTTGCGCTCCATAAAAACGATGCGTTAACATTTTTTTGCTCATAGGCTCCTCCTACATAGTAAATGCCTATTAATGCCTCTAATTTGTCTTGAGATAATTTCTATTATAGAAAATGGTGTCATCAAATAAATGAACAATGTATTAAAATCTTAAGGTGTCAAAGACACCTAATGGTAGAAATAGGTACATCATGTATTTATCTTGAGTTTCGGGATGAGTACGAGGATTATGATACCACTTAATTAATTTAGCAACTACCATATAAATCGTCAAAAAATAAAATTAGAAAAAAATATTCAACTTAAAAAATTATTTTAAGTCAAAGTATTAATAGTTGTCTTTTGAGACCTTTGGTAGAAATAGTGTAAAATCCAAACAAGAAATGCTTTAGAAAATAAGTGGAATGAAAAATTTATCATTTCGGTCCCTCGATTGAGTGATGCAGCTTTGTAGGCCTTTGTGAGACGAAGAAAGAAGTTATATAAGAACTGGTAAATGTCCATGGCATGCCCTACAAAATGTGCCAATCCTTAGAAATTTAGATTTATGATTTTTATTTTAATGTTCACGTTGCATATATTATGATGGAGAAATGATATATAGGTAATTCATGTTTTTTAATTGTTTTTTGTTTTCACATAACTCTGCCAGAAAAAAGTTGAAAGGCACATCCATGTTGCAATCTTTTTAACATTCATTTCCCTACCTTTATTTCCGAAGCAATATGGTTAAATGAATTCTATAAATTATTCCATTAAATCATCTGCTATGCTCACAAAGCAGAGAACTGCATTTAATATAGTCTTTTTATAAATATCTTATTCAATCAAGTAAATTCGCTAAATTTCATAAGCTTTAAATTTTTGAAAGTTTGATATCTAACTAAGCTCATCAACTTTTGTGACAACATTTGGGTGGGGTTTCTTCTTCTGCCAAATGAACTGAATGATGGCAAATAAAATATTAACTTTTATCATTTATTTAATTTGTGGCATTAACGTCTGACCCGTACCTCCCTATCTTGATATAGCATGTTTTGGTTTTCAAGAAAATACTGGTTTAAGGTTGCAATAGCAAAAGGGAATTTGAACAACAAAATTTTAAAGAGCAAAACTTTTTTTCAATATTCAGTTTTCTATGAAGATATTTATTTTATTATTTATTATATTTGAATTTTCGGACTTATCACTTCAATGGACCATTTTGAATTTGCTTATGTGATTATAATAGAACGAATGGGAACGTTTTACAATAAAAATACTGTACACAGAAAATACATAGTAATACATCCTTCTGTAGTAAAAATAGGAAGAGATTCTTCATAAACAAATCTTATAAAGCCAAAGTGGGAACTATAATATTCGTTTCCATTTGCAGCAGGCAACAAATCAGCCACCGGCTGAAGTCCAAGTAGAAAAATGTAGAAAATTGTTAGAAAAAATGTTTATAAAACAATATTTAACACTTTTAAGTAATAAAAACTACTTAGCAACAAATTAGTTAAGTGTAAATGTTAAAATTGTTTTTTCATTTTGATATGATATGAAAAAATAAATTGTAGTTTGAATGCGCAAGGTAGTATATGTCTATTCTCTATCCTGGCGTGGTGGGTAATATTCTATTCTATTTGCCAAAAGGGCCCAGGTTCGATTACTAGACTAAACACCTCGTACTTTGATTTGGAGCTGCTAATAATGCTCAATACAGTTTGTCAATGTACATTTTGTCAATGGAAAAGATGATCAATTTTTATCAGGGTTGACACATTTGACATTTATGACCATATTCGGACACATGCTTGATTAAATAAATGTAAAAATGGAATAAAGAACGCTAAGATTTCGTAATGGTGACCTTAACGATAGAATGAACTTATGCGAATCTTGGAAAAAATTGTTTAAATTTTGTTTAAGCGAGTATTTTAAAAATAAAACAATATTCGTTTATAACATAAAATCTCTTACACACAGTTGTGGGTTTCTTTAATAAATTAAGAGACATTATCTTTCATAGTAATTTATAAAAGTGGGGGAACAAAACACATGTTTAAATAAACGGTTTAAAATGTTTGGAAATTGGTGTTTTTGGGAACCAAGCTGTGTAGGAATATGGCGCGGCTATTGTGGGTATTTTTCAGCTACAATCACTCTCCCTCAGAGATATATTGAAAGAAACAAATTGTTTGAATTTGTATTGACGTTTAGAATTTCAGTCGTTTGAATGGGGTTTCTATAGGGTCGTCTATGAAATTACAAAGGACGAATGCTGGTTTTAGTCACTCTACTGAAATATTTTTTGGTGTGCCACGGATGTCTATTGTAAGCCTACGGTCAGGTATACGGTTCAGAACTTTGTACGGTACTGTGTATGGTCGTTCTACTGGTATTTTGATGTGGTTGGGTCTCAGGAAAACGTGTGAACATTCAAGGGGTGTTCAATATTTAATATATATATATATATATTGTTTTTAATATATTTTTACATATTTTTATATTTAATGTATATTAAATATATATATTTATATATATATATATATATATATATATTTATATATTAAATTTTTCTTCCCAGCAGACGGAGTGAACTTCGGTTTGAACTTCTTCTTCAGACCCCCCTGTTCCTTCTCTATGTCACTACATGAACTCCTGTTTGCTTTCAGGGTCATAGTGGTGAACCACATAATTCCTCTCTTGATGTCATTTGTTTTGTACTTTCATTCGCTCTCTTTTAATTTCACATTTTAATACTTTCTTCTCATTTTAAATTCATATTTGTTTAAATACTTTCTCTCACTGTAATGGTCAAAAGAGTCGTACTCTAAAATAAAATGTCTCCCTTGACAACGATAATGTGTGGGTTAGCACTGAAAAATCGCGAAATCTCTCGTTCACTTGAATCTCGCCAATATACAGCACCACACCTCTGGCCAGCGATTAATAAGTATCACCAATAAATTTATTTTTTTTTTTTTGCAATTGTTATTTGAAGTTTATTGGTTTCGTTTATTTGGCAAATTTCCTTTTCTTGTGTGGTGCTTTCCAAGACATATTGGTCCTTCGTGTAGCCGGATTCTCTTCTTTTTTTTATTACTATCTGTGTTGAAATTCGTTGAATAATTGTTTCTTCATTGAAGTACCACGCGTGCACACTGAAGTAGTTCGTGTGCTGGTGAAAAATCAAACCCTATGCAATAAAATTTCTTGCAAAATCAGTTTAAATGATAGCACGTGGGTTATAGTTATTATAAGTTTCAGACGCGAGTTACACCGAAGCGTGGGATCGACTTGAAAGGCGATTTAGTACAGTCATTTGTGAAAACGTTTTTGTCACTCTCGTCGATAACTGTAACAAATGCATCGATGCTTCCTAAAATTACCGGTGGAGCCGATGAGGTAATGCCGTTTATGCAAGAGATCACATAAGCTTTATCAATGTACTCAATTTCTTGAATTAGACATCTCATCGCGTCGAAATTTTACAAAAACTTACTCAATTTGTTACTGCTGTCTTCGACCGGGTCATTCGGCAAACAAATGTAAATCATCGTATCGTTGCCACATTTGCAAGGCTCGACACCATCGCCTTGTTCATCAAGATGAGCCTACGAATTCTTCACCTGCACCTGCATCGGCATTACCACATTTACCTTTAACTTCGTCGTCAAGTTGTGGACTTGATCCCTCTGCTATTGGCCCACTGGTTAGTAACCATTCGTTGGAATTGAATACTCATTTGCAAACGGTTTTATCAACCTTTGTTACAAAAATAAAAAACAAGTGGGGTCAGCTGATTGACATTCGTGCATTGTTAGATACGGGGTCACAGTCGTCGTTCATATCCGAAGCTTGTGCATAGAAACTCGGGCTTTCTCGAACTCGCGCCCGCATCCCAATAACGGGATTAAGATCAGCACAAGCGGGATACACCAAAGGCTATGTTTTCTTTCTTCTCTTATCTCGCTATGATTCTGCACAATTACATGTTGATGCCTGTGTGTTGGGAAAATTAACATCTTATTTACCTTCAAAATCATTTGACGCATCAACCTGGGAATATATTAAGCATTTGGAACTGGCAAATCCCACCTTCAATGTATCTTATGGGGTTGATATTATTCTGGGAGCTGGTAAGGTTTGGTCTCTGTTAAAATCAGAACGAGTTTTTGGACCACATGGGAAACCGATTGCTCAGAATATTTCATTTAAATGGGTGATTTTCGGCGAGCTGATTGGTTCAGAGTTGCAGAATGGACTTTCCGCTTTTCATTCTTCTGTGGATTTGGACGCTCTTCTACAACGATTTTGGCAGTTGGAAGAAGTTCCACCTCAAGACTCGGATACTATTTTCAACGATCCAGCGGAGAAACATTTCGTGGAAATCTTTTCTCGGGCAGCGGGCGGAAAATATGTTGTGCGTCTACCGTTTAAAACCTCTGAACGCAAGTTCGCAGGCACACTGCAGTCGGCGGTATTACGACAGCATTCGATGGAGCGTCGGTTCTAAAATAATCCTGAACTTAAACACAATAATGCCACATTTATAAATGAATACCTCGAGCTTGGCCATATGGAGTCAATCCCTCGCGACGAAATCTATAAGAACCCTTCGCGTCAATGTTACCTTCCCCACCGTCCTGTTTTTAAACCAGACAGCTCACCAACCAAACTTCGCGTCATGTTTGATGGCTCGGTGAAAGCCTTAGACGGTAAATCCTTCAATAGTCAATTGTGGATCGGTCCGGCAATACAGCGTGATCTAATTGGAATGTGCTTACGCTTTCGGCAACATTTGTTTGCTTTTACATCGGATATCGTCAAAATGTTCCGTCAAATATGGGTTGCAGATCAAGATTTGGATAATGGTATCAACGTATTGTTTGGCGTCAATCTGCAAATCAGGAAATTAAACACTATCGGCTAAAAACGTTTACTTATGGTACTGCTTCAGCTCCATTCTTATCTGTTAGAGTTGTGCAACAGATCGCGAGTGATTACCAATTAGAATATCCCAACGCTAGCCGTGTTTTGCTATGTGTCTATGTGGACGACATAATGGCGGGCGCGAATTCAGTTGAACATTTGTTGGAATTAAAGTCGGATCTTTTTATGCTACTTTCGAAGGCTTGCCTAAACCTTCGCAAATGGAGTTCGAATTGTTGGGCTTTTCTCGCAAAGAAAAAGGCGGATGACTGCGAATACTTATTTGTCGATCCAGAGCGAGCACAGGCCCTTTTCAAAGTGTTAGGTATGTTTTGGAACCCTGCTGCAGATGTATTTTCCTATCGTTTAACTTTGACCAAACCGTGCCCCCACTTACGCGAAGAACCTTGCGTTCCGAGATATCAAGAATTTTTGATCCGTCCGTCCCTCAGTTGTGCTCTTCAAAATAATGTTTCAGAAGCTGTGGTCTGCTGAGTTAAATTTGGGTGGAACTTTATGCAGAATGAGAAAATTATCGCAATCAATTGCCCTACTTCGAACGAATTCAAGTTCCTCGAAACATTTATTCGTACGAGGGCGGGATCGAGCTACACGAATCTTACGACGCGTCGTCACTTGCGTACGCTGCCGTAATTTATGGCCGTTTAATATCTAACAACGTTGAAACAAGGATAACAAAAGTTGCGGATAAAACTAAGGTACTTTGCTATTAATAGTGGTGCGATTCAGAAATCGTCCTTCATTTGTTATCGTCACCCCCACGGTGTTGGACAACCTTTGTAGTGAACCGGACAGCTGCAATTTTAGAAACGGTTCCAAGACACTGTTGGCATTACGTACCTTCAAAATTAAACCCAGCTGATTGCGCGTCACGTGGTGTGCCTCCTTCGAATCTATTTTCGCATTCCCTCTGGTGTTCAGGTCCAAATTGGTTATCTCAATCTGAGGAACATTGGTCCTACTCTAATCTGTTTTCAAATTTAGCCGAAGAAAATGTGTTAAACGTAAAGAACGGTCAGTTCCAATACGTGTACTTGTCACATCGTGTGGAGGTCACACGTGTGGATGAGTCACATTGTGGATGAGTTGATCGAAAGGTTTCATCTTGGTTTCGTTTGCAACGCGTTTAAAAGGTAATTTAAAGTTTGTGCTTAATTTGAAATCGTCAACACCCCGTCAAACATCGTATGGACGTACAAGTGTGGAACAACGCAAAGCAAAGGTGACTATTTTAAGGTGGGTGCAGCAAAAGCTTTTTGGTGACGATATTCGCTATTTGAGTACAACACACCAGCTTCTCCCTAAATCAAAGTTCCTGAAGAACTCGTTATTTCTGGATCAAGACGGACTCCTCCGCATTGGTGGTCGACTAAAACATGCTTGTGTTCCATTTAATTTAAACCATCCAATAATTTTACCCAAAAACAGCCCTGTATCTAAGCGCATATGCTATATGCATGCAGGTGTGTCAGAAACATTTGCATTTGTCGGGCAAGAATTTTAGATAATAGGAAGTCGCAATCTCATTCGCCGAATCGTACATGAGTGCAAACGATGTTTCATGCAGAGAAGGATTACAACACAACAGATTATGGGGGATCTACCATCTCATCGCATCGAATCAAGCAAGTCATTTTCCAAATCTGGGTGTGATTACGCTGGCCCACTCACTATAAAATTGTCCCGCTGTCGCAATGCCAAAACTTCTAAGGTATATATTGCCTTGTTTGTTTGCTTTTCGACCAAAGGAATACATCTGGAGTTGGTGGGCGATCTTACCACAGATTCGTTTATCGCAGCCTTGCATCGTTTCGTATCCCGTCGTGGCAAATGCACAAACATATACAGTGACAATGGCACAAATTTTCAGGACGTTCATCCAAATTAGTAATGGGGCAAACTCATAATGACGTCATCACTGCTGCTCTCACCAAGGACAGTATAAATTGACACTTCATACCCCCTTCTTCGCCACACTTTGGTGGCTTATGGGAGGCCGGTGTGAAATCAGTTAAGCTTCATTTGCGTCGTGTTGTAGGCAATGCAATTCTTACTTTTGAAGAACTTTGCACTGTACTCACACAAAAGTCATTCTTAATTCTCGTCCTCTGTGTGCAAACTGATGTTGACTTGAATTCATTAACCCCAGCACATTTGCTCATAGGTGAGCCACTGACTGTCGTTCCAGAACCAGCGAACATTGATGTTCCAATCAACCGTCTCTCACGATGGAATCATGTGCAAAAAATGGAACAAGGATTCTGGAAGAGATGGCACAGCGAGTACCTTTCGGCGCTACAGGAAAGACCGAAATGGCGAAGACAAAAAACTAACTTCAAGCCTGGGGATCTAGTTGTTATCAAAGAACCCAACACACCCTAACGAAATGGATGTTAGGCCGCATCGATTCAGTCAACCTAGGTGCTGATAACATATCGTAGTTCGAGTCGTATCCGTTCGGACAGCAACGGGTACCTTTCTCCGACCAATAACAAAACTGGCTCTTCTAGCGATGTCCTGAAACTTATTCCAGGGGTTTTAAATTTGTTCTTAATTCTTAAGTACCACCTACATACTACTATACTACCTGTATAATCTATCATGACATATTATACACTTCTTATAATCCATAATTCAACTCTTGCTGTAACATGTCATTTGTTTTGTACTTTTATTCGCTCTCTTTTAATTTCATATTTTAATATTTTCTTCTCACTTTAACTTCATATATGTTTAACTCGACTTCTTACGATTTGCTAAAACATGAGTCATAAATTACTCTAATCATTCATACTTTCTCTCACTGTAATGATCAAAGGAGTCGTGCTCTAAAATGTCTCCCTTGGCAACGTCAATGTGTGGTTTATGAAAATTATTGCTTGAAAGAGAGCAATTCTTAGCCCTAGCATTGAAAAATCGCGAAATCTCTCGTTCACCTGGATCTCGACAACATACAGCACCACGCCTTTTTCCAGCAATTTATAAGTATCACCAATAAATTTATTTTTTTTTGCAATTGTTATTTGAAGTATTGGCGTTTTGATTTATTGTTTTGGTTTATTTGGCAAATTTCCTTTTGTGTGGTGCTTTTCAAGCAAATACTATTACTTCATACATAAGTCAATTTATATATATATTACCACAGCTTCACCGATACTGACATTATATTGAACGCCCCTCGTATGTTGGTATATAAGAATGTTATTATTTCCAGAATGATGACTGCCAGCAGTTGTCAGTTGTGATTGTTTTTAGTGTACCAAATCAGAATATCCATTTGGAGTAAAAGCTTTTCGATACTGTTTCATGGGAACTGCTTCTGGCCGGCGAGTAAAACGGTCCAACATAGTAAGACATTATATATATAGCCAATCACTTCCGGAAGTACTATGATGTCCAGTGTTCATAGTCAAATATCTAATCAAATTCTTTTGGCTTAAGATGCATATGCTTGCTAATCTTCGATCGTTGCCAGTTGGAATGAGAACGAGTCCATTATGTGACATCACTGTTGAGCGATGTAGCGTTCTTCAATTTGTTTCACTGGAGCTCTTGTTTTAGGATGTGAAAAACGTATTGCACCAACAACGTTTTTCCGGAGCGCTGCTGGTATGAAAGGATGTATACGGGATGTTTAAATGTCACAATAAATGAATATTCCAGGTTGGATTGTTAGTTCCTGTAGATGTAGTGATGAGCCTCCTGTTATTAGTGTTGTAGTTCTCTGTCGGTTTTTGATTTTTTTTATTTCACCAGCTGAAATTGGAGTTGGCATGGTTTTTTATTTATTCGCGTCAATGTATCTACTATTGAATTTTCATTTTCCGATATATGTACAATATGTCGAGATTGGCGTGTTAAAGCCTTTCTCAATAAGTAAGTTAAAAGCTTGTGGCCAGTCCTTATCACAATTTCTCTACACTCGAGATGTTGGAAATACTTTGCAGCACAGTATATTGCCAGTAATTCTTTATCGTAGGCACTTGTGAAGGCTTATCTTTTGCCGAGAAGAATCCTATGGGCTGCCAGTGGTTGTCAAAATGTTGACCAAGGTATGATCCAATTGCTTGATCTGAAGCGTAGGTTGTTAAACATATTCCACTCTATTCGTCGCCTATCTTCCTTGCGGGAGTCTTCGAAGTACTAAGTTGACTTCTAGGCGTTTAGTACCACATGTTGCAATTGGTGTGTTGTTTGCAGCAAAAAGTTGAAATCCATCTGGACTTGATTAATGTTTGAGGTTCGTTGTTGTTTGCTGATCGAAAATGAATAGCCTTTTTCGACGATGCCTCCATTGTTCGACAAAATTGCACAAATCGGAAGTAGTTTTATTCACATGGAGAAGGCCGTCCATTTGAGCAAACTACAACTCTGGATCGGCATGAAAGGCGGAAAATGTTTATTGCACCCACTTGAGAATCCGTTGATAACGAAGTTGCCGATGTGACTTGAGGTGGTTGTTTCACATCACTTTCGGGGCTGTTATTTACAGAATTGATGAATTTGATGAATTTGTGGACATCTTGATTCTTAAATTTATTTTCATTAACTGCATTTAATTTAACTGAAACTGTACTAAGAATTTTTTTTTGCCTTTGCAAAATAGTCGGGATCACCAAATGTGGGCTTCCTTAATAAATTCACAGATGCTAATTTCTTTATTCAAGATTCATGTTTTGTCTTTTACATTAATTTATAAAAGTGGGGAGGACAAAATATATGTCTAATTAAACTATTTCAAATGTTTGAAAGCTGGTATTGTTGGGAAGTTAGCCATGTTGAAGTCTAGATGGCGCGACTATTTTGGGTATTGCTCTCCTACACAGTTCAGCTGCTGCTGAGAGAAAATTGTTGAACTACATTTTGAAATTATTAATAATATTTTGTTGGCCAATGAGTTTCAAGATCAACAAAGTATATACTGTTTGATCTTATTTGAAATGCTGTTGAAAAATAATATTTTGTGTTTCTAAGGAACTATTCGTTATTTGACATTCTTATTTAATACAAATAAATACCACAATTACATATTGATTTTTTCAACTGTCTTTTGTTTATTTTTAATCATAGGCAAAATTATGTGATTTGTGCAATTATGAAGAACATAAATGTGGTAAATTCCTTGTTTTTAATTTGCAAATTTTTATTCAGTTTTTGCTTCAGTTGGTCATTTTTATTTTCAAATTTCGATACACGTGTCAACCTTGAGTTTTACCATTAGAAGTTTAGAAAATTAAACTGAATTTCACTATTACTCTTAAAACAATAATAATAACAAACATAACACAAGTAACTTCTGGAGAAGTTAGCTAGGCCTTGCAATTTATCTAAAGCTTTTTAATTTGGGAGATATCATTTCATTTAAAGTGTCATTTGAATCAAGGGACATGTGGCATGTTGTTAAGATCGGAATAGGTAATAACGCGTCATGTCCCCCTTGTTCATTACTTCGTTCTATTACAAATGTTATTATTATTATTGTTAGTTGACTTAGTAAGTTCGAAAAAAAAATTGCATTGAGATAATTAAACAAATTTAATCTTTGAATTTCTGTTGAACGATTTGTTTAAATAAAAATATCGGTTCTAATGTATTGTGTTATATATAACAATCGATCGGATAACCCTCCCCTAATCTTTTTATCACTACCTTACCTTAACTCCGCAATCTCCATGAAACCTCTAAGACCATAATACCTGCAGTCTCCACTAGTCGTTTCGTCAATATTGAATCGCAATTATTTCAAGTAAGGAGCAAAGTATTTTTATAAGGCAATCATAAATTACAATCAAACTTTTAAAAATATAATGTTTATAAAATGAACCGAATTTCTCGCATTAAACTATTATACTTTCTTAATATATATAAAACATTTCTAAATGATATTTATAAACAGTCTATATTAAATACATTTCTGTGCATTGTGCGCATGGCCCATCCTTTCATGGAACAATTTATAAAAAAAATGTAACCATATTTTCTCGCAAATAAAAGTAGGAACATTTTTTTCTCGCAAAATATAGAAAAAAAATAAACCACTTAAAAAAACACAAACCCCGTGAACATCATTTCTCCGCAGAAATATGTGCAACAGAAACATTAAAATAATTGTCAGAAATCGGAATCTATAAAAATTGACACATTTTGTATGGTATGGAATGGACATTTATCAGCTTTTGAACCCAAATACGAGGGGCGTTCAATATATTCTCGGTATCGATATGAAGGAAAATGCGAATTCAATTTAAATTATTTTTACTTTTCAATATTATCTCCCCTAACATCAATGCATTTGTTACATCTTCAGATAAGCTGTTTTAAACCCTCAAAAACCCTGTTTGTCTGCAAAATACCCATTTATTACCGACTTGAGCTCTTCATCATCCGAAAATCTTTTATCACGAAGACATTTTTTCAAATCCGGAAACAGGAAATTATCACTAAGGGCAAGGTCTGGACTATAGGGTGGGTGTTGGATTTCTTCGATACCACAACTCGCGCAGGAGCCTTTGAAACTCGCGTCGTGTGAACAGGAGCATTGTCATGCAAAAGCAACACACCCGCTGCAAGTTTACATCGTCTTTTCTTTTTATTTTCCTCCCGCAAATTATTAAAAATGGAAGCGTAGGATGTGGCGTTAATGGTTTCACCTTTTGTTTGTACTTCATGAGCAAGATTCCCTTTGAGTCCCAGAAAACTGTGGCCATGAGCTTCCCTGCAGACGGAGTGAGTTTGAACTTCTTCGGAGGGTCTGTTTTATATGCCACTGCATGGACTCTTGTTTGCTTCCAGGGTCATAGTAGTGAACCCATGTTTCGTTCCCAGTAACAATTCGATCCTTAACACCGCCCGCGTTTTCACTACACATCTGCAAAAGCTCTCTACAGCATGCGATTCTCACTTTTTTCTGAGGCGCTGTGAGCATTCGTGGCACCCAACTTGCCTGACATTTGAAAGGTTAAGATGGTCATGAAGAATGGTGTGAATAGTACCAGTTAAAGGCTTGGTGATCTCTACGATCTCTGCCATCATTTTTGATGCTTTCTCCAGTACAAGCAGTAGCGGGGACGCCGGAGCGGAGGTCGTCTCTCTCTCTCTCTTTAAAACTGACTTTTTCCTTGTTTAGTGAAATATTTAATTACAACGCGATGCTCAATTTGCACCACCATCGTCTCAATTGTCATTATGATTCTGTTTAACTAGAGATAAAACGCGAATTAATAATCACATTTATGTGAAATATAATAATAGTATTACTTGATAAATATTTCATAAATATATATAATCACAGCTTCACCCCTATACCGAGAATATATTGAACGCCACTCGTATGCGCTTTTTAATGAATTTGTCTAGTTCGCAAAAGCGAACAACAACAGAAGCTGAGTCAGAGTATTTAAAGTAAAAGTAAGAAAGTAAGCTATCGAACAATTGTAAGCTTAGTTTTAAGTGCACTTAAACGACAGTGTAGTGATAGGGAAATTATAAGCCCCTAAGTGGCTCTAATAACCAAAAGGAACAAAAAGGAGTCAGTTATCCTGACAGCCGCCCTAACCAACAGAAGCAGCCTTAACGTGAACCAACAACGTTAAGATGAAATGCTACGTAGATTAATAATTTTACTGTTAAGTCATATAAAGAAATCTATTAAAAGAGAATATTTCCAAATTATACTTTTGTAAGAAATAGTAAATTGTTTCATAAATTCCTTACCTCTCTGTGGCTAGCAAGCGGTTCCCACATCTGGACATTCACAAACGGACCTGGCGATCTCCTGATCAATCAACCGTCAAGCAGATTGATCACGTTGCGATCAACGTCAGACACTCCTCCAGTATTCTCTATTTCCGAACCTTCCGACGTGCAAACATTGACTCGGATTATCACCTTGTTGTAGCCATGGTAAGAACCCGGATATCGAGAGAGCAACGGAGTCGAGAAAGGCCAAAACGGTTTGATGTCGAAAAGCTACAATCGCAACCGATTGCTGTTAACTTTGCCGACCGAGTCTCCCTGAAACTCGCTCAGATTTCGACGCTTCCTGCACAAAACATAGTAGAAGACTGGAAACGTTGTCAAGAAGCGATCAAAGAAGCTGCCACTGATGTGCTGGGTTTCACGTCACCACCCAGAAGGAACCCATGGTTTGACGACGAGTGCAGGCAAGCGCACGCAGCCAAACAAGACGCCTATAAGGCGACGCTGCATCGAACAACGTGGGCTGTTCGTGAGCTCTTCGAACAGAGAAGAAAGGAAAAGCATCGGCACCTAAAAAGGAAAAAAAAGGACCATGAGAAGCGCGCGGTCGAGGAAATGGAAAGGTGTTATGGCAGAAATGAAGTCCGAAAGTTTTACCGAAAGATAAAGCAGCTATACGGAGGATACAAGGTTCGGACCAAAGCCTGCCAGGACCAAAACGGACAACTCGTAGTAGAGTCGCAGTCTGTGCTGAGAATTTTGAAGGATCATTTCTGCAGACTCCTAAACGGCGATGACGATCCAAAACCCGCTGTTAGGCAGAATGTTCCACTCAATTTGGACGAAGCTTAGACAAGCATTCCGTCCTCCCAACTTAGACGAGGTGAAGATAGCAATATCCAAGCTGAAGTCGAACAAAGCTGCTGGAGCGGACGGACTGTCCGCAGAACTATTTAAAGCAGCTGGAGATGACCTGGTTGGGCGCATGCAACAGCTCATCTGTAAGATGTGGTCGGAGGAAAGCATGCCCGATGAGTGGAATCTCAGCGTCGTTTGCCCGGTTCACAAAAAAGGAGACCCCTTTGACTGTGCCAACTACCGAGGGTTAAGTTTCCTGAACATCGCATACAAGATCCTCTCAGCCGTATTGTGCGAGCGTCTGAAGCCATTTGTCCATGACCTGATAGGTCCCTATCAGTGTGGTTTCAGGCCAGGGAAGTCCACAATAGACCAGATCTTCAAATTACGGCAGATCCTGGAAAAGACCCAAGAAGTGCAAATTGACACTCACTACCTATTCGTCGATTTCATACAGTGCCATGTCTAGTTTTGGCATTTCTACCAAACTCGTCAGATTGTGTAGGATGACGATGGAGAACTCTCGCTGCTCCGTGAAGGTCGGTAACGAACTCACCGAGACCTTCAATGTCAAAAAAGGTTTTAGACAAGGCGACGCACTGTCATGTGACTTCTTTAACATCATCCTCGAGAAGATCGTGCGTAACTCACAAGTCAACACCAGAGGCACGATCTTCCAGAAGTCAGTTCAATTGCTAGCATACGCTGATGACATTGACGTGATTGGACGAACACAGCAAGGCGTCAATGAGGCGTTTGCTGGCATTGAAGCGGAAGCGGCTAAAATGGGTCTGGCGGTAAATGAGGGCAAAACTAAGTACATGCAGTCATCAAGGAAGGACACACAACATCGACGTCTCGGACGGAGCGTCACACTAGGCAGCAGAAACTTCGAGGTTGTCAAGGACTTCGTCTATCTCGGCTCCGCGGTAAATAGGGACAACAACACCAGTACCGAAATCAAATGCAGAATTACTCTTGCCAATCGCTGTTTCTTTGGGCTTAAGAGGCAATTGAGTAATAAAGCCCTCTCTCGAAATGCGAAGCTCGCTTTATATAACAGCTTGATCATCCCCGTCCTACTTTATGGCGCGGAGTCTTGGACGTTAGCAAAGGCGGATGAGGAAGTCCTTAGTCTCTTCGAGAGAAAAGTTCTGCGTGCGATTTTCGGTCCTGTTTGCGTTGATGGCATCTGGAGGAGAAGATTTAATGACGAACTCTATGGGCTGTACAGCGACATGCGCCTGGTCAAGCGTCTACGGATACAACGCTTAAGATGGCTAGGCCATGTAGAGCGTATGGACACCACTGCTCCGGCCCGAAAAGTCTTTGAATCCGTGCCATTGGGACAACGCAACAGAGGACGACCTAGACTAAAATGGCGCATACAAGTGGAGAAGGACCTCAACCAACTGGAGACAGCTGGCGAAAGATCGTGCTGGCTGGAGAGGCATGTTGGTTGAGGCCCAGGTCCACTAACTGCTAAAATGCTAAATTAGGAAAAAATATCAAACTGCCTTACGCTGCATTATCCAGACAAAAGGGATTTAGGAACCCTAGAGTACCGAATGACCACATTGGTACAAGGCAATAGTATCATCCCCGAATTCTATCAGACTGTTTACCATCCCTTATCACTAATTTTAAGCAAGTTGGGATCTATGGAAATGAGCCAAGAGTCAATGAACAACATGACTCAGTGTTATAGGGACAAAACCCTTGACACTTTTGTTAGAGGGCTCAAAGCCGACTTACCTACGTTACTCAGTATCCCTGAACCAGCTGATCTTCCGCAAGCACTACATCTGTGCTTGAAGTTGCAGAATGTTGATTTCAGCATGCAAACAACTCGCAGTCTAGTTCTCGAAAAACATCTCACCAATCGCCTCCTCTGGTTCCCCCAAGAAGGAACAGCCAGGACCAATACCTGCCCCGAGACGCGAATTTCACCGGGAATTACTCCATAATTCGCGAAATGCCCAGCCACCTCAGTTCTTTATTGAGTCATATTAACAGAGAAATCAGCACACACAACAACGGCAACCGGCAAATCAACGCCCACTTTCTCCGAAGCCTATGGACGTCGACTATTCCATCAAATTTCAAAAGGTTAACTACCGGAATAGACCCCGTAAGCAATAAACCGTGCCCCAGAAACGACAATACTCGCAACATGTTCACCAGCCACACAAAATGCAAAGAGTCTACCACGCTGAAGTTCCCGATCCGAATGAAACGACGCCAGACGCATACGAAGCAGAACAAGAAAACCAAAACTATGACGAATACTACGAACCTCAACTTGACGAACCAGAAGCACTTGACGACATATTAAGGCCCTCTTCGCTTTCTTGCTTCGAACACATCTCAAAAAGCGGAGAGAAATTAAAATGTTTACTAGACACAGAATCAAATAAGAATTAAGTTAAGCCTAAGCTTATTAGTAGCCCTCTCCCGAAGGAAAAACGTTTCTAAGTTCATTCAGTCGGGGGAAGCGTAGAAATCACACTCCATTCGTTTGTCAATTGTTTAATCATAACGTCGACAAAATGACATTCTTTATTCTCCCTAGTCTCATTTTGTTCGACGGTATAATAGGAAACGACACTTTAAGGAAATTAAACGCGGTCATTCACACAAAACAAAACTATATGACAATTTACCCAAATATTTCAGCACTACTCAAACAACATATTTCGCAACTAATTAATAACATTTTTCTAAGAGCCTCTCACATGAGTGAGGAACACTCGAACAAACTTAAAGGCTTAATTAAGGATTGCTCCAATCTCTATTCTAATCCCGATAAAAAACTAACCTATACTACCACCGTAAAAGGTGAAATCCGAATGAAACCAATGAGCCTATCTATTCCAAAAACCTTTCAAAAAACAAACTCATTTATTGAGACAAAAAAGCCTTGGAAGCATTCAATAAAGTAAAATATTCACTTGTTTCACCAGACGTAGTTCTGTTGTACTCTGATTTTCAAAAAGAATTTGAGTTGACGTCTTAGATTATACCATCGGCGGAGTCCTTCCCCAAAATGGCAAGCCAATTACATTCCTCTCAAAAACTCTGAACAAGACCAAAGAGCATTATGCAACCAACGAGAAGGAGATGCTCGCCATTATATGGTCTTTAAATTATTTAAGAAATTTCCTTTACGGATCACGAAAAGTGAATATTTTTAATGATCATCAACCCCTCACATATGCCTTAAGTAACAAAACCACCAATAGTAAAATGAAATGGTGGAAGGCTATTTTAGAGGAGTATAATTACGAACTCAGGTATAAACCTGGAAAAGCCAATGTAGTGGCCTACTCTCCCTCAAGGCCTCCTCAAGTATCAAAAATTCACTCAATGACTCAATAGCTCTAGTGACAGTTTAATAGCCACTGTCAAAACACCAGTAAATGTAGTACAACCAATTAGTAATACAAATAGGCTAAGAAAATAATTACGAAATTAAAATCCAATTTAAACCAGAATACACAGAAGAAGATTTGATAAACATATTCAAAAAATATCTAAATCCTAATACTATAAACGGACTCTCGACGAATGAAGAAACTATGAAAAAGTACAGCAAATTTATCCGCTCCACTTCAAAGACTAAAGTATCAGAAATACGCAGAAAATTGTAGATGATATTCCCAGCGAGACCGAGCAACAAGCAAAAGTTTTAAAGATCATCATCAAAAATTAAAACCATAATAAACCGTTGCGAAAAGAAAATACATACGAAAGACACCCTAACAAACCTCACTTGAAACCTACACCCATCCCTAACTATCCAGGACACATCACCCATTCATCTTTTCTACTGAGAAACAACTCGAACTAACAGCCGTTGGCAAATTCACGAAATTTGATCAAGCTAAGGTCATTCCATCACGTTCAATAGAAGATATTAAACGACCATTACAGGATATTATATTCTTCATTTGCATACCTGAAATTGTTGTAATATGGTAGACAATGAAAAAGCGCACAACTTTGCCTCAATAACTTCAATGTTAGAAGATGATCTCCAAATCAAAATTTTTAAAACACCTCCATATAAAAGTGAAGTGGTCAAGTCGAGCGTTTTCACTCCACGCTATCCGAGATCATGAGATGCCTCAAGTCCGACGCACCTCCACGGTCGTTCGAAGAACTATTAGAACGAGCTGTAAATGAATATAATTTTACTATACACTCAACTACTGGTAAGAAACCAATATAACTTTTTCTTGGACGAATACCAGGACTACACCCAGAAAAACCACATCGAGAAACTAAGAAGTAAACAGGCAAAAGACAATAAACAACACAACAAAAAAATGAATACAATCAAAGATTATAAAATAGGACAAATCATTTTCGTTAAAAATAATAAGAGAAAAGGCTCCAAATTGACTAGTAGATACCGACAAGAAATAGTTGAAGAAAACAAAAACTCCACAGTGATAACGAAACCGGGCAGGCTAGTGCATAAAAGTAACATTAGAAATTAACATTTGTTCTTTCAGATATGCCTTTTGCAACTGCTAAGCAACCATGCTTTTCTAACGCACACATAGTAGCTTTTCACGTTTGATTGACAAAAATACAGGACGGAAACTTTAAATTAATACACTTTATTGATTTGGATCAATACGACCAATTTATATCCGCAACAACCCCAATCCTTAATCTTGAATCAATCCTAAAATAAACCCTATTTCCTTTGCTATCACATGAGCTGCAACAAATTAAGAATCTCTTGCATAACTTGAAACCGCGAATCACGAAGTGCTCTTTAAACTTCATAGGCAGCACCTGGAGATGGATTGCTGGCAATCCAAACCATGATGATTTCGTTACCATTAAAAGTAAAATCACGAATGTTCTAGAAAATAATAGCAAACAGTTTGTAATTAACCAATTATACAATGAGAAAATGAACAATATCACTAAAGTTCAGAATGAAATACAAAAATTATTAAAAGAAAACAGTAAAATAAGTCTTGAAGCAATAACAAACGTACAATACAAAATCGAACTCTTAAAGGAAGAAATAGAAAATATTAATTATGCTATTCACTGGGCTAACAACAATTCGTTCATTTTGTCAATAAAAGAAATAGAAATTGCTACAAGCGTCATTAATAAACAACAGTTACAATACAATAGAAGAAGCATTAGTTTTTGCATAAATAAAAATTATAGGTAATAGTTCAGTAATACTCTACATTGTAAACATCCCATTAACGACAAATGAAGTCTATGAAAGCCTTATTATTATAATTCTCTATCTATATATAATCCCAAGGATGAAATTGAGACTAGAAACGATATATGTTTTCCTAGAATAATGAATAGTATCTCAGCCAACTGTAACACTGTCAACAGTCAGCATATTCCAGCTATAAACGAAATATCAACTGGCAATCTACTGTTAAATCCATTTATCGGAACCTTACTAGTTGAAAACACCACCCATAATCGTTCGTTCACAGTAAAATTCCATGACACTATTGTGAATATCAACGGGAGATCATTTATCTCCAGAGAAGAATCAACAACGAAAGTGTTACCAGCAATACTCCAGCCCAACCCAAAGGAGAAAAACTGCAAGGAACTGCTATCCCTGGAGATGATGAAGGACCTTCACATAAACAACTAACGAAATTCTTATGCTACAAAAAGAAGAAAATGCACATCAAACCACCACATACGCGTTCATCTCCTGTCTTAGCCTACTCGCTATAATTACTTCAATCCAAAAACTTTTACCCAAGCGAAATAGCACCAAGGTCACCATCGGAATTCCAAATGAAAAGATCCAGGAAAAACATATTGAACCGAAAACCCAATGTGCTTCAACACCTCGACATGCCAGAAAAGATTCAACGACCTCCCATAATTCTAACACCAGCAGATGGTGTAAAGTACACCTGCATGCGCAAACCCCGAAATGAAGAAACGCTGACCAAGAGTCTGGTGCATTCGCTGCACAATCAATCGTTTCCCACGGCAGCGAACAACAACAAAAGCTGAGTCAGGGTATTTAGGTTATAAAAGTAAGCGATCGAACAATTGCTTGAAATATCTCAGTCATTTTCTAATATATTAAAACGAATTAAATTGCATATGAAACTGCAGTTTAATACTTTTGCAGTAATCCAAGCACATTTATTGTTAATTCTTTAATTTTGCCAACTAAAGGTTTAAATCTAAAATAGTGCAAATTGATCGACCAAAAAAAATTGAGACATTTGTTTTCCAAGAACAGAAATAATGTTACCTCCGCTATTCTGTCAAATTGTTTACAATTGCATATTTACCAATAAATGGTATACAGACGTCCCATGATATGATAGCCTTAATAATTGATTATTATGAACAAAATTATAGAATTCGCGAAATTTCTTCAGTGGTTAACAAACCTAAATCAACAGTCTTCAATATTATAAAATCTTTTAAAGATAAAGGTTTTCTTCATCGCGTTTCGGAAGGGAAAGGCCTTCCAAATTTTTACGGATCGAAATAAAGAAAGCAATTTAAAGGTGGTAAATAGAAACCCGAAGAAGAAAGAAAAACTGGCAGAAGTTCATCCGCAAACAGTGCGCGATTTTTCATAAAAATGATCTAAACGCACGCACACCTCGCAAAAAGCCAGACTTATCAGAAAGAAACATAAAAAAGCGATGGATGAGTTCTGGAATCAAGTAATTTTTTGTGACGAATCAAAATTTAACATTTTCGGTAGTGATGGCCGACGCTTTTTGTGGAGGAGGGACGGAAATGCTTTGGATCCCAAAAATGTCACTTCTACATTAAGCAGTTGGTTCTCTTCATGTAATTTAAGGGAATTTAACAAAGTTTGGATACGTTGATATCCTAAAATGTTGTATCCCCAAAACCAAAGAAAAATTGGGACTACCGGCGGGTGTAACGCTGTTGCATGATAATGATCCAAAGCATAAAGTATGTCAAAAGATTGGTGTGTTTGGAACAAAAAAAAGTTGTTGCATCCCTCCAAAAGTCGGGATCTTATTCCTACAGAGCACCTTTGGGCTCTTTTAGAAAAGAAAGTTCGAAAAAGAACCATTTGTACTAGAGAAGAGTTAAAGACAGCATTGTTTGAAGAATGGCAAAAAAATTCCATCGGCTGTAACAAAAAACCTGGTCAGATTGATGAACAGAAGATTTGCAGGAAGTTATAAAAGCAAAAGGACAACACACAAAATATTAAAACCAAAAAATTATTTTAATTTTTTGTAATTGTCCCAGTTTTTTTTGGCCGATGAATTTGCACTGTTTTTGAATCAAACCTTGAGTTGCTAAAATTAAAAAACAGTAACAGTTCAGTTTGGATTACTGAACCCGTATTAAACTGCAGTTTCATATGCAATTTATTTCGTTTTAATATATTAAAAATGGCTGAGATATTTCAAGCTGGATTTGAAGGTAATAAGTGTCCCAGTTTTTTTTTTTTTGTTCACTGTATATCTTTGTTTTCAATTCATAATTTGATATCATTTCAATTAAATAATTTGATATCATTTCAATTAAATACTTTGATATCATCCAGTCCGCCAATGAGGAGCATACCACCGAGGACGGTGATAAAGATGCAAGTGTCAATGCCAGGAAAGAAGCTGAACTCGAGAGGGATCAACTCAGTTCGAGTCTACCATGGTAAATGTTGATGTCAGTGAATTCTCACTTCTCAGGGAATGGGTAAGGCAACTGACCTTGCAAAACTTAAATTCCGTAGCGCAAGTGCCATCGTCATCAGTCGAACCATCTCTTCACCGACCACGAGCAAACCTTCGTCGAATAAAGCTTGCAAAATTTGATGCAACACAACCTCAGATATGGCTACATAAGTCAAATCGAAATGACACTGGAGCTTCAAGGCATTAGGACGGAGGAAGAAGATTTTAAATTGTTTGATTGATTGTCTCACAGCATCAAAAAATCTCATTGGCGAATCCACAGTGAAAAACAAGTTTTCTTTGTTTAAAAAAAGCATTCTCTCCAAGTTTGTTGAACCAGCTGAATCGGAATTAAAACGCTCGTTAAAATGTGCAGACACAAGACATAAAAAAAGGTTTATAATATTAACTGATACGAGACATCTTGCTGGGGGAGAATGTGGTCCGAAAGTTCTGTGAGAGTTATTTATGCAAACCTTGCCGGAACTGACTCGAAGTGTGGCTACAGTCTTTGAGAACTATTTTCTGTATGATTCTGCCATTCATTGAGCAGAATTTAATTCAAGCGATTTGCCAAAATATTATTTAAGCTACACAGAGCACCGCCGTACTGTTGAAGATCTTACCAAACAAATTCGCAAACTATAATCAAACACCCGACGGAGTTCCAGGTCAAGAGGTAAGTACGAACCAACCAGCCGAGATAAAGACAACAGGAAATTGTGTTTATACCACAGAAAATGGTCTCACAATGCTCGAAAATGTGAAGGTCCTTGTTCCTTTTGCAGCGATCAGCAGGAAAACTAGCTGCGCTGTCATCAGTCCAGGCGGTTGATGACAGCATCCTTAACAACAACAGCTGCCTAATCAAAGAATCCCGTCTGCACATTTTTGATAATGGAGCAAATATTTGCTTTCTCATTGATTCTGGTTCAGTTGTTTCTGTAATCCCCATCGCAAAAATCAACAAACATCTCAATAAAACAGACCTCAAACTTTACGCTGCCAACAAATCTCAGATACAAACATTTGGTTATCATGTCCTAAAATTAAGCCTAGATCTACGCACAGAGTTCAAATGGCCATTCATTTTATCTGATGTTCAGACAGCAATCATCAGTTCAGATTTTCTTGAACATTATCACCTCATATTTGATATTAAAAAACGCAGCCTTATTGATGCAGCAACAAAATAACTTGTGAAGCACTGTCAACAGTTTTCGAATTTGGTCTATCAACTTCGAGTGCAAGTGCATATCCTATCGATGAGAACTCAAACCTACTCAATGGATTCATTGATATCACACTATTCCAACAAAACCACAATCAAAAATCGCGGCTTTAGACGCCTGGATTTTGTCCTTGAAAAAGGCATCTGCCGACCTTCCAACAGTCCTAGGGCAAGCGTACTTCACATGGTAGCCAAGAAGATGGTGGCTGGCGAGCATACACACAAACAACACCTGATCGTTACTCCATCGCTCATGTCGATGATGTTACAGAGAGGCTTGTACATGCCTATCATCAATTTCCAATGGCAGAAGATGACATCAAGGAAACAGCTTTCTGTGCCCCATTTGGTCTTTTTGATTTTCAACAGTTCATGGACTCAATCTTTAGAGGTATGCAGTTTGTATTTTGTTACATAGACGACATTATCATTATGTCGGAATCCGCCGAGCAACACAAGAAACATCTTCGAACTGTCTTCCAGTTTCTAAGACAGCATAGATTCACCATCAATGTCAAAAAATGTTCTTCCGCATTACCTGACGTCGAATTCCTTGGTTACATTATTAATCAAGACGGCTGTTAACCTGCTATTGTTAACTACGAGCTACCCGAGACCATCTCTTAACTAGGAGATTCTTAGGAAATATAAATTACTACAGGCGTTGCATACCACACGCAGCTGAAATTCAAGCACCGCTAAATGAGTTTCGAAAAAACTCAAAGAAAAATGACAGCCGTTAAATGCCTTGGACAAAGCAGACAAAACTAATTTTCGACAAATGCGAAAAGTGTCTTGGTGAAGCAACGTTGTTAGTACATCCTGTTACAACAGCACCTCTTCATGATGCCATAAAACACTTCGAGCACATTCTGTACAGTCGACAATTTGTCACCAAACCTGACCACAAAACTTTGGACTACATTTCAACATTCCAAACCATCATAGTCACATGCCTTTGTGGAAAATATTCGTCACCACATGCGAATGTTAAGACCTACGACCATCAGCAAATCACATCAAGCAGAACATATTTATTTTAAGGAATATGTACCAGTGTTCACATGTCATGCTCGGAACAGATGCTGTAAGGAAACCGCTGGAACCCCCGTATACTGGCCCATATTAAGTCAACGAAAGAATATCGTGTTTTTACTATCCGTATGAACAACAAGGTTGTCAACGTGTCAGTAGAACGCCTTAAACCTACTTCTGTCGCTCAAGAAGAAAGTCTATCACAATCTGATTTGCCAAATGCAATTCCACATTCTCTTCAACAATTTGACTTTCCAAATGAACAAATGCAGCACCATTGACGGAAGAAACAGATAAACTGATGGCAGCACCATCAATAAGAAGAAAAGAAGCATATGGGAATAGTTGTATTTTCCACTGACGTTTACTTTATACTGTCGCAAACTATTGTAAAAAAAATGAATTTAATTAAACCAACGAATTGCATTATTATATGCATGATTTTTCCTAGTTTTACCCGATTTTATTTTATTTAAAAAAACTCTGATTTTACTGCTTATTTTACTTTTAATGACGAGCGCACCACTACGACGTCTTTGCCGACCAAAATTACTCACACAAAAGCCGAAGAGGAAGAAATGCAACCAACAAGGTAGCGATCGGTTCTTTTGTTCCCACTTCTCTTCCCGTCTTGTGTGGTTTAACGCCAAGGTGGCGCAAAATTCGCTTAATTGTAGATCGCAACAAATCGGCCGCACTATTATGGTGACGATCTCGTCACTTACAAATTTCAGTCTTCTCTTTTTACTTCATTATTTTATGTTCTGAATTACAATTCAAATTCTTGTATTTCTAATTTTTTTTTTTTACAAATACATTCTAAATAAAGTTTAATTATTTTCATAAATACTGGCTAGTTTAAGACTGTCGATAGGGAAAATACCCTCGAACTCCCGACTGGAAACCGCCTCGCCCTGTATATCTCCAACCACGTAACGGTCGTTCGGTAGGACCCTTTTAATTTCATACGGGCCCCTGAATCTAGGACGTAGCTTGTGAGGTATTGAGCTAGCTTCTACCCTTATCAAGACATGCTGACCCAGTCGGAGCTGCTTCGGTTCACTTCTATTTTTTATTATATCTCAGCTTTATGTTAATGCGGTTTTCTTCCAATTTTTGTTTGACGCCGCGATATTCAGTGGAACTCCTGTTTTCTTCGTTTAAGGACAATACCTCTACCGTTAGCGGATCATCCTTTAAGCCTATCGATTCAAATCTAAATACTAGACTAGAAGGCGTTTGCTTAGTTACGCTATGGACAGAATTATTAACCGCCCACTGTACCTCACCTATCTTTCTGTCCCAATGAAGACAATCTAATCCCTTGGGTAATGAACTCAGAGACGTAACAATAGTTCTATTAAGACTTTCTGCCTGGCCATTCGCTCTAGGAGTAGCTGTCGCAACTTTAATGTGTTAGATATTGTGGTCTTTGCAGAATGCTTCGAAACTCCTCTCCGTAAAAGCCGTCCCCCTATCCGTTATCAATCGAACGGGTCTACCATAGTGAGATATATGTAAAATCGTTGAGACACGATATGGTTTCCTGAGCCTCTACACTTAATGCAGATTTTAGGAAGCAGTATTTGCTAAAGCCATCTATATTCTTATTTGCGGCCTTGGTCTTTAAAATGGTCCTAAAAGATCCGAGTGAACTGTATGGAATCTCCAGAGGATGTAAAAATCCCACTTGCTTACCTACATACCCTTTATAGTAAAGGCAATTTATACAACGATTAATATAACCAGTGACCTTGTGCCTCATCTTTGAAAAAAGTTTTTTTCAACTTATGTAAAGTCTTCTCCACGCCTATATGCGAGAGGCTTTTGTGCGCTTCTGCAAAAGGTTGGTTCTGTAATTCTTCTGGTACATAAAATCTGCACCTGTTGCTTGTTACTTTATAAACTCGACCATCTTTTAATGAAAACTTACTGTCAGTTAGCTCATCGCCCTCTTCAAGTTTTGTTCGTACAGCTAAAATCTCCTTACTTTGACGCTGCATCGCAGCAACCCAGTCTGTCGTGACTTTTATTCCTAATATTGACAAACCTGCTATATCTTCTTCCTTTGGCGACTCTACTGGATTTCGACTAAAACAATCTGCAACAACATTCTGGCTACCTTTATAATATTCTATTTCATAATCAAATTCGCTGAGTTTCATCAGCCCCCTAGCAATTCTGGGACCATTGCAATCAGCATTTATGGTAAATTTATTACCTAAATAAATTTGTCACCTTAATCTATCCAGAGTACTAACTATAGCTAACGCTTCCAATTCTATAGCCGAGTACTTAGATTCTTCCTTGAAAGTCTTCCTACTGTAATAGGCTATCGGGTGAAACTTCTGATCCGGGTGAAGTTGGGCTAAAACAGCTCCAAGGCCTACTGGCTAGCGTCGGTGCACAACTCTGTTTTTGAATTGGGATTATAAATCCGAAGTATAGGAAATTGGATCAGCTTTTCCTTAACCTTTTTAAAAGATTCCTCTTGCTCTGCTTCCCAATGAAAGGCCACGGTTTTCTTTAGAAGATCTGTTAGCGGTTTTACAATAATTGAGAAATTCTTTACAAAACGCCTATAATAACACGCTAAGCCAATAGAACTTCTTCACTGACTAACGTTTCGCTGCGTACTAAATTTCTGAATTGCCAATATTTTCCTTTTACCTGGTCCAATAGAATTTGCTGAAACCTCAAAACCCAAATAATCTATTTTCTCGCAAAGAAAACAACATATATCTAGTCGATTTTTTAGACCTGAATCCCGTATAAGTTGGAATACTAGTTTTAGTTTTCTAAGCCCTTCTTCGATAGTTTTGCTAGAAATGAGGATATCGTCCAAGTATGCCCTATACGGTAGCTTTTTCAACAAAAGTTTTATCAACCTCTGAAATACGGCAGGGGCATTACATAAGCCGAAAGGCATTCTTTTAAATTGAAAATGTCCATCTGGTGGTCATGTAAGGAGTCCAACTGATCATCTATTCGCGGAATAGGAAATTTTTCTTTAACCGTAATTTTATTTAGCGGACGGTAGTCTGCACATAATCTTAGCTCACCTGTTTTTTTCTTCACTAGCACGACAGGGCTAGCATAAGGGGAGAAGCTATCCTCGATGACATTGCCGTCCTTTAATTCTTGAACCATTTTTGCTTCATTCGTACAGCCCATCTGCAAAATATTTTTACAAATTATATCGTTAAATTCATCTACTATTTTCAGAAGATTATCTTTTTCACTTCCTTGAAGGTCAGTCTTGATTTCCGCTTCTGTGATTCTTGTTTCCTTCTTGTTTTCGCCTAGAGTTTCCTCAACAGCTTCCGCGCTTGTGAAGTCTTCTCCTCTCGTTAGCAGTTGACCCTTCTCAACGTTAAACTTGTTATGTGACAGGTTGAGAACTGGAACAGATGTTAGGCCTCGCTGGTCAGATCGCACGCTACACCTTGGAATAAGCTGACCAGCTTCGCGGATCCCGCCCTCCACTAAGTAGTTCCCATTCGGCGTACCGGTGCCAACCATTACATGACCAATGTAATTTTGAGGATTTCAGGAATGGAATCTGTCTGAGCAATTACAAATGCTGTTTTTTTTTTTTTGAGGAGCGTCGATGATATTCAATTCTTGCACTTCGCTGTGTAACATGCAATCCACTTACATTGCGGATAATGGAAACGTGTTTCTGTTCCGTAAACGGATGTCCAACCAGGAGGGGTACAGACTGGAAATCAGCGGACACAACATGAATGTTGACTTTTGCACTCACTTTGTCAATTTGCCGTCAGCAACCCCAATGGTTTAACCATACCGTTAGCATATCCTATAAGATTCGGCAAGCAATCATCTTGGTAGTATGTTAGCTTTAGCTCTTCTGCTATGTCGTCGCGCAACGTAACACAGCTACTCCCCAAATCGATGTAACAGTCAAGTTCATGGCCGTGATTTTCGCCTTCTTCATGAACTTTTGGTGACTTCCGCCTTCTATGTGCAATACTTCTCGTGCCGCATCCGTTATTGTTGTCTCCCGGGAGTTGCTGGATTTCCCACAGTCTCGTGCGTAGTGACCCGGCATACTGCGTTTGAAACACGTTACTCTTTTCTTCGCCGATGTCTCACTCTTAACTTGTGCTTTTTTCATGGCTGTGTTTGCCACTGATGGTTGTGTGTCCTTTAAATAACTATTCGCCGAAAGTAGATCCGGTAGCAATTCGGATGGCTGTTTATATCTATTGACGGGGCCCAATTAATCCAGATATCGGTTGTTGTTAAGGCCATTAACCACCCACTCAATTGTTTCGGAGTCCATTCCGGCTTTCAAGCACCTAGACAGCTTTTCGAAAAAGTATTCGGTCATATTTTGTTGCATACCTTTCTGTAATTTTGTGCCTCGATTCTCAACTTCAGTTTACTCTTCTGCACAGGGAACGTTTCTATTAGAAGATCCTTTGAGCCCAGGATCGTTCGGCTGGATTCAAACAGTTCCGCCATCGTTTTGCAACTCCTGTCAGATGCCCTAAAGCGTGATGAATCATGATCGTATCGTCCCAATAGTACAACGTGCCAAAATCCTTCATTCTCTCCAGCCACAACGTGATGTCCAGGTTATCTTCTGCAACTGGGTCAAAATCTGGAAGAACATCTCGAAAATTCAGAAATTCGACTCCACCGTCGATTCATTGCTAACTACTTCCCCACTTTTACGCTTTTTCCTAGTTTTACTCGATTTTATTTTATTAAAAAAAAGCGCTAATGCACCTTAATGAAATATATCCTATTGCGGAGTTATGTTGTTGCAGAATGACGATGTTCATAGGAATGAATTGTATTTGAACTTAGTTGCAGCTTTTGACTGGTTGATGACGCTGTTGCGCATTGACGCTGTTCAATTGGATATATATTAAAAAACTAATTGTATGAATAAAAGTTTTTAAAACCGGAATAATATTAGAAAAAGCTGCAATTTGTATGAAAATATCAAATAATAACAAAGAGCTGTCAAATCAGAAGTCTCGCGTGACGTAGGCTGCGCAGAACGCGAGAAAATTGAACACTCTATTGCGCAATCTCTTTTTCAATCATTCTTGGCTTCACATCACTACCTCCCAAGTGTCATGGTTATGTTACGAAACGTACTCTTTTTATTTTACCTGGAGGATATGTACCAATGCTTGGTGGAGTAGCTGATGATGGTCTATTTGGGGATGGTGATGGAATGTCTAGTCTGCTGTTGTCTTGCTGCATAGCTTTGCTCTGCATATGGTGAAGTTGTAGGTGGTGTGTTGGTTTCTGCTGCTGATTGCACCTCTTCATGTGGCAAGTATGCCGATTTGTTTATTGTTGATATTTATTGTATATAGGTTTGAAGAAATGCGTTTGACTATTTTATGTGGTCCGGTGTATGGCTGCGTTAAGGAGTTTCTCAATGTGTCTTCTCGGAATGATGCAAAATGTGCATGTGCCTTTTTAGATGATCCACGAAGATTTCGGTGTTGTCAGTCACTGGTCCATCGATGAGGAGTTCGCCTGGTACACGCAGTGTTGTTCCGTATACCATCTTAGCACACGACGCCTGCAGATCTTCCTTGAAGCAAATCCTGAGTTCCAGCATTATCGTCGGCAGAAGTTCGAAGCAATGTGCCTTGTTGTCGTGGCACATTTTGGCACCGTTCGACGAGTCCGTTTGCAGCTGGGTGGTATGGAGATGTGCGGATGCGCTCACATCCCACCAGCCGAAGATAAGGGATTGAAGCTGGCTGCCTTGGTAGTATTTTTGGAATGTGTGGCCGGATGATGTTTATCGAAATGTCGCAGTAGAAGTGTTTGCCGTTGTCTGCTACGAGTTTCTGCCATCTGAAGCCGTTGTCCCTGGATTGCAGTAAGGTGTCCATCTCTTCGTCGTGTTCCTGTTCTTCGGCGATTTCTTCCGGTGATAATTTTGTTGGCATGTTGACTGCTGCAATGCGCGACAGAGTATCTGCTACGGTGTTGAGATCGCCGGGAACATGAACTATGTCCGTTGTGAATTGTTCGATGTAGTCCAACTGCTTAACACGACGTGGCGGCATCTTTTCTGCTCATTGCATAAAGGCGTAGATCACCAACATATGCCGGAAATGTTTGACAACACAGAATATCGCCAGGAACTCGCTGTCGTATGGGCAGTATGCGCTTTCTGTTGGGCTCAACCGGCGACAGAAGAATGCTAGCGACACCAGTCTGTTCTCCTGAAGTTGTTCCAAAACCGCACTAATGGCGTAGTCTGAACCGTCCGTTTTGAGGAACGGAGCTGGGGTGTGTTTTAGGAGTGCACTCGATGTCCTTGTTTTTTCCTTTTATTCCGCACAGTTACTTATTCAATGGTGTCTGGAAGACTGAAATGTCTTAGAGGAAGCGTCGATAAAAGTTAATCATCCTAAGAAAGCGACGTAGTTCCTTTATCGTTTTGGTACGCTCTATGATCTGAATGGATTCGACCTTGGATTGTGGTGGTTTGATGCCATCATTGTTGATCCAATAGCCGAGATATTCAATTTCCTCCGCGAAGAACTTGCACTACGCAACGTTGGTGACCAGTCCATGTTGCTGTAGACGCTCGAACACGATCTTGAGGTGTTTCTGGTGTTTTTCCTGCCTCCTGCCTCCTTAAACCTTTGAAATGTTTGCGATGCTTTTTTTATTCCAAAAGTCATGGCGTGATGACTGCTGTTTTCGGGATATCTTCTTCGGCCATTGGTACCTGGATGGCGCGCACTAGATCTGGATTTACCAGATGCTAAGTAGGTACATGTTAAAAGAAATAAATTTCAAAGCGAGCAATTTTCATTTTCAGATTCAAAATGTATTTTCGGTTAAACAAGGATAAATTTGTTTATATTCTAAATGCAGTACAGGATAAACTTTCAAAAACAATAGTGCCTTTTTCTGTACCACCGATACTTAAGTTTACTGTAACCCTGAGATTCTTTGCTGAAGGCGGGTACCAAAAGAGTGTAGGAAATGATATTGTTTTGGGTTTAGCACAACCTACAGTCAGTAAAATTTTAAATGAAGTTATTGTCGTCCTGGAAAACTTCATTTGTCCGCAATGGATACAATTTCAATCCGCGGAAGAAGAAACAAATCTAGCCAAAGCGAGATTCTATCAAAAAGCTGGAATTCCAGGGATCGTTGGATGTGTTGACGGTACCCATATACGGATTTTGGCTCCAAAGAAGTCAGAACAACATAATATTACAATAGAAAAGACTACTTTGGTATAAATGCGATGATTGTATGTAACGCCCCAATTGAATGTCGTCTAGCCATCGTTAATTTCTCTGAAACTTATTCTAGGTTTGCGATCATCGAATATATATAAGATACATTGGTGCCAGGCATACTGGGACCAGCCGTGACTCGCATGTTTCAAATATCAGTGAACTGAGAGGTATAATGAAAAGTAACTTTGACAGAAAAGAACGAAATACTTGGTTATTGGGTTTGTATATCTCATTTCTTTTGGTTTAGCCCGAATTTCTAAATTTAGGTGGCTATTGTTTATTTAAATAAATAATAATTAAAAATATGGATTTCAGTTCAGACTTTTCATTAAACACAAATTTTCATTTTCATTTTTTAAACACAATTTTTTATTAAACACAATCATTAAAACACAATTTTTGCTCCTCGATTTCTAATTGCCTCTTTCTAATTTCAAGATCCATCATTTTAAGTTTGTTTTTCTCAGCTCGTTCCCTTTCATCTCTTTCCATTTGGATTTCATATAGTTTGACCCGCTTTTGCTCCAAATTGAGCCGCTTTTCTTCCAGATAAAAACGTTTTCTGTTATATCGGGAGCGTTGTTTCAATTAAACTTCAATGTTGCCCAAAGATAACATAACATATTTTCAAATGCGTTTTTATCTGAAGCTTTTGAAATTCTACATTTTACGTTTGCTGCAGTATTTACAGTTTCATCTTCGAACTGTGTTACAGGAGATGGAATGGTTTGTTCGAAATCACTCACAACACCTTTCGTTTCGTGGAAGTGTGATTTGTGTAAATGTTGTTGATGTAGTTGAACTTTGTGTTCCCTGTGAAATGTTCATGCCGCCAAATATTTTTCGCACTGGGTCCACTTTTTCGTTTAGCGCAAGCAGCTTAACAATAGCTTCATCCATGTCGTTTAAGAATTTTTGTCGGAAAGGTCCTCCTCATGTGGCTCCTGCTTCTTTTTTTATTGAAAATCAGTTTCTTTTTCACTTTAAACTTTGCGTCGCACCAAACCCAGAAACACTCGCCCGCCTATTGCGAGCTTTTCTGCCAAATTTTATGTGGTAATAGCACATACTATATACACACATACCGTGGCCCCCGTGGTGTAGTAGGTAGAGTGCGACGCTCACACGCCGAAGGGTCTAAATTCGATTCCCGGCTGAACACCTCGAATTTTTCACGGCATCACCTCTTTCGAGCTTCTGACAACACTGAAAGAGTAATAACTGTCTAAGAAAGCTTCTCAAACTGTAGGTCCCTCCTACTCGTGAGAGAGCAGTAGCGCGCACAACACTAGTAGTTGATGCGCAATCTAGGCCCTAGTGGACTGCTGCGCCAACAATTATTATTATTAATAGGACATCCCATCACCGTTGACACTTGTCGATGTTGGCGTCCGTGGACGGCTGCGGCTGCGTGGACGGTTGCGGTTGCGTTGTCGGAAGTTGGAGCGACTTGTCTCCAGATTGGCTAAGCGCTTCTCGATTGAGAGCAGCAATGCCACAGTGCTGCTTGGTTCCATAGCTGGCGAACTTGTCGAAGGAATTGAATCTGTTAACGTCATGATGGAACTTGGTGACCATCACTTCTACGATTTTGTCGGCGATTTCAGCTTGGTCAGGTCACTGATTTCCGCTTGTTACAAGCACAGCTCGAACGGGTGTACTTAGCCGTTGCAACCACAGCTTCCGTAAAAATTAATCCTGCTCATTTTTTCCTGCCAACGTTCTCATCCTACGCAGTATATGTAACGGTCTTTGATCAACAAATGCTGGATCAGACAGCAACTTCTCTGTGCGCTTGAATGTCGACTTTGTGAAAATATTAATAATTCTTTCCTTAAGAGTGTGGTACCTGTTCAAAGCCGGAGGATTTTCGAATATGTCACTTACTTGATCCAACGTTGCGCAGTCCAATTCACTGACCAGTTTGTTGTATTTCGAAGCGCCACGCAGGAAGATGTTTCCACAATGGTGGAATGCGCACTTGGGAAATATCATCGATGCTCGTTGAAGTTGAGGGAGTCTTTTGCGACGCAGTTGGTTGTTGGGACACTTTTCAAGCACTTTTCGTCTACATTCATAGTTCTGCTTTTTTTTTTAAATTTGAACAGATATTTTAATTGGGCTATTGTTCTGTTTTTGAATTTTTAAACGATTACGTCGGGGTCATCAATGTGGAAATTTTTGTATTTCCCACTGACGTTTCCTTTATACTGTCGCAAACTAATATAAAGAAAAGGAATTTAATTAAACCAATGATGATAGTAAATGAAATACAGAATTGCACTTTAATGAGATATATTTTATTGCTGAGTTATGTTGCTACAGAATGACGTTGTTTACAGGAATGAATTGTATTTTAACTTAGTTGTAGCTTTTGACTAAATGATGGCGCTGTTTTGCTTTGAAGTGTAGCTCGTTCTACAAGTATGTCCTACTTGGAGTTAATTAAAAGGCGAGGAGTCGATTTATGTATACAATATTTTATTTAGATAAGTTATCATCGGCGATTTCAATGTAAGTATTGATCAGTGTCACTATCCCACTGCTAGTTATGATCCGTGTGACTTTCTAATTGCGAGTGTCTTTTGTGTGACCCAACCCATTCCTTTTATTGCTCCGTAGGCACATGCCCACGTTGCATCCCTCGGCGTTGGTGGGATGCGAAGGATATCCTCTTGTGTGTCGCGGGCACCGTTGGGTTGTTTACCCAACAACGTACGGACTGCGATCGCAGATGTTATTTTGCGTGGAAGGATATCCTCGCGTGGGTTATGTGCCGTTGGGTTAGTTCACGTACTGCGATGTGCTGCTGAGTGTGCCGTTGCGTAGTCCGTTCAGTATGCTCAGCTGCACTGGTTGGCCGGACCGTTGGTGAGGTTGTCTGCCACAGAAGAATTTATCAGCAATTGTGGCAGCACCATCTTGTGGAAGAGAGAGAAAACAAACACTGATATCGAGAGTAGTCTTCTGTTGTTGTCGAACCTGACTCCTGTTCTGTTGTAATCCTTTGTGTTGAAAAAATATATATGTTTATCTTTGTTTTCAATTCTGTAATTTAATGAAGTTCAATATATATTGTTTGTGTTAGTTGAATAGTAATATGTTTTATTGGTGTTTCGTCCAAACACTAAACTTACATATTTCATCACATTACTTAAATCGTTGCATTAAAATTTGGACGTTTCTTTCAATAGAAGTTCTCGGTCGTAGTCTAGACACAACCCCGTTTCCAGAGTATCCTCTCCTCGATCTCATCTGAAAGTATGCTACTTTCATAAGAAGAAGCATCCAACCCTGCAACTTTTCACAACAAAAAAACTAAAATCTCTGTTGTCATTTAAGGCGGCAGGCAACAGATCCATGCATAACCAAAAATACTGCCTACATGTATTAAACAGAAAAACCCATCAGCGATTCCTCGTAGATTCTGGCTCAACAATAAGCGTCATTCCACAACCCAAAGTCTGCAAAGCAACTCGCGGGGAAACTATCCTCTATGCAGCAATCAACATGCCCATATACACGCATGGCGAGAAGATCCTTACCTTGGACCTCGTTCTCCGACGCGCTGGCCTTTCCTAACAGCGGATGTCAAAACTACTATTATTGGAGCGGACTTCCTTGCGCACTACGGCTCGAGACGAAATCGAGACGGATTTTCAACAAAACGACATAACTCACAGTACCAGGAACAAATATACCTGCCAACATTCCAAAAATTTTACCCCCCAAGGGACAGGAACCGTATATTGAAATTTTTTCGCAATTTCTATCACCAATAAATACCTTAATAGCCAATAATCAAAACTCTGTATGTCATCGCATCATAACAACTGGTCAGCCTACTGCCGAACGATCAGGACGTCTCAGTGGCGAAAAACTTCAACAAGCCAAGATTGACTTCGATGTCTTTCTTAAAAAAGGCTACTGCCGTCCCATGGGCAAGTCCCATCCACATTGTCGCCTAGTCGATGCGCAAACTCAGCAAAATTGATATCCGTTACCACACTTAAGGGATTTTGCGGAAAAGCTGCACAACTAAACCATTTTTTCAGTGTTTGATTTGGACAAAGCCTACTACCAAATACCCATGGCTGAAGAAGATGTTGAAAAAACTGCTGTCATCATCCCATATGGCTTGTTTGAATTCGTCGTCATGCCGTTCGGACTCAAGAACGCATCACAGACACTTTAAAGACACATGGACTTTGCCCAACGTGGATTAGATTTTGCGTTTTATTATATCGACGATATTTTCGTATGTTCATGATCGGAAGAAGAACATCGGGAACACGTTCGCTAAGTCTTGCAACCCTTACAAGAGTATGGTTTAATCGTTAACATCAAAAAATGTATTTTTGGCAAGTCGGAAATTACTTACTTGGGATATTCAACAAGTAAAGATGGCTGCAGGGTCACAGAATCCAGAATTGGTTCTATATGAAACTATCCGAAACCAATTATCGTTCGCTGCTTCGTTTTGGTAACTTCAATTATTACCTAACTGCGCTCACATCAAAGTGCCACTGAACGATATTACCAAGAATTCCAAAAAGAACGATAAGCGACCGATTATTTGGACAGCCCAAGCTGGACAGGCATTTGAAACATGCAAAGAGCATTAAAACAGCGATAATGCTTAATCATGTGGACCCCAACGCCAAAATGATTCTAACGACAGATGCTTCGACTACTGCAATAGGAGCCAAACTGGAACAGTTCAAAAATAACAATTTGGAGCATTGTTTTCGTGCAAACTATCACCTGCGCAATGTCGTTACAGCACATATGACCGGGAACTATCTCACTGTTCGTCATTTCAAGCACATCCTTGACGGCTCGTGGTCTAAACAGACCATAAACCACCAATATACTAGCGAAAGAGCATCTCAGCGTCGTTTAAGACAACTCGACATCATATCTGAGTTCACAACAGATATAGTTTACTTGCCTGGCAAACTGATGCACGCATTAATGCCATTACAATGCCTACAAAACTGGACTTAAAGGAACTTCAACACTACAATCACAGGATACAGAACTTCAAAATATTATACAAAATTCTTCACTAGATCTTCGTCAATTAACAATAGAACCAAACTGCACAATACTGCGATATTTCTGAGAAGCCGCCAACTCAGGCAAAAATATATCTGGCCGAACATCAGGATGGATGCCATTCAGAAATCACCAACTTGTGTGCAATGTCAAAGATCGAAAATACATCAGCACACAAAATCAACATCAATTGCTGTTCCTGACAATGGATTTCAACACGTGCACATAGACATCGTCGTTCTTCTTCTGTGCATAGGCAACAGATACTGTCTTACGATGAAAGATTCAGTCGGTGACCAGAAGCTGTGCGGATATAGTTGCAAAATCTTTGTACTCTCATTGGATTGCCCGATTTGACTCATCTGTGTTTCTCACAACCGACCAAGGAACACAATTTGAATCGGTACTTCTCAACGCGATAATTAAATTATGTGGAATGGAAAGGATTCGCACTTCTCCGTACCACTCTGCCTCAAATGGATTTATAGAACGTTGGCACCGTTCTTAAAAAGCCGCCCTGATGTGTCATGACGAATCAAACTGGCTGACTGCACTTCCAACAGTTTTACTTGGGTTAAGACCAGCGCACAAGCAAGACATCTGAAATGCTTTATGGAACCAATTTAAAAGTTCCTGGTGAGTATTTCGTTAATGACAATTCTAATTCCAATCCACAGGTTTTTGTTGAGAGCCTCAGAAGAACAATGCGACAGTTGCGCCCTACAGCAAACCAAACTATTCATTGCTCAAGATCTCCAGAACTGCTCACACGCAGTCATCGACAGAATCAACGACCGGCTCTACAAAATCAAAGTTGATGGACGAGAAACGATAATATCTGTGCTAAGACTGAAACCAACACATCTGCAAAGTGAAAGTGGCAGCACAATAATTGACACACCAAAATATAAGAAGAAAGTGACATTAAAAATTAATCGTAACTTTCTCATTAAAGAGGGAGTTATGTGGCAGCCAGGTACTAGCCACCACCAGATGTCACCCCAATCAATAAACATCATTATGCAACTAAAATCTGTCACCTACAGAGGGCAGACAAATCGAGAAGCGGCGCCAAAATAGTGTAGACTTTTTTTCCGCTAGGATATATTTTAAGGATTCCTTACTTCGTAATAAAAGTTTAAACCTAGAAGTTGTGTTTTAGGTTTATAGTGTTCCCAATTATATACACATGGAAGTTAAGTACAATACAACTTGTTGATCTTTAAAATAAAGTCTTCCTCTCAACTTCGTTCTGAGTTAAATTAGACAAAAATGTTTCTCAAAATATATTCGTTTTATTTTTTTGTTGTTGTTGTTATTTTCATTGCACAAAACATGTTAAATATTTGATTTTGGGTTAGGTTTCATAGTTTTTATTGATTGCAATACCTTTAATATTGAATGGATGCCATTTGGATAAAAAAATAACATTTTGTAATAATAATATAAAGCACCATACATTTACTTTGATTAAAATATGCGTATTTCGGAATATCAACTGATAATAAGTCTTTTCCCAATGTGCAACTTTTTAGCATGTTTTACTCTCTTTTTTCTCTTCATATTTCATAAGTTATAACATATAAATTCTATCAAATTATCTATTTACTAGAAATAAATCCTATTTAAATTTCTGATTACACTAACTTGCGTATATTAACGTAATTTTCCGAACGCGTTGCGTTGAATGTACACAAAATATCTGACGAATTTACGAAAAGTGGGCAATTTACGAGCGTTTGACACTATTGAAGGCAAAAATTGACGAATTTGCCACCATCTTGCCAATTTCGGAGGAGAAACGTATAGATATGTGAGTAAAATTAGACAATGAATAACTTATAACAAATAATAACTTTCAAAAATTGGGGTTTATTCTACAAGAACACGTAAATAACAGTCAAACGGTCGATGGACAAAGAGGAAATCAGCTGTTCATTTGTCCATCTCCTTCCTTAATGGCAGAGACCATTAGGTTTCTTATTGGTTTCTGCTTAATGGTTTCTCACGAAGACGGTCGAACCGGTTTTTCTTTTTCGAATTTGTGAAGTGTCTTCTTGTCGGCGGCAGCGTCATCTATCGTCTGAAGGGTGATATTTTTAATGACAGCTGAGCAGCTACGGGTAGCCACAGAACTCTCTCCCTAGTAACGAAGTTAATGTTGTTGAATCAGCTGTCATGTTGTCTTCAGGGCAGAGATAAGCAGATTCCCTTATCTCTGCTTCAGGGTCTCTGTGTTTTTTATGATTTGCTCTAGGTTTGGATTTGAATGGTATGATGCAATGATTTATTTTTAGTGATAGTGTTTGTCCTTATTTCTACTGCAGGTTGTGTGGAAGTTGAAGAGTATGTTCGATTAAAAAAGTCATGGTAATAAAAATCTGACTAACGTCGCACGGATGTTTGGTGCAGCGTTGCATTCTTGAAAGTCGGTTTCCAGGTGTGCTGGCTTGAGACGTTCCATCGAAACGTTAATTTTTCGACGGTCAGCATTGATGGTAAACAGACGGTGTAGGGTTGCTCCAGTGGTTTCGTCACGGTATCACATCGCAGGAATACATGGGAGCACTTGAACAAATCCGGTGGAATTATATCTTGTTCATCGAACGATGCGCCGTAGCTGTTGAACGGAATGTGCGCATAACATCGCGATGCTTCTCCACGAATAACTGCGGATTGGGAGTTGTGTTGTTTTCGACGAAGAATTCCCCGGTAACTAGAAGATTAGTTCCGTACAACATCTCTGCTGCGTATGCCTTGATGTCTTGTACATAGTTCAAGTAAAACTGTTGGAAAAGCGTCAACCCAGTTGGTTTTTTCATGACACATTAGAGCAGCTTTCAGTGTCCGATGCCAACGTTCGATGAGTCAATTTGATGCCGGATAGTATAGCGAAGTGTGGATTCTTGCCCTTGGTAAAGCGAAGTGCGGACTCCCTTGTCAAAATGATAGGGACGCATTTTAACAAGGGCGCTGAAGAGCGCAGGCTCGAATTGGGTACTTTGTCGGCGAACCAAAACGAGTAAGCCATTTTGCTTAGAAAGCAGCAGCGACCGCTTGCATGTCTTGCAGAGGTACTGCTTCTGGCCATCTGCAAAATCGGTTTATCATTGTTAAACAGTACAGATTGCCTTTGCAGAGAGAGAGAGTACAATCAGGTCGATGTGTACCTGCTGAAAACCGCGCTCGGGGACAACAATCGAGACTTTCGTATATTGTTGCACTTTATAACTTTGGCACTGGACGCATTTCCGTCACCACTCCAATGTATCTTTTTAGATGTTTGGCGACTCATATTTTTCGCGAACTTGGCGACTGGCCCTTTCACTTGGATGAGAAAGACCATGAATGGATTCAAAGGTCTTTCGTTGCAGTGGTGCTGGCACGTATGGGTGAATTATATCGTTTGATACGTTGCAGTAAATTGTGACTCCCGGCTCGATGCAAAGTTTTTTCAACCCGATTGAGGAGCCGTCCTGCCTTAATATCATTCGCAGCTCTTCGTCTAGGAGTTGGGACAGGTGAAATTCTCTAATGCGAAATTAATCGGTAAGCTGAGCTTGTTTATGTGCGAGAAAGTGACGGCCACTGAATTGTCTGATCCTTTCATGTACCTAATGTCCATTGTAAACTCCGAGATGTAGTCCAGTTGTCGTAGCCGCCGCTGTGGTGTCTTGTTGCTGGAATGCGCAGAGAAGAAGCTTGTGATCTGTTTGTACGACAAAGTGGCGTTCGTCCAGAATATGTTTAAAAAAACGGATCGCCAATAACTCGATCGTACGTGCTGTGGCGTAATTGTGCACGAGAGAGTTTTGCCGAAAACAAACAAATGTGCTGGAGTTTGTTGTCCTTCAGCTGCTCCAATTTAGCACCAATAGCGATGTCCGAGGCATCTGTGGTCAGGTACAATTCAGCTTTCGGTTCCAAGTCATGCAGTAGCGTAGCGCGTTTGTTGCTATCCTTGCACAATTAGAAGGCTTCTTCCGCCAGAGAAAGAAGCTCTGGCTTTGGGTAGTTGACAATTGCCTCAACTCTGGTTTCAGGTGGTCTGCAGCCGTCTTTGTTGATGGTGTGCCCAAGGTAGGTTACCTCCGACTTCCCAAAAATATATTTCTTGATGTTGATGATAAGGCCGTGTTTGTGGAGACGTTCCACGACTTGTCGGACATGCTCACTATGTTCTTCATCCGAGTAGGAAGTTATGAATATGTCGTCGACGTAGCAAAATACGCTACTAAGTCCAGCCCACGCAACACCATGTCCATGTGCCTTTGGAAAGTCTAAGTCGCATTCTTGAGTCCGAATGGCATTACCAAGAACTCGTATAACCCAATGTAGTTTTCTCGATGTCGTCCGGATTCATTGGGAATATATGCCTTGTCGAGATCGATGATGGAAAAGTGTTTTCTATTGTGGAATTTTTTTGCGTCACGGAGTGAAAACGTCGATAATCACCGCAGAATCTCCAACCACCAGTTTCAATTCAGTCCGCACATTCTCCTACGAGGCAGAGCGCTGATGGTGGATCCGGAATCTAATAAAAACTCCATGTTTGTCTCCTTGTCGAAAACATAAAGGCGGCATTTGTCGGATTTTTGACTTCTGTTACCCGCCTTTGGTAACAACAGGCTCACACGTTTTTTGACTTGAGACTGCATGGCACAGAGGTGAACGGCGCTCCTGCGAAGTGGTCTTTGGCGTCCTAGATCTGCTTCGTGATCGGCATCTGGATTCACTTGCTGACAGGTATTTGGCAATCTCTGCCAAGTTGGAAATTGCGGATTCCATCATGTGCAGCCGACGATCAAGATAATTCTTTGTTTGCTTTACCTCGCAAACTTCGACTGCGCACATACTGGATAATGCTATATTGACCATCATCCTGTCCGCAATTTCCGCAAGTGAATAAATTTTCATGGCGGAGAGAATTGCTCGGATGTTAGTAGGCATGCTTCCCATCCAAATTATGAACAGCATGTCGTCAGGTACGTTATAACCAGCCAGTTGTCGCATTTCCCTTAACAGACTTGAAGGGCGTTTGTCACCAAGCTCAAGTGTCGTCATGAGCCTATTCAGCTGTTTGTCTTTAGACTCTGAAAATTGGTTTATCAGGTGTTTCTTAAAAGTCGGGTAATTACTTGTTGCTGGTGGGTTTTGCACTGGATCCGCGACTTCATTTAATATCTCCGGGTTCTGAGAAGCGAACATGGAGTTGTATGGAATTGGAATTCTCACATTTTTTAATGCTACCAGTTGTATTATTCATAGAATCACTTGGACTTGAAGGATTTGCCATTGTTCTTTGTTTGAGGTTTAAGGGACACAGAAAACCACAAAGAAAACAAAGGGTCTCTATTTTTTTTTTAATTTGTGGTATTGATATCACGTCGGAGTCACCGCTTTGACGTTTGGTTTCCAATGAAACACATTTTGTTCAGTTTTGTTCACAATTATATGTTTTTATTTTAATTTTGAGTTAATTTTATAGACGAGCATCCTAAAATGGCAAACACAAGAAACAAAAAATAGAGCAAAAATCAATTCAGATGACCTGACAGGTAACAGTTCAAATTGCTATGGTCCAATCGAAGTGCACGACACAGATTCAGGAGATGAAACGGATAAGGATGGAAAGGAGGACGAGCTAGAAAAGTTGTTACGTGGGATAACAGAAAGTCTCAAGAAAGCTGTCGAAAAAGTGACTGAGTTTTGTAAGGGGTGACATTAAAGAAGACGGATTTTGTTTATACATTTACAAATTCCAATACATCTTACTATTAAGTTTCCTGCCTTGGATGAATATTATTGAAGTGTATCATAGCTGCGTCATTAGATGCTCCATAGGGTGTGTTTCCGATTAAAAAAGACGATTTTTAAGAACTCTATAAAAGAACTAATAATTAAGTCGCTTTATTCCATTTCGAATTCAAATCAAAGTAATATATATTTGGGTAATTTCAAAAATAAATCCCTTCAGATCTACAAACATTTCAACAACAAAATAATCTTTTTGGCTGACGCTATCTAATGCCATGTGTGGCATTGCCGGTGGATTAAACACCCATTCCATTTCCACATTTGTGAACTTGTCTTGTATTACCTGTTTGTTCATTTGATGATACGCTTCACGAAGTTCCTTTTTAGCTCCTTTCAAGTTCGTGTCTTTGTCCGAAAAGATTTGTCCGGGAACACCTCTTCTAGTTTTGTACGCATATTATACAAGAATCTTTTATCAGATTGTAGCCCACCTTTATATGTATAGCTTTTATGGTTAAACAGGTTAAAATTACCCCCTATCTCTTCTCACATCTCCTTCCGGACTTTATAATGATAGGCCCAAAAAAATCGACGCTTGTAAACGTGAACGGTTTCACATATGCGGCCAATCTAGCTTCTGGCAACGGTGCCATTTGAGGAAAATTTTGTACAGCTTGGATGATACGGCAGTCAAGACAACCTTTCTAAACAGACTTTAACAGCGCCATGAACTTCGATATATGATATGTTTGTCGCACTTCATTTATAACTGTCTCTTGAAAGCAATGATGATATTCAATTACCAAGCGCCTTCTTACATTATGTTCCCTAGGCAATATAGTTGGTTGCTTCGTATTTTCTTCAACGCACCAAGCAGCATCAATTCTACCTTTTATTCGTAATATGCTCCCATCGTCAAGATATGTTGAACATTTACACAAGTTGCTTTGTTTTGTTAAAGCTTTATTGTTGTTTAAGGTACTCACTTCTTCTGCGTACCTTTCTCTATATGCTAAAAGAAATATATTTGCTTGATGAAATATTTCTGTTGACAGCCTTTCACCATCTTCATGTGAACCCCTAATTCTTTGTCTGCGGATATGAATAAATAGAAAGACTCGTGCCATTGATCGAAGAAGATGCTGCCATGTCGAAAAACGATGATAATTTATTAGTGGAAATTTTTCTAAGCCTTGCTTTCCTGATTCGTCGGCTAATTTATCTCCTCTTCATATAAAAAATCGGGACCCTTGAACCATCGGCTGTTTTCATGAAAAATTGGTTTTTGTCCACTTCGTCGCTTATTAGGTACCCATTTCCACTCCACTTTCCTTGTAAGTCCCAAAACTTCGGCTATACGGACTGTAACCAACACAACACATTCTTAGAGTTTGATCACATGAACTTTTGATCAATTTAAAATCTATGAACGCAGCTTGAAGTTCCATTCTAGGTATTGTGGTGGGCTTTAAGGGAGCTACTTTCCTTTTTGCTCGAACAAAAATACAGCTAATTGAGTTACTAAATTTAGGTCTCAATTATGACACTGCTGCCTCTACATTACATAAGTAAATGACTTTGGTAAGTAATATCTTTGGATACGTACTTGCACAACCTTAGCTATTAGTTTACGCCAGCTTTCAAATCTTTCATACAAGCAGTGTATTTCAGGGAAAAAGTTAATAGGTCTTCTCCAACATTTCCCGAGGACTTTCGAAGTTTTTCTGATGTTGTTGAAAAATGTTGTCCACGCCCGAATATTGGTTAACCGCCTGAAGAACTTTCTTGAATTTCGATTGCCAGTTACGAATGTTGAAACCCGCTTTTGAATGAATGTACTTAAATTTATTGATAAGCTGAATTACCGCTTCGATGGTATATACGCTGTCTAAAATATCAACAACATAATGATGATCGATGATCGCCTCTGCCGCTAGAGAAAACGTACCAGCGAATTCCCTTGCATTTTTGTTCTTTGCGAACTTGCATAAGATAAACATCTGGACCCTTACTTCTGTCACCATTACACCGCAAGAACCTCTGAGACTTCTGACCTTCCTCTCGAACTTGCACTTGTTGAAACATTTCTTCAATATCTACTGCTATTCTATTTCAACGAAACCCATACAAAACATCAGTTAACACCTTTAGTTCATCTGGCCCCTTCAAAAGAACACTGTTCAGTGATGTTCCTTGCGTTGATGCAGCAGCATCGCACACCAAATGAATATTTGCTGGCTTGTTTGGGTTTCTGACAACAAATGTTGGCAAGTACTAAGCTCGTAGATATTTCTTCTTTAGCTCTTGCACACTCAATTTTCTGGCGTAACCCTTTTCAATAAGTTGATTTGTTCATTTACAACTTCCAATTGTGAAAAATCTATAACTAATTTATTTTCCAAACAATGAAGCCTTCTTCTAGCCATCTGATAAATTTCAGGATGCACTTTAACATCGTACCACCACAACAAGCCACTGACAAATGTATCATCTACCCTAGTTACAGTGGAATCTAGGATACTCTTTGCAACGATTTCTTTAACTTAAGCAAGTGCCTCTTCTGCTCGATTCCATCACATTTGGGCGCTGCCACTCTAAACACAATGGCTTGAGTTCTCCGGTCAGCCCCATACTCTTGACAACATCTTCTTTTATAAACGTGAGCGACGACCCGCTGTCTAAGAAGGCGAACGTTTCGAAACACTTCCTTTCACCGTATAGAGAAACTGAAATGTTATGGAAATATGTGTTACTTCCAAAAGACTCTTGATGTTCATACCACGCGGAATTCATTTCAACTTGAATGTTTTCTCGTTGACTATATAGAAGAGGATGATGCATATCTTTGCAGCCGTCTATACCGTAAATATTTCCATTTTGACACTTAAACTTCTTGATATGTGACAAACAGGTTTTGCAAATTCTCCGATTGTTGGTTAGTACCCATCTCTTTCACCAACAAATGTGTGAAACAGTCACATTTTACAAGCTTATGGTTTTCATCACAAAGGTTACATCCCTTCGATCTAAAATTTATAGGTTTTGCTGGCACGAACTCCTCGGTATGAGTGTTAATTGCTGACGCTTATTATTTCGTCCTTCAGTAAGAACACATGTACTAACCTTACTTGCGACTCCTGCCATTGCGAACAGCCATCTATTGAAATCAGTAAGATTGGCTTCGTCTGAGCAAGCATTTCTCCAACTCAATCTCATTTTATGTAGTAGCTTTTATTTTCAATAAGTTCTTGTAAAGGAGTTAAATCATTAAAAAATATTTTTTTTAACCCCGAGCTCTCCATCATGCTGTGCAAATTACGCACTGCCAAAGCAATATACGCAGCGTATCGGGAACTAAATGGGCCCCGGCAGATTCAAGAGCTTTCCCTTTTAACGCCCTTTCTAAATGCCGCATAGCTTTGAGGTAATTTCGAAGCTATTTATAAATAATGGCCACTCTTCAGGACACCCAGTAAATATAGGAAGCTCCTGCGCCTGCACTTGCCTTGAAGCAATCTCCTTTGTATTCAGCTACAAATCCTTTTTCATCTCGGTGCACTCTGTAACCCTTTCCTTAGCTCGACTTTTTCAAGTGTGCGTAATACTTTCTTTTTCCTCGACACTGCCATCCACTTGCAATGCCAAAAAATCAAGCAAAATCCTAGAAAAATTAATCACAAAACGGTTCCTTACAAAGTATAAACTTATAGAATCTTACTAAACTGCTCTTGAAAAGGGAGTATCTGCTCTTGACTCCCTTCTCCACATAGACCATTTTCTTTCTTCAGTACTGTCAGGAAGGAACCATGTTTTCATTTTAAGATAACGAAGTTTTTTTTCTAAAATACAAAGCGTAAAGGCAACATTCCTCAAGGATGATCACTTTCTGTAATATTTTAAATAAATTTCAAAATACTGATCATTCTCTATACGCTGATGATCTGTTTATTTTCTCGAAAATTAAAGAGTCTAACCTTTTTTAAAATTATCCAAACCTTATTGAAATGGTGCATGTATTCCAAAGTATCCATTTTACTTTCCAAACCCTCACTTTTTCATGTTTGTATCAAATATTCATGCAACAAGTCAATATATTTAAATTTTAACAACATAAGTATAGAAAATGTAAGCTCCTTAATAAAATTCTTGGCATCATATTTGATTCTAAATTCATCTTCAAAAATCATTGAACTTTTATCAAAACAAACATACTGCCAGGGTCAACATTATTAAATACATTTATTGTTACGATGAACAGCCTCCGTTCCCACAAGCATTCGCCGTCCCCACAGGCAGCTGTGAAAAATAAAATATCTAATTACCGATCGCCGCTCCAGACAGACGCTGAGATGAGCAAAATTAGACTTTAAGTACAGGTGAATGCAAATTGCACACCTGAGTTCGTCTTTATATTCCAAACAATAAGTAGTGAGAATAAACCTAATTCTGTTATGAAGAATATCCGTCGTTTTTATTGGTCTAAAATCTTCTGCTCACAGTTTATTCGGTTGTTTCTGTTTTTCGTCAACGGGGAAGTAATCGAATAAATGCTGACAACGGTAACACTGATTTAAATATCTTGTAATACAATCAGCCCGTGTCGGTTATCCCATTAAAAAAAAATTATAAACTACGCTCAGGTGTAAATTTTTTTTAATGGCTGCGGTGGGATACTTTTAAGATCCCCCTAAAAGAACACAAAACAGTTAACAAATACTAGTGAATTGTGAAGTGTGCGGATAATTGCAGCCAGCCTAGAGGAAGCCCATCGACATTAAAGAAGAAGATGTCAAGAACAGCAGTGATATGTGTTATGTGTTAAAATCATTATTTCTTACACTTAATTAGAACAGTCTTGTAAAAGAGAATCATCTAATTGTCCTACCTCTCCTAAGTAGATGTACAAAATTAAATGTGATTTAGAGGAAATAGAATTTAGAAGTTTTAAGTGGATTAGGCAGAACGAAGGGAAATATAAGATACCAGGCATACCGGTATGATTTTTTTTTTTAAAATAAAACACTAATTATTAATGGAAAAGTAAAAACATTAACATACATCAGACACCCAATTTTCGACCTCCTCGTAGGAATCAAAGTGCTGCTCAGCCATTGCGTGTCCCATCGATGAAAACAAATGGTAGTCGGAAGGAGCCAAGTCTGGTGAACACGGCGGGTGGGGTAGCTGCTCCCAGCCAAGTGTTTTGAATTTATTCTAAACCGGTTGTGCATTGTCATGGAGCAAAATTATTCTATTATTCTATTATTATTCTGGTCTTTTTTCGATCAATGTATGGTTCAAATTGATCATTTGTTGTCGGTAGCGATCAATATTAACGGTTTCACCAGGTTTTAGGAGTTCGTGGTACAGCACACCTTTCTGGTACCACCAAACACACAGCATTGTCTTCTTACCGAACCGATCTGGTTTCGCAGTCGATGTTGATGGTTGTCCCAGATTAACCCATGATTTCCGTTTAGGATTCTTAAAATAAATCCATTTTTCATCGACAGTAACAATCCGATGCAAAACCGATTTTCTTTCGTGTCTTTGAAGCAAAATTTCACAAGTGTTTTTTCGCATCTTTCGTTCATTAAACTTATGTGGCATCCATTTTCCACACTTTTGGGTCTTTCCCATAGCTTTTAAACGGTCAGAAATTGTTTGTTGTGCAACATTTAACATTGCTGCCATGTACTTTTGACTCAAAATCATTATTTCTGAAGCGTTGAAACCATCTTTTGCATGTTTTTTTTGATAGAGCATGATCACCATATGCCTCGACAAGCATTCGATGCGACTCTGCAGCACTTTTCTTCAAATGAAAACAAAAAATGAATACTTTCCGCAAATCATCACTTTCTGGTACAAAATTCGACATTTTTAACACGATGAAAAAATATGATGTTGTCTGTTCAATGACTTGATGTATACTAAATATTTGTCACAGATGTCATAGCAAACAAGCAAAAAAATATAAGGGCTCGTTCACAACAAATGTTCCCTATCGAGGCATTTGTAATACTTTCGAGATCGATCAGTTGGAAACAGTTGATGTCTAGCAGTGGAAGTCACAGTGACGATAATAGTGTTACAGAGCAAGCAGAAGCTGAAATGTCGGAAACTTCAATTAGTGTATTAACCTCTTTTATTCCTACTTTCAACTGTAGCAGTGAAGAAGGTTTTAGTTTTATTGAGGCATGCAACGATGCCATGGAATTGGCAACGACAGCTCAGAAAATTGTCCTTTTTAAGTTTATAAAATCCAGAATCAGAGGCAATGCCATAACAGCAATGCCCATAAACAAAGAAATTAACGATTGGGACACACTAAAAAATGAACTCAGTGCAATTTTCAGAGAATCTCATAGTAGTTTGCAGTTACATAGAGAATTAATTAGCATACGTCAAGGGCGCAATGAATCTGCTGCACCCAGAGAGTTGAAACTCTTCAAAGGAGGTTCCTGCAGTCAAAACTGCATGATGTTTAACAGGAACATCAGCAGGACGGATGGAGTACATTAAAAGTGAGACGTTAACAGTATACATAAACGGACTATTAGAGAGGTTGTCCACATACGTAGTGACCCAGAAACCGAAAGATTTAGCGGAGGCAAGTCGTTTGTCGAAAGAAGAAGAGCATCGTCTAAATTTGTTTAGAACAAATGTTAATAGGGATTATTCCAACAAGAATTTAGCTAGAGTTAGTTATACAGGAACTAAATGTTGCAACTGCGGAAAAATAGGACATATAGCTAGAAGGATCACTAATCCACAAAAGAGAATTTAAACAAGAGCCAAGCGTGAGGAGTTCAACAGTTTTTAAAGAAATAGGTAATTCGGAAAGTCCGCACGTGAATATTTTAATATATAATGAATTAAAGCGAATGATTATAGATATTGGAGCTGAGATATCACTCATTTGTTGTAAGCACGTATTCGAAAGTGAAGTGAATAAAAAGAAAACAATACAATTCAGTGGGAAGTAGAATACAGGAAATAGAAAAAGAAATCAGTTTATTCCCAAATAAAAAAGGTAGAGCAATCAAACGAAAGGTGACTTTACAAGATATAGAAAATGATATGTTAGGAGACTATGATGGCATATTGGGCAGTCACTTCCTTAGGGAAGGAGGTTACTCGATCCACTATACTGAGGGAATTATAAGAAGCAAAAATGAGGAAATTGGCCTGAAGTATTTAAGTGAAGAAATATTTTCAAAGCATAGAACTGAAGTATTTCGAGTTGTGAAACTTGAAAATACTGTAGATTTAAAAGAAGAAATTGTCATACCTAGGCAAGAAGTGAATGAAGGAATAATAGTCCCAGAATGTATAACAAAAAATAAAAATGGAGAATGCTTGATTACCACAATGAATACAACTGACAAAGACTTTGATATAAGTCAGGTTAGACTTGTAGGAAAGTATTTAGAAGAGTTTGAAGTAAAAAGGCAAAGAAAAATTTAATTAACGGGAAACGTGCGAGCAGAACACATGAATAAAGAAGAATTCGAGAGTATATTAGACATAAACAGAAAATATAGTGACGTCTTTAGCATAAAAAATGAGAAGTTAACCCACACAAATGCAACAAAGCATCATATCAGGACTAGGGAAGGGTGTTCTCCGGTGTTCGCTAAAACTTATAGGTACCCAAAAGTACATGAGGAAAAGGTGCGCAATCAAATCGAAAAATTAAAAGAAGACGGTGTAATTAGAGATAGTAAATTATCATAAGAAATGGAGGTTGGTCATTGATTATCGTAAGCTTAACGAGCTGACGATAGCCGATTACTACCCCCTTCCGAATATTAATGAAATATTAGATCATTTAGGGAAAGCGAAATATTTCTCAACACTCGATCTCACCTCTGAACTCCACCACATACCAGTTGAAGAAGGCGACAGCGAAAAAACGGCTTTCAGTACTCCGTACGGGCATTCGAGTACACTCGAATACGCTTCGGGTTAAAGAATGCTCCGGCATGTTTTCAGAGATTAATGAACGCAGTGTTGAAAAAGATACAAAGTAGTAAATGTTTTGGTTATATTGACGATATACTACATATGGGTAAAACCTTGCGGAACATAATGAATAGCTAGTTCAAGTACTTGATCAGATAAGAGCAGCTAATCTGAAACTGCAACCTGATAAATGCAAATTTCTTCACAAAGAAGTTCAGTAATTAGGCCATCTAATAACTGATCAAGGTATACAACATGATCCTAGTAAAATAGAAATCTCCAGTCCTACAATATTCGGACTATAATAGGGAATTTATCATCAAAACGGACGCATTAAATAAGGGAGTAGTTGCTGTTCTTAGGCAATAGCATGGGACAAAAGATTTACCCATTCAATATGGAAGCAGAATATTGAATAAGGCCGAACAAATCTGTAACACGACCGAAAAGGAGTGCTTGGATATAGTGTGGGCCATAAAACAATTTCGACCATACGTATATGGAACAAAATTTATTGTAAAGAGGGATCATAGGCCACTGACTTGGCTCTTTAATGTAAAAGATCCCGGGTCTAGACTGGTCAGATGGAGATTCAAACTTGAAAAGTTTGAGTATGAAATACAATACAAAAAGGGTTGCGAAAATGTGGAAGCGGACGAGTTGTTTCGAAATATTAGAATGATGCAACAGAAGGAAGTTTCCAATAATAAAGAAAGTAACAATCAAGAAATAGAGAATTTTGAAGAGGTAGACGAAATAATAGATGAAATGATAAGAAATATCGCGGACGAAAATAGAAATACAGACAATCAGAAAAATGTAGAAGAGATAGAGGAAATCCCAGAAAATATGAATGGTTCTTTGACTTAGAAGAGAGGACACGAATTATGTCAAAGAATCATAATGGCCTTTTAGGTGGACAAGAGGGTCAAAAGGGAACATATGCAAGCATAAAAGGCAAATTCAAAGGTATACAAAGAAATGTGGAAAATTATGTAAAGAATTGTGAACATTGTCAGCATAAAAAAGTTCTTCGTAAACCAACTCGAAACCCAATGAAATTGGTTTTGACCTCTGACAGCGCATTTGAAAAAGTTTCTATGGACTTGATAGGACCATTAACAGAAAAAAGGGATATAAAATTGGTCTCACTATTCGAGATAATCTTTCCAAATTTACTAAATTTATACCCTTAAAATCAAAGGAAATGCAGGTCATTGTCAAAGCATTTACAAGTGAATGGATTCTAAATTTTGGACTTCCCAAAATAATATTAACGGATAATGGTAAAGAATTATGCAATGATATATTCAATGAGTTATGCAAAATTTTTAACATGAAACACATAACGACAAGTTTAGCATATCCTCAAGCCAATGGGGCAGTGGAAAGAGTTCACTGCAGGCGAAGAAGTCAATTTGCAAGTTTTAGTTATAATACGACAATACACGGTACAACTGGATATACACCGTATGAGTTAGTATACCGCAAACGCGCAAATCAGTCAAGCGAAATGGAAAACTTGAATGAAAAAACAATGTTTGATTATTTGGACCAACTTAGCACCACTCTGGCAGAATTAGTCAGAAAGAAAAAGAAAGAATATTAAAATCTAAACAAAAATCCAAGATAAGATACGATCAAAGCGTAGGGAAACAAGCTGCGTATCAGGCTGGACAGCAAATTGTTGAAAGGAATGTTGTCAAAGGAAAAAAAATTAGAAACAAGATTCAAAGGACGATTTTAGATGTTAGTAGTGACTATGTTATAGTTAAAGTAGGCAATAAAAAACTTCAATATAACAAGGCTAATATTATACCTTATTTTCCAGAATTACAAGCTGGAGCACTGCAAGGTGTGGAAACGTCATAATAACAAAACTCGGTGAATATAATGGACTTCACTTTAACTTTAAAGGCTAAGTAAGAGAAAGAAGGAGCACAGTAACATTAGTTAATACAGTTAATGTTGGAGGATTAGAAGAAAGCCTAATGATACTTAGAAACTCTATTAATACCATAGACGAGGCATGTTTAAGTAATTTAGCCGACTGCAAACGTTATCAAGGAACAGTGAGAGACAATTTGGTAAAATTGCAATATAAAATCGACATAATTTATATCATCATGGGTAGGAAAACAAGGATTCGTAGAGGTTTAGCAAATTTTATAGGTTCAGGACAGGAAAAGCTGTTAACACATTAAAGGTTAACAAAGTTAGAATAAAGAATGGAATGGAAGAAAATGTTAGAATAATGAGTAAACTAACTACACAAGTAATTGATATAGCAAACATTCAAAATAGCACAGCGAATAAGATCAACGAGATATTCAATCAAATAAATCAAATAAGAAATGAAGAAAGGACAATCGAAGAAGATAGATTAATATGGCCATGTCTCAATGAAGTCACAAGAAGAGCAAATCACAAAATCTTGTTATTAGAAATCGAAATAGAACAGGTTTTAGGTAGTCTGTTGTTTATTCAGAACGGTGTATTTCACCCCAGAGTAATTATACCTCTGCAATTGCTAGAAGAACTTAAAAATTTAAACAATGATGATTCTCTTATGTTCGAACCAGTACTAAATTATGTCAAAATTATGAAAAAAATTTATCTAAAAGCATATGCTAAAAATAAGGAAATTATTATACTTCTTTTAATCCTTATTATAAGACAAGAAAATTTAAATTTATACGAAATAGTGCCTGTACCGAAATAAGTTGAAAACGGACTTATTTTATTTGAAATAAGAAATACATTTTTGATAATAAGTAAAGATAAAGAGCAATACACTCTGAGAAAAAATGACAACGATTGTAAGAAAATAGATCAAACGTTCTAAATACTCAAGACAACACCAGATTTTAAAAATTGTAATTGTAGTAAAAATAATGACGATGGTATACTTGAAAATGTTGGAATTATATCCTTAAAAGAAAATTGTATTTTTGAAACCCTGGAAACTAGTATTAGAACATTTAGCCAAGAAAAATCAATTTCTGTAAAAGACAAAATTATCACGGATAACCTTGAAGATTGTTGCATAAATGTCAAACTAGAAGAAGCTAAATTAGATACTAAGATGTTAAATAAAATTAAACTCTCACCTTAATGCTGAAGAATTAAATGAATTGGACGTAGTCATCCAGAACCAATAATATTTTTGGGAACACGCTTTGAATCCAATACCTGAGAAAGTAAGAGGACTCTTAGCTGGATTTATCAGGACAATTATGCTCGTCTTAATATTTTTCTTCGTCTGGAGCAAGGATGCAGCAGTGGAGGAAAGGCAACGTTTACAATTTTTCATAAATGTTTCAACCGCAACAGTAAGCAACAAAAAAGTGAAACGCAACGCATAAGAAGCGCATTTCCGACCACATCTGCAACCTTTATCATGCAACGAGTTGAGCTAAATTTAAGGTTTAAATACCCATAAACTCTCTTAGGGGGAAGGTGTTACGATGAACAGCCGCCGTTCCTACAAGCAGCCGATATGTATGTATTCTCCTCCAGATGCCATCAACGCAAACAGGACCAAAAATCGCACGCAGAACTTTTCTCTCGAAGAGGCCAAGGGCTTCCTCATCCACTTTTAGTAGCGTCCAAGTTTCTGCGCCGTAAAGCAGGACTAGGATGATCAAGGTGTTGTACAAAGTCACTTTGGTCGTTCGGGAGAGGTCTTTATTACTCAACTGCCTCTTGAGCCCAAAGAAACAGGGATAGGCAAGAGTGATTCTGCGCTTGATTTCGATACTGATGTTGTTGTCCCTATTCACCGCGGAGCCTAGATAGACGAAGTCCTTGACTACCTCGAAGTGTCTGCTGCCCATGGTGACGCTCTTTTCGAGACGTCGATGTTCTGCGTCCTTTTTCAATGACAGCATATACTTCGTTTGGTCCTCGTTTACCGCCAGTCCCACTTTAGCCGCTTCCGCTTCGATGCTAGCAAAATTTCATCCGCATAAGCTAGTAGTTGAACGGACTTGTGGAAGGTCGTGCTTCTGATGTTGACGTGTGAGTTCCACACGATCCCCTCAAGAATGATGTTAAAGAAGTCGCATGACAGCGCGTTGTCTTGTCTAAATCCTTTTTTGACATCGAAGGTCTCGGTGAGTTGGCTACCGACCTTGACGGAGCAGCGAGAGTTCTCCATCGTAATTCTACGCAATCTGACGAGTTTGGTAGGAATGCCAAAACTAGGCATGGCACTATATAGCTCGTCTCTATGCACACTGTCATATACAGCCGACGAATAGGTGGTCAGTGTCAATTTGCATTTCTTGAATATTTTCCAGGATCTGCTATAAAGTGAAGATCTGGTCTATTGTGGACTTCCCTGGCCTGAAATCACACTGATAGGAACCTATCAGGTTGTTGACGAACGGTTTCAGGCGCTCACACAGTACGGCAAAGAAAATCTTATATGCGATGTTAAGGAGACTGATCCCTCGGTAGTTGGCGCAGTCGAAGGGGTCTCCTTTCTTGTGGACAGGACAAACGATACTGAGATTCCACTCGTCGGGCATGCTTTCTTCCGACCATATCTCACAGATGAGTTGGTGCATGCACCCAACCAGCTCATCCCCAGCTGCTTTGAACAGCTCTGCGGATAGTCCGTCCGCGCCAGCAGCTTTGTTTGACTTCAGTCTCGATATTACTATCTTGACCTCGTCGAAGTCGGGGGGACGGAATTCTTGTCCATCGTCGTCCAAATTGAGTGGAACATTCTGCCTGACAGCGGGATTTGCGTTGTCATCGCCGTTTAGGAGTCTGCAGAAATGATCCTTCCAGATTCTCAGCACCGACTGCTATTCTACCACCAGTTGTCCATTTTGGTTCTGGCAGGCTTCTGTCCGAGGTTTGTAACCGCCGGATAACTGTTTTATCTTGCGGTAAAAATTTCGGACGTCATTTCTGATATTGCAGCTCTCCATTTCCTCGACTGCGGGCTCCTTCGTTCTCTTCCCTTTTTCTCTGTTTGAAGAGCTCACAAACAGCTCTCGCTGTTCGATGCATCGTTGCCTTTCCTTGTTGTAGCCAATGTAAGAATCCGGATATCGAGAGAGCAACGGATTCTAGACAGGCCAAAACGGTTTGATGTCAAAAAGCTACAATCGCAGCCGATCGATAGAACCTTTGCCGATCGATTCTCCCTGAAACTGTCTCAAAGTTCGACGCTGCCTGCACAAACAATAGAAGATAAATGGAAACGTTGTCAAGAAGCCATCAAAGAGGCTGCCAATGATGTGCTGGGTTTCACGTCACCACCTAAGAGGAATCCATGGTTTGATGACGAGTGCAGGCAGCCGCATGTAGCCAAGCAAGAAGCATACAAGGCAACGCTCATTTGTTGTTATTAAAATAAATTCCGGCAACGACCCCAAAGAACTAATTCCTCCCTAGATAAGGATAACAGCAGTAAAGGACTTAGACATCTTCATTCATATAAAAACAAAAAATAATTTAACAGCTTACATCCAAGAAATAAATAAAGCGCTACTTAGCTAAATACAAAACCAGTGACCATATCTGCCAGAGCTCATGTCTTAGTTTCGATGACAAATCCAAATCAAACCGCTGGAACCTTGTCTTAACTGACACATCTTAAACAAACACACTTACTTCTTTTAAGGTTATCAACGAGAATGGACTCGTCCTTACTATATCCAAAATCTATCTTAAATCTTACTGCTTCCTTGAATCCGGTTATATTTTGCGACAGTCTATCAAGAACATTGCACCACCTATGAACCTTGCATGCATTATTCGTAACCTACTTATATCCAAAATCATACCCCTAAAACATCAAAGGAAATGAGGCAGCCGATATGGAAGCACGAAACGCAAATAAAGAACCCTTAATATCGTTTCATGTACCCTGTAAAAAAAGATCCACATTCATAGCTTCAAACAAATTAATTCCGATGCTAATAATCCATTGCATCCCAATAGCGTCTTTCTATTGATTTTGGAAACTAGTATTAGAACATTTAGCCAAGAAAAATCAATTTCTGTAAAAGACAAAATTATCACGGATAACCTTGAAGATTGTTGCATAAATGTCAAACTAGAAGAAGCTAAATTAGATACTAAGATGTTAAATAAAATTAAACTCTCACCTTAATGCTGAAGAATTAAATGAATTGGACGTAGTCATCCAGAACCAATAATATTTTTGGGAACACGCTTTGAATCCAATACCTGAGAAAGTAAGAGGACTCTTAGCTGGATTTATCAGGACAATTATGCTCGTCTTAATATTTTTCTTCGTCTGGAGCAAGGATGCAGCAGTGGAGGAAAGGCAACGTTTACAATTTTTCATAAATGTTTTAACCGCAACAGTAAGCAACAAAAAAGTGAAACGCAACGCATAAGAAGCGCATTTCCGACCACATCTGCAACCTTTATCATGCAACGAGTTGAGCTAAATTTAAGGTTTAAATACCCATAAACTCTCTTAGGGGGAAGGTGTTACGATGAACAGCCGCCGTTCCTACAAGCAGCCGATATGTATGTATTCTCCTCCAGATGCCATCAACGCAAACAGGACCAAAAATCGCACGCAGAACTTTTCTCTCGAAGAGGCCAAGGGCTTCCTCATCCACTTTTAGTAGCGTCCAAGTTTCTGCGCCGTAAAGCAGGACTAGGATGATCAAGGTGTTGTACAAAGTCACTTTGGTCGTTCGGGAGAGGTCTTTATTACTCAACTGCCTCTTGAGCCCAAAGAAACAGGGATAGGCAAGAGTGATTCTGCGCTTGATTTCGATACTGATGTTGTTGTCCCTATTCACCGCGGAGCCTAGATAGACGAAGTCCTTGACTACCTCGAAGTGTCTGCTGCCCATGGTGACGCTCTTTTCGAGACGTCGATGTTCTGCGTCCTTTTTCAATGACAGCATATACTTCGTTTGGTCCTCGTTTACCGCCAGTCCCACTTTAGCCGCTTCCGCTTCGATGCTAGCAAAATTTCATCCGCATAAGCTAGTAGTTGAACGGACTTGTGGAAGGTCGTGCTTCTGATGTTGACGTGTGAGTTCCACACGATCCCCTCAAGAATGATGTTAAAGAAGTCGCATGACAGCGCGTTGTCTTGTCTAAATCCTTTTTTGACATCGAAGGTCTCGGTGAGTTGGCTACCGACCTTGACGGAGCAGCGAGAGTTCTCCATCGTAATTCTACGCAATCTGACGAGTTTGGTAGGAATGCCAAAACTAGGCATGGCACTATATAGCTCGTCTCTATGCACACTGTCATATACAGCCGACGAATAGGTGGTCAGTGTCAATTTGCATTTCTTGAATATTTTCCAGGATCTGCTATAAAGTGAAGATCTGGTCTATTGTGGACTTCCCTGGCCTGAAATCACACTGATAGGAACCTATCAGGTTGTTGACGAACGGTTTCAGGCGCTCACACAGTACGGCAAAGAAAATCTTATATGCGATGTTAAGGAGACTGATCCCTCGGTAGTTGGCGCAGTCGAAGGGGTCTCCTTTCTTGTGGACAGGACAAACGATACTGAGATTCCACTCGTCGGGCATGCTTTCTTCCGACCATATCTCACAGATGAGTTGGTGCATGCACCCAACCAGCTCATCCCCAGCTGCTTTGAACAGCTCTGCGGATAGTCCGTCCGCGCCAGCAGCTTTGTTTGACTTCAGTCTCGATATTACTATCTTGACCTCGTCGAAGTCGGGGGGACGGAATTCTTGTCCATCGTCGTCCAAATTGAGTGGAACATTCTGCCTAACAGCGGGATTTGCGTTGTCATCGCCGTTTAGGAGTCTGCAGAAATGATCCTTCCAGATTCTCAGCACCGACTGCTATTCTACCACCAGTTGTCCATTTTGGTTCTGGCAGGCTTCTGTCCGAGGTTTGTAACCGCCGGATAACTGTTTTATCTTGCGGTAAAAATTTCGGACGTCATTTCTGATATTGCAGCTCTCCATTTCCTCGACTGCGGGCTCCTTCGTTCTCTTCCCTTTTTCTCTGTTTGAAGAGCTCACAAACAGCTCTCGCTGTTCGATGCATCGTTGCCTTTCCTTGTTGTAGCCAATGTAAGAATCCGGATATCGAGAGAGCAACGGATTCTAGACAGGCCAAAACGGTTTGATGTCAAAAAGCTACAATCGCAGCCGATCGATAGAACCTTTGCCGATCGATTCTCCCTGAAACTGTCTCAAAGTTCGACGCTGCCTGCACAAACAATAGAAGATAAATGGAAACGTTGTCAAGAAGCCATCAAAGAGGCTGCCAATGATGTGCTGGGTTTCACGTCACCACCTAAGAGGAATCCATGGTTTGATGACGAGTGCAGGCAGCCGCATGTAGCCAAGCAAGAAGCATACAAGGCAACGCTCATTTGTTGTTATTAAAATAAATTCCGGCAACGACCCCAAAGAACTAATTCCTCCCTAGATAAGGATAACAGCAGTAAAGGACTTAGACATCTTCATTCATATAAAAACAAAAAATAATTTAACAGCTTACATCCAAGAAATAAATACAGCGCTACTTAGCTAAATACAAAACCAGTGACCATATCTGCCAGAGCTCATGTCTTAGTTTCGATGACAAATCCAAATCAAACCGCTGGAACCTTGTCTTAACTGACACATCTTAAACAAACACACTTACTTCTTTTAAGGTTATCAACGAGAATGGACTCGTCCTTACTATATCCAAAATCTATCTTAAATCTTACTGCTTCCTTGAATCCGGTTATATTTTGCGACAGTCTATCAAGAACATTGCACCACCTATGAACCTTGCATGCATTATTCGTAACCTACTTATATCCAAAATCATACCCCTAAAACATCAAAGGAAATGAGGCAGCCGATATGGAAGCACGAAACGCAAATAAAGAACCCTTAATATCGTTTCATGTACCCTGTAAAAAAAGATCCACATTCATAGCTTCAAACAAATTAATTCCGATGCTAATAATCCATTGCATCCCAATAGCGTCTTTCTATTGATTTTGGAAACTAGTATTAGAACATTTAGCCAAGAAAAATCAATTTCTGTAAAAGACAAAATTATCACGGATAACCTTGAAGATTGTTGCATAAATGTCAAACTAGAAGAAGCTAAATTAGATACTAAGATGTTAAATAAAATTAAACTCTCACCTTAATGCTGAAGAATTAAATGAATTGGACGTAGTCATCCAGAACCAATAATATTTTTGGGAACACGCTTTGAATCCAATACCTGAGAAAGTAAGAGGACTCTTAGCTGGATTTATCAGGACAATTATGCTCGTCTTAATATTTTTCTTCGTCTGGAGCAAGGATGCAGCAGTGGAGGAAAGGCAACGTTTACAATTTTTCATAAATGTTTTAACCGCAACAGTAAGCAACAAAAAAGTGAAACGCAACGCATAAGAAGCGCATTTCCGACCACATCTGCAACCTTTATCATGCAACGAGTTGAGCTAAATTTAAGGTTTAAATACCCATAAACTCTCTTAGGGGGAAGGTGTTACGATGAACAGCCGCCGTTCCTACAAGCAGCCGATATGTATGTATTCTCCTCCAGATGCCATCAACGCAAACAGGACCAAAAATCGCACGCAGAACTTTTCTCTCGAAGAGGCCAAGGGCTTCCTCATCCACTTTTAGTAGCGTCCAAGTTTCTGCGCCGTAAAGCAGGACTAGGATGATCAAGGTGTTGTACAAAGTCACTTTGGTCGTTCGGGAGAGGTCTTTATTACTCAACTGCCTCTTGAGCCCAAAGAAACAGGGATAGGCAAGAGTGATTCTGCGCTTGATTTCGATACTGATGTTGTTGTCCCTATTCACCGCGGAGCCTAGATAGACGAAGTCCTTGACTACCTCGAAGTGTCTGCTGCCCATGGTGACGCTCTTTTCGAGACGTCGATGTTCTGCGTCCTTTTTCAATGACAGCATATACTTCGTTTGGTCCTCGTTTACCGCCAGTCCCACTTTAGCCGCTTCCGCTTCGATGCTAGCAAAATTTCATCCGCATAAGCTAGTAGTTGAACGGACTTGTGGAAGGTCGTGCTTCTGATGTTGACGTGTGAGTTCCACACGATCCCCTCAAGAATGATGTTAAAGAAGTCGCATGACAGCGCGTTGTCTTGTCTAAATCCTTTTTTGACATCGAAGGTCTCGGTGAGTTGGCTACCGACCTTGACGGAGCAGCGAGAGTTCTCCATCGTAATTCTACGCAATCTGACGAGTTTGGTAGGAATGCCAAAACTAGGCATGGCACTATATAGCTCGTCTCTATGCACACTGTCATATACAGCCGACGAATAGGTGGTCAGTGTCAATTTGCATTTCTTGAATATTTTCCAGGATCTGCTATAAAGTGAAGATCTGGTCTATTGTGGACTTCCCTGGCCTGAAATCACACTGATAGGAACCTATCAGGTTGTTGACGAACGGTTTCAGGCGCTCACACAGTACGGCAAAGAAAATCTTATATGCGATGTTAAGGAGACTGATCCCTCGGTAGTTGGCGCAGTCGAAGGGGTCTCCTTTCTTGTGGACAGGACAAACGATACTGAGATTCCACTCGTCGGGCATGCTTTCTTCCGACCATATCTCACAGATGAGTTGGTGCATGCACCCAACCAGCTCATCCCCAGCTGCTTTGAACAGCTCTGCGGATAGTCCGTCCGCGCCAGCAGCTTTGTTTGACTTCAGTCTCGATATTACTATCTTGACCTCGTCGAAGTCGGGGGGACGGAATTCTTGTCCATCGTCGTCCAAATTGAGTGGAACATTCTGCCTAACAGCGGGATTTGCGTTGTCATCGCCGTTTAGGAGTCTGCAGAAATGATCCTTCCAGATTCTCAGCACCGACTGCTATTCTACCACCAGTTGTCCATTTTGGTTCTGGCAGGCTTCTGTCCGAGGTTTGTAACCGCCGGATAACTGTTTTATCTTGCGGTAAAAATTTCGGACGTCATTTCTGATATTGCAGCTCTCCATTTCCTCGACTGCGGGCTCCTTCGTTCTCTTCCCTTTTTCTCTGTTTGAAGAGCTCACAAACAGCTCTCGCTGTTCGATGCATCGTTGCCTTTCCTTGTTGTAGCCAATGTAAGAATCCGGATATCGAGAGAGCAACGGATTCTAGACAGGCCAAAACGGTTTGATGTCAAAAAGCTACAATCGCAGCCGATCGATAGAACCTTTGCCGATCGATTCTCCCTGAAACTGTCTCAAAGTTCGACGCTGCCTGCACAAACAATAGAAGATAAATGTAAACGTTGTCAAGAAGCCATCAAAGAGGCTGCCAATGATGTGCTGGGTTTCACGTCACCACCTAAGAGGAATCCATGGTTTGATGACGAGTGCAGGCAGCCGCATGTAGCCAAGCAAGAAGCATACAAGGCAACGCTCATTTGTTGTTATTAAAATAAATTCCGGCAACGACCCCAAAGAACTAATTCCTCCCTAGATAAGGATAACAGCAGTAAAGGACTTAGACATCTTCATTCATATAAAAACAAAAAATAATTTAACAGCTTACATCCAAGAAATAAATACAGCGCTACTTAGCTAAATACAAAACCAGTGACCATATCTGCCAGAGCTCATGTCTTAGTTTCGATGACAAATCCAAATCAAACCGCTGGAACCTTGTCTTAACTGACACATCTTAAACAAACACACTTACTTCTTTTAAGGTTATCAACGAGAATGGACTCGTCCTTACTATATCCAAAATCTATCTTAAATCTTACTGCTTCCTTGAATCCGGTTATATTTTGCGACAGTCTATCAAGAACATTGCACCACCTATGAACCTTGCATGCATTATTCGTAACCTACTTATATCCAAAATCATACCCCTAAAACATCAAAGGAAATGAGGCAGCCGATATGGAAGCACGAAACGCAAATAAAGAACCCTTAATATCGTTTCATGTACCCTGTAAAAAAAGATCCACATTCATAGCTTCAAACAAATTAATTCCGATGCTAATAATCCATTGCATCCCAATAGCGTCTTTCTATTGATTTTGAAAATTTATATCAGATTTCGATTAGGACACACCTACATCACTCTCAAATATCTATTTAACAAGGAACAACCTTCCTTATGTCATCTGTGTAATCAAATGCTTTAATCATGTCTAATCTTCTCATTTATAACAAAATTAATACCACTCCCAAAAGAGTATCAAACCAAAATATTTTAATCTCCTTTCTAATGTTAATATCACTAATATTTATCACGTATTTAGAGTATTTTCCACTCATCATCTTGTAAATCATATCTATCATATTCTCCTTATCTATGCACTTTTCTAAAAAAAAATATTTTTTATTGAATAATAATAATTGTATGGCATGACAGTCCACAGGGCCTAGGTTCCTTATCAACTACTCGTGCTGTGCGCACTACTATTCTCTCACGAGTAGAAGGGACCTACAGTTTTTTGCCGAACTCGAACGGCGAAGTTTAAGAAGCTTTTTCTTAGACAGTTATTACTCTTTGAGTTTTCTTAGCAGTTCGAAAAGGGTGATGTGGCAAAAATTCGATGTGTTCAACCCGGAATCGAACCTGCACCTTCAGCGTGTGAGTGTCGCACTCTACTCACTACACCAAGGCGGTGACAAGATGACTCCTAGGATCTTTAAAGAAAAACACATGACCAATGTCACCAATTTTTATGACGAAAATTCAAACCTGGTTTAAGGAGAAACCGTCCTCTTAACGTTTATGTGGAAAGGGACTGACAAGCAACTTATAGCTTGTTATGGATCAGATTAAGTGTAAGTGTCCTCGGGAAGAGTGGAACTACTGCATACATTAATCAACCATAGAAAGGTTGTTGTGATACGGCTGAGGAGGTGGTTATTGATTAAAAATTCTAAAATTAAAGAACAGAAAAAGTGAGCCGCAAATGATGATAAGAGAAACAAACAATCTACAGTTTGTTAGATCGGCGATTTTCGCCTGCCGAAAAAAATGGATCAACATTTTGTGTGAAAAATAAAATTATGTGTTAAAATACATTTGAAAGGTCGACAGTAATATATAGTTAATGTTCTCTGAGTCAAATAAAAGGTAACAAGTGGTACAAGTTCCTCAAAGAAGTTGGAGAAAATGTGAATGACAACGCTCGCTCTGGACGTTCCAGCACATCAACAGCTGGTGAAAATTATGAGAAAGTGAAGAAAATTTTTATGGAGAATTGTTAAATTACTATTAGAAAAGTTGCTTAAGATGTCCGCGTATCGGTTGGCTAATGCCATTCAATTTTTCGGAAATTTTAAGCATGAAGCGTGTGGCAGCAAAGTTCCTTCAAAATTGCTGAATGCTGACCAAAACCAATTTCGCATGAGCATCGCTCAGGAATTGTTGAACGACGATCCAGATTTGCTTAAAAGGGTCATGACTTGTGACGGGTATTACATTTATGACATCGAAAGTTCCATTAAAGGACGGCGTTTTATGACGATTGAGGAGATGCAAAGCGATTAGATGGGGGAGATCAAGTGCATATCAAAAAGCGCATAACAGAATTTCTGCTGGGATTGGGAAAAACGCTGACAATAGAAACATTTTTTTTTTAATAAAATAAAAATTCGACTTATACATTTTTTTAACTGACCTCGTACACTGCCTTGCCTTTATATCCAGCAAATTAGGCATTCAGACGATTTTCACGTCTTGGGCTTTTCCTAGGATCTGTCGCAGAACGAAAATGTTGTATATAACACTTGTGAACAACTGTTTGATGTGTTCGACCAATCAACAACGTTCTGCCAAACGTGTTTGCTTACAACCGTACAGACATTGGAAAATTGCGGGAGTGTGGTGTGTTGGCGAGTGAGTTTTATACAACCCCTTCAAGAGTGTATTTAAGAAAGTCACATGTGGTGCGTTCCATTGTCTTAAATATTTTTGACAGGTCTCGATGCTTGTTCGGAGTTTATTTTCTGTTGTAATCCTGCACAACCTGATGAGTTAAAATTTCATCAATGTACAATGACTAATCGGACACAGAACGTAAACACTTTTGTCATATGATTTTATGTTAACAAAATACCATTTGATGCAACAAAATATAAATAGTTTCAGAAAAACTAAAACAACTTCACAATTCCACCCCTCATGTATAATCGAACACTTCACGTTTAGTACTTTGTTGGGCACCCTTCTGATTTTATAACTTCTTTAAGCCGTTGGAGCAAGACACAAATTTAAGACATATTTCGGGGCTTATGTTTTGCCATTCTTCTTGATAAGCGGCCTTCAGCTCCAGGATATTTCTTAAGTCCTTTTTCGCTACTTGACGTCCCAGTTCATTGAATATATGCTTGATTGTATTAAGGTTAGGTGACTGTGAAGGTGTTTTAAGCAGTTTCAGATAGTTGTACAACAGCCACGACATTGATTGATAAGATCTGGTTTTCGGGTCGTTGTCGTGGTGAAAGATGAAATTGTCTTGTATACAAAGTTTATTAACACTTGGTACCAATTGTTGTTTCAAAATGTTAATGTATGCATTTTGGTTCCTCGTTCCTTCAACAAGACACCAACACCAGCACTGGATATACATCCCCATACAATGACTGACCCACTGTAGCCCGTGTATGTTTATGAGATAAATCTTCATTTGGACGTCTGAACACTTCAAGTTGAATATGCTATCGTCTGTGAACAAAACCTAATTTGTAATGGGTCACAAGTTATAACAATTTATTTATTTTTAAGTACCTCGAAGTTTCTGCTGCCTAGTGTGACGCTCCGCCCGAGACGTCGATGTTGTGTGTCCTTCCTTGATGACAGCATGTACTTCGTTTTGCCCTCATTTACCACTAGACCCATTTTAGCCGCTTCCGCTTCAATGCCAGCAAACGCCTCATTGACGGCTCGCTGTGTTCGTCCAATCATGTCAATGTCATCAGCGTAAGCTAGCAATTGAACTGACTTCTGGAAGATCGTGCCTCTGGTGTTGACTTGTAGGTTACGCACGATCTTCTCGAGGATGATGTTAAAGAAGTCACATGACAGTGCGTCGCCTTGTCTAAAACCTTTTTTGACATTGAAGGTCTCGGTGAATTCGGTACCGACCTTGACGGAGCAGCGAGAGTTCTCCATCGTCATCCTACACAATCTGACGGGTTTGGTAGGAATGCCAAAACTAGGCATGGCATTGTATAGCTCGTCTCTATGCACACTGTCATATGCAGCCTTGAAATCGACGAATAGGGGGTGAGTGTCAATTTGCATTTCTTGGGTCTGGGCTATTGTGGACTTCCCTGGCCTGAAACCACACTGATAGGGACCTATCAGGTCATGGACAAATGGTTTCAGACGCTCACACAATACGGCAGAGAGGATCTTGTATGTGATGTTCAGGAGACTAATCCCTCTGTAGTTGGTGCAGTCAAAGGGGTCTCCTTTCTTGTGGACCGGGCAAACGACGCTGAGATTCAACTCATCGGGCATGCTTTCCTCCGACCATATCTTACAGATGAGCTGGTGCAGGTCATCTCCAGCTGCTTTAAATAGTTCTGCGGACAGTCTGTCCGCTCCAGCAGCTTTGTTTGACTTTAGCTTGGATATTGCTATCTTCACCTCATCTAAGTCGGGGGGACGGAATGCTTGTCTATCATAGTCCAAATTGAGTGGAACATTTAGCCTAATAGCGGGATTTGAGTCGTCATCGCCCTTTAGGAGTCTGCAGAAATGATCCTTCCAGATTCTCAGCAAAGACTACGACTCTACTACTAGTTGTCCATTTTGGTCCCGGCAGGCCTTGGTCCGAACCTTGTATCCTCCGGATAGCTGTTTTACCTTTCGGTAAAACTTTCGGACTTCATTCCTGCCAAAACACCTTTCCATTTCCTCGACCGCGCGCTTCTCATGCTCCTTCTTCTTCCTTCTGAGAAGCCGGTGCTCTTCCCTTCTTCTCTGTTCGTAGAGTTCACGAACAGCCCGCGTTGTTCGATGCAGCGTCGCCTTATAGGCGTCTTGTTTAGCTGCGTGCGCTTCTAGGTGGTGACGTGAAACCCAGCACATCAGTGGCAGCATCTTTCCATTCTTCTTCTATCTTCTTCTATGCTTAGTGCAGGAAGCGTCGAACTCTGAGCGAGTTTCCGGGAGACTCGGTCGGCAAAGTTCCCAGCAATCAGCTGCGATTGTAGCTTTTCGACGTTAAACCGTTTTGGCCTTTCTCGACTCCATTGCTCTCTCGATATCCGGGTTCTTACCTTGGGTACAACAAGGTGATGATCCGAGTCAATGTTTGAACCTCGGAAGGTTCGGACATCGAGAATACTGGAGGAGTGTCTGACGTCGATCGCAACGTGATCAATCTGGTTGACGGTTGATTGATCAGGAGATCGCCAGGTTCCTTTGTGAATGTCCAGGTGTGGGAACCGCGTGCTAGCCACAGAGAGGTTTCGCCCCGAGGCGAAGTCCAACAGCCTGAGTCCGTTTCCGGATGTGTTGTCGTGCAGGGTGTGTTTACCGATGACTCCAGCAAGGATGTCCTCCTTTCCCAGCTGAGCGTTGAAATCTCCTAGAACGATCTTGGTGTCGTAGCTGGGGCATCGATCGTATGTTCTTTCTAGGAGATCATAGAAGTGATCCTTGATGTTGTCATCCTTCTCCTCTGTCGGGGCGTGAGCGCATATTAGGCTGATGTTCCCGAATTTAGCCTTGATGCGGATTGTCATGAGGCGTTCGCTGACTGGGTCGTAGCTCAAGACTTTTTGCCTAAGTCTGCCTCGAATAACAAATCCGCATCCGAATAAGCGCTGCCTTCTCTCTCTATAGCAATTGCTGTAGTAGATATCGCAGTTCTTCATCGCTTTTATGCCAGACCCATCCCATCGCACTTCCTGGATGGCGGTTATGTCGGCTTTGTAGCTGTCAAGGGCCTCCGCAAGTTGTTCGGCTGCACGTGGCCTGTTAAGGGACCTCACATTCCACGTGCAAAACCGAAAATCTTTGTCCTTTAAACGGTTGCTAAGGTCGTCAACAGTTAATCCGTCCTTATCCGAGGCATATCGGGTTTTCTGAACTATATTATTTTTACGTGGTGAGGAAGTTACCCTCACGCACAACCCACAGACTGGTAGGCCAGGCTAATTATTTAAATCCTCGGGCAGAGGAGGTCGCTGCTTACATTAGTTCACCATACAACGGGTGTTGTGATGGCTATCCAGGGGACGCCGCGTGGAGGCTGCATGTCAACTTGACCTGTGCACTAACGAGGATTGCCTTGGCAGCTCGCCATGTTGAGCGCAATCAACGACGTTACCTCGCGTGCATAGGCCCATGCCCCCCGTAGTTTAACCTTATTCCAGAATAATATATCCTTCGTTAGGTGTTCCTTAGCAAATTGGAATCTTTCCTTTCTATACTTCTCCCTTATGTATGATTTTTTCCGAGCAACACGTCCATTTAGATCGTGATTTCGAAGTACTCTCCGTGTTGTCTCATTACATACTTATTTCTTCTTCGACTCTTTCAAAAAAACATTTACAGATTCCGATGATACAACAAGGTGTTAAGTGATTTACCGTACAGCTTTCATCATATTTGTCAAATTTTTTTATTGTCCTTTTCTGCTCACATTATGAATCCAGTTTTCAGTTTTGTAGCCTGAAATAATGTTATGTACCGTGGAATGGCTAATGCAGTAACACTAATCCTCTTACTTCTACGGATATTTGTTTGCCTTTTGGGGCCATTTCGATGCGGTTATACACAACAAAGCAATTTACTTACCATAAGAGGTTTTACAGTTTTTGATGGGAAAAGCACCGTTTTTTAGCAAACTAAACTGATTTCGTTAGGGTTTCCGATTATGCGTGTGAGGTAAAATTGTGAAGTTCTATAAATATTTCTCAAACTATTTGAGTTTTGTTGCATAAAATAAGGTTTTGTTAACGTAGAATGAATTTAAATTTTGCCACAAGATGAAATTATATCAATTTTGTATAACCTCAGTAAAATGTTGTAGACATTTCATATGGAAACAGAATTCCTTTCCCGTATCCGATTAGTCGTGGGAGTCGCTGTATATTGTATTGTATAGCTAATTATATGAAACTGAGCTTATGAAGAGCAATAAGGTGTTCCATAATTGGGTTCTCTTTTCCTTGGATAGCACAAATTATAATGATGTTACCATTACTATGTTTTCTACCGACCATATTTTAATGATGAGTTGGAACACATTCCCTACCAGTTTCTAACTGCAAACAGTCCGTCTGCCCCAGTGGAATTTATTCGAGTTTTAATATATTTCAATATCGTCATCATCGCCCTATATATGGGTTAGAAATTCTGCCTTATTGTGGAATTTTCTTGTGAGAGCATTTGAAATTTTCTGCAGAGCTGTCTTATAGGCGTCTTGTTTGGCTGCAAGTTTGGCGGTAAAGTTCCCAGCGGTCCTTACCCTAGGCATGTTGGAGTTTCTGAACTATTTCATTTTACGTGGTGAGGAAGTTAAACACACGTACAATCCACAGCCCATTATTTAACTCACGCTCAGAGGAGTTGAATGCATACATTGATTCACCACACAACGGGTGTTCTGATTCTTATTCAGGGGGCGCCGCGATGAGGCTGTATGTTTATTTGACCTGTGCTCTAGCGAGAATAGTGTTCGCAGTTCGCCTTGTTGTTGTCGTTCCTCGTGTGAACAGGCCTATGCCCCCTTGTCCTGGCAAAAAATTTTCACAATACATATTAAGTGGTGTGTTTAGGAAAAAATTATATTACAAACAACAAAACTTTAATATAAGTGTTAATAAACCACTTTTAAATGGATTCTATGATTTTATTTTGATTTGGCATTCAATAAATTCAAGTTTAAATCTGTAATGAATACTTTAAAAATGTAAAGAAGCCGTTTCTTGTTGTTGTCTTATTTACCTTACATATTTAATTTTCTGTTTATAACTTGTGATCTATATTAACATTTAAGCTCATTGAAAATTCCTGAAATAACATTATAGCTGTTCATTGGTGCATGCTATATTTCGCCGTGTAAGAGCCTGTAGTACGTACAATCGCAAACTTCTTTCGTGCAGAAAGTTTATAATTTTAGTATTCTGGGGATTTCACAGTATGAAGATTCGTTGTCTTCTCTACTCGAAATCGTTCATCGTTGTGTTATGTATATAAATTCGTATGTTTCCTACGCTAAGCAAGTAGGAAACATACGAATGCAACAGATCATCTTTTCGAGCGTGCGCCCTTAGGATTTAATCAGTGAGTTGTATGTATGTGGGCATGAGTTAATAAATTTGAACAATTAAAACACAAATCATTTTGTTGCCGCTGAAGAGGGAATCTGCAGTCCCAAGAGTCTTCACAAGACTTACGCAATACAAAAGCACAGCGTGCAAGATGATGCACAGACGTGAAACAACGTTGTGCGACGGACCCTCAGTACGCCGGCGGTAATTGGTTCGAATATGCGCCGCTGTAAGATTTTAACAGTCATTGTGCAATATGATGGTGCCACCATGTCGTGCACACTACCGGCGTACATACATCTATATGTGTGGAGGTGAAAGAAGACTCTACAATTTAGATTGTACACACAATATGGCATGGTAGAGCATTTCCAAAATCTATGTTTATATTTTTTTTCACCTCGTATATACATTAGTCGTGACATGTGAGGGTGGTTTTCATTTGATTGACGAATAGCTCTTTACTCGAAAAAAAAAACAGTAGGTATATCTGTTTATACTTGCGAATTTAGACAATGACAGTTACATAAAGATTTTACAATAAGTAAAATATTAATTTTTTTTTATCACTGCCTGCATCGATCCTAAAGTGTTTGGACAAATGTAAAAGTTTCACAATTAAAAAGGGGTGTTCAATTTCATTCCTAGGATAAAATCCATTACCTGACTATAAAAGCAAATTGATGTAACACATAGCCTCGTATAGACTAACCCAAGAAACGTGTATACCTGTGAGAACTTTAAAAAAAACCCTAAAAGGGAGTTGCTCGATAAACAAAATAGCTTACACGCTATGAATTTGTTGGATTTGTAATGTTTTTGTATCCCTGCCTTAGTTGGTGAATACAAAATCATAATTGAATTATAATTTTTATTTTCTTGACGAATTATCGATGAACAGAAAAGCCGATTTGATAAAAGGCAGCACAGTGTGAGATCTAACACTAGTAGCTAACTTTTTGAAATATACTTTTAAAATTAAATTTATTGCATATACTGTTATCAGCTTGAACAAAATTAAGAAAAAATGCAAATCTAGATTCACCACCAAATAAGTTATACAAACCAATTTGGTGGTTATATATCTAAAACAAATAATAAACAACCACAGAAGACTAAAATTGGAGACCACACAACAACAATAACAACACAAACCAAAAAACTAAGAAAGAACCGGTTTAAACTAAAAATCAATGTTCTTTTCTTTAACTAGGAGCAAATCATAGATACATTCAGATATTAGGAGGAAATAAACGTTATGCATATGATATGTTGAAAAGCTGCAAATATGCATGTTCTGATACTGCTTTATAAAACGAAGTTTTCGATGTGAAAAAATCAGCCCTTTCGTTCAACCTTCAACGCACATACTGTTTTTATCTGCTTTTCGACATAATATAACCATATTTCCTACGAAAACTTAAATTAATATTGAGCAAAATTGGCTCATCCATTTTTTGTTATTTATTTCGACAATCAACGTGTAATTTTTCACTTTGAGGCCACAAACTGCGACCGCAGGCCACAAACTCCGCGGTAGGAAGTCCTTAAATTCGTCCGAAGGTGACATTCTTCTATTCTCTTCGCTACAGACAAACAAGAAATAATATAAGAGCTAGTTACTTTTATAAGTTTCCAGTGTAAATGTTTTAAAAAACCAAAACAATCCTTATAAAAATGATTTCTTAATACCAAACTATAACACATGTTAAGGGAAATGTAAAGAGTTACACATTTGACATATGTACATACTTATGGTACTCGTATGTACATACATGCATGTCATAGGTTTGTTCTTCAGCATCGTATTTTGCATTGAATGGTCGGATAACACATTTTTTATTTTCCTACATCACGAACATAAACTTTCAGTGGAAAAGTCCACATTTCATTCACGTCATGACTTTCTTGTTACACGCCTTTAGCCAGGAATTATGTATCAAATGAAAGAAGTGCATGGGTAACATAGTGAAATTTTAATTTGAGGAAACAGACAACACAAAATTTCAACTTCACGAAACGTCTTATTGCACGCGTGAGAGATAGTCACATTTTAAAATGTGTTTATTATCGAGTAACACACGTCAAGTTAAGTATCTCCTAACAATATTATTGGGAATTGATGTATGATATATACAGTTGTGTTCAAAAAATAGCAGTGCAGTATCAAACATAGAAATTTTTCTATTATCAGCGTTCTCTTACTAGAATATCAATACATAATATTTCATTCATCATCATTCATTGCTGTTAATATATTGGTTGTTTCCATAGCTTATCTTAGAGAATAATGGCGTCCATTCATTAATATTTTTTTGGTTCTTGTTTTTATCAATAAATGTATTGTTTGCTTTTACTTTCTTTACTTTTCGCTCTTTAATAATAATTGTACGGCGCGACAGCGCACAGGGGACCAGGGCCTAGTTTGCTCATCAAATACTCGTGTTCTGCACACTACTCTTCTCTCACGAGGAGAAGGAATCTTCAGTTTGTTGTCGACTCCGAACGGCGAAATTTGAGAAGCTTTTTCTTAGACAATTATTACTTTTTGAGTGTTGTCAGCAGCTCGAAAGAGGTATATATTCTATAAATAATTTCAGTGTTCCAGCTACAGAGATAAAAAGAAGAATTTTATTGAGCAGTTGTTAATTTAAGTGTACTTACAGAAAATAGCTTACATGCTTACAGCTTTAGAAAAGTCCTTCTGTTAAAAAACAAGCACTTCTCCAAGAGACTTGACTTCGTTAAATACCAAAGTGAAAAATTACGAAATATTCTGTGAGCAAAATTGTAGGGTCGATCTCCGCCCGTATTTTTTTCTGTTATTTCCATTTCAGGTTTTTATTTAAATAGGTTATAATTAAATGCAAAAATGTATAACACTACAGATATAGCCTTTTGCAGATTCGATATTAGTGGGTACCCGTGACGTAGTAAGCAGAGTGCTCATACGCCGAAGGTCCCAGGTTTATTTCTCGGGATAAAGACCTCTTTCGAGCTGCTGACAATGCACTTAAACTGTAATTATTGTTAGTTTCTCAAACTTCATCTTTCAGAGGCGGCGAAAATCTAAAGATCCCTTCTACTCGTGAGAGAAAAATTGCGCGCATACGTAGTTGATGAGGAAGCATTTTGTTTAATATAAGAGTAAAAGTTTATCGAAGTTATACATTTTTCATACCTTTAACATACATTTAAAAGTTTCAAATTTCAAAGTTATGAAAAGATATCAAGTTAAATCCAAAATATCTGCCACCATGTAATTTTTTAAAGATAAACACCACTTAAGTCAGGCAACTTTTGTGCACCTGACTTATTTTTCAATAGAGATATGATACTATGATATTATTATAATTTTTGGAAGATTAATGTACACCTTAAGTGTCACTAGATAACAAGCCAGGATTATAGGAATGCTGAAAGTAAGTAAGATTGTCCCTAGAAGTCAAAAGAATTTCAATGAACTTATTATAACGAATGTCTTAAAGGAGCATGATTTTTCTTACAGCAGTCAGAATAATTTTTAGAGCGATTGTTTTCTTTTTAACCAAAAAATAATCTTTTTCCTCTTTCTTTATAAACATTACAATACTATTTTAATAGCCTTTAAATACCGAAAGTAGAAAATATTAAAGAGTTAATTACACGAAGTACGCACCTTATATAAGCTTGCCACTATTCCATTCGCAAAACAGTCGTGTTAAAGATGTTCCATCACCGTACCGATCATGAGGATCAAATCTTCGATTTTGTCCAAAAATAGCTATGCGGCATCGTTACCAAGTAACACAAATCATTTAACGGAGCTACAGATGGCAAAAGTATAATCCAGTTGATGGAGTGCAAAGTCACAATAAACAGCTGCACAGATCATTTCCTAAGACCCAACAGGCAATGTAATATATGAATGTGCTGTGTGCTGTAAGTGTGGAAATCAAAGAATGGGGAGAATATCTTTGCAAAAGAGTGAAAGTGATTCGTATGAATTCACGTGCTCATATTAAACAAGAGTTTTTGTAATCGAATCGCAGTGTCTCTTTATTGTGACTGCACTCTACTGCTGCCTTCTTATAATAGGGCAGACACCTTCACAGCTCTGAGCAATAATTCGACGAAATACTTTCAAGGTCGAATGGTATACCGTGTACAATTCAAGATACGTACAAAATCTTCATTACTGAGTTCTTTTCAAATGCATCATCTTTATCCATCATTTGGATTGCAATCTTCGGCAACAGATGAAATATCATTAATGATCATACCACACGTGATATTATCGCAGAACACAGTCGTAAGTGCATATTGTCTGTCACGTATAATACGAACAACGAATATATGTATATAATATGGAGATGAATGCCAGTTTTCGCATTAAAGTTACCAATGTAATGAAGTGTAATGTAAAGTAATCAAGTTATGCTCCGGATTTTAAGAATTGTATTTTCATTGAAAATCTAGTTTTATAATTATAATATTTGAATTTCTTGCAATTTGATATAGCCTTGATAGCTTGGGAAGCAACAACATTTATATTTTAATATGGTTCCCGCATATTGAGAAAGTAAGTCAATAAATAAAATACTTTTAAAATTAACATATGTTTGTTATAATTCTTTACAAAAATTCTCCGAATTTAGCGTATTTAACAGAATAAATTGGAACGAAATCAGTTTATGAAAACAAGTGCCAAATGTGACCTAAGACTCATTTAAAAAAATTATTTTTTTTACAAATTAGTCTTAGCCGAAAAATAGAAATAGGAAACACTCCTTCTTCAACAGAATAAATTGCAATTTTCAATAAACATAAAATAGTAGGAAATAAACAAACAGCCTTATTTTTAATATAATTACTTAACGAATAACAAACAAACATTCAATTAAAAGCCCATTATAAGTTAAGAATGTTATATGTATGTTTGTTCGAACCCTTCGGTACTGTTCCTAATTATTATGTTTGGAACTTATCTACTGTCGGAGAAATTCTCTTCGACTAGTGTGCATTCTCCACCAAGAGTTTTAACAGAATTTTTGAACATGAAAGAAAACTTAAATGAATTGCAAATATGTCTCAACAAATACATTTTTAGGCAAATCAAGATCAAGCTGTCTTGAATATCTGTTGTGCTGTCTTTTAATTGATTTAAGAACCAATTGTCTTTTTCTCAATCAGCAGTAATATTTTCACAATAGCTCAGTGTTATTTTCCTAAACGAGGTCAAGGAAGAAATTACATAACTCCGCATGCCCTTGTTAAAAAACAGTGCAGGTTTAGAAGCAGCAGTCTAACTCTTTATTACTCATGCCCGGGCTTAATATACGAGGGTTGCCTTTTATATTTCGTGATAAGGGAACAAAAACAAATACTAATCATCGAAAATAGTTTTATTGTTTTTCACAAAATTCCCCATTAAGATCTATACACTTTTGCATGCGTTTGAACCAATTGTCGAAGCACTTTTGCCACTCTGATTAAGGTATCTCCAAAACATACATTCTGAACGCATCAACCGCTTCTTCAGGTGTCCAAAAACGTTGACTTCTCATTTTATTTTTTACGTACGGGAATAAAAGGAAGTCATTCGGTGCCAAGTCAGCACTGCGAATGATTCATCAAATCGATGTTTTGAGTACTAAAAAATGCAGTTGTTTGAACCGATGTGTGAGAGCTGATTTCTTGGAAGACAACTGACAAACTAATGGTTGTGTACCACTCAGAATTGACTGTTCTGCGTTGTTCTAGTGGTACGGTTGCTACATATCCAGTTTTTCCGAAAAAAAACAGACGACCATTTGCTTGGAAATGATTCGTGAAAGTGATTTCTTTCGACCAATCGACACGAGACTTTTTTTGAGCGATGGACAAATTGTGTGGGATCCAACGCGAACAAATTTTTTTTGACGGTCAATTGTTCATGCAATATTGAATGTATACTGGTCCTACTAATGCCTATGGTTGTATCAATCTCACGATAGGTTACATGATGATCTTGAAATATCAGTTGGCGCACAGCATCATTGGTTTCCGGAAAAACAACTCATTTTGGACGACCTTCACGAAATTCGTCTTGGAGCTTAACACTGGTCCTTGATGGAGCTTCATCGTCAAAAACTGAATTTAGTTCATCGATACACTGTTGTTGAGTTAATCCACGTCGTAAGTTGTAAAAAATAATCGTACGAAAATTTTCACGATATGATTCCATTTTTTGAGCGAGGTGAATCTTTCATGTTACTGTAAACAACACAAATAGCACTCGTATGTCAAACCGTTCTGAGTACGTATAACCTCAAAAATGTCGAACTTTACAATAGAGCTGGTAGTTGCCAATGTGTAAAAGGCAACCTTGGTATCACGCATAAGACGGTTCCTATGTAAAATGTTCTCTATATGTTCAAATATTTCTTTGTTGATAGATCTACACATCTACAGTTTATATATATTTTCTAATTTATTATAATCAGAAATTAAAGAAGAGAGAAATTAAAATAGAGGTGTAACGTGTGATTTTCGTCACAATAAGCTTAGGTCCGAACATTTGAGTGATAGAAGGTTTGTTGTCGAGGGAGCTTACTTTGTAAACGGAGCTGAAAGCATGGTTAAACTGCATTTTGTAAATAGGTTCAACTATACTCTGAACGCCATTTTCATTACGCGTTGCAAAATATCATGAATTTGTAAGTGGTGCTGTATATAACTATACCAAAATATCAAAACTCACAGCCCAAAAGTCCCAGGTTCGATTCGGGTAATAAACACCGTGTATTATTTACAGTTTCTCAAATTTCATCGCTCGAAGTTGGCTAAATCCGTAGGACCTGTAGGGCCTTGCTTGCAGCGGATATTTACAGTGTCAAGGTCTGTTTATTAGACTGATCTTATAACCTTAGAACCTTAAACATATAATAAGTACAAGCAAACGTGTTTTATTGATTTGGTGATGTGATTCTGGAAATTGAGCATTTCATGTGGTGAATTTTGAATCAAGCTACTGTAAGAAACGATTTTAATAACAAAGTAAACAATTGAAATAAGAAAACAAGTAAACATTTTTTTTAGTCAGCTAACGTATGTACATATGCACATTTTAGCCAAAGTTAGTTTTAGATCCAAATACCTTTGCGGTTATATCTATGATTAGCTTGTACACAGACAAAACAACGCTCTGAAAATCAAAAAGACTTAATTGAGTTCAGTAAACAGAAGCATTCCATTTCGTAACTGACCTCCATGCACAGAGAGAAAATTAACCTCGAGCACCACGCGTACATATCACCAAATCATTGTGTATGCGTATGTAGAGGTCCTGCCGATTACATAATATTTCGCATGCATAACTGTATCCTTAACGTATCGCTTAGCAGATAAACCGTCACTTGAATTTGGAGTAATAGACTTACTTCTTTAGAGGAGCAACGAATATATTTGGCGAAGGGGTTGTGAAGGTGAGAAAATGATGATGCTTACAATAATGATAATAATGGTGCGATAGGCAACGATTGCAGATGCTCCACGGTAGTACATTTACCTATGAGTCTCTATTGCGAAGCAGGCAACAACATCCCAGCTGTGCACGATTTTCTCAGATTCTCTTTCTCCTGAAACTACGTAGCTGTGTTCATTTGTTGGTTGATCAACGCTATGAGTCTAAAACTGCAGCTCAAGTTGTATCCAAAGCATCGCGCTATTTTTCCTCTCTCTTACGAACATATGCGCTAACATCTTCGCAAGAAGAGAATCGTGAAAAGTGGACAAGACAAAAAAACAAAAAATATGAAAACAAACAGATACAGTAACGGTGCAGTATGCCAACAGCATGTTATAGCCGAAAAAAGACATCTAGGTCTCATATAAATAGCTGTAGGTTTGGATCTGGAAATCAGTCAGAATTTGGATCTCGATCTTGGTCTTTCGGTTATAAAATCGTGGTACTAGGAAGGAAAGGAATACACTTTTAAGAGTCCATAAAAATTAAGGGACAACAGTTTAGTTTTCCATCGAAGCTCGAATTTCGGTTAAAAATGTTAAAGGTTTGTGAGAAACGGAGAAATGATTTAAAATTTTAGCGAATAAATGCATTGACATTTCCCTTCAGATTGTGTGTCTTATGCTAATAGCGTCAACGGTGTTAGCCCGCCCTGAACCGCCAGTCAATTCATATTTACCACCCTCAGATTCTTATGGACCACCTGGGAGAGGTGATGGTGGAAACGGTAATGGGAATGGTCAACGGCCTTCATCTAATTATGGAGCTCCAGGACTTGGGAGAAACGGTGGCGGTTCGAATGGTGGTGGAGTACCATCTGATACATACGGAGCCCCAGGACAAAATGGAAACGGAGGTCGACCATCATCAACTTATGGAGTACCTGGTCAAAATAGTAATGGCGCAAATGGTAACGGAGGAGGTCGGCCATCATCTACATACGGAACTCCAGCTCAAAATGGTAATGGAGGCTCTCGTCCATCAGCGACGTACGGTGCACCAGGTCAAAATGGTAAAAATGGCAACGGAGGAAGACCTTCATCAACATATGGCGCTCCTGGCCAAAATGGAAATGGTGGTTCAGGATCCGCTGGTGGAAGACCTTCTAGCACATATGGTGCTCCCAATAATGGAAATGGTGGTCCACAACAACCCGCCGGTAGCTATGGACCACCCTCAGATAGCTACGGACCACCTGCATCTGGAAACGGGCGCGGACCTAGCTCTGAATACTTGCCACCAAATCAAGGACGTAATGGAGGTGGTAATGGACGTCGGAATGGTGGAAACGGTAATGGCGGACGAGGTGATGAAGGATATGATTACTCACAAGGAGGCAGCAATGGTGATGGTTCTGGATACGATGACGGTAACAATGTAAGTTACGAGGCTCTCTTTTTAACTTAACTTTCTTCGCTCTAACTTTCTTTTAGGGTAGTTAACTTAGTCTGAAAGATTTAATATTGCAGTAGTGTGTAAAACATAAACAAACATTGAAACCAAAGCTATATACTTACATCTCTATCTTACTTGGCTCCTTCCACTCTCATGCTTCAGAAACAGAACAGTACATCCAAGATACACTTTTATTTAACTAAGTCAATCCACTTATAACCATTTTCTGCGAAACTATAAACAAAAACCAATGGTGATACCGTTTTCTACATATAGGAACCGGCAAAGTATGAATTTAGCTATGAGGTTGAGGATGCTCCAAGTGGTTTATCGTTTGGCCATTCGGAGATGCGTGATGGTGATTTTACCACTGGGCAATACAATGTTTTGTTGCCCGATGGAAGGAAGCAAGTAAGAAAAGACGGTGTAATCCAACTGAATGTAAATGGTAACGTGTTCGAATTGTCCCTATTTTTGTTTTGTTTTGGTTTTCTGTAGATTGTTGAATATGAAGCCGATCAAGGTGGATACCGGCCACAAGTACGATATGAAGGTGACGCTATTGAAGGTGGGTCATCTGGTGGTGGCAATGGACGTGGAGGAGCAGGAGGTGCTGATGGTTATGATTATAATCAATCTGGTGGGGGTAATGGCAATGGATATACTTCATCTGGACAAACATTAGGATCTGATGGATATTCCAACGGAAGACCAATTGGAGGCAATTCCAGTGGTCGAAACGGTGGTGGCTCTAACGGTCAATCTTTAGGAAATAATGGCTATTCAAGTGGCCGGCCTAATGGGCAAGATCTTGGCGCAAATGGATACTCCAGTGGTCAACCTGGAAATGGTCAGAATGGGAATGGACAAGGATATTCCCGAGGGCAAGATAATAATGGTAATGGGTATTCAAGTGGTCGCCCCAGTGGTAACGGAAATGGTTATTCAAATGGAAACGGACGTAGCGGAAATGGTAGTGGAGGCGGAAAACGCAATGGAAACGGTGGCGGGCGAAATGGAAATGGTGGTGGCAATGGATATTCATATGAACAGGGTTCAGGGAATGGTTTTGGAGCTGGCGGCCAGAATGGGGAAAATGACGGAAGTGGTTATCAATACTGAAGACTTTTGGAAGCCTGATATTTTCTAGTTTGACATTTCATTCGCATTTGCCCTGCATACATTTGTTTTATTCTAGTTTCCTTATTCTTTTCTTTAAATTCATTTAAGTTTCATTTTTTTACATACGTATACATTTATTTTAATTTAGAAGTACATGCTAGCTCTCTCTTATTATAAATGAACAATAAAATGATAAAAAAAGAATTTATGAACATGCCATCAAATAAAGTTAACATTTTAAAACACACATACGTTCATAATGATTCTTCTCCACAAAATACAAAAATATGTCAACGTTATATTCTAAAAACAAGTATCAGCCCGATGGTCTCTAGATTTATTACTAGGTGGTATAGCAGTCACATTGTATGCATCTAATTCCATAAGTAAAGCAATTCCATAAGTAAAGTAAAGAAATATTTGCGTTCTTGTAAGACAACGTTCATATTATTTCTTCTCCTCCAAAATCACCAAAATTTGTCCACGTATTGTCCCAAAAACGAGGATCAGCACGATGGTCTCTAGGTTTATTACTAGGTGGCACAGCAGTTACATTGTATGCATCCAATTCTATAAGTAAAGCCTTCAAAATATTTGGATACCTGTAAGATGAATTAGATATGAAATAATTTATATATACATCATTTAATAACATGCATCAAACTTACGTATAATAAATACGTAAAATTTGCATATTAAATATAAAAGTAAGACCTCAGTCTTAATTTCACTTACAGAAAATTCTTATGGTGTCGACTTAGACACATACTGATGGTAAATTTAGAATTGAAAAAAAAAAAAAATAAAGTATTTGAAAACCGGCGCAAAGAATTCTGTGTGAAAATACGTTCCATATACTAAATAAGCAAAATATAAGTTTTATTTTGGAATTGCTTAGCTTGTTAATTACTCTGCCAAACACTCTTCATGTACAAAAAGCAAGAAGAGGGTTTTTCATTAGGAGCGCTTTAGTTTTTTTTTAACAAAACAAAAAGATATCAAGAATAACTATTATGTGTACACAAAACAAGTAAGGGATATTTAGGGGCTAAAATCATACGCAGTAAAATTAATTTATTGACAGCTTTAATTAACTTATCACAACCAAAACAAAACAAAAGGTACTATCGGTAGCAACAACGAAAATGCTCCAGTAAAGAGAGCCGCCTTGTCCGAGAATGAGGGAAAAGCGAAACTCCGATATATATAGGCTAGCTTAATTATAAATTAAATTAAAAACAATTATTTTTATATACTAACCTCTGAGCCACATTAAATTGTTCACACTGATCTTCTGCAATATTAAACAGACATGGCGCTATTAATGGTTTGCAATTTTTTACATTTTTTAAATACGATTTTCCGACTGTACAATTAATAGTTGCCGACTGTCGTAACTGATACATTTTTGATTGTGTTGGCATCATTTTCATTGCAGTTAAGGCCTGACCAGCAGGACTATTGATCACAGCACTATAATTGTACGCATTTTTATTTCTTATACCTGCAGGGCCATACCATCCATCCCATGCACCATTATAATTTGTTCCTTTGTGCAGTTTCCAGTCTCCAACTGTAATTGAAGCACTTCCCCAAATATCATCAATATTATGCAAAATCGTTTTACGTTTGGATAACTCGTCGTTAGATAGCTCATTCCAAATGCTTATACCATCGAGTTTGTATGTATTGTTTCTAAGAATTGTACAAAAGAAGAGTACAAATTATAATTGGGAAAAATGGTATTGGTTTTCTGTATATTTGTTGTTAATACAATACTACAACATACTTCATATCCAAATGGACAAATGCAGGCTTCAGAAAAATCAATCGACGCAACAAAATCCTAACAAATCACTGTCATACGAGCGGCGTTAAATATATCGGTATCGGGGTAAAGCTGTGGTTATATATAAATTGACTTAAACAGAATCATAATGCCAACTGAGACGATGACGGTGAAAATTGATCATCGCGCTGAAATTAAATTTCAAAAACCTTTTCAAAAAGTCAAAAAATAATCATGAAGAGATGGTGGCTGTTTACCAGGGTTCCGCACCTTCATTATCAAAGTGGTCAAGTGAGTTCAAGAGAAGCACAGAGAGCATTGAAGACGACCTCCGCTCCGGCGCCCCGGCTTCTGCTTGTACGAAAGAAAGCATCAAAGAAGTCGAAAAACTTGTTCTTGAGGATGCCCGAATTAAGGTGAAAATGATGGCAGAGATCGACAGGCTTTCAACTGGTGCCATTCACACCATTCTTCATGACCATCTTAACCTTTCAAAGGTCAGTGCAAGATGGGTGCCACGAATGCTCACAGCCCCTCAGAAAGTGAGAATCGCATACTGTAGAGAGCTTTTGGAGATGTGTGATAAGAACTCGGACGGTGTTATGGATTGAATTGTTACTGGGGACGAGGCCTGGGTTCACTATGACCCTGAAAGCAAACAAGAGTCCATGCAGTGGCATAAAAAAGGAACAGACCCCCCGTCTCCGGGAAGCTCATGGCCACAGTCTTTTGGGACTCAAAGGCAAACTTGCTCATTGAGTACAAAAAAAGTTGAAACCATCAACGCCACATCCTACGCTTCCATTTTGCAAAATTTGTGGGAGGTAATTAAAAAAAATAGACGAGGTAAATTCGCAGCGGGTGTGTTGCTTATTCATGACAACGGTCCTGTTCACACGAGTTTCCAAGGCTGCTGCGCGAGATTGTGGTTTCGAAGAAATCCAACACTCTCCCTATAGTCCAGACCTTGCCCTTAGTTATTATTTCCTGCTTCCAGATTTGAAAAAATATCTTCGTGGAAAAAGATTTTCGGATGATGAAGAACTCAAGTCGGCAATAAATGGATATTTTGCAGAGAAAGAGGAAATTTTTTTTGAGGGTTTAAAAAAGCTTATCTCAAGATGTAACAAATGCATTGGTGTTAGGGAAGATTTATTTTGAAAAATAAAAATAAATTGAATTGAATTCGCATTTTCCTTCATATCGATACCGAGAATATACTGAACCCTCGTATGTCCAACTTAAATTACAAAAGGCCCATCAAATAATAAGCAATGCGATCATTCTAGAAAACGTGCAAGCAATAAAATCTTCATATATTTCAATTCATGCGTGGAAAAGAGTGCCTCTCAAAGGGGTGACATGAAGAATAAAGAAACATCAACACTCTCCACAAGTACTTTGTGGGAATGTTGCGGACGTGATTTTATCAGTAATTTATCAATGCCGACACCCATACACCACCTTTCGCAAGATCAAAGTTGAAACGAAGTCAGGGGTGGATGTCGCAAAAGTAATCATTTGTTTCAAAAAAAAAAATTTAAAACTAATAGTGATATTTTCAATTTTGTTAATTACATAACAAAAACAGGAACTTAGCTGTCTATTTACCATTTAATCTTCTATCCACATGACAAAAGCGTTCTTATTATCAAAAACTTTATTTCTCGTAATAGAAACGGACATGTTCGAAAATAAGAACGGTTGCATTTAATATTTCGAGATTAGATAAAATCTCAAAATAGCTTTATTGTTTTTCAAAACATTCCCCATTGAAATCTATACATTTTTGCATGAGTTTGAACCAATTATCGAAGCACTTTTGCCACTCTGAACATCCTGAACCGTTTCTTCAGGTGTCCAAAAACGTTGAGTTCTCATTTTATTTTTTACGTACGGGAATAAAAGGAAGTCATTCGGTGCCAAGTCAGCACTGCGAATGACTCATCAAATCGATGTTTTGAGTACTAAAAAATGCAGTTGTTTCAACCGATGTGTGAGAGCTGATTTCTTGGAAGACAACTGACAAACTAATGGTAGTGTGCCACTCAGAATTGACTGTTCTGCGTTGTTCTAGTGGTACGGTTGCGACATAACCAGTTTTTCCGAAAAAACAGACGACCATTTGCTTGGAAGTGATTCGTGAAAGTGATTTCTTTCGACCAATCGACACGAACCTTTTTTGGAGCGATTGACAAATTGTGTGAGATCCAACGCGAACAAATTTTTTTTGATGGTCAAATGTTCATGCAATATTGTATGTATGCTGGTCCTACTAATGCCTAAGGTTGTATCAATCTCACGATAGGCCACATGATGATCTTGAAGTATCAGTTGGCGCACAGCATCATTGGTTTCCGGAAAAACAACTTGATGGAGCTTCATCGTCAAATACTGAATTTAGTTCATCGATGCACTGTTGTTGAGTTAATCCACGTCGAAAGTTGTAAAAAATAATCGTACGAAAATTTTTACGATTTAATTCCATTTTTTGGGCGAGATGAATCTTTGAAACAACACAAATAGCACTCGTATGTCAAAACATTGTGAATACGTATAACCTCAAAAATGTCAAATCTTACAACAGAGCCGACAGTTGCCAGATTGCAACACTACGGTTGCCCAATCCCGAAATATAGAAGACAACCTTCGTAGTAGTAAGTCCATCACTATCACTAATTCAGCGAGGTGCAACAAAATTTTTGAAATTATTAGCTGTCAATTCAACGTTCAAATATATAAAAGGAAGTGTTCCGCAAAATATCCGTGTTACATAAGTATATCAAAACCGGAGTCAGATTTGGAGATTCAATTTAAACTTGGGGTTATAGTATAACGGATTCGGAGTTGAATTTTCGTTTCATTTATAGCATGAAGTAGGATTCTTCCCATTTGCACTTTTTTATTTGAATATGCCTAATTATGTATATGTCATGCAACAAAGACTCAGAAATAGAGTTTCAACAATGACCGTATACTTGTATTGTGCGTGCAGTTGTTCTCTTACGAGAAGAAGGGATCTACAATTTTCTTGTCGGATCCGAACAGCGAAGTTTGAGAAGCTTTTTTCTTGGACAGTAATCACTCTTTCAGTGCTGGTAGCAGCTCGAAAGAGATGGTGCCGTGAAAAATGCGAGGTGTTTAGCCGGTAATTGAACCTGGATCTTTGGTGTGTGAGTGCCGGAATTTACCCACAACGTCAAGGCTGCCACATATAGTATTACCCACACTATAAATTAATGGTTGAAGCAGAAACAAAATTTAATCAAACAATGATTCTCAGTCCATTGGACTATATATACGGGTATATTTCTTCTGGTTGTGTTGTGCTTTTTTTTTTAAAATGTTCTTAATGGCAAGGTTGTGCTTTGGTGTACAGTTAAAGTTAATTAGGTTAAATATCGACAACGTTGTCCAGAGCGTAAATAATCAGACATATAAAAGTTATCTTCAGCTATAATAAGAATCTTTAGAAGAAAGAAGGAAGAAAGAATCAAATTAATTGTTCGATAATTAAGAAATTAAATGCAATAAAACTGGTGATTTTCAGTACTAAAAATAGCTGGAAAAGGTAATACTTTAGCAATAAAGTTGATGTAAGAGAAAATAGAATAATATTAATTAATCTATTTACATATGTTTTTATAATAAGTATCTTACCCAAAAGGTGCTCCAATGGCTGTCATTAACGTTGGTAGCCAATCAACGATTTGAATTTTTTGTTCAGCTACACGACTTGGCCTTTTTAACAGTGGTGACCAAATTAACCCTACACCACGAACTCCTCCTTCCCAAAGAGTGTTTTTTACTCCACGCAGTGGCCAGTTGGAAGCATAATTAAGGTTAAAACCCTCAGCAGGACCACCGTTATCTGTGCTGAATATTATAATTGAATTTTCTAGCATCCTCCTTTGATGAAGACTGTCTATTATGGCTCCAACTGAATCATCTAATTTTGAAGTCATTGCTAAATAAATACATAAAAAAGTATTTCACAGCTCAATAATACAATGTATTCATTTTTTTATGTTAGAAATGTACTGTAGATTTTTTGTTCTGTTTCTGGATACAACGGTACTAATATCAAACGGAATAACGATGTCCACATTCGTCGCGTGATTTGACAGAGCAAAATGTAAATATTTTTATTGTTTCTTATTTGTATCGAAACTTTGGAAATTGTGAAGTTTTTGTTTATTGTATGTGTTAAAACAAGTGTGTGAATAAAATTATAAAGAAACTGTACTTAAAAAGCAGTGCATTTTTCTTCATAGTTTCAGCTGAAATTACTAACAATTTTTCACTTTGTAAACAATTATTTCACATACTATACATATAAAGTGGTTTTGTTAAGTATACAAATGGATAAGGAAACCAATTTTAGTAATTAAAAAAATCGCAACTGTATTTTATTTTAATGCTTTAGCTAAGAGTTTACTGACAGTAAGTTTTCATTAACTTGTAATAAAAAATGTAATTCTATTGTTATATTATAAACAATATTGCATTTGAGTATTACCAAAAGAGATTATTATAGTCAAAAAAAAAATCAGTTCTAAACTTCAGAAACTACCCGTGTTGTGCGTTCTATCATTCTCTTACATATTAAAAGAACCCATTGATTGTTGTCAGAACTCAAAGAGTTGATGCAGTGAAAAATGCTAAAGTCCAATAATCGAACCTAGAACCTTCGGTGTGTGAGTGTCCGCCACACCCTGACGTACCTCTAACTACTTCGTTTATTTCCATCGTTGGTTTGAATACGAGTACATTTTCTGTATAAATAATACTGCGTCAGTGCAATGTTACTCGATATTAAAAAACGGTTGCTAGAACACGCAAATTTTCGGCTATGTAATAAGTTGTTGCTGTCGCCTCAACGTAGTGGGTAAAGCACAACACTCACACGCCAAAGGTCCAGGTTAACTTGGCCATTCAGAGTCGGTAATTAACTGTGGGACCCTTCTACTCGCAGGGGAACACTGGGGCGCACAACACAAGCAGTTGATGTGCACGCTAGACCCTGGTCCCCATGTAGACTATCGCGCCATGCAATGTAAATGTATACAATGTATATATATGTACACTGTATATATATATATATATATAAATAAATAAAAATATTTAAATATATTATTATATATATTATTCATATACATGTATATAAATAATAATATTTCAAAAGTGCAGCGTTGTTAGCAAAGTAAAATGGGTTGTGTTGTGCATTGTATTCCCGAACATGCCTTAATAAAAAAAATTGTTTTCTTGTGAAATTGTTGGGTGTTCAAATAAAATGATCGCTGGTCAATATTAATAATTAATAATTAATAATTAATAATTAATAATTAATAATTAATAATTAATAATTAATAATTAATAATTAATAATTAATAATTAATAATTAATAATTAATAATTAATAATTAATAATTAATAATTAATAATTAATAATTAATAATTAATAATTAATAATTAATAATTAATAATTAATAATTAATAATTAATAATTAATAATTAATAATTAATAATTAATAATTAATAATTAATAATTAATAATTAATAATTAATAATTAATAATTAATAATTAATAATTAATAATTAATAATTAATAATTAATAATTAATAATTAATAATTAATAATTAATAATTAATAATTAATAATTAATAATTAATAATTAATAATTAATAATTAATAATTAATAATTAATAATTAATAATTAATAATTAATAATTAATAATTAATAATTAATAATTAATAATTAATAATTAATAATTAATAATTAATAATTAATAATTAATAATTAATAATTAATAATTAATAATTAATAATTAATAATTAATAATTAATAATTAATAATTAATAATTAATAATTAATAATTAATAATTAATAATTAATAATTAATAATTAATAATTAATAATTAATAATTAATAATTAATAATTAATAATTAATAATTAATAATTAATAATTAATAAATAATAATTAATAATAAATTATAATTATAAAAGTAATTATATAATATATATATATATATATATATGTGTGTGCGTGTGTATGTATGCATATGTGTGTGTGTTTATATATAAATATCTTAATCTTACCTGCAAACTTCCGTCGATTAAAATCGGAAATATTTTGTACTTTTGCAACTATTTCATCCGGGGCAGGTAATGGATTGTATGGGTTAGCAGAATGAACTGCAACGTGAGCAACGTACAGAAACAGCGGTGTTGAAAGATTGTGATCTTTGATTACCCTTAACGCCTCTTCGGTAATAACGTCAGTACTATATTTCCCATGTAAATCGTATGCAATGTCCAAACCTGTTCCAAAAGCAATTGTATGCATGAGTGTTATGTCATTGCCTTAAAAAATCAATGAAAATCCGTAATGGAGCATATTTTGGATGCCAAACAACGAGCTATTTTAATTAAAAACTTGTAGAAAAAAAAACCTTAGCAAAGTCTTAGGTTTCATACTTTTTATTATTTTACTTTTACTATTCATTTATCTTAATTTGTGTATGAAAAAACGAAATTCTTTTTTGAAGAATATTTCGTACAAGGTACAGAAGAAAAAATAAAAGTATACACATACACACATTTATAATGTCAGTACATAATACGTATAACTTTTAGTTATTATATCCATAAAAACTTAGACGGTAAAATGAAGGAATTAGATAAATAAGGCTTTTATTTGTTGTTACTTACCTCTCCGCATGTCAAGTCCCCACGAAGGATTTTCCACAGCTGTGTGGTCAAAATAGTCATGATGTCCGGTCAAGCATCCTACATGACTTTTAAAACCTCTATAAAGTGGCGTATACACTCGTTTGTAATGACCCAAATGCCATTTTCCTGCAATATGTGACGAATACCTTAAGGAAACATTATTCAATCTCTGCTTACAAGTAATGCATCTGCAAGTTAGACTGTTAACTTTACCCTTGCTCATTAAAGTACTCAGGCATTAATTTTTCACTAAGCGGAAGTCCTCGGGGCTCGGCACCATAAAGTACAGTATGTTGCATTCCTTTCAAATATAAAAGTGATTTTGTCATATACACATGGGGATATAATTAACCTATAATATTTCTAACCTGTGTGGATTGGATACTTTCCAGTCATTAAAGCAGATCTTGACGGAGTACAGATTGGATTTACATAGTAACGGTTCAAAATTATTCCGGAATAAGCTAATGCATCAATATTTGGCGTTGGTATTTCCGAAGATCCCCGAAATCCCACATCATTAAAGCCCTAAATGTTCGAATATTTTTTTTGTAAATATATTTCGTTTCGTATATGTATTAACTAACTGTAACATAAAAATGCGTCCATTCAAATATTAATATACTTACTAAATCATCGGCCAGTATAAAGATAATATGGGGTTTGTTTACAATTCCGCAAATAAGTCTCAGCTGAGTACACATTAATATCATAATAAAAAGAATAGGTGTTGTCAACGGAGATTTCATGGCAACTAAAAGATATACAAATTATTATTTTAGTTTATTTACTTCAATTTATTAAATATTATTTAACTAGTTAAACTTCGGTTAATTCGTTTTTTCATACATTTCGTATATTATGTTAACCTCACTTGCATATTTGTGTATGCAAAGATGGAAATGCAATTGAAAACAATTAATGATGTCCCAATGAATTAAATAATAAGATCCGTAAATTGAAAGCTTCCTGTAAATATTTGCCACACACACTATCCTGGTATCTGTATAGAACAATTTGAATATTTGAATTCATTCTATTCTTCCTTTAATTGATTATGGATCAATTTATTTAGCGATCATTAATCTCAGAAAGAAAACAATTTTTTGCCGACTCCGAACGGCGATGTTTGAAAAGCTTTTTTCTTAGACAGTTATTATCCATTTCACGTTATCAGCAGCTCGAAAGAAGTGGTACCATGAAAACTGTTAAGTGTTAAGTTGAGAATCGAACCTGAACTGTCAGTGTATGAGGTCGCACTCTGCCAACTACGGCGGCAACTGCCTAAGAAAATATGCACTTACAAAATTCACACACATTAATTACTTTTAGGTTACTTTTAATCACCAACAGCAGTGTAGGTTTCATTTTCATAAGCAAATAATGTCATGAGCTTTTTTTTAAATAAACATCTATATTTTTTTATATAATGTATTCAAATTTCAATCAAATGCAATATATAGAATGCACGGAATAGAACTAAAATATGCTACAAAAAACTCCGAGTATTTTCAGATGTTCTCACAAAATCGTTTTTTTAGAATTATACTATATCAACCCCTTAAAAACACAATTGTTTTTACAGAGCCAGGTTATCTTCAATTCCGGTAAAAGTCTTCACACCTATCAAAGAGCCATTTCTACTAAGGACACTGTAACCACTGCTCTACATTACATTCTTTAGTTTATCAAAATATTAATCAACTTCATATTAGTAAGGAATAAAGGCCCTTGAACCGTTCTATAGTGAACCAATTTATGCAGCAATACGCGTCCGTTCTATAGTGAACCAATTTATGCTGCAATACGCTTTTGGCTGATGGTCTGGAATTTAGGTTGGGGTTGACATCCACTTGACATAAAAACAACTACATATCTGTTTGTTTATGATTCCTACAAAAGAATAATGAATTTCAATTATGCTGGTAATATCTGAGGTGTAGACTACTGCTACGAGGGGTGTTCAATATATCTCAAAAAGCTCTCTACAGCATACGATTCTCACTTTTTTCTAAGGCGCCTTGATTCATTCGTAGCACCCACCTTGCACTGACCTTTGAAAGGTTAAGATGGTCATGAAGAATGGTGCAAATGGCACCAGTTGAAAGCTTGTTGATCTCTGCCATCATTTTCACCTTTATTCGGGCATCCTCAAAAACAAGTTTTTCGACTTCTTTGATGCTTTCTTTCGTACAAGCAGTAGCCGAGGCACCGGAGCGGAGGTCTTCTTCAATGCTCTCTGTGCTTCTCTTGAACTCACTTGACCACTTTGATAATAAAGGTGCGGAACCCTGGTAAACAGCCAAACAGAATTCATCGAAAAACGGTGCCAACTTTTAGAAATGATGGACAATACGACAAGCACCAGCACCAGGTATCAACAATCAACGTTCAATAACAATCGTAAGTCATTTAAACCTATAGTACATAAGACGTTTGTTACATCGAAAAATCTTAATACTACCTGCTACTTTTGCGATAAAAATGATCATAATATTTGCGTCTGTAAAGCTTTCGCAAATCTTTCGCCTGAAAATCGATATCAGCAAGTTAAACTCAAAAAATTATGTATAAATTGCCTCCGAACTGGCCATCAAGTGCGTAGTTGCAATTCACATCCCTGCAAACATTGTTCGCAACGTCACAATACACTGCTTCACTTGAAACCCATTCTCAATAGTCCATTTGAAACATCAATCACACCTGAAGGTTCTTTAAAGCCAATGGATAATTCGACCACTTCACTTCTCTCTAAATCAAAGTCAATAACTGCATTTTGTGTCAAAGATAAAGAACAGAATTCATTCATTTTTCTTGCGACGGCTTTGATTTTGGTGCGAGATTGTTACGGTTCTTACGTTACGTGTAGGGCACTGTTGGATTCAGGTTCCCAAATTCATTTTGCTACCGATCGTTTAGTCCAGCAACTTGATTTAAAACGTACAAGATCTACAAATCCAATTGGCGGTATTGGAGAAACAAGTACAGTATCAAGATACAAAACAAATCTAAACTTGAGATCTCGTTTAAATGATTATACTGCAAATACTGAAGCGCACATCCTGCCATCAATCACCTGCAACCAGCCAGAAAAACCACTAAAAAATATTGATTTGCTTTCCATCGAACATCGATTTACCATCGAACATTGAACTTGCCGATCCTTACTTCCACAAATCTCAAAAGATTGATTTGCTAATAGGTGCAGGAATATTTTTCGATTTATTATCCGTGGGACAGATTCGTTTGGGCAATAACTTACCAGTGCTACAAAAAACCGTTCTAGGATGGATAGTTGCAGGAGAACTTAGCCTAAAACAATCGAATCACTATAGTCTCTGTGTAGTAGCTCTAGACAATGATAATACGGGAGAAAACGATACGATAGAAAGTCTTCTTAAATCCTTTTGGGAGGTCTTATCAGCGTGTTTCAGCGTGTTTCATCTTGAAATTTTTCGGTACGCCTCCCATTTAAAAAATCTCGCAATGAACTCGGCGAGTCTCTTGAGGCAAAATTGGATCGAAACGTCCAATTAAAGCAGCAGTATACCAGTTTTATTAATGAGTACATTCAGCTCCAGCATATGACAAAGGTACATTTTTTATGCTTCAGCGAAATCGTCATCGGGTATATCACTCAATGATATTCTTATGGTAGGACCTACTATTCAAGATGACTTATTTACAATACTTCTTCGATTTCGAATGCACAGATTTGGTATCACAGCTGATATCTCGAAAATGTACAGATGTGTACAGGTTCAGCCACCTGACGATAACTTACAATTAATTCTAGGGAGGGATAAGCGGAGTGATGACCTTAACATCTTCAAGTTGAATACCGTAACGTATGGAACTGCTCCCGCATCGTTTCTTGCAATTCGGTCTATGGTTCACCTAGCATTAGATGAGAGTGCGTCGTATCCCATTGGTTCTCAAACTATTCAAAAGGATTTTTATGTTGATGATTTGATATCAGGTGCCAATACCCTTGATGAAATTAGAGAAATTTCCCATCAGACAACTGTGCTATTACAAGGGGGAGGCTTTTATTTGCGTAAGTGGTGTTCGAACAATTCCGAATTCATTCAGGAGATTCCTGAGAAGGACAGGGAAACCTTTCTAAAATTTAACAATAAACAAGTGACGAAAACTCTTGGTTTAATATGGCAGCCTGATTCGGATGAATTTCAGTTTTCTTGTGCACCAGTCGAGTTTTCTCAAATTGCGACAAAGAGGGTTATACTTTCCAACATTTCTAAGCTTTATGATCCGCTCGGTCTCATCAGTCCAATTGTGGTAAAGGCGAAGATATTCATGCAAATGCTATGGAAAGAAAGATTACATTGGGATGAATCGCTTCCACAACATTTGCATTCCAATTGGTTGGAGTTTTGCAGACAGTTAGCACACATCAAAATTATTAAATTCCCTCGTTATGCGTTGCTGCCAAATTCTACAGTTCAAGTGCATGGATTCGCCGATGCTAGCCAAAAGGCTTATGGAGCTTGCATTTACCTACGTAGTCAAGATTCGGCTTATTCAATCCGTACTCATCTTCTATGTTCGAAATCTCGAGTAGCACCGGTAAAAACCATGTCCATACCTCGATTGGAGTTATGTGCTGCCCTTCTTTTGGCAGAATTAATACAACGTATTCGGCAGATTTTACACCTACAGAACTGTAAAACGTATTGTTGGAGTGACTCTACTGTTGTTCTATCGTGGATACATTCCGATGCCTGTAATTGGAACACATTTGTCTCGAACAAGGTAGCCAAAATTCAAGGTTTATCAGAATCCATTGTTTGGCGACATGTACCTACAAACTTGAATCCTGCTGACATTCTATCGCGAGGTGTATTTCCCACCGAATTAATACAATGTACCCTATGGATGTCCGGTACGGAATTTCTGCTCGACGATGAAGTGCAATGGCCTTCGTTATGCTCAAGGAAATTTGAAGAAAATCCTCCAGAAAAACGGAGAACTAAACAAACAGCTTTGTTGATTACTGAAAACGAAGATATATCGATACGTTGCAAATATCTCAATACGTACACAAAGATGGTGAAAGTATTCGCTTATGTTTATCGTTTTTTCATGAACGCATCGTCAAAGGCTGCGAATCGCCAGGGAGGTGCATTAACTACTTTAGAATTGGATCGTGGATTAAAGTATATAGTACGGATGATACAAGTCAGTGAACTTTCTGATGAATACAAAATGCTATCCAATCATAAAGAATTGAACAGAACAGGTAGATTAAGGTCCTTAACACCTTTTTTGGATAAATATGGTATCATGCGAGTTCTGGGACGCATTCAAAACTCATCTTTACCCTTCGAAAGCAAGCACCCCATGATCCTCCCAAAAACTCATCCGTTCACTTCAACAATTATTACTTATTATCATCTTCAGAACATGCATGCTGGGCCCCAAGCACTGCTTGTTGCATTAAGAACCCGATTTTGGCCTATTGGAGGAAAACATACCGTAAGGAAAGTCATCAATAAATGCATCCGCTGCTTTAAAACTCGGCCGTTACTAATGCATCAACTTCAAGGAAACCTCCCGCAAGATAGGGTGCGGCCATCGCGACCATTTACTACCACAGGTGTAGATTATTGTGGACCCTTCTATACCCGCTCAGGAATTCGTGGCAGGGGGCCTAATAAAGTTTACATATGCCTTTTCATATGTTTTAGAGTAAAAGCTGTTCACTTAGAAATAGCGGCTGATCTCTCAACTCAAGCATTTTTAGCCGCTCTTAAAAGATTTGTCGCCAGACGCGGCAAACCGCAAACAATTTACTCGGACAACGCAACAAATTTCGTTGGAGCAAACAAGGAGCTAAATGAATTAAAGTCGTTATTCTACTCGCAGGGTGGGCATGGGCCTATGCACGCGAGGTAACGTCGTTGATTGCGCTCAACATGGCGAGCTGCCAAGGCAATCCTCGTTAGTGCACAGGTCAAGTTGACATACAGCCTCCAAGTGGCGCCCCCTGGATAGCCATCACAACACCCGTTGTATGGTGAACTAATGTATGCAGCGACCCCCTCTGCCCGAGGATTTAAATAATGGGCCTGGCCTACCAGTCCGTGGGTTGTGCGTGAGGGTAACTTCCTCACCACCTTAAAAATGGAAGTTCAGAGATAACAACATGCCTCGGATAAGGACGGATCAACTGTTGACGACCCCAGAAAACGTTTTAAGGACAAAGATTTTCGGTTTTGCACGTGGAATGTGAGGTCCCTTAACAGGCCACGTGCAGCCGAACAACTTGCGGAGGCCCTTGACAGCTACAAAGCTGACATAACCGCCATCCAGGAAGTGCGATGGGATGGGCCTGGCATAAAAGCGATGAAGAACTGCGATATCTACTACAGCAATTGCTATAGAGAGAGAAGGCAGCGCTTATTCGGATGCGGATTTGTTGTTCGAGGCAGACTTAGGCAAAAAGTCTTGAGCTACGACCCAGTTAGCGAACGCCTCATGACAATCCGCATCAAGGCTAAATTTGGGAACATCAGCCTAATATGCGCTCACGCCCCGACAGAGGAGAACGATGACAACATCAAGGATGACTTCTATGATCTCCTAGAAAGAACATACGATCGATGCCCCAGCTATGACACCAAGATCGTTCTAGGAGATTTCAACGCTCAGCTGGGAAAGGAGGACATCTTTGCTGGAGTCATCGGTAAACACAGCCTGCACGACAACACATCCGGAAACGGACTCAGGCTGTTGGACTTCGCCTCGGGGCGAAACCTCTCTGTGGCTAGCACGCGGTTCCCACACCTGAACATTCACAAAGGAACCTGGCGATCTCCTGATCAATCAACCGTCAACCAGATTGATCACGTTGCGATCGACGTCAGACACTCCTCCAGTATTCTCGATGTCCGAACCTTCCGAGGTGCAAACATTGACTCGGATCATCACTTTGTTGTAGCCAAGGTAAGAACCCGGATATCGAGAGAGCAACGGAGTCGAGAAAGGCCAAAACGGTTTGACGTCGAAAAGCTACAATCGCAGCTGATTGCTGGGAACTTTGCCGACCGAGTCTCCCGGAAACTCGCCCAGAGTTCGACGCTTCCTGCACTAAGCATAGAAGAAGAATGGAAACGTTGTCAAGAAGCCATCAAAGATGCTGCCACTGATGTGCTGGGTTTCAGTGCAGGCAAGCGCACGCAGCTAAACAAGACGCCTATAAAGCGACGCTGCATCGAACAACGCGAGCTGTTCGTGAACCCTACGAACAGAGAAGAAGGGAAGAGCACCGGCTTCTCAGAAGGAAGAAGAAGGAGCATGAGAAGCGCGCGGTCGAGGAAATGGAAAGGTGCTTTGGCAGGAATGAAGTCCGAAAGTTTTACCGAAAGGTAAGACAGCTATCCGGAGGATACAAGGTTCGGACCAAGGCCTGCCGGGACCAAAATGGACAACTAGTATTAGAGTCGTAGTCTGTGCTGAGAATCTGGAAGGATCATTTCTGCAGACTCCTAAACGGCGATGACGACTCAAATCCCGCTATTAGGCAAAATGTTCCACTCAATTTGGACGATGATAGACAAGCATTCCGTCCCCCCGACTTAGATGAGGTGAAGATAGCAATATCCAAGCGAAAGTCGAACAAAGCTGCTGGAGCGGACAGACTGTCCGCAGAACTATTTAAAGCAGCTGGAGATGACCTGGTTGGGCGCATGCACCAGCTCATATGTAAGATATGGTCGGAGGAAAGCATGCCCGATGAGTTGAATCTCAGCGTCGTTTGCCCGGTCCACAAGAAAGGAGACCCCTTTGACTGCACCAACTACAGAGGGATTAGTCTCCTGAACATCGCATACAAGATCCTCTCTGCCGTACTGTGTGAGCGTCTGAAACCATTTGTCCATGACCTGATAGGTCCCTATCAGTGTGGTTTCAGACCAGGGAAGTCCACAATAGACCAGATCTTCACATTACGGCAGATCCTGGAAAAGACCCAAGAAATGCAAATTGACACTCACCACCTATTCGTCGATTTCAAGGCTGCATATGACAGTGTGCATAGAGACGAGCTATACAGTGCCATGTCTAGTTTTGGCATTCCTACCAAACTCGTCAGATTGTGTAGGATGACGATGGAGAACTCTCGCTGCTCCGTCAAGGTGGGTACCGAACTCACCGAGACCTTCAATGTCAAAAAAGGTTTTAGACAAGGGGACGCACTGTCATGTGACTTCTTTAACATCATCCTCGAGAAGATCGTGCGTAACTCACAAGTCAACACCAGAGGCACGATCTTCCAGAAGTCAGTTCAACTGTTAGCTTACGCTGATGACATTGACGTGATTGGACGAACACAGCGAGCCGTCAATGAGGCGTTTGCTGGCATTGAAGCGGAAGCGGCTAAAATGGGTCTTGCGGTAAATGAGGGCAAAACGAAGTACATGCTGTCATCAAGGAAGGACACACAACATCGACGTCTCGGACGGAGCGTCACACTAGGCAGCAGAAACTTCGAGGTAGTTAAGGACTTCGTCTACCTCGGCTCCGCGGTAAATAGGGACAACAACATCAGTACCGAAATCAAACGCAGAATCACTCTTGCCAACCGCTGTTTCTTTGGGCTCAAGAGGCAATTGAGTAATAAAGCCCTCTCTAGAAGGACTAAACTAGCTTTATATAACAGCTTGATCATCCCCGTCCTACTATATGGCGCAGAATCTTGGCCGTTAGCAAAGGCGGATGAGGAAGCCCTTAGTCTTTTCGAGAGAAAAGTTTTGCGTGCGATTTTTGGTCCTGTTTGCGTTGATGGCATCTGGAGGAGAAGATTTAATGACGAACTCTATAGGCTGTACAGCGACATGCGCCTGGTTAAGCATCTACGGATACAACGCTTAAGATGGCTAGGCCATGTAGAGCGTATGGACACCACTGCTCCGGCCCGAAAAGTCTTTGAATCCGAGCCATTGGGACAATGCAACAGAGGACGACCTAGACTGAAGTGGCGTACACAAGTGGAGAAGGACCTCAACCAACTTGGAGTGCGCAACTGGAGACAGCTGGCGAAAGATCGTGCTGGCTGGAGAGGCATGTTGGTTGAGGCCCAGGTCCACCCCGGACTGTAGCGCCACAAGAAGAAGAAGAATTCTACTCGTAGCAACACATAGATTTGGTTCACCAATCTTGTTTGAACGATTGCATTCAGTGGAAATTTATACCACCACGCTCCCCACATTTTGGAGGCCTTTGGGAGTCTTCAATAAAGATAGCTAAAACCCATTTGCGCCGGGCTGTCGGTTACAGAATTTTGTCGTATGAAGAATTGCATACATTAATCTGTCAAATTGAAGCTATAATTAATTCTCGTCCTTTAAGTTCAATTTCAGATGATCCTTCTGACATTGATGTTCTAACCCCAGGTCATTTTTTAGTCGGAAGTGCTCTCACAGCAACTTTAGAGCCTGACACCGCGGACTTAAACATAAGCAGACTGACAAGATGGCAAATGGTTAGGCACATGATGCAGAGCTTTTGGAAAAGGTGGACCAGAGAATATTTGACATCTCTCCAGCAAAGATACAAGTGGGATCGCGAAGGAGCCAATTTAGCAATTGGAGATATCGTGCTCTTAAAAGATGACAACACACCACCCCTGCAATGGCCAATAGGCAGGGTCACTCAAGTTTTTCCTGGAGCGTACGGCTGTATCCGAGTGATTTGTGCTAAAACAGCGAATGGACTGTTGAAAAGAGCAATCACAAAAATTGCGAAGCTTCCTCTGGACAACGAGCAAATTTTATCTTGAATGCAGAGCCTTCAACGTGGGGTGCATGTTCGGAATAACCCAAGACAACAACCACTTAATGTTAACTCAGCCTACTAAATTTGTAAGCCACTGTAACTCAACTATGTCATTTGCATTATCTTACACATCATTATCTGAATTTCATTATTACAACATATCTTAATCATCTAAAATAGAAGTAACATAAATGTATAAGAATGCAATTGTATGCAGCATCGATCATGCCATTTGAAGTACCAACATATTTGATTTTATGTTTGAGCCGCTACTCATGCGAGCATCAGCTATGTGACATTCATTCGAATTTTGGAAGTCAAGCAATAAAGACAATTTCGTTTCGATTTGTATTCGCTTCTTCGTAGTTTAATTTCGCAATATAGTTCGTTCTTTTTTGTATAACCCAAAAAGGCTTGGGTTATCTTTCATAGTGTTTTTTACTCTATGCCTTTCGGCTACTTGTATCTTTAATTCAGTACTTAAATCTATATACATTTTTTTTTCAATTTCCTCCAAGAAAATTATAAAAACTTGGATGTCTGATTGTTCTTGTTCTTAACCTAACTTACATAACTATGTAACCTAACTATAGCAACTAATACTAAACTTAAACTTATAACTATGTACAACTAATAAACCTAAAACATAACTCTACTTAACCATTTGTATCAAGCTTAACTATGCCCTATACGTACGCGTCCACTAGGGCGTATGTGTTATTTATATGCTTAACATATACATCCAATTCGCCGTGGTGGAACTTTTTTGGTTTTAGTTTTTTATTGTTTTTTTTTTGTATTTTTTTGTTTTTTGTATTTTTTGTATTTTTTGTTTTCTTATTTTATTTTGTTTTATTTATTTTTTTGTTTGTAAACTGTCTTAAAAACTAAGTTAACCTATGTGAGTTGACCTTTATGACTCAACTATCCTGTCATTTTCTTTAAAAAGTTAGCGACATCGAAAGCTGATTCTGATGTAACCACCAGTAAAAATGCCGTTCCTTTGCAGAGACTGCTCTTTTGCGGGAAGAAACCGCTCTACTCAACCCTAGAAGTTCCTCGTGGCTGCAAGCGACGTCCGGTCTGTATTGAAGTCGCCTTTCTACTGTTCAGCGTACGACACAGAGGATGAGCCTGCCTTCCCTATCTTGAATCAGGCCTTTAGTGTCCAAGTAGAGAAAAGCTTCAGGTGGAATGAAGGCGTTAAGACGCACCCGTTCATGGTACATTTCGTTAGGGTAGTAAGCCCCAAAGATCATGCTGTTAGTTGAAGTCATGCCTCGAGCAGTGTGACACCGAATCAACTTAATAATAATATTTTCTATCCTTATGAGGTTTGCCTCCTTGTACAGAACCTCTTTGGGGCAGAATTTCTTGTACTGAGATTCTGGTGTCCGATATAAACGAAGACAGGCTCGAAGGCAGTGCCTTTTTTCTTTTTGTGAAGGACTCACGTTGAACCGAACAGGACAACCATATACCATGATTGGCCGGATAAGGGCCAAGTAGCGGATTACCTTCACACTGGTGTCAAGTTGACTGCTGTAAAACAGCCCTCTTGCCATGGCGAGGGCATTCTTAGCCCTGGTCAGCGTAGTATCTACATGGAGAAATGTCGCCATCATCGGAATAGTTTCATTCATTGTACGTTTAATAACTTCGTCCATTTGTATGAGGTACCCATCAACCTCTTAGGCTTCTGTTCGTCGGAGGATTGATCACACTCGAACTTATTTTTCTGTTTAAGGTTCTAGAGAAACGTGACCATCGCACCTTATTGTAATTATAAGGATGCTTTTGGACATATTCCTCCAGTTCCTCCAGCTTATTCGGGAGCTGTATTACCGCGGCGAGGCCGCAGTGATCACTGTCACATTCGCATTCGACCGTAGTTAAACAGTCCCTCGTATGTCGCTCCACGTTTAGCAATGTTAGTCGTCTGTCGATTAGCATCACATCCAGATGTGATGCTAATCGACAGGAAATGATGGTCTTTCCGTTGCCAGCAAATTCAGCCTGAACTCAATATTGTTTTGTTCCATCCATTCTAAGAGAGCGTTTCCTCGCTCATTTGGAACAGCGTTACCCCATTCACCGTGTTTGGCGTTCAAATCCCCGGCTACTATAAAGAAGTTTTCTTCCGAGCTTAAGCAGAGGCTGGTGAAAAGAGCCTCAAGCTCAGAGAAAAAGTTAGGATTTTGAGGTTCTGATTCGTAGGCAGCGATCACAAATAACTTATTTCCACCTTGGAAAGAGATGCGTGCGATCGCTGCTTCTAGCACACTAACCTTATGATAAATGCTACTTTTAATCAAGAGTGCAACCCCGTCACCTTGGTAGGATTGGGGTCGGTCTCTTCTTATAATATGGTAATTTTTTTACCTGAGATTGCGCGTCTGGTTTAGCTTAGTTTCGCTAGGCATCAGCACATCAGGATGGCGGGCTTGCAACAAATTAGAGAGCGATAGTTTTCGTTCGATCCTTATCAGAAGATTAACGTTCACTGCAATGATCTTAAGGGTTCTTACCTCGCGTTTATTATATATTATATCTGAGCGCGCTTGTTTGCAGTCAGTTGAGAGAAGAGGAAATCTACTCTAGCCGTCTGCGTAAGAAAACTGGTCTGTAGTTTGCATCGGATGGATGGAAGACAGTACATCCCTGTGAGGGTTCTTCCTCGGATTGCCTGACCATTGGAGCCGGGGCAACCTTCGGCGCTGTCCATTGTACCGGTTCTCTGCCTGACACCATTTGGGCGTAGAAGATGCGTGGCGTAACGGCAGTAGTTAATGCACGGGCCATCGAGCTGGCTGCTACCTTTTTTTCGTTCCTTACTAATTTTACTCTCTGTCGGAATTCTCTAATTCGTGGACACCCCAAATAGGTTGCAGGGTGTCCGTTTCCTCCGCAGAGTACACATTTGAGAAGAGTTTTATCCTCAACATCTTTTGTAGCAAACTTGATATGCGTCATATTAAGTCTGGCTACAATTCCCAGACGTAATATGTAGACGTAATATGTATGAAGTCGCACTGTATGAACGCTTGGGAACTATTGTTATCAATAATTCTCAGGAGTTTGGCAGTGTGAACGCATTTATCGATTATGCTTACCTTGCATTTTGGCAAGCCTTGGTTGTCGAAATGTATTAATGAAAACAGGACAGTCGGCGATCGAACTCAAAACTAAGCGGACGTGTTTGACGGAAATACATTACATGGCACCCGTAACAGCTTGAAAAAAATAACATTTCTCGCGTGAAAAAAAAAAATGGGCAAACAACAGTCCAAAATAGAAAGGCCGAGTGCCAATTTAATGAATGAAGTGGAAGTGAGACAAAAAAAGACAGAACGGAAACAGTACTTGTCATAATTGTACTATTGGCTATAAATTTAATAATTAAACTATACTCGTGGCACAAAAAGTCTCTCAAAAAGTCTACTTAGCAAAATCTGCATCGGTTGCGAAGATATAATTCAATATACGTTACATATAACGTTTGTGAAGCTCAGAATCAATAAGCAATTTAATTCTTACGACAAACAATTCGTAGTCCTTGATTTAAAAACAGTAAAAAAAAGTGAAACAACAAATTTGAACTGAAACATTTTGTTTGATTTTTGCATGAAAAAAAAAGAAGAAAAAGATATCAACATTTTTGACGAAGAAGTATCTACATTGGTTTTCAACAACGGATCCGGTATGTGCAAAGCTGGCACCACCATGTACCCTGGTATCGCTAATAGTTTGCAGAAAAAAAAATCATCATCCACCATAAGCATCAAGATCATTCAAAACGGTAATTAAAAACTGTTATCAAAACACAAATATAATTGTTAAAATCACTATTATATATGTATTTATGCTAAGTAAAGTAAATATGTAAAAGAGGATATATCATAAATGATATCACAAGGTAGAAGAGTACTCGTTCGATTTTAATAAGTCGTATAAGTGCCTAAACAAAAATCAAAAATAAAAAAGAAACAGTGGAAAAGCATGTTGTCGTGTTGATTGACGCTTACAATAAGGTAAGGACTGTACTACACGTACATTATGAAAGATTAACAATACAGCACAAAAAGGAAGCCCAAGATATTTTCTGGAATTTACGAGACAAGCTTCACAAAGTTCTCTCCAAACAAGGAATTCATTTAAAAATTCCTCTTGCTCTCGACCAAGAACTTGGCTCCAAAAATATCGCTACTGACAGTAGTGAATGCGAAGATGAACTAAGTGACTTAGAACAATCAGAAATAAATTCATTTAAAATGGGACAAACAATATTTGAATTCCTGAACACAGCTTCGAGATTGATCACTTATTTCGATGGACAATCAAACAATTTACAAAGTTTTCTTGATTCATTAAATTTGGTGGACTCAATCAAAGAGAGTCATGAGTCAGTAGCGGTTGAGTTAGTAAAAACGAAGCTCAAAGGTACCGCTCGAAATTTAATCTCGAATGAGTCTTCTTTACAACAAATTATTACGAAGTTAAAAGCAACGGTTAAAGGAGAGTCAGTCGAAGTACTGGCAGCGAAAATTATAAATATAAAAGAACATAATAAGTCTGCCAATACATATGCAAAAGAAATTGAAGATTTAACTAAATCCTTGGCTATTGCTTACATTTCTGATGGGTTAACCTCAGAGTTAGCTGAGAAGTACTCGACGCAAACAGCTGTGCGCGCGATAACAAAGAACGCTACAAACGATAGAATTAAAATAGTAATGGAGTCTGGCCAATCCAATAATATGAATGAAGCAGTAGTTAAATTTGCAAATAGTTGCACTGAAGCCGGCCAATCACACTCCATTATGTACATTAACAGAAATAATTACAATGCGAACAACTATCAGAACATTTGGAATCATAGTAGAAGCCGTGGACGTGGACGAAACAATAATTTTTACAGAGGCCGTGGCCACGGTGCCTCTCAGAACAGTGGCCGATATCCTGGTAATTATCGTGGTAACCGGACCAGTGTAAGATACATAAACCACGGTCAAGATTCGGAAAACTCAAATATTCCCCTAAATACTCAAGACTAAATGCTACGAACAAGTCACTTACTCTCAATCTTAACCTCAGTAGTTTAATAATGTCAAGATCAAGCTTCAATAATAAACTATCAACCTTTCTTGTAGACACAGGTGCGGATACTTCTTTAATAAATGAGACAAGTATTGACTAGAATATCTTCATTGATAAAAGATATACTTAAAAAAATAAGTGGTATTGGACAGGGCGAAATTAACACAGTGGGAATAGTTAAATCAGATCTGCAGGTTGAAAACATATTAATACCTGTAAATTCACAAGTTGTTGATAAGGATTTTTCAATTCCTTGTGATGGAATACTTGGTATAGACTTTATAAAAAGGTTCAATTGTGTATCATTGAATTGATTATCAACATAATCAAGACTGGTTAATTATACGCCCAAACAACTTTCCGGAAAAAGTTGCAATACAAATGAATAATGCTCCACATCCAAATACCTCTTTAGTACCTGCTACGTCAGAAGTAATTAGAGTTATTGCTGTCAACAGTAACAAAGATGAACTCTTGATTCCAAATCAAGAACTTGAAACTGGAGTTTATGTAGCGAGTACATTAATTAGTACTAAAAAACCATTAGTCCGTATAATTAACACTACAAATAACAACATAACAATCAATAATCCAAAAATAAAAACCGAAGCTCTTTCCGATTACAAAGTTATTGAGAGTAAAATCTCCGTAGAAGAAAAACATAAAGAAAAAGTACTTGCTTGCTTATCTAAAAACTTTCCAAAGCTCGTAAAATTTGAGTTGACTGATCTATGCAGTGAGTTCAATGATATTTTTGCTTTGGAAACAGAAAATATTTCTTGCAATAACTTTTATACACAAAAGTTCCGATTAAAAGATGAACCTCCAGTTTATATTAAAAATTATAGAATTCCGCATTCACAAAAAGAAGAAATAATTAGACAGGTAGATAAATTAATTGAAGATGGGACAGTTGAACCATCAATATCAGAATATAACAGTCCGATCTTATTGGTTCCCAAGAAGTCATTACCAGAAAAATCAGAAAAACGATGGAGGTTTGTGGTTGACTACAGGCAAGTAAACAAAAAACTTATTGCTGATAAGTTTCCTTTGCCAAAAATAGATGACATTCTTGACCGACTTGGTAGAGTAAAGTATATTTTTACTGGAAAAACATGAGCAAGGACATAAAACGTTATGTAAAAGCATGTGAAAAGTGTAAAATAAACAAAACTGGTGTCAAAAGCAAGGAGGAATTAACAATTACACCAACTCCAATTAAGCCCTTTCACATTGTATTAATAGATACTATAGGACCTTTGCCAAAATCACATAAGGGTAATGAATATATCGTTACAATAATTTGCGAGCTAAGCAAGTACCTAGTAGAAATTCCTATTCCTGATAAGAAGGAAACTACAACCGCAAAGGCTATTTTTGAACAGTTTGTTCTTGCTTATGGTCCAATGAAAGAAGTACGTACAGATCTAGGAACAGAGTATAAAAGTAAAACCTTCGAACAGGTTCTCAAATTGCTAAAAGTCACCCATAAGCTTTCACGAGTCCATAGGTACTGTGGAGAGAACCCATAGATCTTTGAACGAGTATATTGGATCGTATATAAACAATGACAAGTCAGATTGGGAAGAATGGCTTTGTTTCTTTGTTTATTGTTACAATACGAGTCCATCTACTGTTCACGGCTACTGTCCTTACGAACTTATTTTTGGTAAATTACCAGAGTTGTTCGATTTCATTGATGAAAACAAAGTAGATCCACTTTATAACATTGATGAGTATAGTAAAGAATTGCAGTATCGCCTTCAACTTTCTAATCTCAGGGCAAGTGAATTTGTTAAAAACAGCAAACTTACCAGGAAGGCAACACACGACAAATATGCTAAGCCACAAAAACTGTCCATTGACGACGTGGTTTTAATTAAAAATGAACCTAGACATAAGTTTGACCCAATTTTTAAGGGTCCCTTAAGAGTAGTAGGTACAAAATCGAAATTGTGTACTTTTAGATAAGAATAATAAAAAAAATAATTATCCATAAGAATAAAATAAGAACAACAAAATAAAAGTAATTTTTCCCACTGTACACACAGACCATCTACGAAGCGAATTTTTATATAAAAATTCTTATTTTGTAGACGACGTGGATAGGTGAGCAGCGTACTTTAGGCTTCTGTCGCTGTTGCTGTAAGTCCTGTAGCACTTGTTGTTGTTGTGCCTGCTGATTTTGTTCTTTCTGCGTCAGTTACTCCTACTGTGTGTCGCAGATGTTTCAAAATCGAAATTGTGTACTTTTAGATAAGAATAATAAAAAATAATTATCCATAAGAATAAAATAAGAACAGCAAAATAAGAATAATCTTACTGTTAGTTAAGTTTATGAATAAGCAGTTTATACTATATATAAAATGAATGTTATATTATAGATAAAAAAAAAACTTAAACATAAGGATACACATACAAAACTAATCGGACGTGTTTGACGGAAATACATTACACTTTCGTCCCCAAAGGTCATTCCCCTTTGTTGTGGCTGAAGGTGCACCATGCGCAGCGGAACTCCATTTTAGTTCTCTGCGACGTGCCCCAGCCGTCTGCATTTCGCACATTGAAGTACGTGGTCAGTCTTATTTAATTTTTCCCACTTTACACACAGACCATCTACGAAGCGAATTTTTCGTTGGCTGTCAATTTTGGTGCTATGGGTAACCTATACTAAGAAGAAGGGAAGTGCCTCCTTTTTCGCTCTCACTGCCGCAGTGATGAAGGGCTTAACCCCTACAAACTGGACCTCATCGCTCTCAACATGCCGCAGCTTGTCGAGAGGACCTTCGGGTCAGTTGAGAGACTTATGCCTTTGAGGAGCAAGGTCTGTGTGGACGGGGTGGGTTGTGGGAGTTTTATATTTTATATAAAAATTCTGATTTTGTAGGCGACGTGGATAGGTGGGCAACGTACTTTGGGCTTCTGTCGCTGTTGCTGTAACTCAGCGTAGCTCTTGTTGTTGTTGTGCCTGCTGATTTTGTTTTTTCTGCGTCAGTTGTTTCTACTGTGGTCGCTGATGTCTCAGCGACAGTGGCTGTTGTTGTTTCTGTTGCTTCTGCTTTAATGGGCGTTGAGATTGCTGCGTCTTCTGCTTTTGTTGTTGCTGTTACTGCGTATGCTTTTGTTGCTGTAGCTTATACTCTTGTTGAGCTGTCTGTCTGTTATTGCGCTGCCATCGTTCTTCTCCTTCTTTTGTTTCTTTTGCTGTCTCTTTTGCTGCAGCTTTAGAATTTCTCGCTGTAGACTGCTCGTAGAGAAACTTGACATGAGCGTTAGGTTTATCTCGTTCCTCGCCAAGTCTCTTGAGCTTCGTTTCCTTCTCCTTGATTTCCTCCTCATCGTCGCACTATGGGGCAGCTCTATGGCAGGAGCGGCGAGAAGTCGGTTTTTAAAAACGTAACTGATCTCAATAAAAGTTACCTATCCGGTTAGCTGATAATATGGACCATATGGTTTGTAATTTTTTTTCCCAATAAGTGGCTTAATCACTCAGCGTTTTGCATCAAAGTTGTAACAATAAAGAAGTTGTGTTCATTCAAAAGTGCCTGATGCAATTTTGTTCAGTTGGTACATAAAAAAACAAGTGTTTGTAACAAATGTTTTGGAATGAATTTATCAATTAGAATATGTTCTTTTAATACAATTAGTTTTCACTCGGTTATAAAGTACAAGAACATAAAAGTTGGTTTTTAAATAACGGTACTTTTTGAATAGGCAAACATCGAGCTAAATTTGAACTTAATTTCTTTAGCTTAATCATTTCTTTACTGAAAACCGAAGTCAAAAACCATCAATGTTTGCCTAAACTATTTTTTTTTAATTTTTAGTGTATATACAGACCTGTTTAGATTAGAGAGATTATTGATTTTGCTAATAACTTCTTTCCACGGTCAGGTAGGCGCTTCATATTCATTGCACAACATCTTACATTAGCCATACAAGTAATAAATAACATAATAATAAAAATGCATCTTGTCATAAAGAAAAACATCCGAATACCGGAAATGCAACCTATTTTAAGTTGCGCAAAATAATATCGGCATGTTATTCTCGAGAGAGAGACTTCTCGTAGCGTACACCAGTAGTTAAAATGTCTTGACTTTAAACCTTATTATACACATATTATTATAGATACAATTTCAAAAGTGCAAGTGCAAGTACAAGTGCAAGTGTAAGTGTCGAAAATATTGAACTATTGTTATTATATTCAAGGTGTCAAAATGCAATTTTTTTCTTGCGAAAGACAGGAGCTCTTTGAAATATTTTTGAATAGTAAATTTAGGACTTTTGAGAAAAAAATTTAAGATGTTGAGACATTTTTAATAACAAACACAAACTGCTCTGAAAACCATGTATCAGAGCTAAGGAAAGAGTTAACCCGTTTCAAAAGTGAACTCAAATCTAAATGGAGCAAAAGCCACCGCACAAGGTCGGTGTTTGAAAAAAACAATCAATTTGGATTCAAGAAAAAATAAACTTGTCAATATTTGCACAACCCTCTGGACGCCCTCAGGTAAGTTTTGATTAATTGAGTAATCGGAGAAATAGGGAAAGAATAGCCGATCTTAGGGACACATCCGCTGAAGAACTTCTTTAAAAACGCAATCAAATCAAGCGAAATAACAGGAATAGACGTAAATCTGATAAAAAAATTTCACATAATTTTGCAGTGCTTATCCAGCGGATTTAATATAGATGTGCCAAGACTTAAAAATTATTGCCTTGAAACTGCGAGATTGTTTGTATCGCTGTATCCTTGGTATTATATGAGTACTTCAGTTCACAAGATATTGATACATGCGCATAAAATAGTTTCTCAGAGTGTGTTGCCAATTGGAGAATTAAGTGAGAAAGCATTAGAAGCAAGCAATAAGGATTTTAAAATGTATAGAGAGAATTTTAGTCGAAAAACATCTAGACAAGACATTATTATAGATATTATGAATATAATGTTATTATCGTCAGATCCATTTATTACAAACCAGAGAGTAAGGAAGCCTGCAAAAAAAAGTTCCATTCGATACTGAAGCTATTGATATGTTCTTGCAACCCGATTTAAGCAAACAACCTCAAATTGACTGCGATTACTTTTCGGACTCAGAATAATTGGTAAATTAAATCTTGAAAATGTAAATAAAATGTTTTACTTTTATTTAAAACCCAGATACACAAAATACTTTATTTTCAGATTTTCCAGTTTTGTAAATTGTCTTAAAGTAAAGTTATACTGTTCTTTCAAAATTTTAATTTAAAAAGTAAATAAACTGTTAATTTATTATATAATTTTATTTTAAATTGACTGCAGAATAAATACAAATAATAAGTCCATGATTGTTTACTTTATTTTGTTAATCCAACCCCTCACTTCGGGAAAACTACCAAACAAGTACCATTTTTAAAATGTTATAACGGTTCTTTCGAAAACCTGAGCAGTTACAGTTATTTTGACTTCGGATTTGAATTCAGCACACCCAAATCCTTTCGAAAAATATATTTTGGTTAACTCAACTAAAGGGCTTATAATTATCGCCGTCAAACGGCATTTCTGCCCCTCTGTGCGTCGGCGTCCGATGTGGCGAATATGTTAAAGGAGTTCTCGCTCCCTTTGTAGGAGAATCGGCATTCGTTGCCCTCCGATTCACATTGGAGGTCATCAATGTCGATCTCCGCTATTACTGTTGTTGTTGTTCATCATCGTCTGACGTCATTGTTTTTGTCCGACGCTTTGTTCGTGCGGGCTGCGGCTGCAGCCTCTTCCTCCTTTTCTTCCCCTCCGTAGTTTGCCTGGTGGAGCAAGCCACACGGATACTGCCGTCACTTCTTAGGTGGCCTGACGTCCCAGTCACCGGTGTCTTAAAATCACCCGATTTTACCGATTTACTTAGCTCGGGTTGATCATCACTCTCCATATCCTCGCTCACACTTAGTGTCATTATTAAATTTAAGTTTAAAAAAAATAAGTCGTTTTTCCCTTCGGGATTCGAACCCGGGGTTGTTAGTCACTACACTGGTGTTCTACAACCTGAGCTTCCAAACTGATTTTCAAAGTAATGTCTTTTTACACTATATCAATACACTTTGTTTATTTTACGCAAAAGTCGAAGTCGAAGTCGAAGTACTCCGCGGAGGTATGTGAACGACGAGTCGATGCTTGCACCGGTTAATGAAAGATCAAGATAATTGAAAATCATTAAAAAACGAACTAAGAGCAGTATTTCGGAAGCCTCATAGCACTCTCCAGTTGCATAGAGAGTTAATCTCTATTACACATAATAGAGAAGAGTCCATAGTGCATTATTTACAATGAGTGGAAACGCTTCAAAGACGTCTTTTGCAGACAAAACTTTCCAAAGTCAAAAAAGAACATAAAGCTGGGAATATTGAATATATTCAGAATGAAACATTAACTGTCTTCATTAATGGATTGCGCGAAAGACTTTCCACCTACGTTAACACTCAGCGGCCTAAGACATTAGCTGAAGCCAGTAAATATGCCTGCGAAGAGGAACTGCGTATCCATCTTTTAAGAACTAAAATACAAAAAGATTATACAGTGAAAAATCAAGATCAATCTCCAGGAAAGAGTTTGTTATAATTGCAGTAAGCCCGGTCACATCGCAAAAGTTTGCAGAAGTAAAAGAAGTGAATCCAACCAAAGAGCAGTAAATGAAAACAGAGGTCCAAGTATTTCGAATCGTAATAATCCGTTAAATGAAAACAGGGGTCCAAAGAGTACTCCGAATCGTAATTAGTTTAAACGGGAACATTTTTAGTAAGCTGTATAAGTAATGAGGCAGCCATACATCTTATTTCTTTGGAGCGGCTGTATGTTCCAGCTGATCCGAAAGACATTTTAGAGTCTCTTCAAAGGCTGAAGATTGAGGATGTGGAGTTCGTAAACCGCTTCTCCACTGTCCGATCTAGGATGCCGCCTGAGCGTCTGTTCTTCCTCCTACTAGTTCCACCAGGAAGCAGAATGGAAAGTTTAAGGACTATTAGTATCCTTCCAAAATGATTTCCTGGGAAAGACTGAGAAGTGCGAGACGGATGCTTCTCTGCGCAAGGTGCCAAGTTTTTGGACACGCGGCAGGAAACTGCAATAGGCAGCCTGGATGAAGAGATGTATCTTCCAGCGCGATGTCGGTTGGAAGAAGGGAAAGTGGAGGACAAGACGTACTTGAAGTGCGTGCATTGTGCGGAAAAGGGGCATCCATCCAGCTATCGGGACTGTTCAAGAGTAAAAGATATCCACCAAAGAAAGCAAAAGTGGCGGCCGTCATCTCCTATGCCCAGATGGCATCATCTAGACGGCAGTGCCAAAAGTGGTACTGGCACCGGTAGAAGCTCAGAATATGGGCTTTACGGAACTGTTCTCCATGCTGGTATTAAAACAGGCCCAAATTGAACAGTTCCAAAGAGATCTTCTGCAAATGGACCGGGTCCTTTCGTCAAAACAAACTGGGTCGGGTGCGTATCCGTTTTAATAGATACGAAAGTAGCTGGAGACCTTTCGATCCTAGCGGCGAATGCAAATTCACTTGTTAGGATCAAAAGAAGGTTGATTTTACTTAACCTGATGGAGACCCATAAGCCTGATGTGTTATCGGTTAACGAAACTAAGCTAAACCGGAAACACACAATCAGGTACAAATTCTACAAAGTTATTCGAAGGAGCCCTTGTGGGGAGTAGGGGCGGTCCCTTCTCTCTTAATTAAAAAGGGCACTTGCCATAAAATCGTGTATTGCGGTGAGGTGAGAAATTTCGGTGTAGTGGAAGCGTGTATTGCGTGCATTTCTCTCCAAGGTGGGAAGAAATTGTACGAAGTGGCGGTCTATGCACCAGAGGCACGTCGATCCACAAACTTAATTTCGGAGCTCGAAACTCTCTTTCGAAAACTTCGTTTATGCTCAGAGAATAGCTACTTTGTTGTGGCCTGCGATTTGAACACGAAGCATAAGGAATGGGGTTGTTCTGTATAAAATCCTAGGGGAAATTCACTCCTTGAGTGGTTGACGCAACACTCTATTGAGTTCAAGCTGAATGTGTTTGCAACCGATAGACCGTCCTTTTCCAGAATTTTGTCTTATCTAGATGTAATGCTTTCTGATAGACGACATACGTTGCAGAACGTAAACGGACAGGTAGAGAACTGCTTAACAATGGTAGAGTACGATAGTGATCACTGTAGGCTTGTCGCAGTTATTTGGTTCCTGAACGAGTATGTGAAACTGGAAGTATTCGCGGAAGCGTACCCTTACAATTATTGCAGGGCTCGTTGGCCACATTTCTCCAGAGTTCTATCCAGACAACTTTGTTCGAATGACTTAACGCCACCCTTGAACAGAAACCTTATGAACGATGAGCTTAACAGATTCCTGATACAAATGGACTAGTGTCCATAAAACGTACTATGGATAAGACGATTCCTAAAGTATCACAGAGAACAGATGGCGACATCTATCGGAATATCGGAAAAAAAACAGACTACTGTCGAGAATCAAGACACTTTACAGACGATTTACAGACCGAGACGACCAGGAACTAAGGTCGCTCAAGCCACAAATGAAAAACCTCCGGAGTTTGATTCGGTTGAATTACAGAATTGCCATCAATTCATATAAGGAGACAAGATTAAGACTGTTCATTCGACCGGCCCAAGAATGTTCTCCCCCAAATCATTCGAATCTTCCGAAGGAAGGATCATAATGACTTGACGCAGCAAACATGAATAACCTGGATAATTTTATTATTAAGCTGATTCGAAGACATGTTGTACGAACAATAATCTCGGAAAACGAGTTGATATTCGGAGCATACTACACAAACGACGCATATCATGAGAGTGCACGCCGAAGTATATTAATTCCGCCGGAAGCGTTCTCGTATTTAGACTGACTTGGATTGCTCCAGGATGCAGAGGAATGTCCACTTCTCTACCACGTCGTAAGACGGACAATTATGTAAAAGTCGTAAATCCGGGTGGTCTTCAGTCCCACCCATCTATCCCCAATCATGGTAAGGTAGGATAGGTTAGTACATTAAAAAACAAGTTGTAATATAGTAAGCGTATAAGTGTCCTTTTTAGATATTAGTATTAAGTATTAAGTTATTAATAATAAATAATTGGATGGCGCGACAGTCCACAGGAGGATCAGGGCCTAGCTCTCTCTCTCACGAGTTCTCTCACTAGTAGAAGGGACCTACAATTTTTTGCCGACTCCGAACGGCGAAGTAAGAGAAGCTTTTTCTTCGACATTAATTACTCTTTGAGTATTGTCAGCAGCTCGAAAGAGGTGGTGCCGTGAAAAATGCGAGGTGTTCAGCCGGGAATCGAACCCGGACCTTCGGCGTCTGAGTGTCGCTCTCTACTCACTACACTACGGCGGCCACAAAAAAAGTATTGAGTTAGATTTATAATAAATAAATTAGATTGCTTAGTTTTTTGTTAATCTTGTTGGGGATCTTGCAAAGAAAAACAGTTTACCATACAACTCGTGTAAGCACCACAGAACAAGTGAGAGTTAATTTAATATAACCTTCGCATATATATTGCTACATGTATGTATGTATATAGTATATGTATGTTTCTGTGTATGTACAAAAGCTTTTACATAGGGTTGCCAAAATGGTGATTTTTCTACGTTGTATGTATTATAATTTCAACACTCCTCCTTAATACATACGTGTTAGGTATTACAAAATTTTTAAAAAAAATATTTAAATTTCAACAATTCAATAATCAATTCAAATTTTTTTCTTTCTTGTTATATATAAAAAAAAGTTAAAGAGGCTTAAGGCCAAGCAATTTGGCGCAATGCTCATGTTTTCATTTACAAAAATTGTGTGTTTATTCCCAGCATGATAAACAGGATTTCTAACTAAATTAATGGCGCTTACATTATTACCAAGAATTTAGATTGATTTAACATGTTTAAAGATATTCGTTTCACAATATAATTTTTTTATATAGACCGCTTCTTTCGTTGCCTCCGATAATAATAATAATAATAATAATTGTTGGCACTACAGTCCAAAGGGGGACCAGGGCCTAGCTTGCTCACCAACTGCTCGTGTTGTGCGCGCTACTGTTCTCTCACGAGTAGAAGGGACCTACAGTTTTTTGCCGACTCCGAACGGCGAAATTTGAGAAGCTTTCTTAGACAGTTATTACTCTTTGAGTGTTGTCAGCAGCTCGAAAGAGGTGGTGCCGTGAAAAATTCGAAAAATTGATGTTGAACTGGGAATCGAACCTACACCCTTCGGCGTGTGAGCGTCACACTCTACCCACTACGCCACGGCGGCCACCGATAAAGCAATATATTCTTCTTCTTCTGTACTGCAAAGCGCTACGTGACGGTTGTTTTTTGCTTTCCCACGAAAATGCACTGACGCCAAGGATAAAGACGAAACCAGTGTAGGATTTTCGTTCGGTAGAGTCACCACCCCAATCTGCGTCAACATATCCCTGCACGGGTTTGTTGGTCTTTATATACGTTATGGACATGTCAGACGTTGTAAGCAAATATCTCAACACCTGTTTAGCTGCTGACCAGTGTTCACTATGCGGCTGCGTGTGATTGTTATTGCCCCAGTAACGCCTTCTCTCTTAATTTGCATACCGAAAAACTGATGGATGGGACCTTTGTCAACTATCTGAAAACAAGAAGCGATGGCACGTTTAGTTTTTACGACCTCACTTATGTCTGAGGAACAAATCATCAGATCATCTACGTATACTGCAATGCTGTTTACGTCATCTCTTTCGTGCTTCGTGTAAACGCAATATTCACTTGGACATGCCTTAAATCCAATTTTTTTTAAATTTTTTATCACGCTTTAAGTTGCACAATCGTCCCGACTGCTTTAGGCCATAAATAGACTTCTTAAATTTAAGGATACCACCGCCCCTGGCATCAATTTCAGTTATTTCAAACAAAGCAGGTTCCTTCATATAAACACCATTCCTTAGGCCTCCGTTGAGGTATGCGGTAGAAACATTAAGTTGGCGCACATGAAGTTCTAGTTCAGCAGCGATAGCCAGCACTATACGTATCGTCGCGTATCTCACAACAGGGGAAAATGTTACCTCATAGCTCACACCATATCTTTGCCCGCAGCCTATTGCAACAACGCCTAAAAACGCTCAATTGCTCCCTTTTTAACACGTTTAAGTGCGAAAACCCATCTGCATCCAATCACTTTGTGGTTGTGGTGGAAGCTCGGTTGGTTCCCATGTGTTGTTGTTCATTAAAGCACCATACTCCTCTGCTATAGCTTTTTGCCGCTCAGTTGATTGCTCACTTGCTAGAGCTTCTTCTATTGATGCTGGAACCTTAACATCATCGTAGTTCAGCAAATTTAGCTCGTTGGGTTGTGTTCCGGGTCTTCGCCAACCAATTTCGCTAGTTCGTATAAGACTAGCTGGTCCATGACTCTTTTCAATCGCAGCTTTCTAACTGGCCCTATCAATGTTATTGTCTCCAAAGCCATTAGCTTCAGCGGTTTTTTCATAGTTGCTGCCTTCATTGTCATTGCCTTCATCGTCGTTGCCCTAAACCTCGTAGCCCTTATCGTCGTTGTTTAAGCTCTTAATCTGAGAATTTGCTCTTCTATGGATGTTTTGTTGTAATCAATACGCACAGACGAACTGTGCAAATCAATCGGAAGTGTATCTATTGAAGATTCAACAAAATACACATCACGACGTATGATGATTCGCTTACTCGATTTCTCCAGCAATCGGTATGCTTTTGCGTTATCAGGATACCCAATCAGGATGCACTCCTTACCCTTTGGATGAAATTTCTTATGCTGGATTTTGTCAAGTGCTATCGCCAAAGTAAACGTGAACGTATCTCGACTTATCGTCCACTATGGAAACAAAATACCGCGAACCGCCGAGTGAATTTACGTTTATTGGCCCACACATATCACTATGTACTAGCTCCAAAATTTCTTTGCTATTATTATTCGATGAAGGAAATAGTTTAACGCAGCACTTGCTCTTCAAACACATGGTACAGTTAATTTCTTCGTTTTTTACTTTAAGATTCAAACCACGCACTCATTTTTTTCCTTTAATTCTTTCAATCTCCGTGTATTCAAATATCCGTATCTGTTGTGCCATTTGAGAAGTTCTTAGTTTGAGCTTTTGTTTATACATAATATATTTCTTTTCTCCTCCACTTGTATTTTACACAGAGTTATTTGTTAATTTGACACTCAATATTTGTTTACCCTTGTGATCACTTAGAATTGCGCAACTATTCTTGAATGTCACTGTGCAGCCAAATTACATTTACCAATTACATTACAATTGGGGCACATATAAAACGTTTTTTAGTTTGATCACTGAATTTTTCGTTATGATCTTTACTTCACCTCGACCCAATGCTTCAATTTATTTTTCTCCTGCAAGAATCACTTTGTCTTTGTACGATTCAAAATTACTAAACATTTCACGTTTTACACACATGTGTGTTATAGCACCACTGTCCAAACACCAAACTTTTTTACGAAACCTAACTTCCTTTTCATTTCCACTGAATAGTGTAAAAAATAATCTTTCATCTGTACTTTTTTGATAATTTGTTTTTTGTCTGCACTCTGCTGCAATGCGGCTCTTTTTGCCACAGTTATAGCACTTTATGTTACTGTTCTTACGTCGATTTCTTTCCTTTTTGGTGGTCTGATTGACGTTGTTTTCGAATTGGGTGTTTCTCCCAGAGCTTTGCAGATTTACTTTACTGTTAGATGATCGGCTCATAAATGCTTGTACAGTACTTTCGTTTTTAATTAGCTCTTAATTTTTCCTTCTGTCACTCTCTTCAACTAACTTAACCTTCAAAGCGTTAAACTTAGGTTAATCATTACGTGACTCTAGTGTAACCACTAAGTTCTCATATGACTTCGGCAAACTAGCTAAGAGCATGATTACGTATAACTCTTCTTGCAGCTCTATGCCGATTTCTAACAGCTGCTCAATTAAAGTTGTAAAATTCATAATATACTGTTGTATGCCTTTACAACCATTTTCATATACAATAATTTTTTAAAGAGCGTTACCTTTCGGACTTGTCCAGTTTGGCTGATAAATATTTTTTAATGTGATACAAGCATATAGTGCGGTTTTACAATTTCAGAAGCTCTGACTGACAACATAATTACCGCGAGTGCCTTCTAATTTTTTATAATCCAACTCACAAATACTAAAACTGTATTGTAACTGCGAGCTGGGCCCATAGCCTTTTGGGGACCTTGCAAAAGAAAAACAGTTTACCATACAACTCGTGTAAGCACAAAAGAACAAGTGAGAGTTTATAATATAACCATCGTATATATATTGGGACATGTCAAAATATGTATGTTTTTGTGTATGTACAAAAGCTTTTACATAGCTTTGCCAAAATGGTGCCAAATAGAAAATGAAAATACATATCAAAAACCAAAAATAAATTTGAGTGGAATAGGCGGTCAGAAGTGCGAATGCGGCAGACCGAAGCAAGCATTGATTTTATTCCCCAAGTTGAAAGAGCGATACCTGCAACCATTTCTTTTCATATCATAAAAAATAATTTGTTGCAAAATTATGACGGATTTTCCTATTAATAACACTGAATGAAAAAAAATATTTCTGCGTCCTTCTTCACAAAAACTTATAGGTATCCTAAGGTTCACCACGGAGAAGAAAGCAAACAAAAAATAAGTTAAAAGAAGATGGAATCATCCGAAATAACTGTTCGCCTTCGAGCTCTCCGCTGTGGATAGTTCCTAAAAAGTGCGTTGCGAGTAAAAAGAAGAAGTGGCGAATGGTAATAGATTACCGCAAGCTAAACGAAATAACAATAGCGGATACTTATCCATTGCCAAATATTAATGAGATACTCGATCAGTTGCGGAAAGCAAAATATTTCTCCACTTTGGAATCAATGTACGGGTTCCACCAAATCCCAGTTGGAGAAGAGGATATGGACAAGACGGCATTTAGTAGTCTCTATGGTCATTGTGAATTCACCAGAATGTCATTCGCGTTGCAAAATGCGCCTGCCTGCTTCCAACGACTAATGAACACCTTTTTTCAGGCCTACAAAGAATAAGATTCTTTGTTTATCTAGATGATATTCTAATGTTCGGACAGAATCTAAAAGAGCTTAAAGAAAAACTGATAGAAGATTTTGAGCAATTGCGAAAAGCAATTCTTGAGGAAAGAAGTATCATATTTAGGACATGTAGTTACAGATGAGGGGGTTAAGCCAGATCCCTTAAAAAATGAAAGCGTTTATCAGATGGAACCACCCAAAAATGCAAGTTCATTCCTTGGAATGATCGGATACTATAGAAAATTTAAACTGATGCTTCAAATCGTAGAATTGGTGCGATACTTAGCCAAGAAAGTAATGGCAAAGACCTACCCATTTATTTCGCAAGTCGAAATTTAAATAAAGCTGAAATGAATTATAGCACTAGGAAAAAACGACACAATTCAGACCCTACATCTACGGGAAGAGATTCATCACAGGCCATTAACCTGGTTATTGAGAGTAATAGATCCAAGCAATCGACTTGTTGGATGTTATCTCAAGCTCGAAGAGTTTGACTATGTCATCAAATACAAGAAAGGAAAAGATACGTAATGTTGTAGCTGATGATCTCAGCAGAAATATGGGAATTACTGAAAAGGAAAAAGAAGAAACATGGAATGACCTTTTAGAGTTAATGAAAGATAAAAGATTTATAATAAATATGGATGTCAATAATGAAAACGAAGACACTGGAAATCTATCAAGTGAAATCACCGGGAGTCAAGTAGGAGAAACATTCAAGATGAATTGGAAGAGCATCAACCAGATAATGTATCTGAAACAAGTGATGACTCGGAAGCTACTTCAAATAAAGAAGAAGTAAATGATCCAGATACAAGGTTGGCTATTATCAAAGAGTACCACGGAGGCTTGTTAGGAGGTTACACCAAACGAAAAGCAACCAAAGCCAAAGTAAAACAAAAATCATTAAAAAAAAACAAATAGAGAATTTATTTAAGAATTTTCCCCAATGTTAAACTGAAAAGGTAAACCTTGCACCTACCAGAAACCCCATGAAAGACGTGACTACATCGGACAGAGCTTTAGCTCCTTTGAAGTAACAAATGAAGGTTTTAAGTTTGGCTTAACCAATCAAGATGATTTATGATGAATTTATTAAATTTATACCAAGTTCTGCAACGGAGAAATGGATCCTGGAATAATAAAATAATGGAACAATTCATAATACAACAAATTAAACCCCTTATGAACTAGTACAAGCGGGTAAGAAAAATAACGGGAATGAACAACGTATCAAAGCGGGTAAGACAAATAACAGGAATGAACAACGTATCAAAGAAAGAATGGATGAAATATTAAAGTATTAGGTAACCTCAATAAACAATACTAATGTTACTCTAAATAAAATAAATGAAAAAAATGATTGAAATTAACAAAGTTCAAGATATAGAATGTCAATACGAAGCCTTCTAATTACAAAATATTTTGAAGAAATATCAAGAAAACTCAACCATAAATTAATAATTAATAATTAATAATTGTATGGCGCGACAGTCCACAGGAGACCAGGGCCTAGCTTGCTCATCAACTACCCGTGTTGTGTGCGCTACTGTTCTCTCACGAGTAGAAGCGACCTACTGTTTTTTACCGACTTCGAACGGCGAAGTTTGCGTCTTTTAAAAATAGAAGTGGAACAAATAATAGATAGTCTTTTTTTTATTCAAGTAGGTATTTTACATCTCGTATCTTTGAACCAACCTTTAAGAAGCTCTATAAGTAATGACTTTTGCGAATTAAACTTGTTCATGTGGACTAAGCCTGAAAATTGTAAAATCAAAATCATTAGCTCACGTGTTGAAATATTTCATAAGTTAAGAGAAAACGTAATTTTTATATGCACAGTATTCGTTTTGTTTATTCCGTAAACTGTTTTTTCTTTTTTTGTTTTTAATAGATCATTCTTCAACATAATCACTACTCGTTTTTTTCATAAAAATCATTTTTGAATAGATGTGCGACCACGAATAAATTAACTATTGGTGAATTGAAAAAAATCAGTGGCATTTTCTTCTAAATCTCCAACGGTAACGCCCGTAGTCAAGGATTCGATTATACGCTCGACCGAAGAGGGACTTTGTCTTCCTATTTTTATGCGTATGTTCTTGGACTCAAGGATTAACATTAGTGATTCAGCGCCACCCGTTTGGGCCATAAACAAACGCAGGTTACGGAATGAGATTCACATTGGGGGCCTTCACTTTGTGCGAACTCTTTCCGTAGTAAGTATGAATAAGCAAATATCGACTCGGATTGTGACTGCCCCGATTTAGGTGTAAGAATGCACACTATGCTCGTCTTGGCCACCGATGGTCAACAATTGCGACAACGGAAATCATCCGCAGTACAAACAATTTGGTTGGACTCATGCATGATATATCTTAAGAAAAGCATGCTCAATAAGTGGAACTTAGATCAGTTAACTCAATCAACTGGGTATTATAGAAAAAAAGTATAGTAATAGAAAAGTTTTGATTACAACGAAATAACTTTCCCTTAGTTTCAGAAGGAACCTGCAAAGAGAACACCAACTCAGTTAAGCAATATCAGTATTCTAATTGGAACATGTCTTAGTGCCCATTATACTCAGCGGAACCAAGAATATTACAATGTCGCAGTACTTACCACTATAATATTGAGTTCGTCCCCAAAACACTAATAGAAAAGAAGGATATAAATTAGATGGTAACCTTCAAACCTTTTAATCTAAAAACCTGGAACGTCTTTCGAAGAAAACCAAGCACAAAATGTTAATTACTCAAAATCGTTGGTCAATAGTCCTTATAAAAATCTTTAATTTATTAATTTTATGCTGTATTTAAAAATGTAAAATGAAGTTTATGCAGAGTATACACTCATACCATTGATAAGACTACCGAACCAATTTACTCAAGCCATGACTGTCAATGTCATTTCAATGATGCTTTCAATTCAGTAATTAAATTGTGTAGCAATTAAAGATTGACATCCGTAGTTCATTCAACTTGAATTATCAAGAACAGCAAAACTTTCAATTCTTTATTCTCTTTGGACTTTAAAAAATAAACATTAAAATATATTGAAAGTGAATAGGTGTTAATTCTAATTCCGAATCACATATATAAATGTATCTACTCATACAACGTAAAAGAAAAAATACAGAAAAGAAAGCAAGCACTTGGATGCTAAAGTGTATTGAGCTCTGTGATGGGTTGACTATTTTTACTGAAGAATCAGAACTCCCAAATTGTATATAACACCACGTACATTTGATTTTGTATTATTGGTACAAACGTTCATCCATTAACAAAATTTCACAAGTGTTCAAATTAAGATATCTTAGAATTCATAAAGATAGATGTAGAACATTTCTACATCTATGTATATCTGTACCGCAGTAGAAATAATAAGAATAACGCACTCAATACCAAGGACATTTGAAAAAATTATGTACATTTGAAAGCGTTTTACAAAAAATTAAAATTTTATATAAGCGAATTAAGATGCATTTTAGAAAGAACAATTTTGTTGTAACTATTCATAAAAACATGTTTGTTTTAACAACCGCAAAAGACACACACTGACAATTTGTATTTTTAATATAAATCCAAAACCAAAAACCAATTTATAAATACTCTTTTAAGAATGTGACCTTCAAAAGAAATTAATTACGACTGATAGAAGAAAGTTAGCAGACAAAATCTAAAGTCCCCGATTAGAACCGATCGTGACAATGTGAAATCAACAACTGCGGCTTGACCACAGTCAGCGGCGCACCCAGCATGTACGTGTTGAATATGCTGTAGAAAATAATATATTCCATATGCATTTGTATCTAGAGCACATGTAAAATACATTTGAATATTTTTCTTTTAGTAATAGTCTGATCTGCAGATACATACATAAGAATCAATAAAAAAAAGCCCAAAAGAAAGGCTGACCTGATTATGGTTCTGTTCATGCACAAAACCCTTCTGCACCACTTTAGACGCGCGAATGTACATTATTTTATTGATTATGTTTCTGACACATTATTACTGTTTTCATTTTAGACCAACTATTTATGGAGACACTTGTTGCTACTGTTAGTCGATTTAATTAACTTCCCTAAGTATTTAAAAACTAAACCATTATATGTATAGTGGTCATGACATACACTTTACACTATTATATATATAAATATATATATATAGATTTATATATATACATATATAATTCATTTATTTTATGTTAGTTGCGGCCCAGGTGCAGAGAGAGATTTTTGGGATTTTGTAAGGAGAACAATATTTTATGTGCATTAAAAATATATATGCTGAAAAATATGTACTTAATAATGCATACCATAAAACATGCGACTTTTATTAGTCTGTTTCTAGTTAAAAAATGCTTTTGCATGAACAACGAGTTCATGTATAAATTACATTTTAAATTCTGCACGAATGTATTACATTTCCGATATAAAAAATGCTTCGTATAGCCTTCAATTCTAGGATGTTGTTTTAGAGATATAGAACAAAATTACTTTTTTTAAATTTACTTGATATTTAATTTATTTGATAGATTATTTTCTTGCATTTTTTAATTGAAAATTATAAAAATTGCGCGTGAGTGTCTCGGCTGGCTGGGACGTAGTCTAATCTGCAGATCTAATTTCCGATGATATTTGCAAACATTTGTATCTATCGGAAGTAAAACGGTAAATGTTGTCCTCTAAGTTGTCATAATTCCAGGACATCAAATTGCACGTTTCCGAGACACGCAACTATGCGTTTATCAAACATTTCATAAATAAATGGAAAAATCAATTTAAAGTTTGAGTTATGTTTGTTAAAACTACAGATTCGGAAAGTTATTGCTGTATAGCAGTCACTGTTGACTGAAACGATAAGATGCCCGCCAGTTAAAATAATTTTACCAACTTATACTTTTACTCCTTCAAAATGGCATATACCTATCAGAGGCCCTTTTCCACTTGCTGCTTTTTTGGAGGACTGTAGCAAGGACTTCTTCTTCACGGAATTATGCATTGAAATCTTTTAGATCGATTTTCTAGAATCTTCTATGTTTTCCGAGAGTCTGATGCATACTCCTTAATACCATAACGTAATATACTTCATCATAAGGATGAGGTGGTCGCCGTGGCGTAGTGGGTTGTTGATGAGCAAGCTAGGCCCTGGTCCCCCTTCGGACTGTAGCGCCAACAATTATGATAAGGATGAGACATATATTTCATTTAACAGTGAAGCCTAGTATGTAACAAATACATCTGCATAAGCGGTAGTATTAATTCTGAATCTATTCTTTCAGAAATGAACAAACTATCGAGTCAAAGCAAAACATTGTAATAGAAAAATCCTAAAAATTAAATAGTATCTCTACAATTCATGTCATCATACAATGCATGGAATACATTCATCAGAAAAAGAAGAAATAGAGAAACAGAAGAAAATGTCCTTGATACCACTATAATAATTTAAAAAAATATAATAATATTTGTCACAACAACCTTGGGCCTAAAGTAATATATCTCATCGAACCGAAAATACTGATAAAGAGCCAGTAAGTTTTCACATCAGTAATAAAAAAAAAGTAACATATAATACAAAGTAACATACTTTCTGTTTAACGAATTTACTTTACTTACCGTTCTAAGTCAGAGTAATTTAAATTTAATAGCCAATTTCTTAAATGCTTTTCAAAACTTCGAGAGTCAGCTAAAGATCTTATAAAAACTGGAAGTTTATTAAACATGCGGCATGAAGATACCAAATAAAAATTACGAAAGGCAGTGGTTCGGTATTTTGGAACAGGTACAACAAAAGAAGTATTCGAACGTAGTCCAAAGTTTGAAATTATTCTCAAATTTCGGTGACCTGATCTTGCGAAAAACGCTTTTAATACTTTAAAACAATAAAGATGTCTAACAGGAAGAATTTTTGAATTACATGGATGATGATGGCTTTTGTTAAACATTTTTCTTATCACCTTTTTTGTACAAGTAATAAGGGATGTATTTTATTCACAAAAGTTCCACCCCAACATGTTATGCCATATTGCAATCTTGAATGGAATAAACCAAAGTAAATAATTTTTAGCAATTGATTCGAGCAGATTTTTCTTAAGTAAAAGAAGGTACGGAGAGTACTACGCAAATATTTACCTAAGTAGTGAGTATGACGCGAAAAAGACATTTTAGAATCAATAATAAGTCCTAGATATTTAAATTCTTTTACTTCCTCAATCAAAAAGCAATTATTACTGCAGCTAAGAGTACTATTAAAAGTTTGTAAGGAAGAGCAGGTGTTGCAATTGCCACAAATAGTTTTCAACTTTTGACAATCCGGGGCGTGATAATAGATCTCTGCGTTTAGCTTCTGTAGGTTTGATAAACTGAAGAACATTACCTTAGTTTTAGAGCTTATATGAAGACTGTGTTCAGCAAACCAAACCCTCAATAGATTAAGATGCCAAAATAAGTTCTAGGTAACTTTTAGAACCATAAACGCAACCTACATCATCCGCGAATGTAGTTAGTATTCCTTTAAACTCTATAGAAAAAATGGAGTTAATGTAAATTAGGAACAATATTGGTCCCAATACTGAGCCTTGAGGAACTCCTAAATTAAGATATCGGATTTCACTTCTCATATCCCCGATCTTCACTCTGTGAAATCTATCTGACAGATACGAGCGGAGCCATTCGTGCATAAAACCACGAAACCCTATCTTTTGCATTTTCAGTAATAGTTTCTCATGGTTAACCATATCAAAAGCTTTTGTATTGTCCACGAACAGCCCTGCTGTGAACATTTTGCTATCCAGGTTGGAAAACACATTTGCACAAAAGTTTAGAAGAGCATCTTCAGTAGATTTTTTGCGCTGAAAACCAAATTGGTTAGGACTGAAAAACTTTAATTTATTTAAAAAAGATAACATGCTGTTCTTCATAACCCTCTCGAATATCTTCGTAAAAGATGAAAGAAGAGATATAGGTCTATAATTCTTCATGTCATCTACAGAACCTTTCTTATATAATGGAATAACATCGGCGCATTTGAGAGCTGCCGGAAAAACTCCTGTATAGACGCTCAGATTAAAAATATGTGCCAGTATATCTATAACAAAGCACGCAATTTGTTTTAGGATTTTATTGGAAATGCCATCAAAGCCCGCTGCTTTAGAGTTACTTAAAAGTCGAATTTTTTTCTTAAGAGTTCTAAGGGTGTGATAGGAACGAATAGAAAACTGTTTTCTTGCACTTGATCGTTAGTACCAATTTCGCAACTGCAAGTACTTTGTAAAGAATTTGACTGTAGAAAGCCCGATAATGTAGTAAAATAAGTATTGAATTTATTAGCAATATTCAATTCTCTCTTCCCCTCTTTGTCGTTGTGATTTTGGTCGTCTGATGTATAGGAGTTCAGTTTCGTTTTCTGTTTCTTCTTTTCCTTCATAATCAGCTGTTTTGTTGACAAGTCGCTGAACTTTACACAAATGACTGAAGACTTATTTTTTCTTCCCTTATTCCGTATTGTCTTCACATAGCAGTTCTCTATGCTATCATCAGGAATATCGACGGATAGACATTCTTGAAAGATGTGTCTCGCTTTGCTTGTTGCATTTTCACTGTTGACATTTGGGACACCAACAATTTCAATGCAATTTTTTAGCTCCGTTTGCTGCTGCCAGTTCAGTCTACTCTCCAAATAATTCACCTTCTTTTTCAACTCTACATTTTCAGTTTTCAGCTCTGTGAGCTCTAACAGGGAACGAGAATTGGTTTCTTCTAAATTTTTTAATTTCTGGTAGATCATTTGAAGAGTGATGTTGTATTCTCCAGCCTGGGTATTCAAAGATGGTGATAAGAAATGAGCACCACATTGATTCGTGCTTGTGGAAGTGGATGGCATGCTGTCGTTATTTGGATCCCGCTGTAAATTGTTGTTGTTAATAGCAGCATCGGGTTGTCGCATAGACTTGCGTTTGAGCACATCGCACTTAACACAACGATATTGCCTTCCAATCGAATTCATATAATTAAGGTCGTCTGCACTAATGTTGACACATGACTGGTGAAAAATGCTTGAACATACACAGCATATAATTTTTTCATTGCATTGTCTGTCAACTTTTTGTTCACACGAAGAGTACTTCATGGTGAAAAATTAATAAATTAATTAAAGAAGATTAGAGTATGTTCACCCCACAACACTCAACAATCGACTGATTAAATTCCTCAATACGTCTAATTTACATTACAAGCTCCCGATATACGTAAAAAAATATACAATAATATAATTGTAAAATAGCATGTGTATATCCACTAAGCTGTTTACCACAGTAACAACAACTATGAATCCATGGGTACTCGCTCATATGTACATAAAAAGCAGGGAAATAATTAAAGAAAAAAATAACACCATTTTGTTTTTCGATTTCTTTCAGGAAAAACTACAGCAAAAAATAAACAAAAAAATCGGCAGCTAATTTACGTTGAAATTTTGTGTGAGTTTTAGTTTCGTTTAAAAAAAATTACTTTTATTTTCGTAACAGATAATTTATAAAGAGGTTTGGCCTATGACCGTCTACCAGCTTGACAATGATATTCACCCATAAAATGTTAAATTAAATATTGTAAATTATTTATATATCTATTCATTACTGTGAGCATGTTATTTAAAATTTAAAACGTATTAAAAATCTCCTTCTAATATTCTTTTTCTATAACGAAGTGCAGCTACTGTATAACGCATTCCTACCTCTCTGTCCGTTCAAAATATTTAATACTTCTTCTTCCTTTAAAATAGCTTTTGCAAAGACCAAGAATCGTAACTCCTTCAACACTGGACATACTGCGAGAAAGTGGAGTACATTTTCCCTGGATTGGATGTTACACAGTTCGCTGAGTGTTGGTAGATCGGTGCGGTGGGGTATACAATTTAAATTGACTATCTCACCTCTGATTCGGAAGATCGTATTAGTTTTGTCCACAGAAAAACAGTTCAGGAAGTAAGTGCTTTCATGCAAATTATGGTTCAGTTTACTATGTAAATTCCTATATAGCAACGTTTTGGCATCTTCAATAAACTTTTTGTGCAAGTTATGATTCATTTTTTCTAATAGCATATTAAATTTCTCCCTCAGAGAAGCTGGTTGTTCATCTGTCTGTATGTCCAGTATCATCCTGCAGTCTGAAACAAGTTCTTTCCATACATTGCAAATACCTCCGTTAGTTATTAAAACGGTTCTTAATACTAGTTTTGGTATCCTTGAATCTTCCATCTCCAAAACTTTTATAATGTAATCGACGTGCATTCGCAAAGTATGACATTGGTCGGGTTCCAGTTTTCAGGTGTAACATATAATTTGGCGTGCTTGTCGGTAATCGGAAAATCCTCTGTCAAAAGTATCGGAGGAACTTTTCAACAGTATCATACGGTTTGTAACCCTATACCTGAGATCCGTAGAGGAGGATTGATGCGGCAGTTGAACGAAAAATTTTTTTTTTCTAAAACAACGATTCCATATTGATGATATAGCACGCTTAGCATCCGCCAGTTTTTCGTCAAGGTGTTTGTTTACATTTAAATTTGGTGTGACTGTTATACCCAGATATTTATACTTTCGCACGATCTCTATGTCTTCACTACTAAATGTCCATTTTTCCTCGCGAGAGTAACGCCCACATCCATCTCTAAACACCATGATTTTTTACTTCTGCAAGTTGACTGTTAGATTTGAACTGTTGCAGTACACTTCTTATTTGTTAGCCATTCGCTGCAGTCCATTAATAGAGTCACTCAAGAAAACGATGTCATACATTAGTGCTGGAACTGTTACTCCGTTAAAACGTATCCCTCCTTTTTTTCATAGTGCACTTTTATTTATCTTAATTCAGTTTCTTACATGCTAGACCAAAACACTAAAAACTAGCTTACCAAATTAATCAACTGACCTTAATTCTAACATACTGACTCTTCATGAGTACTCTAAGCTAATCTAGGACTTTTGTTTTTGCCTTTCGGCTTCCTGTATTATTTTAAGAAAAAAGTACTTAAACCTAAATATGTACAACTATTGACAAGAAAATTTAAAAACTTGGATTTCGACATTTTTATTTTTATTCTTAACCTAACTTATTCAACTATTTATCCTAGCTATACCTAAAAATGTCTTTAAACTAAAACTTACGTCTATATACAATTATGAACCTAAAACTTAACTGTACTTACCTACTATAAGTCATCTTAACTATGTTTTTTTTTTTTTGTAATCCTTTTTTTTGTATTTTTTTGTTTTTTTTTTTGTTTGTTTTTTGGGTTTTTTTTTTTAATGTCTATGAAATGCCTTAAAACTACCTTAACCTACATGAGTTGGCCCTACTAACTAACTACCCCGTCATATGCCTAAAGAAGTTAGCGGCACCGAAGGCTGGTTCTGGTGCAGCCAACAATAAAAAAAAGTCGTTCTTTTGCAGACACTGCTCTGTCGCGGGCCGAAATCGCTCTATTGAACCGTAGGAGCTCCTCGTGGCTGCGAGCGACGTCCGGCTCATATTGAAGTCGCCTTTCCACTGTTCGGCGTACGACATGGAAGATGATAGGGCAGCCTTACGTATCCCTCCTTGTACAACATCAGTTATATCATTTATGTGCAATATAAAAAGTAGTCCGCTTAGTAAACATCCCTGCTTTACCCCCATTGATGTCTTAAACTCTTCGAATATTGTATCTCCATCCCAGACAAGTGCAACATTATTTTCATATAGAGCTTTTCGAATATATATAATTTTCGTGGATAAACTGATTTTGAGCAATTTATAAAAGAATGATTCTCGGGGTATCGTGTCAAATGCCGCACGAAAATCTACAAAAAATGTATATAATTTCTTGTGTTTCTCCTTATATGAGTTGGCGATATTGGTGAGTGCGAATATTTGGTCTGTCGTGGAGTAACCTTTTCTAAATCCGGCTTGGAATTCCGTAAGAATGTTGTTTTCTTTTACCCATTCATTGAGTAGTTTATATATTAAGGTTGCAAACAACTTGGCCGAAGTATTCAAAAACGAAATACCCCTGTAATTTGCAGGATCGTTATAATCACCTTCTTTATGTAACGGAAAAATTATACATTTTCTGAAACTATCTGGAACCTGAATCGAGTCAAAAACCCGGTTGAACTCTTCCATGAGAAGGTTTATAAATTCATTTGTAGAATTTTTATAAAATTCAAAAGGAACGGGTATGTGGTGGTGGTGTTTTATTTTGTTCGGATTTTGTATGGCTTCTAGGACTCCTTCAGTGGTAAAAGGCGAATCCAGTTTGTCGCATATAATCATAGGAGCTGCGTACAGAAATATTGGTGACGTTGTAGGTGCATTAAGTAGATTGCAAAAATGTAGCTGTAGATGTTGTGCTTTTAATGATAGTGCGATGCTATTAGTTCGTCCATTTATATGTCTAACTGCTTTTAAAAACTCAGCTGGCGATCTGGCATTGTTTATCACCGATAGGTTCTTTTGCTCAACTGATGCCTTCTTCACATAGCAAAGCTTTTTATATTCCTTGCTGGCTTCGCTGTATATTAGTTTAAAAATGCTGGAGTTATATATTGTCAATAATTTCAAAAATTGAAAAGTTTTCTTTCTCGCCCTCATTCATTCTACATCAAACCACTTTTCTTTAAATACGGTATTATCTTTTACTTGTTTGTTTGGCGGAACAGAATTCTTTATAGTTTCTGTTAAGTTTTTTATGTCTGCTGGTTTGTTTTCCGCTATTAGTTTTTCAATATGCATGTTCTAGCTATGCTGATGACTTTCAAGTTCTCGCTCTTTCCAGAAAAGTTTGCGTAGAAGATTTAATTGTTTCAAATCTGCATTGTTTCCACCTGTGGATATACAAATTGTTGCTTCTAAAGGCATGTGGTCAGAAAAAATCTCTGTTCCAACATGAAAGTCAGTCAGAAAGTCGTTCCATTTCCCAGCTATAAAACAGTAATCAATTACAGAACACGACGAACCTCGAATAAACGTAAATTGTCCTTTCGCGCTCCAGCGTGTCTACCATTCAGAACACGAAAGTCGTACGCATCAGCAATTTGCAGTATCTTTGATCCTTTACTATCAAGGGCTTGGTCCCTGGAATTACAATTTTCCAGTTACAAAACTATTTTGACACATCCCGATCCGACCATTAAAGTCTCTAACAAGCATTATATCAGTTGTGTCCAAGAGTTGAAGTGCGTCACACAATCTATAGTAATCTTGAATTTCCAAATCGCCAATTTTTTTGAAGTTAAAGAATAAATATCATCTACATCGCCACGATATACATACATATAATGTTCATCCACTTCCCAGTTATGTTTGTAATTTGAAAATATGTTCTTAAGACTAGATTCATCAAATTCTAAAAGATGGGTTTCACATAATAAAAAAATATCAAAATGTTTAACATAGTTTAGAAAATTTACAGTATTAATTTTGTTTCTTAAGCCTGCTACGTTATAACTCAATGTTTTGATTTTTTTCTTAACTAATATATGTTCTATTTCACTCTGGTAGACTTGAAAACATTACGCGTTATGTAATTTTGATATTGTGGACCTGACCAAAGAACTGGTGTCAAATTTGAAGTTTGGTTGTCGTTATTTTTAGTTGAGCTTTCATTCATAAACAAATTTTAGTTTATGGGAAATTAACCAAAAAGAGATATGATGATTTCAACCCCTTTCTTTTCACCACATCTCAGCCAATCTATGGAATCCCAAAAGAAAACTTTGTTTTCAATGATAAGTTTATCACCCCTTAAATGAATCTCTATCTTTAGAGTATTAAGATGAAGTTCTTTCAGGATGGGAATCATCTTAGCCCTGCACTGACGAATATAAACGGGCACATCCTTAAATGTGGTCGCCGTGGCGTAGTGGGTAGAGTGCGACGCTCACACGCCGAAGGGTGTAGGTTCGATTCCCAGCTCAACATCAATTTTTCGAATTTTTCACGGCACCACCTCTTTCGAGCTGCTGACAACACTCAAAGAGTAATAACTGTCTAAGAAAGCTTCTCAAATTTCGCCGTTCGGAGTCGGCAAAAAACTGTAGGTCCCTTCTACTCGTGAGAGATCAGTAGCGCGCACAACACGAGTAGTTGATGAGCAAGCTAGGCCCTGGTCCCCTTTTGGACTGTAGCGCCAACAATTATTATTAATTATTACATCCTTATGAACGCTCATTTTAGAACCTTTTAACTTCTCAAAACCTCCCACGTAACTTCCTTGGATTTCATTTTTAAAATTATTGTTGCATTCCTTGGGTTACGGCTTTGAACTCCATACGCCGATTCAATTACTTCGGGTAAAATGGCATATAATAATCCTGCGCAGACGGCTTTCACTTTCACGCACATATTGGATTGATTCTAAACAGGTAGGTGAATTACGAGATTTGTTTCTGTGCTTTTTTGTACGATTTGTTCCATCTGTTCCTCAAGTTGTTTGTTTCTTTGTTCCAGATAGTGTACTCTTTTAGAGATTTCATTATGATGCAAAGAAATTTCCAAAAACTGGTTGCGCAATAATTCCAAGTCTGACTTTGAAGCAAGTTGTTCGACTAGCCTCTTATTATTTTCGGTTAAGATTTGCTGCATCTTTTCGACTGTTAAACCAGTAGCAGTTCCCATTTTACTCTCTTTTTATGTGTTTAATACTGATTTACGTTTTGAAACTTACTCAGTGTAAATTTTTTTTTTTTGAAGGAGATTATTCCAAATTGGTGCTCAGCGAGTTTGTAATTCTTTTTCAAGTGGGTCGAAAAACTAAGGAAACATCAGAGGAAGTTATTACTAAAGACATGCATGAATCCGAATAAACAATGAGATAGATTGGAATATTTTAATGCTATTGTTAAGTTTCGATGCCGAAAAAGGATGTCGATATATATATATATATATATATCTTGACCGACTGTGCAGTTGGAAAAAAGCGAATGAAGGTCCGAAAAGACACATTGAAATGTAAAATGACCGTAAGAAATGTGTGAATTGTGGCAAATAAACAATGCCTTAGCATCACCAAAATAAGAGACATATTTAATTTGGAATGCAAAAGCGCGCCGAAGGAGCTCGAAAACTAAAATAAATTTTGTGTTTCAGATTTCTTGTATGAGAAAAAATAAAACAAAATTGGAAAAAAAAAATCGTTAGCCGACATTTAAGGCTAACCTTCTTGTTAGGTTCGTATGAGTGGTTATGAGATTGGAAATTTACACTTTCTTATTGATATATTCGTATTGCACCAGAAAGCAAATAAAATGAGTATTGGTTCCGATTTTATCTTTAATCCGAATATCGATGCAAAACATATATCATTGAACACTAAAATGTATTAACTAAATCAGCAGACGTCAGTCCAATAAAGAATATGGAAGGAAAAAACGGTAGCAGTGAGGCCCGTTCCTCGCATTCCAGATTCCGCTGTTACACTGACCCTTTCATTCGCCAACGTGACCTCTGGTAGAAGGTCGGCACAACAGACAGTTCCAAAGGTAGCCGTGGTTTCTGAACCTATAAAACCGGAAGAAGAAAGCATTCTAAAGTCTGTGCTGCAGAGCGTACAGGCCTTGCACACTTTAGTGCAAGCCATGCAAGCACAAACGGCAGAGATGCAGCAGAGGCGCGAGTGGACTTAATCTACTCCCAGGTGTTTGGATCAAACACTATTAAAATTTAAATGCCTAGGCCAGCAGGTAGAGTCCTCAAGATAACAGCAGTGAAAGTTAACTCATTGATTCAAACAGACAGGAAACTAAACTTAGATAACCTTTTTTAGCGAAACTAAGCTAAACCAGAGGCACAATCTTAGGTTCAGAAAGTACACTATAGTACGAAGAGACCGGCCATACTCCTCCCAAGGGAGTGGGGTGGCTCTCTCTTAATAAAAAAAGACCTTTGTCACAAGTTCATGTAGCGCTGAAGTACGTAGGCTCAAAGTGCTAGAAGCGTGCATCGCACGCATCCCACCCCAAGATAGAAAAGAAAATGTTTGTGATTGCTGTCTACGCACCGGATTCTCGAAATACTCACTTTATTTCAGAGCTTGAAACTCTTTCGCTTGAATGAGGAAGAGAACTATTTTGTCATCGCTGGTGATTTGAATGCTAACCCCAACGTATGGGGTAACAGGGTGTCCAACGACAGGGAAAAGCACTTTCAGGTTGGTAGCCGATGCACAATGTAGAGTTCAAGATAGAGGTATGTGCCACCGATAGACCATCGTTTCCTAGGAGCGGGTCCTATCTTGATGTGATGCTAGTCGAAAGACGACTAAAAATACTCGACGTAGACAGACGAACAAAGAATTGTTCAGTCACATTTGAGAACGACAGTGCTCACTGCGGACTAGCTGCGGTGATCCAATTCCCGAGTGGGCTGGATTAACTAAAGGAATATGTCCATGAGTACACTTATACTACTACTTATAAGACTGGCTGGCCACTCTTCTATAGGGCCTTATACAGAGAACTACATTCGCGTGGGGTCAATCCGACAATGAACAAAAAACTGAAGAACGACAAAAGGACGACGTAATACGACGAACTTTGGATAATACTAACTTCTGCGGGCATCAATCCGGATAGACAGGAGCAATGCTTGATGATAACTTCTTCGTAGTTGAAGATCTTCAGGAGAAGGTTCCGACCCTGGGAGCTGTTTTTCAGAAAGTGTATACGGTTAACGAGTCCTGTAGGCCAGACGACGATCTGGAGAACGGAGCCCTGTTGAACAACTTCTACCTTCGAAAAGAGGTAAGTCAGTGGCGATTTGAGAACCCTGGTGTCACCGGGTTCAATGATGAGAATATAGCTAATAATGCCATCGCCATAGATGGAATCAATAACATTCAAATCTCAAAAGAAGAATTTCAGGGCATCTTGAACTATTGTTCTAAAACTCATATAAATCTCGTTTTAAGTCGGACACGGAATTTTTGTGCGCGAGTGTATAAAATTATTGCATAGTTTCTAAAAGTTTATAGATACAGAACGTAACAACTCTAAAATAATACTAATAAATTTCCATTTAAGAATGGAAGCCATTTTTGAAAAAATTGTTTTCGTTATCGTCAACTTCTTGCCAAATGAAAAAACCAAAACAAGAAGGAAAAACCAAAACAAATTTAATATGAAGTTAAAATCAATCAATAAGTTTTTTATAGTTGTTAACGAATCCGAACTTTATATCAAGTGAATACATTGGAATGTTGCCGTCAGATAAGTATGCACGAACGGACAAACGATAAAAAAACACGAAAATAGTTAAGTTGATGGGGCAAAACAAAAATTACGATTTTGACTTAAGACTATAATGTGATTAACTTTCTCAATACATATAATTTACAACCTTCCGATATGCGTAAAAAAATATACAATAAGATAATTGTAAAATAGGATGTGTATATCCACTAAGCTGTTCACAGCAGTGAATCCATGGGTACTCGCTCATATGTGAGTTATCGACACGTTAACAAATATTTCTTAGTGCAGCCGCATCAAATATCGCGATTTGACACCTTCCAGACCCAAACCTTCCTATCCCACATTCCTTTCCCACGCCGCATTAGATTATAAGTATTTCTTATGTTAATTATAAGTTCAGTTGTCGTTTGGCATCCCAAGAATAAAGTTTATTTTTTAAAACAAAAATCTGAAAATAGATTTTCAATTGGCGCCTGAGCAGGGGCCAATAGTAGTTTTGTGCGGGATAATACGGATTGTTAAAAACGTAAGTCAGTCGTGTAAAAACGTAAATTTGCTTATCGCCAGTCGCCTCAAGAAGCCGCGGCGCGTTAACACTTCCCCGAATTGCCAGTTGCCTCAAGCAGCCGCCATGCGTTCGTTTTGCCGCACACCTATTGGTCCCCCATAAAGAAACGCAATAAAAGTGACAAAGGAAAGGAAAATCAAGGCGCCAGGGAAAGGACCCTCCCCACAGTACAGTATAAACAAAAAGGAGACATCGCCAAAGATGCCAACCGCGCTGAAACTCATCGCTGGATTAATGTAAGTCGAGTTAGTTTAAGAGCATTAAATAGGAATTAAAAATAAAATAACTCAAAAAATAATTTTTCAAAGTGAAATAAAAGAATAAAAACGAAAAGAAAATGAAATAATTTTGATATAAGAAACGTAGTTGACTTAAAGAAAATAAATAAAGTGAAGCAAAAGAATAAGTTAGTTTAAGAGCATTGAAAGATAGAATAAAAACGAAAAGAAAATGAAATAATTAAAAAAAACGTAGTTGGTTTGAAGAAAATAAATAAAGCGAAACAAAAAAAAAGAAAAAAAACACAAAAGAAAATAAAATAATTTAAAATCGAGAAGAAAATAAAATAATTTTGAAGTGAAATAATTTTGATGAAAGAAGAGAATAAGATAATAAAAAGAAAAGAAATAATTAAAACTAAAAGAAAAGAAAAAAATTCTCTGAAAAGGAAGTTTGGATAAAAATTTGTTTAAAAAGTGAATCAAAATATTACAAATTTTATAATTTAAGGAATCTTTTGTTATACATTTTATAGTTGAAGCAAAAGCTAAAATAACAAACAATTAATAATGCCAACAACAAGGCAACAAGCAGGGTAAATCGCCTCTGAAACACCTTCCACTCAATCAAATCCCTCTCATGTCGAACCGGTTCCTACCCACTCTGGTATTTTACCAGCTACTTCCGCACAGACTACTCAGCCAGTTAACATTCAATCTTTAAGTTCCTCTCATGATCCAAATTGTTCCTATCGATCGACCATTTCCCACACGGAACACACTGATGTACGATCCACAACAGAACTGGATGCTTTAGTCACGTCTATCATTAGCCGCGTTATGGAACAGCAGGGAAAAACGCTTATTGAACGAGTGTTAAGTCCTAACGCACATTGATTTTCTGGAAGAGATCAAACAATTCTGCCAGAGTACCAAAATCGGTTGGAAGATCTAGAGAAAGTACCCGATGTGGTACGATGCCTCAGAAACTTCTCAGGAGAAGCCAGTGAATATTCCTCCTGGAAGAAAAGCGTCGAACGCGTACTCCGAATATACGAATACGCCAAGGAAACACCAAAATATTACGGAATCCTTAACGCAATTCGTAATAAAATTGTTGAAATAGCAGTAACACTATATATAATATCTTAAAACTATGTTCATAATGCTCTCATATATAGTTGTAATTGTTATTTGGTGCAACAAGGGCTATGGGCCCAGATTACCATAATGAGTGCGGGACTCTACCAAATTGAAAAACTGGACGACGATAATTATGACTGCTAGAAAGTCCAAATGCAGTCTATTTTAGTTCACAGCGAGTTGTGGAACTATGTCTCAGGAGAGAATGCACAGTCAGCATCTACTGCCGAAGCATCTGAAATTTCTACCTGGTAGACAAAGGATGGGAAAACACTGGCGACTATGATTCTGTCAGTCAAATACTCCCAAGTGCTTCATATAAAAAATTGTGGCACATCTAAATCCGCATGGCAGAAATTAGAAGAAATACATTCTCCAAAAAGGACCTGCTAAGAAACTAACACTTTTCAAACATCTGTTGAATTTTAAGATACCAGAAAATTCGTCCGTTCATCTAAATAACATATTCGATTTGTTCGAAAAATTAAAAGAAGTTGATGTAAAAATGTAAGACGAATTGGCATCAATTCTTCTTCTCTCAAGCTTACCCAAAAGTTTCGAAAATTTCGTCATAGCAATCGAGACTTTACCTAAGCCGCAAGTGTTAAAAACGAGATTAATAGAAGAAGGCAAGAAACGAGAAGGGGAAAATTTACATGAAGCTGGCGAAGTAGCGTTTTTTTCAAAGAACCGGCATAAGAATCCACATCAAAATATGCCACATGCAAATTAGCAATCGCAGACACTGCAGCCACCAGACTCACTCACTAGCCACAAACGCAGAAACGAGGCAGATGTTACAGATGTCATAGAAGGGGGCACTATGCTTCATCATGCCGAGCACATAGTTCAACGAAATCTACTGCACATTTTGCTAGGTTGAATGTGAAAAGTTACACCCACACTCACCTTACGAAATTGAATTGGTTCTGGACAGCGGTACCACCAGTCACATGTGTTGTGACCAGAGCATGTTTACTTCTCTCGCACCACATAAAAAAAATTCAGCTCGCGGCCAACAACTACATGTTATCAGAAGGGATCGGTCAGATTGTAATTGAGGCAAAGGGAGTGCAGATTAAACTTCATAATGTACTTTTTTGTCCCGTTGCTCACAACTTATTTCATTTCGATCACTAAGGCAACTAAGAAAGATTCACGGGAAAAATAGTTCTTACTGCCAGAAAACGTGATAATGCGTTTTTTTTAATAAAGCACTTATTATTAATGGGAAAGTAAAAACATTTTATTCAAAGTATTAACCATTGTTTTCTATACATTTTGACCACCTTTCTGGCAATAAAATTGTTCGTCTTTCAATTTTCGACCTCCTCGTAGGAATCAAAGTGCTAGTTAAGAAAACGTTATCTATTTTATTCAAAAAAATTTATTTTAGGAGCTGTGATAGCTCGTACTCTAACTTACATTCTAAATTCACAATGATTTGGTCTGCCTTTTTATACATTTAAAATGCTGAATTAACAACAAGTATTGTCAACAAAATATGATACATAAATTTTGATTAATTGCAAAAGTGTAATTTGCGCGTGCAGTGCATCGACTGCGCGTGCAGGTGAATTGATTGCGCATGTGGGGTATCAGATTTCTTCGTGTGGCTTCGGTCATCGTAACTCCTCCCTCCTTAAGAATCTACGTCCCGTAGATCTCATAGGTTGAGTCTGATTGGTTGAAGGTCAAAATGACTTTTGGATGTAACTTCTGGTGAGCTGACCTTGGGATGAGTTTGTGCAGGCAGAACGGCTATCTTCTTGCGATTATAAATATACTAATTATGAGGAAAATAATGGTAACAATGCTTAGTTCTGTAAATAAAGAGATGTTACTATTTAAGCTTAATTTCTTTAAAAACTTAAGATTCCTTAAATGGAGGTTATGCACACATTCTAAATTTAGTTTTAAATTCTTAAGAGTAAGATTACTCTGAAGTGTTGGGGGAATGATTTGATAAGCTTCTGCTTCCTTGCTGATGTAAGTGGTGTCATCTATTTTTTTTTTTTTTTGCATTTTTATTTTTAATTTTCAAATTCAATATCTTACATGCTAGACAGAAAAATACTTAAAACTAGCTTACTAATCAAATCTAATGATCTCAATTCTAGCTTACTGACTCTCTACAAGTACTCTAAGCTAACCTACGGATTTATTTTTGTAATACCTTTCGGATTCTTATAATATCTGATTTTATGCTTAAAATTTATAAATGTAATTATTATTTCTCCAAGAAAATTAAGAAAAAACTTGGACTTCATGTTTTTTTTGTTTACTACTTATCCTAACTTAAAATTTATTTTATCTTACCTACTTAAATTACCTTAACCTAAATTTAAACTTAAATCTACAATTCATAAAACAATACTTAACTATTTACATTGGACTTAACTATGTCCGTAAATATACGGACGCGTGCATCAGGGCGTATGTGTTATTTATATGCTTAACATATATATCTAATACGCCGTGATGCACCTTTTTTGTGTTTTTTTTTTTGTTTTTGTTTTTTTTTTTTAATTTTTTTTTATTTTTTATTTATTTATAAACCCCTTACGCCAACCTTAGCCTATGTGAGTTGGCCCTATGACTCAACTAAACCATTTTTACTTTAAGTATTTAGCGGCATCGAATGCTGGTTATGGTGTAGCTACTGTTATTCTGTCTGTTATTGCTCTGTCTCGGGCAAAAATCGCTCTACTGAACCGTAGGAGATCCTCGTGGCTGCGAGCGACGTCCGGCTCGTATTGGAGTTGCCTTTCTACTGTTCGGCGTGCGACATGGAAGATGATAGGGCAGCCATCCTCATCTTGTACCAGGCCTTTCGCGTCCAAGTAGAGGAAAGCTTCAGGCGGAATAAAGCCGTTAAGGCCTACCCTCTCGTGGTACATTACGTTAGGGTAGTAAGCCCCAAAGATCAGACTGTTGGTTGAAGTCATGGCTCGAGCAGTGTGACTCCGAATCAATTTAATAATAAAGTTATCTATCCTTATAAGATTTGCCTCGTTATATAGGACCTCGTTGGGATAGAATTTCTTGTAATCAGAGTCAGGTGTTCGATATAAGCGAAGACAGGCCTGAAGGCACCGCCTCTCGAACACCCTCATCTTTTCCATTTGGGAAGGACTCACGTTGAACCACACAAGACAACCATATACCATTATTGGCCGGATGAGAGCCATGTAGCAGATAACCTTCACTCTGGTGTCAAGTTGACTGCTGTAGAACAGTCCTCTTGCCATAGCGAAGGCATTCTTAGCTCTGGTCAGAGCTGTATCTACATGAACATCACCATATAGGTACTGGTCCAACCAGATGCCTAGATATCTCGCCACACTTTTCACGGTCAATGGCCGCCCTAGTGGGTCAATTATGCCGAACTTACGCCAATTCATTTTCGTGTCCCTTGAGGCTCTGGACAGCAGGGTTCTGAAAAGGATAGTTTCACACTTCTGGTAGTTGATTTTCAACTTCCAGTCGTCGCAAAATCGTTGAATTGCATCGAAGTCATTCTGCAACAAGACATTTATTTCTTCTACCTTCAGGGCTGATCTGTACGCGATTAGATCATCGGCAAACGCTATTATGTTAGGCATAGAACCTATAAGATCGCTAGTGAACATAGTGAACAAGATCGGTGAACCCACCGCCCCTTGTTGCAGCCCATTTTTTATATGGAACACAGTTAAGGAAATTTCGTTGCCATTTTTCACAACGAACTTCCTACCTGTTACCATGTCGTAGGTCATATATAGCAATGTTTTATTTATGCCGAGTCTGACTAGCTTGAGGAAGAGACCTTCTAACCATACGGTGTCGAATGCCTTTTCCATGTCAATCAAGCAGGCCCCTGTGCATTGTGTTTTGTTTCTATTCCACTGGATGTCGGAAACCAATTTTGACGCGGCATGAATATTGTCATGCCCCGCCCTGAAGCCAAATTGGTTTTCCGGTATGATTTCTTTTTCCTCAACCCATTCTTTCAGAGCTTGAATGACTATCTTCTCAAATACCTTGCTTATGCACGGAAGAAGACTTATAGAACGGAGATTCGTCGGGATGGAGGTATCTTTGCCCCGTTTCGGAATTGGCTGTACCACAGCTGTTTTCCAATGCACCGGGTAATATGCATTACTCAGCGCATTGTTAAACAGAGTTGTGTACATATCCACCGCCTCAGAGGGTAGATGACGCAGAACAATATTTGGTATCTCATCTATTCCCGCTGACTTCTTCTTCTTCAGTGAATTGAGGATACCGTGGAGTTCATCTTTTGAAATAAGGATGGATCGCCATTGACTTATTTCATTCCGAAGAGAGACATAAGATATAAGAAACGTAGTTGACTTAAAGAAAATAAATAAAGTGAAGCAAAAGAATAAGTTAGTTTAAGAGCATTGAAAGATAGAATAAAAACGAAAAGAAAATGAAATAATTAAAAAAAACGTAGTTGGTTTGAAGAAAATAAATAAAGCGAAACAAAAAAAAAGAAAAAAAACACAAAAGAAAATAAAATAATTTAAAATCGAGAAGAAAATAAAATAATTTTGAAGTGAAATAATTTTGATGAAAGAAGAGAATAAGATAATAAAAAGAAAAGAAATAATTAAAACTAAAAGAAAAGAAAAAAATTCTCTGAAAAGGAAGTTTGGATAAAAATTTGTTTAAAAAGTGAATCAAAATATTACAAATTTTATAATTTAAGGAATCTTTTGTTATACATTTTATAGTTGAAGCAAAAGCTAAAATAACAAACAATTAATAATGCCAACAACAAGGCAACAAGCAGGGTAAATCGCCTCTGAAACACCTTCCACTCAATCAAATCCCTCTCATGTCGAACCGGTTCCTACCCACTCTGGTATTTTACCAGCTACTTCCGCACAGACTACTCAGCCAGTTAACATTCAATCTTTAAGTTCCTCTCATGATCCAAATTGTTCCTATCGATCGACCATTTCCCACACGGAACACACTGATGTACGATCCACAACAGAACTGGATGCTTTAGTCACGTCTATCATTAGCCGCGTTATGGAACAGCAGGGAAAAACGCTTATTGAACGAGTGTTAAGTCCTAACGCACATTGATTTTCTGGAAGAGATCAAACAATTCTGCCAGAGTACCAAAATCGGTTGGAAGATCTAGAGAAAGTACCCGATGTGGTACGATGCCTCAGAAACTTCTCAGGAGAAGCCAGTGAATATTCCTCCTGGAAGAAAAGCGTCGAACGCGTACTCCGAATATACGAATACGCCAAGGAAACACCAAAATATTACGGAATCCTTAACGCAATTCGTAATAAAATTGTTGAAATAGCAGTAACACTATATATAATATCTTAAAACTATGTTCATAATGCTCTCATATATAGTTGTAATTGTTATTTGGTGCAACAAGGGCTATGGGCCCAGATTACCATAATGAGTGCGGGACTCTACCAAATTGAAAAACTGGACGACGATAATTATGACTGCTAGAAAGTCCAAATGCAGTCTATTTTAGTTCACAGCGAGTTGTGGAACTATGTCTCAGGAGAGAATGCACAGCCAGCATCTACTGCCGAAGCATCTGAAATTTCTACCTGGTAGACAAAGGATGGGAAAACACTGGCGACTATGATTCTGTCAGTCAAATACTCCCAAGTGCTTCATATAAAAAATTGTGGCACATCTAAATCCGCATGGCAGAAATTAGAAGAAATACATTCTCCAAAAAGGACCTGCTAAGAAACTAACACTTTTCAAACATCTGTTGAATTTTAAGATACCAGAAAATTCGTCCGTTCATCTAAATAACATATTCGATTTGTTCGAAAAATTAAAAGAAGTTGATGTAAAAATGTAAGACGAATTGGCATCAATTCTTCTTCTCTCAAGCTTACCCAAAAGTTTCGAAAATTTCGTCATAGCAATCGAGACTTTACCTAAGCCGCAAGTGTTAAAAACGAGATTAATAGAAGAAGGCAAGAAACGAGAAGGGGAAAATTTACATGAAGCTGGCGAAGTAGCGTTTTTTTCAAAGAACCGGCATAAGAATCCACATCAAAATATGCCACATGCAAATTAGCAATCGCAGACACTGCAGCCACCAGACTCACTCACTAGCCACAAACGCAGAAACGAGGCAGATGTTACAGATGTCATAGAAGGGGGCACTATGCTTCATCATGCCGAGCACATAGTTCAACGAAATCTACTGCACATTTTGCTAGGTTGAATGTGAAAAGTTACACCCACACTCACCTTACGAAATTGAATTGGTTCTGGACAGCGGTACCACCAGTCACATGTGTTGTGACCAGAGCATGTTTACTTCTCTCGCACCACATAAAAAAAATTCAGCTCGCGGCCAACAACTACATGTTATCAGAAGGGATCGGTCAGATTGTAATTGAGGCAAAGGGAGTGCAGATTAAACTTCATAATGTACTTTTTTGTCCCGTTGCTCACAACTTATTTCATTTCGATCACTAAGGCAACTAAGAAAGATTCACGGGAAAAATAGTTCTTACTGCCAGAAAACGTGATAATGCGTTTTTTTTAATAAAGCACTTATTATTAATGGGAAAGTAAAAACATTTTATTCAAAGTATTAACCATTGTTTTCTATACATTTTGACCACCTTTCTGGCAATAAAATTGTTCGTCTTTCAATTTTCGACCTCCTCGTAGGAATCAAAGTGCTAGTTAAGAAAACGTTATCTATTTTATTCAAAAAAATTTATTTTAGGAGCTGTGATAGCTCGTACTCTAACTTACATTCTAAATTCACAATGATTTGGTCTGCCTTTTTATACATTTAAAATGCTGAATTAACAACAAGTATTGTCAACAGAATATGATACATAAATTTTGATTAATTGCAAAAGTGTAATTTGCGCGTGCAGTGCATCGACTGCGCGTGCAGGTGAATTGATTGCGCATGTGGGGTATCAGATTTCTTCGTGTGGCTTCGGTCATCGTAACTCCTCCCTCCTTAAGAATCTACGTCCCGTAGATCTCATAGGTTGAGTCTGATTGGTTGAAGGTCAAAATGACTTTTGGATGTAACTTCTGGTGAGCTGACCTTGGGATGAGTTTGTGCAGGCAGAACGGCTATCTTCTTGCGATTATAAATATACTAATTATGAGGAAAATAATGGTAACAATGCTTAGTTCTGTAAATAAAGAGATGTTACTATTTAAGCTTAATTTCTTTAAAAACTTAAGATTCCTTAAATGGAGGTTATGCACACATTCTAAATTTAGTTTTAAATTCTTAAGAGTAAGATTACTCTGAAGTGTTGGGGGAATGATTTGATAAGCTTCTGCTTCCTTGCTGATGTAAGTGGTGTCATCTATTTTTTTTTTTTTTTTGCATTTTTATTTTTAATTTTCAAATTCAATATCTTACATGCTAGACAGAAAAATACTTAAAACTAGCTTACTAATCAAATCTAATGATCTCAATTCTAGCTTACTGACTCTCTACAAGTACTCTAAGCTAACCTACGGATTTATTTTTGTAATACCTTTCGGATTCTTATAATATCTGATTTTATGCTTAAAATTTATAAATGTAATTATTATTTCTCCAAGAAAATTAAGAAAAAACTTGGACTTCATGTTTTTTTTGTTTACTACTTATCCTAACTTAAAATTTATTTTATCTTACCTACTTAAATTACCTTAACCTAAATTTAAACTTAAATCTACAATTCATAAAACAATACTTAACTATTTACATTGGACTTAACTATGTCCGTAAATATACGGACGCGTGCATCAGGGCGTATGTGTTATTTATATGCTTAACATATATATCTAATACGCCGTGATGCACCTTTTTTGTGTTTTTTTTTTGTTTTTGTTTTTTTTTTTTTAATTTTTTTTTATTTTTTATTTATTTATAAACCCCTTACGCCAACCTTAGCCTATGTGAGTTGGCCCTATGACTCAACTAAACCATTTTTACTTTAAGTATTTAGCGGCATCGAATGCTGGTTATGGTGTAGCTACTGTTATTCTGTCTGTTATTGCTCTGTCTCGGGCAAAAATCGCTCTACTGAACCGTAGGAGATCCTCGTGGCTGCGAGCGACGTCCGGCTCGTATTGGAGTTGCCTTTCTACTGTTCGGCGTGCGACATGGAAGATGATAGGGCAGCCATCCTCATCTTGTACCAGGCCTTTCGCGTCCAAGTAGAGGAAAGCTTCAGGCGGAATAAAGCCGTTAAGGCCTACCCTCTCGTGGTACATTACGTTAGGGTAGTAAGCCCCAAAGATCAGACTGTTGGTTGAAGTCATGGCTCGAGCAGTGTGACTCCGAATCAATTTAATAATAAAGTTATCTATCCTTATAAGATTTGCCTCGTTATATAGGACCTCGTTGGGATAGAATTTCTTGTAATCAGAGTCAGGTGTTCGATATAAGCGAAGACAGGCCTGAAGGCACCGCCTCTCGAACACCCTCATCTTTTCCATTTGGGAAGGACTCACGTTGAACCACACAAGACAACCATATACCATTATTGGCCGGATGAGAGCCATGTAGCAGATAACCTTCACTCTGGTGTCAAGTTGACTGCTGTAGAACAGTCCTCTTGCCATAGCGAAGGCATTCTTAGCTCTGGTCAGAGCTGTATCTACATGAACATCACCATATAGGTACTGGTCCAACAAGATGCCTAGATATCTCGCCACACTTTTCACGGTCAATGGCCGCCCTAGTGGGTCAATTATGCCGAACTTACGCCAATTCATTTTCGTGTCCCTTGAGGCTCTGGACAGCAGGGTTCTGAAAAGGATAGTTTCACACTTCTGGTAGTTGATTTTCAACTTCCAGTCGTCGCAAAATCGTTGAATTGCATCGAAGTCATTCTGCAACAAGACATTTATTTCTTCTACCTTCAGGGCTGATCTGTACGCGATTAGATCATCGGCAAACGCTATTATGTTAGGCATAGAACCTATAAGATCGCTAGTGAACATAGTGAACAAGATCGGTGAACCCACCGCCCCTTGTTGCAGCCCATTTTTTATATGGAACACAGTTAAGGAAATTTCGTTGCCATTTTTCACAACGAACTTCCTACCTGTTACCATGTCGTAGGTCATATATAGCAATGTTTTATTTATGCCGAGTCTGACTAGCTTGAGGAAGAGACCTTCTAACCATACGGTGTCGAATGCCTTTTCCATGTCAATCAAGCAGGCCCCTGTGCATTGTGTTTTGTTTCTATTCCACTGGATGTCGGAAACCAATTTTGACTATTGTCATGCCCCGCCCTGAAGCCAAATTGGTTTTCCGGTATGATTTCTTTTTCCTCAACCCATTCTTTCAGAGCTTGAATGACTATCTTCTCAAATACCTTGCTTATGCACGGAAGAAGACTTATAGAACGGAGATTCGTCGAGATGGAGGTATCTTTGCCCCGTTTCGGAATTGGCTGTACCACAGCTGTTTTCCAATGCACCGGGTAATATGCATTACTCAGCGCATTGTTAAACAGAGTTGTGTACATATCCACCGCCTCAGAGGGTAGATGACGCAGAACAATATTTGGTATCTCATCTATTCCCGCTGACTTCTTCTTCTTCAGTGAATTGAGGATACCGTGGAGTTCATCTTTTGAAATAAGGATGGATCGCCATTGACTTATTTCATTCCGAAGAGAGACATGGTTAAGCAAGGCTCTGTTCTCCAGATCGTGATTCGGATTTCGAGTCTCGTTGACCGTATACACTCTCTGGAAGACAGCACCAATTGCTCTCACCTTTTCCTCGGGATCCTCAACTACAAAATAGTCGTTGTCAAGCACAGCTCTATCAGGATCGATGCCAACTGAAGTAAGTAGGTTCGCGTTGTCTGTTGTTCTGTCAAGTCGAACGCTCTGAATGTCATTATGGTCTTTCTTCCGAAAGATTTTATTTACTTGCGGGTACATGCTCGGGTTGTTAGATCTTACAGCCCGAATCTTATTGCCCCAATGCAAGCTTACAGCTAGTCTGTAATTATGTTTGATTAACTGTGCGAATCTCCGCATTCTGTGGATCTGTAAATCTCCTGTACAAAAGTTTGAGTCTTGACAGGAGTCTACTTTTTTGCACGTGAAGTGCATCGATCGTAGCATTCCGATAGATGTCGCCATCATCAGTTTGTGCTACCTTCGGGATAGTTTTGTCCATTGTTCGTTTAATGACTTCGTCCATTTGTGTGAGGTACCCATCAACCTCTTCGTTCGTTAGGTTTCTGTTCGTCGGAGGATTGATCGCACTCAAACTTATTTCTCTGGCTAAGGTTCTAGAGAAACGTGACCATCGCGCCTTATTGTAATTATAAGGATGCTTTTGGACATATTCCTCCAGTTCCTCCAGCTTGTTCGGGAGCTGTATTACCGCGGCGAGACCACAGTGGTTACTGTCGTACTCAACCGTAGTTAAACAGTTCCTCGTGCGTCGCTCCACGTTTCGTATCGTAAGTCGCCTGTCGATTAGCATCAAATCCAGATAGGACCCGCTTCTAGGAAATGATGGTCTATCGGTTGCCAGCAAATCCAGTTTGAACTCAATATTGTTTTGTTCCATCCACTCTAAGAGAGCGTTTCCTCTCTCGTTTGGAACAGTATTACCCCATTCTCCATGTTTGGCGTTCAGATCCCCGGCTAATATATAAAAGTTTTCTTCCGAGTTCAAGCGGAGGCTGGTGAAGAGAGCCTCAAGCTCCGAAAGAAAGTTAGGGTTTTGAGGTTCCGATGCATAAGCAGCGATCACAAACAACTTATTTCCACCTTGGAGAAAGATGCGTGCGATGGCCGCTTCTAGCACTCTATATCTTCTGACTTCATTGCTATATATGACTAATATTCTTTTTAATTAAGAGGGCAACTCCGCCACCTCGAGTGGATTGGGGTCGGTCCCTTCTTATAATATGGTAATTTTTGTACCTGAGATTGCGCGTCTGGTTAAGCTTAGTTTCGCTAGCCATCAGCACATCAGGATTGTGAGTTTGCAGTAAATTAGAGAGGGATAGTTTTCGCTCGATCCTTATTAGCGAATTAACATTCACTGCTAGGATCTTAAGGGTTCTTACCTCGCGTGAGCCCATTATATCTGAGCGCGCTTGCTTGCAGGCAGCTGAGAGAAGAGGAAATCTACTCTAGCCGTCTGCGTAAGGAAACTGGTCTGTAGTTCGACCATCTGTTTCTGCAAGGCAATCATCTGCGCTTGCATCGACTGGATGGAAGACAGTACATCCCTTATGGAGGGGTCTGCTTCAGGTTGCCTGGCCTTTGGAGCCGGGGCAGCCTTTGGCACTGTTCGTTGTGCCGGTTGTCTGCTTGACACCATCTGGGCGTAGGAGACACCAGGCGTAACGGTGGTAGTCAACGCACGGGTAGCTGGCCTGGCGGTTACCTTTTTGTCGTTCCTTGCTGCTTTTACTCTCTGCCGGAGTTCTTTTTTTCGTGGACACCCCAAGTAGGTTGCGGGGTGTCGATTTCCTCCGCAGAATATACATTTGAGGAGCGCCTTATCCTCGACTTCCTCCATACCTAAGGGACATTCCCCTTTGTTGTGGCTGAAAGTGCATCGTGCGCAGCGGAACTCCATATTGCAGTTCTCCGCGACGTGCCCCAGCCTTCTGCACTTCGAACATTGAAGTACGTGGTCAGATTTGTTTAATTTTTCCCACTTTACACTAAGACCCCCTACGAAACGGATTTTTCGTAGGCTGTCAATTTTAGTACCGTGGGATACCTGAACTAAGAAGAAAGGAAGTGCCTTCTTCTTCGCCCTCGCTGCCGCAGTAATGAAAGGCTTAACCCCTACAAACTGGACCTCGTCGCTCTCGACTTGGCGCAGCTTGTCGAGGAGGACCTTCGGGTCAGCAGAAGGATTAATACCTTTGAGAAGCAAAGTCTGCGGCCTTTCTCCTCTGGGGGTGTACGTATAGAAGTCAGCGTTCGATGCCGCCAACTTCTCTTTCAAAAATCTAAACCCGTCCATTGTTAGGCAATGAACGGTGTGGGTTTGGGGAGTCTTATATTTTATGTAAAATAACTTATTGCCTAGGGCCAACTCACAAAGGGTCTCTAGATCGTCGGTCCCAATGCCAAAAACGTTGATGGGCGGGCAGCGTGTCTTGGACTTCTGCTGCTGTTGTTATTGTTGTTCCTGTTGCCGTGATTCCTGTTGTTTCTGTTGTTCCGGTTGTAGTTGCTGTGGTTTCTGCTGCTGTTTCTTGTGTTGAGTCTGCGTTTGCTGGGCCTTTTGTTTTTGTTGTTGTTGCTGTGTCTGTTTTTGTTGTTGCAGTTGAGCAGTCTGTAGACGCTGAGCTGCCTTTGATGTGGATGGCTGCGATTCTGGAGGATTCTGCAGGTTTTCCTTCCCCTGTTGCTTTGGATGCCTCTTTTGCTGCAGCTTTAAGATATCGCTCAGCTGTTCTTTCCTCTTCTCTGCTTTTTCAGCCGTCTTTCTTGCCGTGGACTGTTCATAGAGGAACTTGATGTGGGCGTCAAGCTTTGCCCTTTCCTCATCAAGTTTCCTGAGTCTCGTCTCCTCCTGTCGTATTTCCTCCTCCTCGTCGTCGGCGTCCGACGTAGCAAGCACCTTGGAGGAGTTATCGCTCCCTCTATATGAGAATCGGCATTCGTTGCCTTCCGATTCGCATTGAAGGGCATCAATGTCGATTACAGCTTCAGCTGTAGCCGATGTTGTTGTTGCTGCAGTTTTCTTTGGCGGAGTTGTTTTGGTCGGCACCGATCCGCCTTTGCGCGGTGCGACCGCCTCTTCATCTGACGTCATCGTAGTCGTCCGACGCTTAGTGATGGTAGGCTGCGGCTGCAGCTTCTTTCTCCTCTTTTTCCCCTCTGTAGTCCGACTCGTGGGACTAGCCATACGGAGACTACCGTCACTGGTTTGGTGGCCTGATTTCCCGGCCACCGGTGTTTTAAAATCACCCGATTTACTGACCTCGGGTCGCTCGTCACTTTCCATGTCCGTCACTCACACTAGGTGTCTCTCTCAATGTTAATTAAAAAAAAAAAGAAGTAAACTCTTTTTTTGTCCTCGGGATTCGAACCCGGGATTCTTGGTCACCGCACTTGTGCTCTACTACCAGGGCTACTGGGCACTTTTGACAATTTAATTTTTTTTTTGCTATTTATGTACACACACTACGAAGCCGAAACACGTACGTACTCTGTGGAGTACTGGATCTTGGTCTTCGCTGTTGGCTTTGTTTGAGGCTTTCCAATTTGTTTCCGATTTGGGTTATCGTATTTTCCTAGCTCGATGATGTGTATGAGCTTAAAGTTTCCATCTATTATTTTGCCGGAACCTTTTTTAATGGTTATGATAGGAGTATGGTATTCAAAGACTTCTACTGTAGCGAACGCTGTCCAAAAGAATCTGAAATATGGTTAACAATTTTTAATATTTGATTTGTGTATTCGCCTTCCAGAAAGTGTTGAGACTGTAACTCTGTTGTCTTTTGCAACTATCTCTTTTCGAAAACAGGTTTAAACTTGCTATTCCTTTTTTTTGTCGGTAACAAAAATTGTGTCTCCTGGTTCGTATTTTTTTGGTTTTTTCCTCTTTAGATTTTCTCTCATCTGTTTTTGGGTTTGGTGCTTTTTAATTTGCTCTGTTTAATCAGAATTCAATTTGGTCTTGAAGTTTAGTAAATTTTGGTAATTAATACGATTTGATCTTCCAAAAAATATGTCAACCGGTTTCCTTTTTATTACTGAATGTACCGTGTTATTGTATCGATCGACTGATATTTTAATAAGTTGCTTTCAATCTAGATCCGGATATTCTCGCTTTAAACATCTTGTAATTTCAATGATAGTTGAATGAACTCTCTCGATTGTTCCATTCACTTCACTTTTATTTACAGGAGTTTTGTAAATTTGTATGCCTAATGACTTTATAAAGTTATCAATAATTGGGCTATTGAAACTTACTTCATTGTCCATTACCAGAATTTTAGGTGCTGAGAAATAGTGTAAAATCTTGGTAAGTTTGTTTTGTAAATGAAGAGCAGATTTATCCTTTATGGAAAAGAATTTTGCAAATTTCGAGAGTTTATCTATACATGTTATGAATTTTTGTCTTTCAATTTCCAAAATGTCTAAGTGTAATATTTCTGTAGGATAGGTTGGAATTGGTGTACTTTGGAGTTCTGGTTTCAGTGGATGTCTGTCATATTTGTTCATATGTCAAATATCACATTTTTTTATGTACTTCTTTATTTTACTCGTCATTTGGGGGAAATAATATCGTTCCAGAAGCTGTTCTTTATGGCGTTTCGGTGTGCTCTATTGTGTTCTTCTTGAATTTTTAGAATTTGATTATTTTCATTTGCAATATCTTCTACTATCCTCTGTGTAATTCTTATCTTGAATGCGGCAAAGTTCTCCTTGTACACGTCCTGTAAGAGTTGGATGTTTCGTTCGGGAATTTTTATACCATTTATTATATTGGGATTCAATTTAGCCTTAAGAATGTTAATGAGATGTTCCCTTGTTAAATTTCTTATTCCGATGTAGTGTCTGTTGTATGATGGATGAGGTTGTTCATAGGAGTTGACTTTACCTTGACCGATAATTATCTGATTCTTGAAGACGTTGATTGGAGCTTCACAATGGGGAATTAGATTTGTTCCATCTTCTTCGGCACTATGCATGGTGCCTGCTATATCAGTGGTTTCAGTTAAAGCGATTATTTCTGTCAATATCTTGATTTTTCTTGCACCATACAGATAGTTGCGCAGATTATCCAACGCCCAAACTATGGCCAGCATTTCTCTTTCGCTGGTCGCATAGTTCACTTCCGTTTTGTTTAATGAGCGGGATATGTATGTAATTGGTTTGTCCTTTCCAATTTCTCCTTGACTTAGCACTGCTCCAATGGCGTGATTGGATGCATCTGTGGTCAGTATAAATGGCTTGTCGAAGTCAGGAAAGGTAAGTATTTCTGATGATGCTAGCAAGGTTTTGAGATTATGAAATGTAAAACATAAAATTCTAGTATTGTGTCATTTCCTACACAGGCAAAGAATTTTCCGTCAATTTTTTTTAATGGTGATTTCTCCTGCTGCAGATTGAATCTTAAAAGGCTTGTTCGTTGGCTTTGTGTTTTGTGCGATTTCAACTTTAACAAAATTTTTGTTGGCACCAGTATCTACTAAGAATTTCAGTACCTTGCCATCTCGTGTCCGATATTCTATATAGGGAATACTAGAGAGGCATCTGTCATAAAATTTATCTCCGAATATCTTTCTTCGTGTTTCTCATTGTAATCTTCACCTAAAGACTTTATACGTTGTTGAATGTACTCTTGGGTTTGTTCTTCGTCTTCGTATGACTCAATATTGTAGAGTCGTTGTTGCTTCTGTGGGATGTTTGATGATTCTGGTGGTCTATTCTGCGTTATGAAATTTGGTCTATTCATATAATTGACTTGCTTCGTTTGTACCGATCTGTCGACATCCATGGGCTCTGCCGGTTTTGGTTGTGTTGGTCTGGGTGGCGGATTATATGTCCTTGGTGCGAAATTGTTTCTGTGTTGTATATTAAAGGCTTCATTGATTTGTTGAACCGTCAAGTTTCTTGGCTCTGGTCTTGGAGTCGGCTTAGGCGGTTGTCGCGGAAGTGGCTTAGGAGTTGACATTGTATTGTACGGCGTAGTAAATGAACTACTGCTTTCTTTCTTATGCACTATGACATTTCTCATATTTAGGTTTTGGTACTCAAGGGACAGGGTGTAAGCCTCTGGGAGATTTTGTGGCTTTTGTATGAGCAAAATCTTACTCAGTTCGCCATTTACTCCTCTTATAAATACATCCAGAGCTCGATTTCTGTAGTTTGTGATTAGTGCATCAATTGTCTCTATAGAATAATCTTCTGTTTTGAGCTTATTTATTATTAATGGTAATTGATGGTTAACGCGTGCATAAAACTCATCAATTGTGGAACTGCTTTGTATGAGCGTATTCAGCTGGTGTTCCAGTGTGCGTATATCTCGTTTATCTGCATAGTGCAGAGATAAGCATTTTTTAATTGATGCCCAATTGTCATCAAATATATTATAAGAGATGAGTGCTGTGTCAGCGTTGCCTCTTATTTCCTGCCGAATACTACGGAGGATTGCCCCGTAGATTGGCTTATTTTTTACAATTTCATAACTTTTCAAAATTGTTTCGACGGAATGCACCCAAGACACGAAGTTGACCGGGTTTCCGTCAAAGATTTGTAGATCTCTTACACTGTCTGGTAATTTTTGAATATCAGCGAGATATTTTTCAGTTCTTGGTAATGTGACAGATTCGTCTTCTGTTGGTGTACAGTTTTCAAACGTACTTACTTTTATTTCGAGAGCCTTGATTCTCTCAATAGTCGCGTTTAGTGCACCGGTTAATTCTAAAATGGATGCCCTCAATTGCTCTTCCATTTTTTAGGAATATGTATTTTACACGTAGTATAAATTCGCGTTTAACGTTCTCTTAGAGAAAGTAAATTAGGTACTCACAGCGTTAAGAGTCCTGCGTTGTACTTGTGCATTGATGTGGATCCGACTAGTCCTTTTTGGTTGGTGTCGTCCTTCCTACTAGGGCACGGTTCACTATTTCACTACACAGTTTTTCCCCTTTTTAGTCTCGCACTATTCATTTGTTCTAATGGGAAAGTGATTCAATAGCGACGTCACTTTGTTCTTACGGTTAAAGTGAGAGTTTTTTCACGAAAACGGCGCGACGCGTGTACTTAGATCTCACGGGTTAAGTTGTCGTATCGGCGGTTTTGCAGGGTTTAAGTATTATCTTGCTTTCACGGAGCGCGACGCGTATACTTAGATCTCACGGGTTAAGTTGTCGTGTCAACTGTTTCGCGAAGAATTGAGATAAAACAGTTCCAAACGTCAGGTCCCTGGTGCTCGGGCACCAGTTAAGAAAACATTATCTATTTTATTCAAAAAAATTTATTTTAGGAGCTGTGATAGCTCGTACTCTAACTTACATTCTAAATTCACAATGATTTGGTCTGCCTTTTTATACATTTAAAATGCTGAATTAACAACAAGTATTGTCAACAAAATATGATACATAAATTTTGATTAATTGCAAAAGTGTAATTTGCGCGTGCAGTGCATCGACTGCGCGTGCAGGTGAATTGATTGCGCATGTGGGGTATCAGATTTCTTCGTGTGGCTTCGGTCATCGTAACTTGCTGCTCAGCCAATGCGTGTCCCATCTATGAAAACAAATGGTAGTCGGAAGGAGCGAAGTCTGGTGAATACGGCGGGTGGGGTAGCTGCTCCCAGCCAAGTGTTTTGATTGTATTCTGAATTTCTTGTCCGTAGCGATCAGTATTAACGGTTTCACCAGGTTTTAGGAGCTCGTTTGTACCACAGCTTTCTGGTCCCACCAAACACACAGCATTGTCTTCTTACCGAACCGATCAGGTTTCGCAGTCGATGTTGATGATTGTCCCAGATTAACCCATGATTTCCGTTTCTTCTTCTTCTTGTGGCGCTACAGTCCGGGGTGGACCTGGGCCTCAACCAACATGCCTCTCCAGCCAGCACGATCTCTTGTCAGCTGTCTCCAGTTGCGCACTCCAAGTTGGTTGAGGTCCTTCTCCACTTGTGTGCGCCACTTTAGTCTAGGTCGTCCTCTGTTGCGTTGTCCCAATGGCTCGGATTCAAAGACTTTTCGGTTCGGAGCAGTGGTGTCCATATGCTCTACATGGCCTAGCCATCTTAAGCGTTGTATCCGTAGACGCTTAACCGGGCGCCTGACGCTGTACAGCCTATAGAGTTCGTCATTAAATCTTCTCCTCCAGATGCCATCAACGCAAACAGGACCAAAAATCGCACGCAAAACTTTTCTCTCGAAAAGACTAAGGGCTTCGTCATCCGCCTTTGCTACCGTCCAAGATTCTGCGCCATATAGTAGGACGGGGATGATCAAGCTGTTATATAAAGCGAGCTTAGTGCTTCGAGAGAGGGCTTTATTACTCAATTGCTTCTTGAGCCCAAAGGAACAGCAGTTGGCAAGAGTGATTCTGCGTTTGATTTCGGTACTGATGTTGTTGTCCCTGTTTACCGCGGAGCCGAGGTAGATGAAGTCCTTAACTACCTCGAAGTTTCTGCTGCCTAGTGTGACGCTCCGTCCGAGACGTCGATGTTGTGTGTCCTTCCTTGATGACAGCATGTACTTCGTTTTGCCCTCATTTACCACTAGACCCATTTTAGCCGCTTCCGCTTCAATGCCAGCAAACGCCTCATTGACGGCTCGCTGTGTTCGTCCAATCACGTCAATGTCATCAGCGTAAGCTAGCAATTGAACTAACTTCTGGAAGATCGTGCCTCTGGTGTTGGCTTGTGAGTTACGCACGATCTTCTCGAGGATGATGTTAAAGAAGTCACATGACAGTGCGTCGCCTTGTCTAAAACCTTTTTTGACATTGAACGTCTCGGTGAGTTCGCTACCGACCTTGACGGAGCAGCGAGAGTTCTCCATCGTCATCCTTCACAATCTGACGAGTTTGGTAGGAATGCCAAAACTAGACATGGCACTGTATAGCTCGTCTCTATGCACACTGTCATATGCAGCCTTGAAATCGACGGCCTGAAACCACACTGATAGGGACCTATCAGGTCATGAACAAATGGTTTCAGACGCTCACACAATACGGCAGAGAGGATCTTGTATGCGATGTTCAGGAGACTAATCCCTCTGTAGTTGGTGCAGTCAAAGCGGTCTCCTTTCTTGTGGACCGGGCAAACGAAGCTGAGATTCCACTCATCGGGCATGCTTTCTTCCGACCATATCTTACAGATGAGCTGGTGCATGCGCCCAACCAGGTCATCTCCAGCTGCTTTAAATAGTTCTGCGGACAGTCTGTCCGCTCCAGCAGCTTTGTTCGACTTTAGCTTGGATATTGCTATCTTCACCTCATCTAAGTCGGGGGGACGGAATGCTTGTCTATCATCGTCCAAATTGAGTGGAACATTTTGCCTAATAGCGGGATTTGAGTCGTCATCGCCCTTTAGGAGTCTGCAGAAATGATCCTTCCAGATTCTCAGCACAGACTACGACTCTACTACTAGTTGTCCATTTTGGTCCCGGCAGGCCTTGGTCCGAATCTTGTATCCTCCGGATAGCTGTTTTACCTTTCAGTAAAACTTTCGGACTTCATTCCTGCCAAAGCACCTTTCCATTTCCTCGACCGCGCGCTTCTCATGCTCCTTCTTCTTCCTTCTGAGAAGCCGGTGCTCTTCCCTTCTTCTCTGTTCGTAGAGTTCACGAACAGCCCGCGTTGTTCGATGCAGCGTCGCCTTATAGGCGTCTTGTTTAGCTGCGTGCGCTTGCCTGCACTCGTCGTCAAACCATGGGTTCCTTCTGGGTAGTGACGTGAAACCCAGCACATCAGTGGCAGCATCTTTGATGGCTTCTTGACAACGTTTCCATTTTTCTTCTATGCTTAGAGCAGGAAGCGTCGAACTCTGAGCGAGTTTCCGGGAAACTCGGTCGGCAAAGTTCCCAGCAATCAGCTGCGATTGTAGCTTTATAACGTCAAACCGTTTTGGCCTTAAGTTGATGATCCGAGTCAATGTTTGCACCTCGGAAGGTTCGGACATCGAGAATATTGGAGGAGTGTCTGACGTCGATCGCAACGTGATCAATCTGGTTGACGGTTGATTGATCAGGAGAACGCCAGGTTCCTTTGTGAATGTCCAGGTGTGAGAACCGCGTGCTAGCCACAGTCCGTTTCCGGATATGTTGTCGTGCAGGCTGTGTTTACCGATGACTCCAGCAAAGATGTCCTCCTTTCCCAGCTGAGCGTTGAAATCTCCTAGAACGATCTTGGTGTCATAGCTGGGGCATCGATCGTATGTTCTTTCTAGGAGATCATAGAAGTCATCCTTGATGTTGTCATCCTTCTCCTCAGTCTGGGCGTGAGCGCATATTAGGCTGATGCCTTGATGCGGATTGTCATGAGGCGTTCGCTGACTGGGTCGTAGCTCAAGACTTTTTGCCTAAGTCTGCCTCGAACAACAAATCCGCATCCGAATAAGCGCTGCCTTCTCTCTCTATAGCAATTGCTGTAGTAGATATCGCAGTTCTTCATCGCTTTTATGCCAGACCCATCCCATCGCACTTCCTGGATGGCGGTTATGTAAGCTTTGTAGCTGTCAAGGGACTCCGCAAGTTGTTCGGCTGCACGTGGCCTGTTAAGGGACCTCACATTCCACGTGCAAAACCGAAAATCTTTGTCCTTTAAACGTTTGCTGGGGTCGTCAACAGTTAATCCGTCCTTATCCGAGGCATATCGGGTTTTCTGAACTATATTATTTTTACGTGGTGAGGAAGTTACCCTCACGCACAACCCACAGACTGGTAGGCAAGGCCCATTATTTAAATCCTCGGGCAGAGGAGGTCGCTGCATACATTAGTTCACCATACAACGGGTGTCGTGATGGCTATCCAGGGGGCGCCGCGTGGAGGCTGTATGTCAACTTGACCTGTGCACTAACGAGGATTGCCTTGGCAGCTCTCCATGTTGAGCGCAATCAACGACGTTACCTCGCGTGCATAGGCCCATGCCCCCTGATTTCCGTTTAGGATTCTTAAAATAAATCCATTTTTCATCGACAGTAACAGTCCGATGCAAAACCGATTTTCTTTCGTGTCTTTAAAGCAAAATTTCACAAGTGTCATTCATTCAATTCATTTTCCATACTTTTGGATCTTCCTCATAGCTTTTAAACGGTCAGAAATTGTTTGTTGTGCAACATTTAACATTGCTGCCATGTTGTCTAAGTTTCGGGCATTAAAACGTGAAAGATTTACAATTCATAGCCGCGAATAATATGGTGCTCAGAATGAATATGAAAAATAGTGCAAATCAGTTAAATTGTGAGACGTGTTTAAAAGCCAAATTATATACCCTATCCTTTTCGAAGAAGGCAATTCATCGAAGTACAAAGTCATTGCAAATCGTCCACAGTGATATTTGTGGTCCTATGCGGATGTCCACCCCGGGCGGTTTTAAATATTTTTGCCTTTTCATCGATGATTATAGCCGGAAAATCTCTCTTTACCTGCTCAAAAATAAAACTGACGTTTTTGATACTTGCAAATTGTTTAAGCGAGTAACATGAAGAAAAATAAAAGTGATTCGCACTGATAATGGGCGCGAATACCTAAGTACACAGTTTCTCGATGCGGATGGTATACAGCGTCAACTCACTGCTCAGTACACATCACAGCAAAATGGTGTACCCGAACGTGCCAACAGGACCATTGTGGAGATGTTTGCTGCTACATTCAGGGCTTCCGGAGATGATATGGGGTGTATGAGGAGTTTAGATCGAAAAACGCCCTACGAAGCTTGGTCTGGAAGGAAACCTTCTGTGGGGCATTTTGAAATATTTGGTTCAAAGGCAGTGATGCTAAATAAATGACCGGGTAGGTCAAAGTTTAGTGCTAAAAGAACTGAATGCTTCATGGTTAGATATTCGACTGAGTCGAAAGCATATAGATTATATGATCCAAAAGCCGGATGAATCTTTAAAAGCAGGGATTTCATGTTTTTGGGGTTCATCGGTAAGCAGAATGTGACCAACGACTCTAATGATTATACCATTACCGATTTACCCAATGAGGTTCTTACTGAGAAACAAGACCTTGTCGTTTTGAAAAATGAAAATGCAACTATGGTATCGGATGACATAAATGATTGTGGTGCTAATTCTACTAAGCAGCTTGCTAAAAGCTCTGATGGTTGTGAGTATGTTTAGCTAACAGGATGCGTTCTCCATATGACCACGTCAAAGACTGAATGCGCACGTATGTAGATCTAGTACTTTCCTTTCTAATCCGTTGACAGTAAACGAGGCTTTGAATCGGGAGGATGGTCAACGATGGCTTAAAGCAATGCAGTGCGAGTATGATCCTTTATGGCCACACGTGGGAGTTAGTGGATCCACCCACATATCAGCAAATCATTAAGTGCAAATGGGTTTTCAACATCAAAAGGGACAAGTGGGGAAATTTCGATCGCTACAAATGCCGCCTGGTATCTAAAGACTGTAGCCAAAGGTTTGGCATAGATTATACAGAGACATTTTCGCCCGTAGTTCGGTTTTCATTGTTGAGATTGATATTAGCTGCTGTTGAATACAATGTAGAGGTACACCAGATGAACGTGACGTCAGCATATTTAAATGAGATCTTAAAGAAGACGTTTATATGCACCAGCCAGAACAATTCTTGCAGGAGGACGATGAGCGAAAAGTCTGCAAACTAAAAAAGGCTTTGTACGGATTAAGGTGAGTGGAACGGCAAATTGCATAAGGTCTTAGTAAAGTTGGGTTTCAAACAGTGTAATGCCGACTCTTGCCTGTACTCTGTGAATAGAACCAACGAAATAATCATGTTCTCATTCGAATGTTTTAGCCCAAATCAAGGCTCAAATAAGCAAGGAGTTTGATGTGGTAGACAAGGGAACTATCGAACAATTTCTCGGAATGGAAATGACACGTGAAGATGACGGAAGTGTTAGCATCTCGCAACCGCAATTGATCCGCAGTTTGATGGAGAAACACAAGATGGTTCAAACTCGCAAATGTAGTACCCCTTTGGATCCTGGTCAATGTTTTTTGAAGTGCAGTGGATGCGCGGGATGTGGGAAAGTCGACAAAACAAGATATCAATCAGTGATAGGGTCACCATTGTATTTGGGAGTGTCAACTCGGCCGGACATTCCACAAGCTATAAATAAAATATCACAGTTTAATGTGAACCCGCACGCTAAACACCTCACAGCTATCAAGTATATTTTGAGGTACATAAATTATACAATTAACTATAAACTTAATTACAGAAAACAGGTGGGCAGTTAAAAGGGTATTCTGATGCTAACTGGGCTTCTGGGAGCGATGACCGAAAATCTTATACCGGTTATGCATTTTTCATTGTCGATAAGACAGCCGCGATCAACTGGGAATGTAAGAAGCAGCCATCAGTTGTTTAAGCAGCACGGAAGCTGAGTATATTTCCCTTTCAGCAGCAGTTAGAGAAGTAGTTTATTTAAGGTCTTTCATTTAAGAGATGGGATTTCACGAGTTAGTCAAAGAACCCATCAAGATGAACGGTGACAATTTGGGCTCGCAGCAACTTGTTAAAAATCCTGTTTACCATAATCGTAGCAAACATATCGACATTCGTGTCCACTACACACGGGAAATTTGTCAGCAAAACATAATCTCACTTAAATATGTTCCTACAGATGAAATGATTTCTGATATTTTAACGAAAAACTTAAGTAAGATAAAACATTTCAAATTTTCTCAAATGTTAGGCTTACAATTATGAATTTTGTAAAAGTATTTCTTTTGCACTAGTTAGTTTTGAGGGGTAGTGTTGAAATATAAAAAGAATTAAGTATCAAATATTGCTACACAGAAACACTAACTAGTTATCATATGTAATACCTTAAAACTATGTACATAATGCTCTCATATATAAATGGATTGTATTCTTGATTTTAACTTTGTCGTTTAATATACTTTATAATGTTTAAATCGTGTGATCGTTTTTCAATTGGATAGTGTAGTGTTGTAGTTGTTATTGGGTGCAACAAAAATTATCGGTCAAGCTGACGCAGCCCTCGAGGCATACAAGATTAGAGACAGTATAGCAAATTGTCTCACTATGCATTACGCTGACAAGCGTGATGTAACAACTCTAGAATATCAGTTATCACATTTGTGTCAGGGTAACAGGAGCATACAGGAGCTCTATCAAGCTATCTGCTCACAGTTAACCCTCATTGTGAACAAAGTTTCTTGTATGGACATTGTTCCTGAAGCGATGCGTCTTTTAACGCAAACGTATAGGGACAAAGCTTTAGACACCTTTATTAGGGGCAAGCCAACAATATTTAAATTACAGCGATATCCATTTTTTAGATTTACCGATTCCTTGTTACCTTACTTCGAAAGTAAGACGAGGAATAGTGAAGTACTAAAGTTCCTTATTGATACGGGTTCAAGCAAGATCTATATCAAACCAAATTTAATAAAAAACCCTATCCCAAACACAAATATTTCATGTGACAACAAAATAAGTCACCATGCTTTCATAAACCTTTTTGGCTTAAATGATATCAATATAAAATTTTATCTTCTTCCCACTCTGAAAACGTTCGACGGAATATTGGGCAATGATGAACGAGACAGCTATATGACAATTCTTGATAAGATTCAAATCACCATCAAGCAATTTAAATCACAGTCTGTAAATGCAATATCTATTAAAACTGACCATTTGACGACTCAACAGAAATGAATACTCAATTCTATTGCCAGTAATCATCTAAACCTTTTCTCCGAGCCCGAAGAAAAACTCACTTATACCACGAAAGTAGTGGCGAAAATTAGAACGTTGACAAATGATCCTGTCTACCTCCGTTTTTATCCCTTTCCTATGGCAGTTAAAACAAAAATTGAGGCTCAAGTACAGAAGCTCCTAGATGACGGCATTATATGACCTTCACGGTCTCCTTTAAATTCACCAGTTTGGATAGTGCCGAAGAAACCTGTCTCATTCGGAACAAAACAATACCGAATGGTGATCGATTATAGAAAGCTTAACAGTGTCACTATAGCCGATCGTTACCCCATTCCTGAAATTATAGAGGTGCTGGCACAACTCGGTAAAAACGTATATTTCACTGTGCTCGACTTAAAAAGTGGTTTTCACCAAATTTCTATAAGGGAGGCGAACATCGAAAAAAACGCCTTTTCTATCAATAATGGTAAATATGAATTTACCAGGCTTCAATTTGGCCACAAGAACGCGCCATTAATCTTCCGACGGGCTCTCGCTGACATCCTTCGAGATCATATTGGCAAAATTTGCTATGTCTATATCAATGATATAGTCATTTTTAGCAAAACAGAAGCCGAACATGCCCAGCACATACAACTTGTTTTTAAAACGCTCTATGATGCTAATATGAAGGTCCAGCTTTATAAGTGTCATTTTTTCAAGCAGGAAGTTGAATTTTGGGTTTTATCATTTCAGGAGAAGGAAAAAGGACAAGCCTGCAAAGGTTGAAGCCATTCGAAATTTCCCTGTGCCTAAGAATCTGAAGGACCTACGCTCTTTCCTTTGACTATCAGGCTACTATCGCTGCTTCGTCCAGGACTACGCAAAAATTGCGAAGTCCCTAACAGACCTTTTAAGGGGGGAAGAGGGACGCACGTCCAAAGCACAGTCGGCAAAAACGCCAATTTTACTCAATCCTTCCGCCATAGATTCGTTTCAAAAAATTAATAACTCTCTAACTTCCAAAGATCTAATATGGTCGTATCCAAATTTCCGAAAACCGTTCGAACTAACTACGGATGCTTCTAGTCATGCCATCGGTGCTGTCTTATCGCAAGAGGATAAACCGATTACCTTAATTTCCCGAACACTCAGTCCGACCGAGGAAAGTTACGCAGCTAACGAAGAAAAAATGTTAGCGATTTTGTACCAAAAAAGTTTGAAGACGCCAAATTGCAAATGCGCAACCAAATGCGACTACCATTTGTTTTCATCGATGGGACGCGCATTGGTTGAGCAGCAATTTGATTATTACGAGGAGGTCGAAAATTGGGTGTCTGATTGGTTTGCTTTAAAAGACGAACAATTTTATTGGCGTAGTGTTCACAATAATACTTTACCAATACTTTGAGTAAAATGTTTTTACTTTCCCATTAATAACTAGTGTTTTACTTAAAAAAAAACGCTCATAAATAAGGGCTCATTCACAACAAATGTTCCCTATCGAGACATTTGTATCTTGACGCTCACTTTATATCGGTATATCTATATGGGCCCTAAGTTCATTGCGTAACTACCTCTATGGCTCTGCACGAGTTAATTTTTTACTGACCACCAGCCGCTGACATATGCGCTTAGCAACAAGGACAACAATAGCAAAATGAAGCGCTGGAAGGCAATCCTGGAAGAATACGATTACGAACTTTGGTATAAGCCAGGCAAGAGTAATGTCGTTGCAGATGCACTTTTCCGTCCTCCACAAGAAATGAACTCCCTGACTCCCACAGAACACAGTGATGAAAGTTCCTCCCATAACCTTATCCCATGTATAGAAGTGAGCATCAACGTTTTCAAAACTCAAATCATTTCATCCATAGGTGACCAAAGTACTCACGAATTCACCAAACCCTTCCCAAATTATTTTAGACATTCATTTGTACAATCCACATATTCCAAAGAAAATCTAATTTCAATTTTCAAGAGATATCTAAATCCCTATTGTATCTACGGTCTTATGACAACAGAAGAAGTCATGAGAAATGTACAGGAATTATATGCTTTATATTCCACGCGATACAAGGCACGCTTGATGCAAACCAAAGTCGAAGATATAATTGATGAAACGGACCAAGAACAGCAAATTCTAAAAGTACACAACCGTGCCCATAGGAACTTCCTTGAAAATAAAATTCAGCTATTACAACGATTTTACTTTTCAAAAATGAGTGCGAAAGTTAAAAATTTAGTAAGACAATGTGAAGTGTGCAAAGAACATAAATACGACCGTCACCCAATAAATCCAATCCCACACTTCCCAGGACAGATCGTACACTTGGATATTTATACAACAGAAAAGCAATTAGTACTCACAGCACTAGATAAATTCTCAAAGTACGCTCAAGCGAGGATTTTAAAGTCTAGAGCCATCGAAGACATCCGCCAACCTTTGAGAGAACTATTATTTTGTTTTGGATTACCCGAGATGATTGTTATCGATAATGAGAAGTCGTTGAATTCTGAGTCAATGGAATTCGTGGTACACGACCAACTAGGAATACAAATTTTCAAATGTCCCCCATATGCAAGTACGGTTAACGGTCAAGTCTAACGACTGCATTAAACACTCTCAGAGTTGATGCGTTGTTTGAAACCTGAACGTACCCACAGAAATTTCCAAGAACTCTTAGAACGTAGCATTTAAGAATATAATTTCTCCGTTCATTCTTCAATAGGTAAAAAACCGATAGAAATATTTTTTGGTAGGAATGTGAACACAAACCCGGTTTTTTTTTCGAAAGACGCGGGCAGGAAAATACCAATATAAACTAAGAGCCAAACAGGCCGCCGATATCAGCAATCATAATAAAAAACGTCAACCGTCAACCAACTCATCAGGCGAGGTAATTTACGTCAAAATAAACAAAAGGCTTACTCCCAGATTCAAAAAAGAAACTGTTAAAGAAAATTATAATACAACTGTATTAACCGAATCTAATAGAATAATTTGCAAAAGTAACATTAAAAGCTGAAATTAATCCCTTAGATTGGCCAGTTTCGGGATACCTGTAAGTCATAGTGACATCCGGGTGCTAAACCAACTCACAAATTGTCATTATCAAACTTGTATGGTGAAATTGCAGACAGGAAACATCAAGTTGGTACACGAAATTGACCTAACCGAGTGTCAGAAGCTGGTCGATAATATTATAGCTATCCTCGAAACCAACATAAGCACCACCCATCATTCCTATCCCTTCCTTCACGAAACCACACAAATTCAGGACTTCTTCTCCAGGCTAAGACCCCGCATAACAAAAAGATCAATTAATTTCATAGGAAGCGCGTGGAAATAGGCAACAAAAAACCCCGATCACGACAACTTCGAAATAATTAAAAGACAAATAAATAATGTAATAAAAAATAATAATAAACAAATAAAAATAAATAACTTGTCAATGGCAAGAATAAATGAAGTAAGTAACATAACAAATAAAATAATAAAAGAGTTAAAAAACAACAATTATTTGAAGGAAACCATTATAGAAGATGTTAGATATAAGATTAAGTTAGTTAAGGAAATATTGTTGAATACATAATACGCCATTATAAATCCCTATATTTTATCTAATAAAGAAATACATCTTATAAAAAATATTTTTAAAGAAGAAAATATTGCGGAAGAAAACATGGAAGAATTACTAGAAATTGCGGATATCAAAATCGCAACTAATGTTAGTACTATATTACCTATACATCGTAGACACACTTAAGACAGTAAAAGAAAATTGCAAAATACTGTTGTTAAAATCCGTAAAAAAGAATGTAATAAATAAATTGAGTTTTAAAAATATAATTAAATATGAAAATAAAATATTTGGCATAAGATCAAATTGTAAAAGTACTAATAAACTATCAATATGTAAAAGAGAAAATATTTTAGATATAAGGGGCACACCCTGTATTCCTAACCTCTTAAAAAGCACGACTCCAAACTGCACTAAAACCAATTCCCGCCATATACCTACAATAGAAGAAATTTTATCATGCATACTGATGTTGAATCAATACGATGGAATGATTCGGATAGATAACCAAGAGAGAAATCTTAAGGTAACATTCCTCATAAAGTTCCAGAATGCAACAATCAGCGCAGGAGATGAAATGTACACATCTTTTACAGCATCCAAATTCAAGCCCTTACCTCTCATTGCACAGCCCAATTCTCCTCAGAAAAACTTCGAAAAACTCCTATCCTTGGAAATGCTGAAGGAACTCAACATAAACAACGCTAGGAGCACTAATCTGCTCGATCAAGAGCATCAGCATAACCTCATCCTGAACGTAATTGTAGCAGCCATACTAACAATAGCAATCATACTTGTTATAACGAAGTACATACGCTCTAGGAAAACATCCCAGATAGAGATCGCAGTCACAAAGGAAGTCATAACACCATCTTTGGCAATACCAGCTCAACGAGAACCAGGTGTTGAGATAAACGCGCAACAGTCAACGTCAAAACCATCACAAGTGAGTCAAATACCCTTCTTCTGAAAGAAGATCAAACGAGGGCGTTTGATTTTAAGGAGGGAAGAGTTAACGACACATTCACAAATATTTCAAAGATGTTTGCACACGCCCGTCATCCAAAATAGTAGTGTACGCGCGACACCCGATCATCCGGTCACTCGAAGAATTGCAGCCAGCGGCACCCTTATCAATGCAAACAACAAGTGCAGCCGCATCAAATATCGTCTGCAATCTGGATTCCTCCACCGCGATTTGACACCTTCCAGACCCAAACCTTCCTATCCCACATTCCTTTCCCATGCCGCATTAGATTATAAGTATGGGAAGGTAACAGATAATTTATAAAGATTAATTACAATAAGTCTAATTGGTGACCGTCTACCAGGTTGACAATGATATTCACCCATCAAATGTTAAATTAAATATTGTAAATTATTCATATATCTATTCATTACTGTGAGCATATTATTTCAAATTAAAAAAAAAATAAAAATCTACTTCTAATATTATTTTTTTATAACGAAGTGCAGCTACAGTGTAATCGTATAAAGCATTCTAATATCTCTGTCCGTTCAAAATATTTAATACTTCTTCTTCCTTTAAAATAGCTTTTGCAAAGACCAAGAATCGTAACTCCTTCAACACTGGACATACTGCGAGAAAGTGGAGTACATTTTCCCTGGATTGGATGTTACACAGTTCGCTGAGTGTTGGTAGATCGGTGCGGTGGGGTATACAATTTAAATTGACTATCTCACCTCTGATTCGGAAGATCGTATTAGTTTTGTCCACAGAAAAACAGTTCAGGAAGTAAGTGCTTTCATGCAAATTATGGTTCAGTTTACTATGTAAATTCCTATATAGCAACGTTTTGGCATCTTCAATAAACTTTTTGTGCAAGTTATGATTCATTTTTTCTAATAGCATATTAAATTTCTCCCTCAGAGAAGCTGGTTGTTCATCTGTCTGTATGTCCAGTATCATCCTGCAGTCTGAAACAAGTTCTTTCCATACATTGCAAATACCTCCGTTAGTTATTAAAACGGTTCTTAATACTAGTTTTGGTATCCTTGAATCTTCCATCTCCAAAACTTTTATAATGTAATCGACGTGCATTCGCAAAGTATGACATTGGTCGGGTTCCAGTTTTCAGGTGTAACATATAATTTGGCGTGCTTGTCGGTAATCGGAAAATCCTCTGTCAAAAGTATCGGAGGAACTTTTCAACAGTATCATACGGTTTGTAACCCTATACCTGAGATCCGTAGAGGAGGATTGATGCGGCAGTTGAACGAAAAATTTTTTTTTTCTAAAACAACGATTCCATATTGATGATATAGCACGCTTAGCATCCGCCAGTTTTTCGTCAAGGTGTTTGTTTACATTTAAATTTGGTGTGACTGTTATACCCAGATATTTATACTTTCGCACGATCTCTATGTCTTCACTACTAAATGTCCATTTTTCCTCGCGAGAGTAACGCCCACATCCATCTCTAAACACCATGATTTTTTACTTCTGCAAGTTGACTGTTAGATTTGAACTGTTGCAGTACACTTCTTATTTGTTAGCCATTCGCTGCAGTCCATTAATAGAGTCACTCAAGAAAACGATGTCATACATTAGTGCTGGAACTGTTACTCCGTTAAAACGTATCCCTCCTTTTTTTTATAGTGCATTTTTATTTATCTTAATTCAGTTTCTTACATGCTAGACCAAAACACTAAAAACTAGCTTGCCAAATTAATCAACTGACCTTAATTCTAACTTACTGACTCTTCATGAGTACTTTAAGCTAATCTAGGATTTTTGTTTTTGCCTTTCGGCTTCCTGTATTATTTTAAGAAAAAAGTACTTAAACCAAAATATATACATCTATTGACTTCCTCCAAGAAAATTGAAAAACTTGGATTTAGATATTTTTATTTTTATTCTTAACCTAACTTATTCAACTATTTATCCTAGCTATACCTAAAAATGAATTTAAACTAAAACTTACATCTATATACAATTATAAACCTAAAACTTAACTGAACTTAACTACTATAAGTCATCTGAACTATGTCCGTATAACTATACGGACGCGTGCATCAGGGCGTATGTGTTAATTATATGCTTAACATATATATCCAATACGCCGTGATGCACCTTTTTTTTTCATTTTTATGTATTTTTGTTTTTCATTTCTATGTATTTTAGTTTTTTTTTGGTTTTTGTTTTTGGTTTTTTTTTTGTTTTTTTACTGTCTATAAAATGCCTTAAAACTACCTTAACCTACATGAGTTGGCCCTTCTAACCAACTACCCCGTCATATGCCTAAAGAAGTCAGCGGCACCGAAGGCTGGTTCTGGTGCAGCCACCAATAAGAAAGTCGTTCTTTTGCAGACACTGCTCTGTCGCGGGCCGAAATCGTTCAACTGAACCGTAGGAGTTCCTCGTGGCTGCGAGCGACGTCCGGCTCATATTGAAGTCGCCTTTCCACTGTTCGGCGTACGACATGGAAAATGATAGGGCAGCCTTACGTATCCGTCCTTGTACAACATTAAATGCCGCACGAATATCTACAAAAAAGGTACACAATTTCTTGTGTTTCTCCTTATATAAGTTGGCGATATTGGTGAGTGCGAATATTTGGTCTGTCGTGGAGTAACCTTTTCTAAATCCGGCTTGGAATTCCGTAAGAATGTTGTTTTCTTTTACCCATTCATTGAGTCGTTTATATATTAAGGTTGCAAACAACTTGGCCGAAGTATTCAAAAACGAAATACCACTGTAATTTGCAGGATCGTTATAATCACCTTTTTTGTGTAACGGAAAAATTATACATTTTCTGAAACTATCTGGAACCTGAATCGAGTCAAAAATCCGGTTGAACTCTTCGATGAGTAGGTTTACAAATTCATTTGTAGAATTTTTATAAAATTCAAAAGGAACGCGATCATATCCAGGTGTTTTATTTTGTTTGGATTTTTGTATGGATTTTTGTATGGCTTCTAGGACTTCTTCCGTGGTAAAACGCGAATCCAGTTTGTCGCATATAATCATAGGAGCTGCGTACTGAAATATTGGTGATGTTATAGGAGCATTAAGTAGATTACAAAAGTCTAGTTGTAGATGTTGTGCTTTTAATGATATTTATATGTCTAACTGCTTTCCAAAACTCTGCTGGAGATCTTGCATTGTTTATCACCGATAGGTTCTTTTGCTCAACTGATGCCTTCTTCACATAACAAAGCTTTTTATATTCCTTGCTGGCTTCGCTGTATATTAGTTTAAAAATGCTGGAGTTATATATTCTCAATAATTTCAAAAATTGAAAAGTTTTCTTTCTCGCCCCCATTCATTCTACATCAAACCACTTTTCTTTAAATACGGTGTTATCTTTTACTTGTTTGTTTGGCAGAACTGAATTCTTTATAATTTCTGTTAAGTTTTTTATATCTGCTGGTTTGTTTTCCGCTATTAGTTTTTCAATATGCATGTTCAAGCTATGCTGATAACTTTCAAGTTCTCACTCTTTCCAGAAAAGTTTGGGTAGAAGATTTAATTGTTTCAAATCTGCATTGTTTCCACCTGTGGATATACAAATTGTTGCTTCTAAAGGCATGTGGTCAGAAAAAATCTCTGTTCCAACTTTAAAGTCAGTCAGAAAGTCGTTCCATTTCCCAGCTATAAAACAGTAATCAATTACAGAACACGACGAACCTCGAATAAACGTAAATTGTCCTTCCGCGCTCCAGCGCGTCTACCATTCAGAACACAAAAGTCGTACGCATCTATAGTAATCTTGAATTTCCAAATCGCCAATTTTTTTGAAGTTAAAGAATAAATATCATCTACATTGTCACGATATACATACATATAATGTACATCCACTTCCTCTTCCAAATATTACCGTTTTAACTGCTGGTACCCAGTTATGTTTGTAATTTGAAAATATGTTCTTAGGACTAGATTCATCAAATTCTAAAAGATGGGTTTCACATAATAAAAAAATATCAAAATGTTTAACATAGTTTAGAAAATTTACAGTATTAATTTTGTTATTTAAAGCTGCTACGTTATAACTCAATGTTTTGATTTTTTTCTTAACTAATATATGTTCTATTTCACTCTGGTAGACTTGAAAACATTACGCGTTATGTAATTTTGATATTGTGGACCTGACCAAAGAACTTTTTCTTGTTGTCGGACCTTTAGAGTTGGCATCACTGGTCGCGATTAAACTTGGTGTCAAATTTGAAGTTTGGTTGTTATTATTTTTAGTTGAGCTTTCATTCATAAACAAATTGTAGTTTATGGGAAATTCACCAAAAAGAGATTTGATGACTTCAACCCCTTTCTTTTCACCACATCTCAGCCAATCTATGGAATCCCAAAAGAAAACTTTGTTTTCAATGATAAGTTTATCACCCCTTAAATGAATCTCTATCTTTAGAGTATTAAGATGAAGTTCTTTCAGGATGGGAATTATCTTAGCCCTGCACTGACGAATATAAACGGGCACATCCTTATGAATGCTCATTTTAGAACCTTTTAACTTCTCAAAACCTCCCACGTAACTTCCTTGGATTTCATTTTTAAAATTATTGTTGCATTCCTTGGGTTACGGCCGATTCAATTACTTCGGGTGGAATGGCATATAATAATCCTGCGCAGACGGCTTTCACTTTCACGCACATATTGGATTGATTCTAAACAGGTAGGTGAATTACGAGATTTGTTTCCGTGCTTTTTTGTACGATTTGTTCCATCTGTTCCTCAAGTTGTTTGTTTCTTTGTTCCAGATAGTATACTCTTTTAGTGATTTCATTATGACGCAAAGAAATTTCCAAAAATTGGTTGCGCAATAATTCCAAGTTTTGACTTTGAAGCAAGTTGTTCGACGAGCCTCTTGTTATTTTCGGTTATGATTTCCTGCATCTTTTCGACTGTTAAACCAGTAGCAGTTCCCATTTCGCATTAGAAGACAGCTGTGGTGCAACCGATCCCTTTACGAGACAAAGAAAAATTCCAACAAATTCCCGGTCGATCAGATAAAATGGAACAAATGCAAGAGCCAACGCACGGGTGAATGTCTGGTCGACTTGGAAAATGGGTTCGATACCGTTTGGTTAGGAATTTTTTTAAAGCTGGTCAGACTTAGCATAAGTAAACCATTGCTATACATGATCTATGCCATGATAACAGGCAGGAAGTTCGTTGTGAAAACTGGCATGGTGACGTCTTCCAGGTTTTCGACATTAAAAACGGTCAGCTTCAGGGGGCAGTTTGTTCGCCAACCTTGTTCGCTATAGTTACCAGCAATCTTTTGTACTCCATGCCGCACATAATAGCGTACGCCGATGATTTGGTACCGTGCAGAACATTAAGAAATTAAGAAAAAAAATTAAGAATTAAGAAATTTAACATCACCAATATTGTAATAGCTGGAAATTGGTTTCAATTAGTGCGAGACCTCAGGACCCCGTTGTCCAAGACCTCAAGAAACAGGAAGTTAAACTGGCGTAAGTTCCGCATAGTTGACCCACTGGGAGAACTATAAGGCGAGATACTTAGGTGTTGGTTCGGACCAGTATCTATACATTGACAAACATGTACGAGATTCTGCTCTGCGGAAGCCAACAAAGCCTTTACTGTGGCAAGCAGGTTGTTTAACACCAGCCAACTTGGTTACGTACGCTTGTCCTTTGTGTTTCAACGTGAGTCCTTAACGGATGAGAAATATGAAGCTGTTTGAGATGCACTGTCTGAGGACCTGTCTCAGGTTGTATCGAACTCCCGAATCCGAATACAAAAAATCTTACCCCAACGAGGAAGGTTTCATAATTAAATTGATTCGACGGCACGTTGCACGAGCGTTGACAGTCTGATCGTCAGGACTTACTACGCCAATATTTTGTATTTTAAAGTCTAGTTCGGGACAGGGAAGGATGCCCTATAATTTTCCATGTCGCACGCCGAACAGGCATGGCCTGTCCACACTCATTGTGTGGTGAACCACTGTTTGCAGCGAACCTCTCTGCCCGTGGGTTAAATAAGGGGCCAGGTCTAACAGTCTGTGGATAGTGCGGTCAACCAATCATTTCCTCACCACGTAAATAAAAAACCGGTTCAGAGACAATTACATGCCTCGTTTAAGGACGGATCAAGTGTTGACGACCCATGCAAATGTTTTAAGGATAACGATTTTTGCACGTGGAATGTGAGATCCCTTAACAGACCACGTGTATCCGAAGAACTTGCGGAAGCCCTGGAGTGCTACAAATCACATATCACAGCCATTCAGAAAGCGCAATGAGATGGGCCCTGTAAAAAAAAAAACATGAAAAACTACGATATCTAATACAGCGATTACTACACAAGGCAGCGCTTTGTCGAATGCGGATTTGTTGATCCAGGTAGACTTAGGGAAGGTCTAAGGCTACCTCGTACATTTTATCCACTTTTTCTTTTATTTTACTTACATGCTAGAAAATACTTATACTAGTTTAATAGTATAATCCGTTGATTTTTTATATGTTTAATTAAATGTTTGTGTTGGTTTTATTTTAATTCATTAAAGCCTAATTTTTACCCAAGAAAACTCAAAAAACTTGGGATAACAAATCTTAAACTTAACCTAGCTTAAGACTAAGCCTTTCTTATGACTGAAAGTAAAACCTTACTCTATAATAAATTTGGTCTGAGCTTAAATGAACTTAACTACTTTCTTTACAATTTACACTAGTCTTAACTAATTTAGTAACATCATACGGGCGCATACATCAAGACGTACACTTTTTTCCTTTTAAATGTACTGTATGTACACTTATGTCTTACTTTTAAATACCTTGTCAATTTATATTTAGCTGATTTGTATGTAAATGAAATAAGTGTAAGTTTTTGTTTTTTATATGTTTTTGAATATTGTCTAATAAAATTTCTTATGTTCTAGTTTTTGATTTCTACAAAGGTACAAATTCATTTAGTTACTATTGTGTATGTAGACTTTTGTCCCTAAGTGTATGTACTATTTATATAATTTACATATACCATATATATATATGTAAAAGGCTGTGGTGCATCTTTTTCTTGTTTTTTATTTTAATTTTTTTTTTGTATAATTTATATTTTTTGTATTTTTTTGTATATGTATATATTTGTTTTTCTTTTATTTTTTTCCAATTTTCTGTATTTTTTGTTTTATTTATTTTAAATGTCTTAAAACTACATTAACCTATGTGAGTTGATCCCAACGACTCAACTACCCCGTCTATGTTTCGAAAAATAACGGCTTCGTATGCGGGTTCTGGTGCAACCACCAGTAGAAATACCGTTCTTTGTCTGATACTGCTCCATCGCGGACAGTAATCGCTCTACTGAACCGTAGGAGATCCTTGTGGCTGCGAGCGACGTCCAGCTCTTATTGAAGTCGCATTTCTACTGTTCGGCGTGTGACGTGGAAAATGAAAGGCCAGCCTTCCATATCTTGTATCTGGCCTTTCTATGAAACTCGCTTAGAGTTCAACGCTGTCTGCTCAAACTAGAGAAGGAGACTGGAAACGTTGTTAAGGGTAAATCAAAGAAGCTGCCACTGATGTGGTAGGTTTCAAGTCAACACCCAGAGGCAACCCATGGTTTGACGACGAGTGCAGGCAAGCGCATGCAGTCAAACAAGACGCCTATGAAGCAACGCTGCATCGAACAACAACGGCTGTAAGTGAGCTCTACGAACAGAGACGAAGGAAAGAACACTGGCTTTTTAGAAGAAAAAAGAAGAAGCATAAGAAGCGCGGTTTCTAGGAAATGGAAAGATGTTATAGCAGGAATGATGTTCGAAAGTTTTAACGAAAGATAAAACAGTTATCCGGAGGATACAAAGTTCGGACCGAAGCCTGCCGGGACTAAAATGGACAACTTGTAGTAGAGTCGCAGTCTGTGCGAAGGATCATTTCTACAGACCCTTTTACGGTAATGATATCCCAAATCCCGCTGTTAGGCAAAATGTTCCACTCAATTTGGGAGATGATAGACTCTTGTCTATATTCCGTGCCCCCGACTTAGACAAAGTTAAGATAGCAGTATTGAAACTAAAATCAAACAAAGCTGCTGGAAGGGACGGACTGCCAGTAGAACTATTTAAAACAGGTGGAAACGACCTAATTTGGTGCATGCACCAGCTCATCGGTTAAATATAGTCGGAGGAAAGCATGTCCGATAAGTCGATTCTCAGCGTTGACGCACTGTCATGTGACTTGTTTGACACCATTCTTGAGAAGATCGCACATAACTCAAAAGTCAACACCAGAGGCACGCTGACGATATTACGTGATTGGACGAACAAAGGGGGCTGTCAGTAAGCGGCTAAATTGGGTCTGGCAGTTAGTGGCTGCCATAACGAAGTACATGCAGGTTTGAAGAAAGGACCACCCCGGACAATAGCGCCACAACAACAATGAGCAGAAGTTATTGTTTTTTTCTTCGTTTGTTGTACTCAGTATTATACCAAATGCATGTGTATTATACTTGTACGTTTTCATGATTATTTTATGATCATTTTCCCTATCAATTTTTATAATGTTTCAATTTATAAACGATTAGAGAACACAACAGCACACATAGTTAAAAACCGTTAACTATCTTAGAATGTATTCGGTTATTTACGAAACTAAACTCTTGCCTGGATTTAAAAGGATCTCAACATATATCTGTAAACCAAATACATAACTATAAGTTGTAAACAAACATCTTAAATGGAGAATAAAAAGAGTTCGTAAGAAAGATTCGCAAAAAAATATCAAAAGAAGAACATCTCAAGATCTTTAATTTGCAACCAGCCGTCGATTAAGAATCTACCTTTGAAACATCCAAAACATATCTGGAGTAAATATGTAGAGAAAGCCAGATAATCGGATGCATACAAAAAGAAGATTCAATCATGATTTTAGGTTTATACCTCTCTCAAGTAACTTTAAGAGTATATAGACAAAGACACAGCGCCATCCCCATTAAAAAAAAAATTACCAAATACTGACAAAAATTATCGATGGACTTTGTGAAAAGGAAGAAGGAAGTAAGTGCACACTTTGCACACCTTTTAAGCGTTTACAAGATTGGAAGAACAGACAATAAACACCAATCTTAATGTTTCAACTTTTTCATCAGCGATGCATGGTTGCATGCATACAAAGTGAAAGTAACGTATTTTAATCATCTATGGCCGAATTTGTTTCCTGTCAGTGAAGAAAATTATAAAAGTTAACAACCAACTTGAGGCGAGCGAAAAAAATTGATATCCTGAGAATCAACGCCGGCATCCGTACTAATAGTATTTAAGCTAATTGCAAAAAAAATTGCTGTCATGCTGCATTTAGAAATTAAAAGATCTTGCACCTGAGCAGGGACCGGTGTGGTTTAATCGAGACGGGTAGTAAAAATCCGCTATTGGCTTTAAGGAGCTCCTATGGCTTCGATGTCCACATGTCCATGTTTGTGTCAGAAATATGGAAGAGAGACATGATTTTTTCAAAACGTTTTCGAAAAAAATACACTCACCAAAAAACAGTCAGTAACAGTGAAATAAATAAGTTAACACAATGCACTCCTAGCTAGCGGAGAGGGGAGGTGTCACCTTGAACCCCACAACTGTTCGTGTGTGCAATACGACACCTTTCATGCGAACCAACATGATGCGCGTGTGTGCAATACGCCACCTTTCATGCGAACCAACATGATGCGCGTGTGTGCAATACTACACCTTTCATGCGCGAATCAACATGATCCAGCATAGAAACGTTCCCAGGCCAGAGAATGCTTACACACCTGCCCTTGGAAGCGGAGGCTGCCCAGCGGATGTGGGCATAGGTGTAATTTTACATTAAGTTAGATTTTAAGTGCATTCTTGTTGTAGATGCGAACGAATAAAGTTCTAAATTTAAAATTGGTTTTGTTTGAAAGATATAATTCGGATACTTGGGGAGAGGCCTTGCCTCTCCATCCGCTCTTTTTACGAATCCCCTTAAGGGATTCGTTAACTGGAGGCCGAGCAGGGACCGGTCTAAAAATTGATCCATTTTTTTCGCGTACCGATAGTAACGGGTCCTTCCATAGAGGATGAACGAGTCAGTACGCTCTATATGAGTGCACTTTGCTGTTACCATGGGAACACAGCTAACCATTCTGACTCCGATGTAACAAATTCCGGCATACCCATGGGAACATGAGCGGAGATCGGCTAGATATGTGGAACAATTGTGAAGTCACCCGTACCGCGAGTAGATCGCCTAAAATCTCAACATAGGCTTCCAAAAGGGAGAAACCCGGAACTTCCGAGACCGGTGTCCTAATAAAGTTCGGTTCGGTTTTTAGATAATCAATTAATACTTTTTCAGATTATTTTCGGGACCGAACATAAAAAATTATTTGTGAGTGAAAAAATAAAAAAACTATAAAAACTTGATTGATTGAAATTGCAAAAAAAATAATCAAGAAAAATTAACAGCTTTGAAAAGCAAAAGGATATATAATGAAACGTAAGCGTTTACGTTTGATTAATTACAATGGAACAATTGAATTGACTGGTGCAGTCAACAATATCCTCGTGCAGATAAAATAATCTCGAAGCTCGACTAAAGACCGTCGAGAATCGGCCGATTTAACATGAGCCTTCAAGTAACGAAGTAAATGTTATTCACACCGCGCAACTTTGTCTGCCAAGAAACGAAGCTCCCTTCAAGAATTCACCCTCAACACCCGCCTCGCTAGGAATGCTCACCCGTTCACAATTAAGCCCACCTTCGGACGAACAAGTTAAGTTTAGAGACTCGTTCTTCAGCCGCACCACACGAATATGGAATGCTCTTCCCAGCCCAATTACCCCCCCATTACAATCCACAGGCATTAAAAACCAATGTGCATCGGTACCTTCTTTCCTTCTCGTGCGCGCTAATTATAAAAAAAAAGAATGAAGCTGATTTGAAGGACATCAGCAGACTGCCGGACTGCGTGAAGGAATTACAAGTGTTTGATGGTAACCCCACCCAGTTTGTATCTTGGGTACATGCTGTACCGACCATCCTTAAGGACTTCGAAATAGTTCGGAAAAAATTCCAATATTGGTGCAATCCTTTAACACATTCGTGGGAAAGTTCGCGGATCGGAAAATTCAGCTTTGGTTTCGTATAACATCTTCGACGGCGATTGGCCTGAGATGAAAACAGGATATGAGAACAAACAGGATATAAGAACTATTGAACACAAATTAAATCAGCTAAGCCAAAAGGACTCTAAGATCGACAAATTTTATGCGGCTGTTAACCATCAACTATCATTAATGGTTAACAAGCTGAAGACGGAATCGTATAGTGAGGAAACCGCTAAGGCTTTAGTGGAAACATACAGGAACAGGGCTTTAGATGTAATCGTTCGCAGCCTCAACGGCGACGTTTCGAGGATGTTAATCATTCAAAAGCCAAAGACTCTTCCAGAGGCATATTCTATATGCCTCGAAATACAAAATTTAAACTTCAGGTCTAAAACGATTCATTCATAAACTGGTCCAAATTTGGTTACGCTCCAATCAACCAAACGTTCAACAGTTCAAAGGTAAGACCTTCTCTGCCTCCTAAGAAACACTTCCAAGGTCATCCAGGAAGATTCGGGCACCACTCCTGGGCTCCGCCACAACAGGGGAATACAGCTCCTCCAAAGGTTGGTGCAAAACCATTGGGAAAAATGGATGTGGATAGGAGTATCCAGACTCGGCAGATCAATTATATGAACCGACCGCATACTTCACGCGGAGCTAGATCAGCCAATTACCCAAATAAACAGCAGAGGGTGTTCCACGCTGAGGTGCAGGAATGCGACGGAAATTATGAAGAAGTCGCAGAAGAAGCCTTAGGAGAAGAGCTGAATTATATGACGGACGGCCATCCAGCGTACCATATATAAAATATGTTATTCGGAATCTAGCCGTGTTAGAATTCCTTGTTGACACGGGGGGCAACAATGATTTTCATCAGCTCCAACATTAAGCAGCCCACGATACCTGTGGTATGTGCGAACGACAGCTGGCAAGGTCGGCATAACAGAGTTTGCTAGTGGAAAGTTTTTCGAAAAAAATCCGTAATAACATTCCAACCAAATTTTATGTACTACCCGGACACAAATCCTTTGACGGTATCATAGGTAATGATATGTTGAAGGAATTTGAGGCCTTGATTGACAGAAAAACTAACATACTAAAATTAAAGCCTATTATAAGACTACCGCTGAAGAAAATAATATCGAAACAAGCAAATACGACCTTAACGAAAAACTTCCTCATAAGGCTAAACAAGCTCTGAAATCATTTATTAATAAATATGAGACGGTATTTGGGCCGATCAATATCGGCGAAGTGATTGACACTTCTGTTCAAGCAGAGAACGAATACGTATGAACCGATCTACACGAAGAGTTACCTATGTCCGGCTTGTCTTTGAACGAAGGTGTTATCAGACTCTCCAAGAGTCCATACAACTCACCGATTTGGGTCGTTCCGAAAAAACCGAAACCAAGCGGTGAGAAGCAGTATAGGATGGTCATCGATTATAAAAAGTTGAACAGTGTAACTATTCCCGACGCATATCCTATACCCGATGTCAATTCGACCATTGCTAGTCTTGGCAAGGCTCAGTACTTTACGACCTTAGACTTGGCATCGGGTTTCCACCAAGTACCAATGAAACCTTCTGATGTGCCCAAGACCGCGTTTTCCACGATAAATGGACAATTTGAGTTCCTTAGGTTACCTTTTGGGCTGAAGAACGCCCCACCGATTTTTCAGCGAATGATTGACGATGTACTTAAGTCATACATAGGCAAGATATGCTATGTCTATATAGGCGACATAATAGTCTTTGGCGATATTCTGGAGAATCATCTGAAAAATCTTGAAACTATCCTGCAAGCTTTACGCTTAGCCAACTTAAAAGTTAACCTAGAAAAGACTTATTTCATACACACTGAGGTGGAATTCCTCGGATACGTGATCACACCTGAGGGTGTACGCTCCGATGTGAAGAAGGTGGAAGCTATCCGAAAAATACAAGCTCCAACCATTCTGTATGAAATAAAATCCTTCCTCGGACTAACATCCTATTACAGGAAGTTTATTCGGGACTACGCGAAGGTTGCTAAACCCCTTACCAATCTTACTCGTGGTGAAAACGCTTTAGTAAAAGCTAATCAGTCTACAAAGGTCTCTATAACGCTTAATGAGCCTTCGATAACCTGAAAACAGTTTTGACTTCAGCAGAGGTACTTTCGTGAATTAGGTAAGGACAAACCGATTGCCTACATCTTACGTTCACTCAACAAGACGGAAGAAAATTACGCAACAAACGAGAAGATGTTGGCGATAGTTTGGGCACTTGATAATCTGCGATATTATCTTTATGGGGCGAAGAAAATTCGCATATTCACCGATCACCGGTCATTGACCTTCGCCTTAGGTAACAGGCACTATAACGCAAAGTTGAAGCGCTGGAAGGCCAGAATATTGAAGTATAACTGCGAATCGGTTTACAGACCGGGTAAATCTAACGTCGTAGCTGATGTCGTAGCTGATTCTCTGTCAAGGCTAAAAATCGATAACCAAGACTTGACTGCTTCAGCGAATTCTGAAACAGATTATCAAGTAAAAGCATTACTTCATAACTCCACAACAGACACAGCTTCCGATAATGGTTCCTATCAGCTAATTCTGATACAGCTACACTCAATGACCGTGGAAACTTCACGGAACCTGTTAGCAGTGATAATGGTTCAGCCAAGTCCGTCACTGGTACTATGCATAACGCGGACCAAGATTCAACAGACCTAATTCCGCATGTGGAGGCAACTCTCAATGTTCTTCGGAATCAATTAGTCATATCTCTGAGGAAAGGACTAACTATCTATGAAGAATCTCATCCCGGTTACTCTAGACACTATGTTGCAGTGGAGAACCTGGATAAGCCTGTATTGATAGAAAGTCTCAAGACAAAATTAAAACCAAACGTTATAAATGGCATGAGAATTCCTGCATTACTTCAGAATGTATATTTAGAAAATTTTGTGAACTACAAAATCAGGCTAACACAACGAATAGTGGAAGATGTTGCGAATGAGAATCGAGTGTGGAACCTCATAAGTCAAGAACACAGGTGAGCGCATAGGACTGCCCGAGAAAAAAAGGAACAATTACTTGAGAAGTATTACTTTCCTCGGATGAACATTCTGATCAAGCGCTACACCGATTTTTGTGATATTTGTCTTGCCAACAAATATGATCGTCATCCAGTGACTCCGAAACTGCAGTCAGCTCCTATACCGTCATACCCATGTCAGACATTACACTTGGATGTTGTAGAGATACGAGGGGAAGAGTTTATATCTTGTTTGGATGAATTCTCAAAATTTGCCAAGCTTTTCCATATTAAAAATAAATCCTCGCTTCATCTCAAAGACAAGTTGATAAAGGTCCTTCATTACTTTAAGGTTCCGAAAATGATTGTTACAGACAATGAGAGAAGCTTCCTCAGCCCAATTATGGTAAATTTCATAAAGATGCCTGATATATATATATATATATATATAGTCAATGAGCAGGTGGAACGGTCCCATTCGACGATCCTGGAAATATACCGATGTCTGAAGGCTGCGTATAAAGACTTGAAATTGCGAGAACTTCTGAATATATCGGTTGACAGATATAACAACACGATTCATTCTGTGACACAGCGGAAGCCGTGTTACAACAGAAGTTCCAGATTCAAATTCCAAAATATGGCTCACTTTAGAATCAAGGTTAATCAGGATTTAAGAGAAAAAATCTAAAAGAAATGCATGGTTTAACAAGAAAATAACCTAAAAAATACAAAAAACGAGATATAATGTATACATCTTTTAAGAGAACTCAGGGCAAGCACAGGCCACTTTACAGAAAGGAAGTCGTGGTTAAGAATAATAAGGTAACAGTCGTCATGACAACAGGACGAAGAATCCACAAAACGCAAGTCAAAAACACAAAGTAAAAGAGGTCAACACTATGCCCATAAAATTAATAAGGCACTAGCAATATGCATTAAAAAAATAAGAAATCAACACAATGTACATAAAAATAAAAAGTACAACTCTGTACATACAAATAATTCTTAAAGCACACACTACAAGCAAACCTTAAGCACTTTATAAATTTAGAGAAAAAAAGCGCAAATGAAATAGCTAAAGCGAAACGCACGAATGAAACAGCTAAATGTAACATTTTGCATGTAGCATTAAGCTAGGCAATAACGTCAATGTACTGTATGTAGTATTAAGTAAAGTAAATTGTAATTAACTTAGTATGACTAAGTTTGATCTTATATTTTAATGATTTAATTTAAAATAGCATTTAACACGTCATAAAAGCATAGGTACTCAGACAATGTAAATATATCTTACTATGTATCTTTCAAAACTTATTACACAGCTTATTACTAACAACAACCGTGCAAGGGCTTAATATCTTTGAATACCAATCAATAATAGTGTCAATTAAGGAAGGCAAGGGATCGATCGCCGAACTACATCTTAAACTCATACACATCATTCGCCTTGATAAATTCGAAGAACTGAGCGAGTAAATAAACAAAGGAGTGAAGGAAAGAGTTCAAACCCCGGACAGAGAAGCAGTTGTGCAACATCATCTTACTCAACTTTGCAATCGCCTTAACTCCTTAAGAGCGAAAGTGCGGAGGAAAACAAGATCAATTAATTGGATTGGATCCGCCTGGAAATGGTTAGCAGGAAGTCCGGACGCGGCAGATTGGGACATGGTCCTCCGAAATGAGGATGATTTAATCAGCAACAATAATCAACAATATAAGGTCAACGAGAAAATCTTGAGAATTTCAGAGAAGATAACACAAAAAATGAACTGGGTTATAGAAAGAAGCAACAACGAAATAGTCTCAACAGATCGAGCAAGGCTTGAACAAGATATCATCAAAAAAATTATAATTACCAAGGAAGAAATCAGTGGTCGCCGTGGCGTTGTGGATAGAGTGCAACGCTCACACGCCGAAGAGTCTGGGTTCGATTCCTAGCTCAACAAAAATTTTTCGAATTTTTCACAGCGACACCTCTTTCGAGTTGCTGACAACACTCAAAGAGTAATAACTGTCTAAGAAAGCTTCTCAAATTTCGCCGTTCGGAGTTGGCAAAAAACTGTAGGTTCCTTCTACTCGTGAGAGAACAGTAGCGCCCACAACACGAGTAGTTGATGAGCAATCTAGGCCCTGGTTCCCCTATGGACTGTAGTGCCAACAATTATTAAGGAAGAGATCAATGAGATGTCAGATGGCTAGAAGTGGAATAGTGAACGCCAACCTTTTTTATCAGGAGGAAGTTAACAGAATCATAAGCGAAGTTGATAGATTGCCTTACGCGAATGTCGTGGAAGCTCTGCAGTATGGAACACCTTCTGTCTACATGAATGGATCTTTACTACTGTATGTACTGCCAATGCCTAAAGTTAGTGAAACGGAGTATAACGTATTACTAACGAGGTCGACAATAAAAAATGGGAAACAGGTTGACCTACCCTATGATAAGGTTATAGTCAATCCTGACGAAACCTATGACGTGTTACCTATTTGACAGTATGTAAAAAAGAGTAGCTTGAGAAATTAAAAGAAAGCGATTGTATTCCTCGTCTGTTGAAAGGAGGACACGCGGCTTGCACGTTCCGATCAAATACAGCAGAAATCGTTGAACTCATCAAAGATGATACAGTATTTGTTACCAACTTTAATGGAGAACTTACCACAAATGGGACATCAAACCTACTTGACCCATATTAACAACGAAACGATCACTCTCAAGAATAAGACATTTACAAATTTTACTGCTTCGTCACCACAAACATTGCCGCATGCACTGACGAACATTACTGAAATTGGGCACAGAGTCGACATAGAGTACTTACACAATATCAGCATAGGCAACGTAAAGTTACTAAATACTCTTACTGACAAGATGAGATCATCGTTAGTGACTGACGTTGCTCTCTTCCTAATTATCAAGATGAGCAGGAAGATAAACATACCCAAGTTATAACTGCCATGTCCGGAAACACAGCCCTCTAGCGTTTCCCCTCAACATTAACATCTACGGGACACCTGCCCTTGCACGCGCAGGCTGCCCTGTTCTTCTTGAAGACGCGAACGAATAAAGTTCTAAATCTAAAATTGGTTTTGTTTGAAAATTATAAGTCGGATCGTTGGGGAGAGGCTTTGCGTCTCCATCCGCTTTTTTTATAAATTATGTTAACTAAATGGTAAATAGTGAGTAGCAATATAATAATAACAAAAAAAATAATAATAAAATACATACTAACGAGGAAGCAAATCAAGAAAAACTTCTACAGAGCCAGATGATGATGATTCCTGCCACCGTCGAATGTTACTCCTGGTTGCTGTTTGCACTGGGGTAAATAATCCAGAAACATTATCTGAAGCAATGTCTAGAACTCGACGCTTTAATGGATAACAAAACTTGGAGTTTGGTGACGCTCTCTGAATAGAAAACCAATTGACTGCAAATGGGTGTTTCGTACGAAAAACAATACAGCCGAAAATATCATCAAGCACAAGGCTCGATTAATCCTGAAAAGGTGTGGACTATAGTGAAATTTATTCACCGGTTGTACATTATAGTCCGATCAAAACTCTTTTAGCATTGGCAGTACGTTTTGATCTGGACATGGATGCAGTATCAGCTTTTCCACAAGGAGAACTTGAAAAGAGCTCTACACAGTTCAACCTAAGGGTATGAGTACAGATACTTCGAAAGTAGTAGATTTCGGCATCTGATGTATGTCGACAACAGGATACATGTTCAAGTTTCAAGACGAAGCAATTTCCTGGAGCACTAACTGTGCCCACGATTGAAGCAAGGTACATGTCCACGTCATCAATAACTCAAGAACCTCTTTGTGTTGCTGACAGTACCTAGACCCTTTGAATCATCAGCACAAATCCGATGTCGAATTTATTTACGTGTTACGTGTTATTTACGTGTTATTTACGTAACATCGAACATTGTCTCATTTTACTCACACATCTATACATTTCCCCTCCAAAATTGACATAATGGCGGCTAATTTGCCAATTTTCGCATTCAATAGTATCAAACACTCGAAAATTGCCCATTGTTCGGGAATTCGTCAGCCATTTTGTGTACATTCAACACAACGTGTTCGTAAAATCTACTGCAAATTGTTTTCTCAAGTTAGTATAATCAGAACTTTAAATAGGATTTATTTCTAACAAATGGATAATTTGATAGCATTTATATTTAATAACTTATGAAATATGCATAAAAACAAGATAGTAACGCATGGTGAAGTCGAATATTTGGAAAAGACTATTTCTAATTTCTATTCATCTGATCATATGCCATTAGAAATTTCGTGCAAATTTGGAACAATAGAGGAAATAGCCTGTTCAAGACCACTAGAACTATTACCAAAGCTACATTGGAATAAAAGCTCGCATTTTTTAAAAGCTTGCCAAAATAAAGTAAAAGAGGGAAATTAGGAAACAGAGCATGCAGCACGACGACCTTAACATGTTCATACTAACTGAGATAATGAAAGCGGACATCCCAGTAATCAACAAACGGAATAAGCAATTCAAGCAGAAATGCTTTAAAGCAAGAAAAAAAGCATTTACTTTTCTAAAACTTTTGAGAAAATACAACACGCCTGTCGATAAAATTATGTTTGCAGCAGACAGCAAAGATTTTAAGCAGATCTGCCTTGCCAAACGCAAGCTTAATAAAGAACAGTGTATAGACCGCTTAAACTCGACGATGTCCTCTGCAGAATTCTGGAAAGCGGCCAAAGCAATTAACGGAGGGCCAAATAGGATTGGTTATTCACTGCAGGCATCTGAGCTACAGGAGCACTTTAAAAGGCTGCTAAATGCGGCAGTATTTTCACCCCTCCCCCAACATGCAGGACTACTCCAGGAGATGACAGGATTCCTTCAGAGTTCTATATTAACTATACCTCAGAGTTCCTGCTGTTATTAACGCGTGTATAACGGCATTACTCTAAATGCGCCAAAAACAAAACACGCTGTGTGTTCTGATGTTTGAGATGAATGCAAGAGCGATAAATGCACCAAAAGCGAAGCACACAAAAAAAAAAAAACAATATGGAAAGACTACATTAGATATAGGGTAATATAAGTTACTGAATAATATATTCATACATACTAAGTAAATAAAGAAATTAATTACTTGAATATGGTGTTATGTACAAAAAATTGAATGATATATAAATATATTTAGTTCTAAACACGCCGCCGCCGCTGAAAGACATTTTAGGAAGTTGATAAAATTGCCAATTTTTTTATGGGCCGCTTGAATATGTCATTCTTGGTACGCACTTCAACAACCCGTACAAGTCCATCTTGGCCTGGAATCACTTGATGAATTCTGCCGAGGAACCATTGTGAGGGTGGCAGGTTAGGCTCCTTGACCACTATCATATCGCCGACCTGAACATTTTTAGTCGATGCTCGCCATTTGGGACGCTGCTGCAATGATGTTAAATAATCGGTTTGCCATCTTCGCCAGAAACCTTACATCATGTTTTGGATCAATTCGCATCTTCCCAAACGGTTTATTGGTGTCTCTAGAGTACTTGGTTCTGGAATAGCAGTAAACGGTCTACCTATTAAGAAATGAGAAGATGTTAGTGGGTCAAGGTCTAAATCAGAAAACACACAAAGAGGCCTAGAATTTAAAAGAATTTAAAAAAAATTAGTTCCATTGTCGGAATATATCACGCTACATTTACCACGCCTCGCGATGAATCTCTTAAGCGCTACAAGGAAAGCATTTGTAGTGAGATCCGAAACAATCTCAATGTGAAGAGCCTTCGTAGCCATGCAAACGAATAGACAAATGTATCCATTGACCAGTTTTGGCTTCCTTCCTTTGGACAAGCGAAGAGTTATAGGACCCGCATAGTCGCATCCAGCGTGTTCAAAAGTAAAGGATACATTTACCCGTACAGATAGCAAATTTCGCATTAATTGGTGAGACGTATACTGTCGCTGGCGAAAACACTTAAGGCAGTCGTTAACCAATTTCCGAATTAGGTTTCTACTTCCAAAGATCCAAAATTCTTGGCGAATTATTGTGTACAGCACTGAAACACCAATATGCATATATTGTTTGTGTGCATCCAAAAGTATCAGTTGGGTAACGCGGTGGTTTTTCGGTAAAATCACAGGATGTTTAACATTATACGGAACATGTGCACCACTCGAAATCCTGCCGCCAACGCGCAGTAAACGGACATCATCTAAGAACGTCGACAGCGAATTCAATTTAGAGGTCCTCGGAACGCACTGATTCATCCTTAAAGAGGTGACTTCAGTTTGAAAATCACCTTGAACCCACAATAGACAATCTTGTTAAGCAAGACGAAGTTCTGATAGTCCACATGTTTTTTCACCTTCACCGGCCGACCGACATAACCGCACGAAACGAAGGACATATCCGATTATTCGAATTAACGTTTTCCAAGTTGAAACCCGAACCGAAAGATTTTGAAGGAAATGCTCTTCCGAAACAGTAACATGAGCCTTAACAGCACCTTTTTCTTCAGGTATGCTCTTCGGTATAATTTCAGCATAACTCGGCCAGTAGTCATACGATTTAGTTAACCATATTGGGCCCTTCCACCATAAATCAAGGTCTATTAAGGATTTGGGAGTGAGTCCCCTGGATGCGCAATCAGCAGGGTTTTCGGCAGAACGTACGTAATTCCACGACGAACGCGGCAACTACGAGATAATTTCTGCGGTACGATTACCGACAGATGTACTCAAACGCCGAGGAGGAGCCGACAACCAATACAATACGATCTGCGAATCACAAAACGCAATAACGCGATTCGGTAATTCATCTAATGATGATTGAATGAGTGTTAACAGGCGACACAACAACAGTGCTCTACAAGGGTCTAATCGTGAAATGGACAGTAGTTTCACCGGCGCAACACGGGTTTTCGCTGCTATTAATTTAACCTGGACAATACCATCTACTACGGCAGTAAACAACTGCAGCATAAGCCTTTCCTGAGGCATCTGAAAATCCTACTAACTCCAACGTTTTAGAATTTAGCGTAAATCTTAGAGAAATTCTAAAGTTTTCAAAATAGGTCAAATTCTCTCGATACAGCTTCCACTTTTCTTCTATTTCCGTTGGTAACGGATCGTCCCATCCTATTTCGGCCTTAAGACCCAAAGCTCCTGAAACAGTATTTTTAATAAAATAGTGGAAGGAGCTAAAAAGCCCATAGGATCGAAAATTTGCACAGTCTCTGAAAGTAACTTTCGCTTCGTAGGCCTCACTTGTTCAAGTAAATCAATTTTGTATGTGAAAGCTTCATGAAGGGGATTCCACATCAAACCCAGAATCTTGGTGAATTGTGATGAAGTATCCAAGTCAACTGAAACGTCATCCTTTTCCAACAGATCGAACTCCACTTGCTGAGCTTGAGGCCTCCGCATGATAACATTTCTATAATTTGTCTTTTTAATTCCAGTGTATCTGATAATGAATCCGCCCTTGTCATTAGATCATCAACATACATGTCGTGTAAAACAGCATGCGACGTTAAAGAGTATTGAGTTTTATAGTCAAATGCAATTTGACGCAGAACCTTCATTGACAAGTAGGGGGCAAGTGAAGTGCCATAAGTCACAGTGCATAGACGGTAATGCGAAACTGGATTATCTGTGGAATCTCTCCAAACAATCCATTGGAAATTTTGATGTTTCGGATGCACCCAAGTTTGCCGAAACATCTTCACAATGTCGGCACAGAACACGAATCGATGTAAGCGGAATCTCAAGCACACATTGACTAAATTGCGCTGAAGAGGGGTTCCAACATGGAGCATATCATTCAAATTGCAATTGTTGCATCCTTATAGGAACCATCAAACACCACTCGAATTTTATTAGTGACAACCGCATGATGAGGCAAGTAAAAGATGCTTCCTGAAGGCTCGATTTGGTCGTCTGGAATACGCTCCATGTGCCCTAACTCTAGATATTTTTGCATAAATTTCTTTGAACCTTAATCACGTGAAAGTCGACGTTGCATTGCGAAGAGTCTGGACAATGCCCCTGATAGCGTATTAGTAAATCTCACATTTTCCTGACGAAATGGAAGTTCTACCATATACTTATTGTCTGCGGTTCTTGTAAGGGTTTTGTTAAAGTTGAGATCAGTTTCATTCTCACACAATGAAACTGACAATTTTTGTGGAATTTCTTCTATTTCCCAAAAGGACCTTAACAGCACATCAAGGTCAACTCCTACTTGCAGTGAAACAATTTCTCGTTGCGGCAAAGAACCCGAAATGACCCATCCAAAAATGGTTTCATGAGCGACGATCCTTCCTTCATCATCACAACGATGTCCCTCTTGCAAAATACTCCACACTTTGTCGGCTCCCAGAAGAATGTCAATGAATTCAGGAGTTTGGAATCCTACATCAGCTAATGGTAAATCTTGGAGAAATGAAAAGTTGCCACCTTTCAATGAAAACGAATGAGTTAGGGATGTAATTTTGTTTAAGATGTAGGCTTTGATGTCAACGCGATGCAAACTAATGCAAGAACTTAAGGTTAAACTAACCACACCTTGAATCATACCAGCTTTAACCGACGCGAATCCTGATACAGATAATCTACCATGTGTGCAACGAAGACCAAGTCTTTTTACGAAACTATCAGTCACAAAGGACACTTGCGAACCGGTGTTTGACAGAACGCGCGCGCGATGAGATTTTCACATTTCATTTGACACATTAACGACGACTGTAGGAAGAATCCCTGAAGATCGTGATTCGTTCCTCATGCGATTACTCAAAATCGGTACCGCTGAGTAGATGTAGAAGGTTGGTTTGTACTATCCAAGTGCACTAAGCTATGATGACGAATATTACAAAACGAACAACGCGTTTTAACTCGACATAGCATCGATGAATGCTAAGTGCCAAGACAATTGTAACACAACCGATGATCTCTAGCGAAGGTTTTGTTCACTAGCTTCAAGAGCATTAGAACGCGTTTCCAAAAACTCGATGAGGTCGTCAATGGAAGATTCCTCTGACATTTGACTTTCCAGAGCCCATGCCTTCCTAGTTTCCGAGTCAGGTTTATTTATCAACAAATAAATCAACCAGGGATCTCTACCATTTGCCTTTACTGCCTCTAGACCGCGAATTCCCATCATCACGCTCTAATTTGTCCTAAGCCAGCGTATAATTCGAACCCGAAATGTTTACGCCGTTCAATAAAGTGAACGCTTCGTCACGTAAGACCGATTTTAAGTAACGAAATTTTTGCGCGCATGAGAGTTTTTTATTACAATCTATTGTCTGTAGGAATATATCACAAAAACCAGGCCATTCCCGATAATCCCCGAAAATGGCGAAATATGCATGGGCTGCAGCACTACCGATGATGAATCATTATCACTAGAATGAGTTGTGTTTAATAATTTATGCAGGATTTTATTTTGAGAAGCCACTAAGTCTATCAATGATTTGTCCTGTTGTATATCTGATACCGGAGTTAAGTCTTTAATACATTTCAAAAAAGCACATTTTGCCGACACGTATTTCGTTTCAACGCCTTCAAATTCAGCCTCATCATAATTATATCCCTCTTCCGCATGGAATACAAAAAATGGCGATTGGTTGTCACACATATCTTTCCACGCTTTTTCAAGTCTTTTCAACCTCACTTGTAGTTCTAGCACATGCACGTTCTCAGGAATACTTCGAAAAAAGTTGAAAACGCGACCACGTGCATGTTTTAATGCTTCCATATTACCGGCTATGTAATGTAAATAAATTGAATACAAGAATGAATAATAGCGACAATCAAACAACAATCAGATTTGCAATGTGTACTTATCTGCAGAAATTCAACGTCTAACAACCACCAAATATTTATTTATTTTTGTTCCTTATTTAAATTAAAAATCCGGCTCGAAGAACCACTTTTGATAACAAATGATCAAAACAATTTTTTTTCTAAATCGTTACAACCTCAATTTATTGCAAGTAACTCAATGCAAACCAATATGGTCGCCGTGGCGTAGTGGGTAGAGTGCGACGCTCACACGCCAAAGGGTCTAGGTTCGTCTCCAAGCTCAACACCAATTTTTCGCATTTTTCACTGCACGACCTCTTTCGAGCTGCTGACAACACTCAAAGAGTAATAACTGTCTAAGAAAGCTTCTCAAATCTCGCCGTTCGGAGTCGCCAAAAAACTGTAGGTCCCTTCTACTCGTGAGAGAACAGTAGCGCGCACAACACGAGTAGTTGATGAGCAAGCTAGGCCCTGGTCCCCCTTGGACTGAAGCGCCAACAATTATTGTTATTATTAATATTATTAACTCAATGCATACAAGTACAATGCGTCAGCGATACTTGGCGCTTGGTTAGCATTGTGAAAATCACCGAGGCTTTCGGGAGAGGGCTTTATTACTCAATTGCCTCCTAAGCCCAAAAAAACAGCGATTGGCAAGAGTGATTCTGCGCTTGATTTTGGTACTGATGTTGTTGTCCCTATTCACCGCGGAGCCGAGATAGACGAAGTCCTTCACGAAGTGTCTGCTGCCCATAGAGATGCTCTGTCCGAAACGTTGATGTTCTACGTTCTTCTTCGATGACAGCATATACTTCGTTTTGTCCTCGTTTACCACCAGTCCCACTTTAGCCGCTTCCGCTTTAATGCTAGCAAATGCCTCATTGACGGCTCGCTGAGTTCGGCCGATCACGTCAATGTCTTCCGCATAAGCTAGCAGTTGAACGGACTTGTGGAAGATCGTGCCTCTGATGTTAACGTATGATTTCCGCACGAAGCGCGTCGCCTTGTCTAAATCCTTTTTTGACATCGAAGGTCTCGGTGAGTTCGCTACCGACCTTGACGGAGCAGCGAGAGTTCTCCATCGTCATACTACACAATCTGACGAGTTTGGTAGGGATGCCAAAACTAGACATGGCACTGTATAGCTCGTCTATATGCACGCTGTCATACGCGGCCTTGAATTCGACGAATAGATGGTGTGTGTCGACTTGTACTTCTTGGGACTTCTCCAGGATCTGCCACAGTGTGAAGATCTGGTCGATTTTGGATTTCCCTGGCCTGAAACCACACCTAAGGACCTATCAGGTTGTTGACGAACGATTTTAGGCGCTCACACAATACGGCAGAGAAAATCTTATATGCGATGTTAAGGTATATCGGTAGTTGGCGCAGTCTAAGGGGTCTCCTGTCTTGTGGACCGGACAAACGATGCTGAGATTCCACTTGTCGGGCATGCTTTCCTCCGACCGTATCTCACAGATGAGCTGGTGCATGCACCCAACCAGCTCATCCCCAGCCGCTTTGAACAGCTCTTCGGATAGTCCGTCCGTGCCAGAAGCTTTGTTCGACTTCAGTCTCGATATTGCTATCTTGACCTCGTCGAAGTCGGGGGGACGGAATTCTTGTCCATCGTCGTCCAAATTTAGTGGGACATTCTGCCTAACAGCGGGATTTACGTCGTCATCGCCGTTTAGGAGTCTGCAGAAATGATCCTTCCAGATTCTCAGCACCAACTGCGACACTACCACCAGTTGTCCATTTTGGTCCCGGCAGGCTTCTGTCCGAGGTTTGTAACCGCCGGATAACTGAGAGGTGCGACCGCGCGCTTCTCGTGCTCTTTCTTTTTTCTTCTGAGAAGCCGGTTCTCTTCCCTTCTTCTCTGTTTGTAGAGCTCACTAACAGCTCTCGTCGTTCGATGCAGCGTTGCCTTGTATGCTTCTTGTTTGGCTGCATGCTTTTGCCTACACTCGTCGTCAAACCATGAGTTCCACATCAGTGGCGGCCTCTTTGATGGCTTATTGACAGCGTTTCCACTTGTCTTCTATTGTTTGTGCAGGCAGAGTCGAACTTTGAGATAGTTTCAGGGAGAATCGATCGGCAAAGGCTCTAGCGATCGGCTGCGATTGTAGCTTTCCGACATCAAACCGTCTTGGCCTGTCTCGACTCCGTTGCTCTCTCGATATCCGGGTTCTTACCTTGGCTGATATTCCGACTTACGCATATTATAATTAAAATAAATAATAAATAATAATAAATAAGGAGGGGAAATGTTATAAAAAAAGGCTGTCAAAATGAATTCAAGGGAGGGAGTTGACTGTCTCCCTATTGGTCTCTGGTTCGTGGAAGTAGAGAGCTGCAGTTAAATTTAAGTATTTTTCGTTGTATTGTTTCTTCATTAATTGAATTTGTTGTCTTTAAATGAAATATACAAATAATTAAAGTTTTGCGTTTTTTCCATTGCCAACATTTCTAAAATTATATTCTACATAAGGAAGTGTGTTCTGCTAAGGCTGAGTAGTATCCAAAGAAGAAACAATGTCCAACACCAAGAAAGGGAAAAAAAGCGATTATTCTAAGTGCGAGGACTCCAATTGCATGGAAGACATGGAAGAATGCGATAATTGTCACAAATGGTACCATTACAATTGCGGCGTATCAGAGTCGTCGGTAACAGATAGAAGTTTCGAGTTTGAGGATCGCACCCAGCTCGATGGAACTTTGCTGGAGTTGGAGTTAAAATGCCTGGAGGAACAAAAGGAATTAGATATGCGCCTAATGGCAGAACAGCAGAAGGAAAAGGAGTTCATATTAAAAAAATATGAGTTACTAACATTATGGGATGATAATTGTGGGCAGGAGAGTATTCCAGCCAAAAACAGGACTTCGGCATTGGTGGAACAAACAAATTATATGAAGGATTTATAAGATGTGAAGAAACATTATATCCCTCTACATTATGGAGAAGAGGTCCTAGTCAAGTCTCAGCACATCAAGTGGTGTCCAAAGAATTACCAATATTTTCTGGGCGACCTGAAGACTGGCCACTATTTATTAGTAGTTATGAAGAAAGCACACGTGTGTGCGACTTTAGTGACAAAAAAAACTTATGCAAAGAGCTTTGAGGGGTAATGCTCTGAAATCAGTGAGGTCCCGCCTTCTCATTCCATCCATGGTGGGTGAGGTCACATCAACCCTCCGTATGCGGTATGCAAATATTACTGTCTAGGATTCGATTAGAACCACCACCGAAAGCTAATCTTTTGGATTCGCTGATAAATTGCTCCGTATCTGTGCATAATTTATTCGAAACTATGGAAACAGTTGGGCTGACGAATCATATCAACAATCCCATTCTTCTCCAGGAGCTTGTGGAGAAACTTTCGCCATATATACGACTTAATTGGGGGTTGCAACGACTTTCAAGAGAATCAAATTTGGCAGACTTCGACAAATGGCTTTACAGTATGGCAGAGGCAGCAAGTGCTGTGATGTCGTTTCCATTCATAGAAGGCAAAGGTGAAAAGCAACAGAAAGGACCACATGCTCATGAAAAACGATCAAAAGCCAAAACAAAATCGTACAGCTGGTTGCTTTGCTTGTGGTGATAGTCACAAAATTTTAAACTGTGCTAGAGAAAAATAAGAACATTTGTGCGGTTTGTCTAGCACATCGGAAAAACTTTAGATGACAAAGTACGACTAAGAATTCACCGCATAATTTGCTAACTGATGAGAAGGCATGTAATGCTCATCAACGGAGCGGTGAAAGTAACGCAGTGTTTAAAGTTCGTCCTGTTGTACTGTATGGGAAAAATAAATCTATAAAATCATATACATTACTTAATAGTGGCTCATCTCTGACTTTTGTGGATTCTTTGTAGCACCCAAACCACTGTGCCTGAAGTGAACTGCAAACACCGTACGCTACGAAGGCTCATCAATGGTCGTACCCATAGAAATATCAGCTGCGAATGATGCCTATGCTATGAAGTATTGTCTTCAGGATGTTCGCACAGTAAATAGTTTGTCACTGCTTCTTGCTGAAGATATATAGCGCGAATATTCATATTTCAGTGACGTTCCACTGGCAAGTTTGACGGAGCCAGGTGTGGAATCCTGATAGGATTGAATAATCAGAATGCGAATGCGATCATGAGCTTGAGGAGCTGTTGCGACAACATTACGTCTTGCAAGATAGTGGCAATGAGGGCAAATACTGCGAGTCATCAGAGGATTTACGTGCTAAGAATATTCTGAAGGACACTGTGCAAATTAGGTTTACTCCTTCGAAGAAGGAGTTTTAAAAAAAACAACCTGACGTGGGCGCGTCTGATTCAAATCTGACTAACTTTATTTTCTTCTAATCTTAAATCTATAGTACATAGCATATCATTGGCTTGGTTATATATATATATTTATATATTTCGCTGTGCTCTGCCGATAAGTGGTGCCAAATCGTATCGACCGATTTGTTTATGCTTCTGTCATTGGAATGTCACCGACCGATAAGTGGAGTGCGTGGAGTGCTGGGTGCTGAGTGGACAATTTCTTTCTTATAATGGTACCGTGGTGAGTGGTGTATTATATCCCCTCTTCCTTAAGAGAAACGTCCCGGTTCTTTATGTCACTTGACTTGACACATGGTGTTCAATTATAGGAGATTTGGGATTGTTGTGTTCGAGCTGCGACTTAATTTTTCTGTCTAGTATGCCGAATTTTATTTCGTCACATGTTGTATTTATTTCTGCTTTCTTATTTCGTTTTTTCCCTTTGCATGACTTATATACTTTGATGATCTTGAATGATATGTATGAACCTATTACAATAATAATAATAATACAAGTAATGCTTATAACAGGTCTAACAGAGAATTCATCTTTAATTTCTTTAATAAAGTTTACATTTTGAAAACTTGCTTCCCCTCTTCTTTTGGAATTAGAGTCCCTCCAATTGGTATCTTCTGAGGATGTCTTTCATAATTATGTTTGTTACAAATTTCGCAGTTCCTAGCAATCCTTTAAACTGTTTTCGCATGTTAGATAAATAATCTTCTTCTTCTTCTTGTGGCGCTACAGTCCAGGGTGGACCTGGGCTTCAACCAACATGCCTCTCTCAGCCAGCACGATCTTTCACCAGCTGTCAGATTGGCAAGAGTGATTCTGCGCTTGATTTCGGTACTGATGTTGTTGTCACTATTCGCCTCGGAGCCGAGGTAGACGAAGTCCTTGACTACCTTAAAGTTTCTGTGTGCTCTTCCTTGATGACAGCATGTACTTAGTTTTGCCCTAATAGCTCTAGTTAAGTCATTGGGAAAGCATTTACAATGAAGAAATTTGTTACTGAAAACTTCTAATAATTTTGATTTGATTTCATATAAATCTTCTGGAGTGATATAGAGTGCAACAACACCTGGAGAAATGAATTGCTTGAGAATTACAATTAAATTCTCCACTTAGTTGTACTCGGTGATATGTCTCATTTTATTAGAAAATATTGGACTTTCTCATAAACTGTACTTTTACATTCCCTTTTGCAATTAGAAACTGTTGCCTAAAGTCATTAAGTGGTTTATTTGTTTCTACTGTTCTTACGTTATCGCTAGATTCAGCAGAATGTTGTGTACCATCATTTGACTAGTCACCTGTCATATTATTCAACAACAACGTTTGTTGATCCTGGTTTATATGTAAATTTGGGAGCAAATTCTTCTATAAAAGCGTGCCATCTCTTCATCTTCGCGTTTGGATTTCTTGTTAAAACAGAAAATGTTAAGGTTTGCTGATCTGTATGTATTTCAATGTCAATAACTCCGTAGAGATAGTTTCTCTTTTTTTTTTATACCCAAACAATAGCATATAACTGCTTTTCATTCGTTGCATAGTTTCTTTCGGTCTCATTAAGAGTTTTAGAAAAAAACGTAATTGGTTTATCCTCTTGAGATAGCACTGCGCCAATTGCGTCATTTAAAGCATTTGTTGTTAAAACAAATCTTTTTCCAAAGTTTGGTTGTGAAAGTGATACTTGGCATTGATTCCTTCTTCATCAAGGTTGATAACACTTTTTTTTGACATATATTGGGATACTTTTCCGTTTTGCAATTACAGAATAGTTTTTTATAAATTTTCGATAATACCCTGTGAGTCCCAAGTGGCTCCTTAATTGTCGTAATGTTTTAGGCATAAAAAAATTTTGAATTGACTCTAATTTACTTGAGTCAGTTTTGATGACTTTATGTCCAACTATATAACCCAAAAATTCCACTTCTGTTTTAAGGAACTTCGATTTTTCTAGTGAAATTTTCATGTTTGCTTCTTTTAGTCGACTTATTACTTTTCTTAAATGTCGAATGTGTTCTTGAATTGTCTTGGAATATACGATTATATCGTCGATATAAATGTGGAAAAATTTACCTACATACTCGCTAAGTATATTGTCCATTGATCTTTGAAATATACTTGGAGCATTTTTCAGTCCAAATGGCATTCTCAAAAATTCGTATTTGTCATTATTTACCGCGAACGCTGTTTTCTCGATATCTTTAGTTTTCATTCTTATTTGGTGAAAACCAGATTCAAAATACAAGATCCAAGGTGGAGAAATATTTTGCTTCAACAAGATTTGAAAGGATTACGTTAGTGCCCGGTATTGGATACTTATCAGAAACAGTATTTTCGTTTAATTTTTTGAAGTCAATAACCATCCTCATCTTTTGTGATCCATCGTCGTTAGAACCCTTTTTTGGGACTACCCAAATTGGAGAATTGTTTGAACTTTTCGATGGTTGAATTATTCCTTCATCTAGGATATCTAAGGATATTGCTTACTCCATATAGGAGTTTCGTGCGTATTTCTGCTCTTATACCTGTTCGAAATGGTAATTTCATGTTAATATCTGAGTGTAATAACTCAATTTCAGCTTTCATTTCATGAGCTAATTCCTCTTTCTTACTATACGCTTTTTCATTATTTTCCCGGGCATAATTTACACTTTCTTGTTTGTTTTCTATAACAAACAATTTTTCTTTTCTTCCGCTATATATTAATACTTTGTTCTCAAAATCAATCTTTACCTCCGCTTTTTTCAGCAAATTGCAACCTATTAATAAATCTGATTCTAAATTGACCATTTCATTTTTCTAATTGATCAAATATGAGAACCTCATGATAATCATTTATAATGGTTGACCCATTAATAGTACGAACCTTTTTCCTAACTACAAGTTTTTCTTTAAAATCTAAAACATTGGGTTTGCAGTAGCAACACGTTGCTCCTGTGTCAATTAAAATTTTCAATAATTTTCCCCTTGGGCCGTTCCGATATATAGGGCAGCACTGGGTTTGAGCTAAAAAAGTATCCTCAATATCAATTGTTTAATCTCTCAAACTTTTCTCTTAAGGACGTTTGCTAACAATCTGAAAATGATGTGGTTTAGATTGGAAAGGATGTGGTTGGGATTGATAATGCCCTTGTTTGTTGTGGTTAAAATTTCTGTTATTAAAGCGTCTTTGCTCGTGCCAAGTTATTGGTCTATGAGTGGAACTTCCGATTTCCATTGGCTCTGATTTCGGTAAATTATTATTTTTTGAAGGGAATCTCAAATTATTTTGGTTTCTAGAAAACCCATTATTATGATCATTTGATCGAGGTGGAGCAATCGATCTATTGAAATGAAGGGCAAAGTTTGCTCTCATGTAATTTGCCCCCAGTTATTGTGCTTTGACTAACGCATTAGACAAATCCTGTGGGGATAATGAGAATAAAATATTTGACAATGAAGCATAAAGCCATGTTATGAAAATTAGTAAAGCATTTCTACGATTAACTTGGTTTGATTCCTTTGTAATGTCGGCGTTTGTTCCGTATGTCATTATAGTTTTGTTTATCAACAGTGTTAATTTTTCATTAACAACATTATAAAATTCTATCAGCGAAAGGTTGTCTTGCCGCAAGACACTCAATTCCTGCTCAGTTATATGGGAAGGTCGCTTATCAGCATAAGCGAAGGCCAATTGTGAAAATATTGCATCGAAGTTAAGAACCGTGCCATGATTTGTGAGCATATCATTGGCTTTATTAAAAATTTTGTTTCTCAATATCTCAAGAGCTGCAAAGTATTTCTTACTTCCCTTAGTGTACACATTTATGGAATTGTTGGCTGCTTTTCGCCAGCTAACATAACTTCCAACAATACCAGAGAATTCCGATAACGATTTTATCACGTCTAACAATTCGTTATCACTTATTCCTGGATTGATGGTCTGTGTTTGAAACTCAGCTGGGAAGAGAAGAAGTATTTGCTAAAGTCATCGGAAGACACAGCCTGCACGCCAACACCTCCAAAAACGGACTCAGGCTAGTTGACTTCACCTCGGGGCGAAATCTCTCTGTGGCCAGCACGCGGTTTCCACACCTCAACATTCATAAAGGTACCTGGCGATCACCTGATCAATCAACCGTCAATTGATTATGTTGCGATCGACGTCAGACACTCCTCCAGTATTCTCGATGTCCGAACCTTCCGAGGTGCAAACATCGACTCGGATCATCACCTTGTTGTAGCCAAGGTAAGAACCTGGATATCGAGAGAGCAACGGGGTCGAGACAGGCCAAAACGGTTTGACGTCGAAAAGCTACAATCGCAGCTGATTGCTGGGAACTTTGCCGACCGAGTCTCCCTGAAACTCGCTCAGAGTTCGACGCTGCTGATATGATATGCTGGGTTTCACGCCACCACCTAAGAGGAACCCATGGTTTGACGACGAGTGTAAGCAGGCGCATGCAGCCAAACAAGAAGCATACAAGGCAACGCTGCATCGAACGACGAGAGCTGTTAGGGAGCCCTACGAACAGAGAAGAAGATAAGAGAACCGTCTTCTTAGAAGAAAAAAGAAAGAGCACGAGAAGCGCGCGCTATGGCAGAAAAGACGTTACCGCAAGATAAAACAATTATCCGGCCGTTACAATCGACCAGATCTTCACACTGCGGCAGATCCTGGAGAAGTCCCAAGAAGTACAAATCGACACCCACCATCTATTCGTCGAATTTTCCACTTATAGTTCTCTATTTTTTATTATTTCATTTTTCTTTTGTAACACTGATTAGAAATTTCCCACACTAAACTTCTTTATTTTCACCTTTTTTTTGCTTTAATTCACACACTTTTCGTATAACTATTTACTTTGACTGTTTTTAATTTTTTCGATATGTACTTTGAATACTCTTAATACTTTGAACACAAAAAAAAATGATTCTAAATTTTTTCTCCGTTAAAGGAATTATTTGTTATTAACTTATGTCGACTTCATTCCCTTTATTCGACACGTATTAATTTTAAGTGAGCCCTGTTTTTATTTTAACAGGTCCTGTCACGGTCGCCAATTAGTTTTACTCCTTCGCAGGAGGAGTTTTAAAAACCACAACCTGATGTGGTCGCGTCTGATTCAAAACTGACTAACTTTATTTTCTTCTTATCTTAAATCTATGGTACATAGCATATCATTGGCTTGGTTATATATACATATTTATATATTTCGCTGTGCTCTGCTCATAAGTGGTGCCGGATAGCATCGATCGATTTGTTTATATGATCGATTTGTTTATGTTTCGGTCATTGGAATGTCGGCGACCGATAAGTGGAGTGCGTGGAGTGCTGGGTGGTGAGTACCAGGTATAGCGGTATGAAGTGAGCGTCAAGATACGAATGTCTCGATAGAGAACATTTGTTGTGAACGAGCTTTAATTTGTTTTTGTTTGTTTGCTATGACATATGTGAAAAATATTTAGCATTGTCATTGAGAACAAGCAACATCATATTTTTTCATCGTGTTAAAAATGTCGAATTTTTTACCAGAAAATGATGATTTGCGGAAAGCATTAATTTTTTGTTTTCATTTGGAGAAAAGTGCTGCTCGAATGCTTGTCGAGGCATATGGTGATCATGCTCTATCAGAAGCAACATGCAAAAGATGGTTTCAACGGTTCAGAAATAATGATTTTGATGTGAGAAATGAAGAACGTGGAAGACCACCAAAAAAGTTTCAAGACGCCGAATCGCAAACGATATTGGATGGAGATGACACTTTGAGTAAAAATCAAATGGCAGCAATGTTAAATGTTGCACAACAAACAATTTCTGACCGTTTAAAAGCTATGGGAAAGATCCACAAGTGTGGAAAATAGGTGCCACATGAATTGAATGAAAGACAGATGGAAAACCGAAAAAAACACTTGTGAAATTTTGCTTCAAAGACACGAAAGAAAATCGGTTTTGCATCGAATTGTTACTGGCGATGAAAAATGGATTTATTTTAAGAATCCTAAATGGAAAAAATCATGGGTTAATCTGGGACAACCATCAACATCGACTGCAAAACAAGATCGATTCGGCAAGAAGACAATGCTGTGTGTTTGGTGGGGCCAGAAAGGTGTGCTGTACCACGAGCTCCTAAAACCTGGTGAAACCGTTAATACTGATCGCTACCGACAATAAATGATCAATTTGAACCATGCATTGATCGAGAAACGACCAGAATGGGCCAGAAGACACGGCAAGGTAATTTTGCTCAATGATAATGCACTTGCATACAAAGCAAAACCGGTTCAGGATACAATCAAAACACTTGGCTGGGAGCAGATACCCCACCCGCCGTATTCACCAGACTTGGTTCCTTCCGACTACCATTTGTTTTCATGGATGGGACACGCATCGGCTGAGCATTACTTTGATTCCTACGAGGAGGTCGAAAATTGGGTGCCTGAATGGTTTGCTTTAAAATTGGCGTGGTATTCACAAATTGCCAGAAAGGTGGTCAAAATGTGTAGAAAACAATGGCCAACACTTTGAATAAAATGTTTTTACTTTCCCATTAATAATTAGTGTTTTATTTTCAAAAAAAACTCATTTCATACCGGTATACCTGGTAGACGATTTCTTTATAAGGGTGCTGTGTTAAGTTGTGTATTAACTTGCATAGGAGTGAAAAAATTCTTCGTAAGTGGATTACTATGGTGATACGATGACAGTGGCGTTGCGGCGGCTAAGATGTCTTGAGAAAAAGTTCCTAAAAGATCCTGTTCTTCTAAGATTGGTCAACGAACAAATAGAGAATCTTGTGAAAAATGGTTATGCTCGAAAGCTAATTACAGGTGAGCGAAATGAAAAGCAACTAAGAGCATGGTACCTGCCAATATTTATTGCAAAAAATCCGAATATGCCTGGAAGAGTTCGGTTGGTGTGGGATGTAGCGGTTATGGTGGTTCCAGCAGGGATGCAGATCTTTACGCAATGGCCCTACTTACGTTTGGTGCTACTTGTTCCTTTAATGCTGAAGAATTTTCTGACATATTTCCGAGAGCTGCAGAAGCTATAAGAGATCATCACTACGTTGACGATTGGTTGAATAGCGTCGATACAATTGAGGACGCAATTAAGTTGGTGTAGGATGTAAAGTATGTGCATGCGAAGACTGGTTTTAATATTCGCAACTAGTTTGTGAAACTGCAAAAGGAATTCATGAAGGCTTCTAGGATTCCAACGAAGAGAGAACTTCTGCGGTTTATAATGTCAACTTTCGACCCATTGAAAGTTTCTGAGTTTTTACTTGGTCAAGCTGAAAGTGTTACAACAGGAAGAATGGTGGTCTGAAATTGGGTGGGATAAAAGGTTACCACTGGAACTTCACGAGAAATGGGAAAGTTGGCGAAAGTTGTTGACACAGGTAGAAAAAGTTCAAATACCAAGGTGTTACATTTCAGAGGGTTGCAGAAAGCGGTCAAAAATTCAGCTGCACATATTCACAGATGTGAGCGAGGATTCGATGGCTGCTGTGGCTTACTTCCGCTTCATAGAGAGTGTAAACATTGTATGTGCTCTCGTTTTTGCTAAATGTATGGTAGCGCCTTTGAAACCCACATCTATACCAAGGTTGGAACTACAAGCAGCAATTTTGAGATTCCGAATGGTGAGTTCAATCATTACATGCTTCACATGCTGGTAAGCTTACAATTGAGCGAACGTATTTGTGGACGGATTCAAGAAATATCTTACACTGGTTGCGATCCGATGCAAGAAAGCTTAAACCGTTCGTGATGTTTCATATATCGGAAATATTGCAAAAAAAAAAATTTACATGACTGGAACTGGGTAACAACGAAATTAAATGTGGCTGATGAAGCGGCGAAATGGTCATCCTTTGACAGAAATGATCGATGATTCATTGGACCAGACTTTCTACATCAACCTGAGTCTACATGGCCGGTATTGCAAAACACTGAAAATACGTACGAAGAGTTGCGCTAGAAGTACTTGTTAGCAGCGCACTTTAGTTTCTTCGTGGGAGCAGAGAGTTGCAGTTTAATTTTAGTATATTTTCGTATTTTCAATTCATTAATTGAATTTGTTGTCTTTAAATGAAATATACAAATACTTAAACACTGGTTGCAATGCCTTTTGGGTGAACTAGTCACAAAAATGTGAGGGGCCATGTACTCAAAAGAAAAACTATTCCGGAATACATCGATACTAACCGAAAGGTAGCCAATATGCTAACGAAGCCAGTCAAAAGATCATAAATTGAATTTTCTTGTAAGGGCATGGGATTAGATGTGCAGGTTGCCAAGTAAGTATTTCATTACAATGGGGTATTGTGAATGTAACTTTTAACCTACATTTTTGTATCTGTCTTCTTCTGGTTCAATCGTGCAGTTCTTTTTATTTTCTATCTCCGAAATTAACAACAAGCATGCAGTCTTCAAGTTCAGTTTAAGTTCAGTGAACTAATTGTAACACCTTAGAACTCGATCACCACTGCAGATTCAGCCAGTTCACATACAAAGGTAAAGTGCGTCTTGTATTAAGCCTACCCATTTAAGTTTCACGCGACAAATTTTCCCAGATCCTCTTCGTCGTTACAGGTTTACAGGCTTTATAATGCCGTATTCGGGCTAAAGTGTCTCGGAAGAAACTGAGGAGTATCATCGTAATCCGGTTATGTAGTAAAAACTGGTAAAAACAGAAACAAAACCTATAATATTTATATTACAGGTAGGAAACAATTCCAAATTTCAATAAATAGAAAGTATTTTTCACTATTAACTGAAGTTAATATAAGTAAAATTATTTACCTTCATCTAAATTCAAAACAAAAAAAACAAATCTTTGCTGACTTCTCTCTGCACATAATTGAATTTTTCATTGATGAAGTTGTATGCAGAGATAAGGGAATCAAGGAGACACTCATCTTAGACCAGTTTTTGCCCCTGGCCCAATGCCTTTCCAATCCAGGGATTTTGCAGTTGCGTGAGAATCGCAAATACTTCTACAAAATCCCTGGATCTTAGAAAAAATCGGTGGATAATGGCTCCAAATCGGTGGATCCACCACAATAATGGCGGCAAATCCGTGGATTCAGCTCCGTAATGGTCTAGTTTTTCAAACATGGCGGGAGATTCGGCGATTTGCCCAATGGTGTTCAGAAAAGCAACATGAGTCAAAATATTTCGCAATGAATGCTTACGCCTATGCTTGTAAAACAATGTTTTTGCAAGAATATTTTGAAACACCTAAATTACTTGAAAAAGATAAATAATTCGTAGTGTTACTGTGAATTGAATATGATATTCACGCATTTATCACAGAAAGTGATTTCGTTCTAAGACTCGCACTCACCTCTTTTATGTGTAAAAATGATTCTCTTTAAAAAACAAAGATGTTACACATTGATGTTTTGTTCAAAATACAAAATATATATATTGAAATTTATAATTTATATAAATGAAAAATATTTTAAACACATAAAACATAATTTATGAACTCCTTAATTACCCAACTTTTCGTGGTGAAATCGCAGGAATGTTCCCGTATTCGTTAATTTTGCAAAATTTTGCCACAAATTTGCTTATTTTCTATGCGATTTTGAGTACGTGAACAAAATGTACAGTAAAAGTGACTGAGTACAGTTATCAACAAGCAATTAAAGTAAATAACTCTCTGATAATTTCTAGAAATTGTTCTTTTAATTCTTAAAAGGCGTTTTCAAGTGCTTAATATATACGCATATTGAGAAAAGACTAAATTGGAATAAAGTTTTAAAGTGCCAAATATACCTCCATACCTATGGAACAAAAGACAATTACATGTATATTTAATTTTTGCTTATATTATATACTTTTATGTAATTAATTTATATATAGTATTTTGGATTAAAATATGTTATATAAGCGTTACACAAAGTTAAATTATCTAAATATACAAAGCCGTTTGTAATTTATTTTACTGCAATAGGCCTTTTGAGGAGATCTAACAAACGGTTAACAAATACCCTATGGTTGGTGTGGAAATGCTTTTCAAAAAAAATATAAGCCTAATAAACAATTTGTGTTCAAGTCTTCATTCCATATATTCGAATACCTAATAAAGGTTAAAACCAACATTTGTACATTGTATGATTACAAATAAATCTGTGGCGTTAAATCCTCCTGTAAACCTCCTGTATCAATCCTGTCTCTTACTTGCTTATTAAAAGGGTTTAATCAGTCGTTTGGTTGTCAAGTTTTTAATTACTATATTCGTGATGTTTCAGGTTTATTAGGTAGCATACTTTATTGTAGTTTCGCGTTTTAAGAATACATATCCATTACGTAATCTATACTCTCACATCCTTAATATTAACGCACCTTTATGATTTTACTCCCAGACAAGATATTTCACCTCATTGGTTGCTCAGCTGCAGAAACCACTATTGGTCTCTACTCAGCTGTTTGTAATCAGCTGATCAAGACAGCTCACACGTATTCACCGGCAGTGGTTTCAAAAAACGCTGTCAGTTCACCTCAATGGCCGGAAGATGAGGGAAATGAATATTTCCTTGCTTATCTCTGGTTGTACATAAAATTCTAAATAGAGCGTTTAATTAATTTAAAGCGATTAACTAACCTCGCTCTTTTTAGTAAGTCGAACAGATCTGTTAATCGACGAAGGTTGTTTCTTAAAACCAGAAACCATTAAGGAAAGAGATGGTCAACTGAGCAGTTGATTAAACAGCTAGTTTCCCTTTTGTTTAACGTCCGTTTGCATGTTATTTACGTATTCTTGTAGAAAAAACCAAATTTCTGAAAGTTATTTACGTAACATCGCACATTGTTTCATTTTACTTAACATCTTTACGTTTCCCCTCTAAAAGTCGCTTGAGGGCGGCTAATTCGTCAATTTTTGCACTCAGTAGTGTCAAACACTCGCAAATTGCCCACTGTTCGTGAATTCGTCCGTTATTTAGTGTACATTCAACACAACACGTTTGGAAAATCTACTGCAAATCGTTTCCGGAAGTTAGTGTAATCGAATGTTTAAAAAGGATTTATTTCTAATAAATGGATAATTTGGTAGAATTTATGTTTATAATAACTTATGAAATATGTGGAAGAACAAAAGTCGCACATTTGGAAAAGGTTTTTTATCAATTTATATTCCGAGTCACGCGTATTATTATTGAAATAAATATTTGATGTTATATGTTATGATTACAAAATGTAATTTTTATTGTCCAAGTGATTTCCTTTCAATATAAAATGTGTTATAATCAATAAAAATAACGAAACCTAACCCAAAAAACAGATATTAAACATGTTAAGCCAAATCAATATAAAAACAATATCAGACATAATATTTATTAACAACAGTTATTAAAATGATATACATTTATAGAAAACGATTTACAGAATTTAAAACTAGTAGCTGTTATTAGTTCAGAAATACTATTTAGTAAATTATTGTGTTTAAACTAAGTTTGTGTCCTCATTTTGTTCTTGAATTAATTATAGAATTTTAAGAATATTGTTTTTCTGATGCAACTACAGCCTTACAAACACAATTTCTGAACGTGGTTGTCGGCAAGCATTACTTTGTGGTGGAAAAAAATATTCCTTCGCTCATTTAATTGTCAGATTTATACGACCTTTCCTTCTAACAGTTTGAAGAGTGAGGAGATCCACCGTACAGGCACCTCACACGTATTCTCATTTAAAACAAAAAAAATCCTGACTGTGAATCAGCTGTTCAGGAGGGGAAATGCTGTAAAACACACTGTCAAAATGAATTCTAGGGAGTTAGACGAGGGAGTTGACTGTCTCCCTATTGGTCTCTGCTCTTTACCAAAAACTAATGATATAAAAAACGCTGTCAAAATAAATTCATTTTCGAAAGACGAGGGAGTTGACTGTCTCCTTATTGGTCTCTGCTTCTTCCACTCTTCACAATAGGTCTGTTACAATTGATTTGTGTACAGAAAATCGTAGTTGAGTAGTTTGGGTAAAAATCTCTTTTGCAGAGAGTAACTCTACCAATAATTGTGAAAAGAGTTTTTGTAGAAATTCGTAAACTGCTATCAACATATAAAATGTCGGAGTGTTTTTTTTCGATTTGACAACCATCTGCAGCAGCTCGGCAGCTGCCAACAGTTTTTTCTTCGGAAGAAATTCGTAAGGAGGGAAAATGCTCTCTCGTGAGCTCTCTAGTTTTTCGGGCAAATTCGTAGACATTTGTAGCAATTGGAACGGACCTATTGACAGTCTCGGTTTTCCCTCCTATTTTTACTATAAAAGCGTCTGCATATTGTTCTTGTACGAAATGTCTGTTTCTCACAAAAAACAGTGTTCAAAGAGAAAAGTTCACAATTCTCGCTATGCGAGAATAAATAATTTAACACCTAACAATGGAATGTTTTATTTCAGAATTTTTAGTTAACGATGTTTAAGTCACCAAGAGTACTTATAGTACTTACCCCAAGGAGAAATTAGCTCCGGCCAAACAAAAATGTTGGTATACTTTGAACTTTCTGTTTATGTTGTGTCATATGTCATTTGTGTCATTCTTTTATATCGGCACTTTCGTATTACAGTTGTCGCATAACAAAAGCCTTAAGTAAATGCTGTCTTGAAAATTTATTTTGTAATCGTATATATTTATCATAAATTTATAATAATCAGAGACAATAAAATGTGGATCAATTAGAATCATCTACGCATCTTATATATCGTAGGAAAAAGATTATCAAAAACTAATGTTTTTAAATTAGAAATAGTATAGACAGATCTTAATTAACTTAATTCTAGTGTTATCCTTCGTATTTTGTATAAATGACGATGTTGCAAAGGAGCCTCGACGCTATACGTATTTTAAGGTTTCATCCATTATTGTACTGCGGAAGACGGAATGAAAATGTAATAATTCTTTATTTGACATTACTAATGTAAAAATATTCGTTTAAGTTTATTTTTGTTTTATTATTTGATAATGCTATCAGGTGAAACATTTTTCTTCTGTTATGTCGGAATGCCGACTCAAGAAAACTTATAAAACAAAATTACTAGTAATGTCAAAATCTATCGGAACAGGCGAATCAGAGGTAAACTAATGCTGCATAATTATAAGCAAAATACTAATTTCTAATACTTGCTAATTTTATTTAACAGAATTCGCCCATTTCTTCTCCCAATGGTATTGAAGGTGCATTGGCAGCGGTAGTTAAAAAAAAGAAAGTGTCTAATCAGGGTCTAAATGATCCTAACGTACAAACTTCAAAACTGGAATTAAAAACAAAAAAAGGCATTTTATCAGTTACTACTACGATCGAGGACTCTAAGTTGAATGAGGTAGTTTTCGAGAAAGATATAACGAAATCAGCAGAATCGTCACCAAACACTGTGAAAATTCCTTCTGAGGCAGTACCCAAAGTAATTTCTAAAGCTGTACCTGATGACTTAGCAAGAAAGGTGAGTCAATATCCTTAAAAAAAAATTATCCCAAAATCATTGATCTCATTCCCATAAATCAATATTACCTGTTACAGAGAATTCGATTTGACAGCAACCGTTCATCTCTTGAAAGAAACTTTATTACACCAGCTCGTGCTATGACTGACTTCTTGCTGAAGCCAAGCGACTTGGAAACTTTGCCAAAGATAAAAAGGAGGTCTCCTTATGAGCAAGAACCTCCAATCACCGTGTTTTGGAGAAAAGACGTCGAGGCAAAAGCTATTGACGTGTGGGGTTCAAAAGAAAACTTATTGCGTGAATGTCTTAAACGAGAAATAGAGCGCAAGAAACATCAACAAAGTAAGGATCGATTTATGTATGTACGAATGTGTATGTATTGCAACATTAATTTCAGATATATTTACGGTAAAAAGACGCTTAAGAGACTATCGACGAGAAATAGGCAGTAGAACGGTTGTTATGGAGGATGAGCCAGGTTTAAAGGGCAAATCTGCACGCGTGGTGCTTATGGCAATAGCCATGTAAGGCTTATAATACTATTTTAAATTAAAAATTATTTTATATATATGTGTATATATATAATCCGTTGTAATTCACAGAAATGCTGCTAATTTTGTTGCAAAAACAATTGCTTGGCTATATAGTGGGTCGCACAGTATGTTCGCAGAAGCTGTACATTCACTGGCTGACACCATAAACCAATTAATTCTTGCGTATGGTATACATAAATCTACGCAGGTAAGAAATGTGTTGTTATATAAAATAACCTGACAAGGTATCTATTTTTATATTTATCTACAGTAGTCAATTTTGCAAAAGAACTGATAAGTACCATTCAATGTGAATAAACACCGAAAGGCCTTGAATTGGCTATATTAAGCTTAAGTTGTTATTATCTTGTTAAAAATAACACTAAGCCATACATGTCTATCATTGAATCCGCCGGATCGACCGCGGCGAGAGTTCGTCCAAACCGCATCCCTTCACTTCCGCGGCCAAACCCTATCTTTGAATCCGTCGGATGAACTACATTACCGGTCGGATGGACCCCATTACCGATCTTCTAAAGAAAGGTTGACTTCAATTATAAATAATTTAAAAGTTATACACACAATTGCCTTTTTTTTTGGATTTGGAGGAGGAAGAAAGTGATTGCCGACATATACGCTAAAAAATAAGGAGCATGACAAATTCTGTTTGTTTATTACCCGAGTAGTTTAAGGACAATTTCTTTATTTAACTTGAACTTAATATTCATAATTGAAGGTTTATCAAACAATTCAGTCTGAACAAAGCGGGTTTTTAGAAAATATTGGACGTGTTGAAGGCAAAATTACCACCTATTGTCAGATCATCATCGCTGATCCCTTATGTAAAATTAGCAGAAAGCCAGAGATTTTTAGCAGAGGGCGGGTATCAAAATGGAACTGGGCAAGATTTCAATGCGTTTTGCCTCCTCGTCTCGTCCAAAAGTTATTGGTGCAATTTGTTATTTTTCGTTTGGGTGTCATTTAGTCGATCGATTGTCCGGTATGGTTTAATTGTTTTGTTTTTCGACTGTTGTAAGATTTTCACACAGCTGCTCTTGCACTTTCATCTGTTTCTTTAAAAGTTGCACTGGCCTCCGAAATGTTTTCCTGGGTGTATCCTTTGTCGTACTAGGCGTCATGATATTTGTGTTGTTGATGTCATTTTCTTTTTTCTTTAATGAAAGGACATCAGCATTAACATGGTCGACATCATCAACATTCATGAGCGCTGCATTGTAGGTGGAAGCTACGTTCGACAAAGGAACACCAAAGTTTTTAGTTTGTGGCAAACCATCAGAACAATCCTTTAAGTAAACGAGCTGAATAACTTCCTCTTCGAACGGAGTGAAAAAAATCTCCTTGTTTTCCCCTAAACGTGTTGCCTTCAGTTCCCTTTTGTTGTGGCAAAGTTTCTTCCGGATGGCAGATTTGTGGTCCGACCGATCCAAAATGATCATCCACAGATAAATAGAGATTATTTATTTCAATTTGCCTTTTTTCACTCCGATATTTCCTATACAGGGGGCCCAAACTATTCAGCTCCTGATGAAGATTTATCCAAAACTTTTGGATGGTCTCTGGATCTTTCATGGTCATGTTTTTCGTGATATTTGGATTTTCTTTCATCTGGTCTAGCAACATTCGGAATTGCTGACGATTTGTTTGTCTATTTTATTTTAGTACAATTAGTAGAATATTAATATGTGTGATTATTTTACTTTTTAATTTTCATCATTTTGCCGGCGGATACGTATCACATGTGTCGCGGATGAGAACTGTCACATTTGTATGAACGATGAATCGACTGACCGTGGATTCAATGATAGCTACATTTGTTCACTTGCGTTTTCGCGGAAATTTTGACATTCTCCCGCCGCGGTCGATCCGCCGGATTCAATGATAGGGGTGATAGTTTTCTATTAATTCAAATTGTTTTATTATTTTTTCAAAAAACGTATACACAAGTAAAGTATTTCAATCTTAACGATATATCACAAAATAAACGTTATTCATAACTTTTAACTATTTATTTATGCTGTGCCTAGACAACAGAAATCAATGAAACAATATAAAATCGTTATTATTTACATCTAGCCATTAGTCCTTTGTAGCAAAGCCTCTGTTTTTTTTATCACTGCGCTGCATCTTCGTGGCATTGAGTTCAACAGACTCCGACAACTCTCAACTGGTATAGCTTCCCATGAGTCTCGCACTACCTCCTTCATTTCCCTGGCGTTTTTTGGTTTGGCTTCATGGACAGAATTTTTAACATCGCCCCACAAGTTCTCAATCGGATTTAGGTCAGTGGATTGTGCTGGTCTTTTTTCTTTTTTCATAAAACCAAGATTTTGCCCGTTTTGACGTATGTTTTGGTTCATTATCTTGTTGATATACCCAAACTAGTGACATTTCCTCCTAGGCATATGACAGCATAACCTCTTCTAAAATTTTAACGTACTCAGCACCGTCCATTTTACCCTTGATAGGAAATATAGCCCCAACCCCATTATATGGGAAACAGGTCCAAATCATTAGTTTTGCTCCTGCGTGTTTAACAGTTTTAACTGTGTACCGGGGATTATTTTCTTCATTCTTTGATCTTCTTACATATTCCCGACGACCCTTGGACCAAAATAAGACTATCATCGCTCCACAGAATATTTCTCCATTTCTCCTAAGGTCAATCTTTGTGAATCTTTGCGAATGCCAATCTTTTTTGCATATCTTCTTTTGTCAAAAGCGGTACTTTTCGCGAGCTTCGAGCTGGTAGTTTAGCCTCTAGAAGACGTTTACTAACCTTACTGGTCTTCTAACGTACTAACCGCACTCACCGCAAGTTGGAGTTCACCCCATATCTATCTCGAGCTTATTCAAGGATTCTCCTTTGCCATTGTGAAAATTTTTCGGTCAGTTCGCTTAGCCGTCACTCTTTTTGGACCGCGTGTTTCGGATCTAGCTTTTCAGTTTAGCGCATTACTGACCATTTTCACTGAACATCTTATGATTTCCTGGATTGAAGCATATGTTTCTTTCCGAAAGCAATTTTTTGATTGATTCCGCATATCTTCGGTACAATGCTTTGATTGACCCACATTTCTAACTTTAAAGAACATTCACTTACCAAACAAGAATACACAAATATTTTTTAAACTCTAAACAACAATTTCCGAGATACTTTATGGTAAAACCAAAGAAGACTGCTATTTTTATGAACAGTCTTCAATCAACAGAATTCAATGAATGAGTGAAAAAAGGAGAAATTAAGCCTTTAATTTTTATTTCTGGTATGGTATCTTAGTTACTGGAAAATACAATAAAACCGGATATACATTTGGAAAAAGAATCTTCTTAGAAAAATGTTGTTAATTATCTAAGTCGTATAATTACTGCTATTTTTATGAACACAACTGTAAATCGGCTACGGTAATTTATTCAGAAAAAAACTGTTCATAGAAACTTTGAAGTGTCTTCGTTTAAAATAGTTGTGTCGGCCAGTTGTAGCCCGATACAAAAGTATGTTCTAAATTGAATTTTTTTTAGATACAATGTGAATACACAACAATTTTAAAGCATAATTCGAAAACAGTTTCACATTTTAATTATAATCATTATTATTGAACATTTTGAAATGAGAGCTAACAACATGATATATGTAGATGGGTGAAATAAAAAAATGGAAAAAAGATAGCAGATAATTACGAATATATACCAGGAAATTTAGTTAATTTAAGTTAATTTAGTTATCAGAACACAGGATTTCTGAATTTCGAGTAACATTAATAGTTAATAATATTTGATGTATGTTTTAGTAGTTGATGAACAAGCTAGGCCCTGTCCCTGTGGACTGTCGTGCCATACAATTATTATTATTAAATAAATTACATGAATAAAAAATATTTTTTTTTTAGAAAAGTGCATAGATAAGGAGAATATGATAGATATGACTTTGTAAGATGAAGAGTGGAAAATATTTTAAATACGTGATAGATATTAGTGATTAGAAAGGAGATTGAAATATTTTGGTTTGATACTCTTTTGGGATTGGCATTCATTTTGTTATAAATGAGAAGGTTAGACATGATTGAAACAACGTTTTCATTACACAGATGACATGAGGAAGGTGGTTCCTTGTTAAATAGATGTTTGTGAGTGATGTATGGTAGGTGTGTCCTAATTAAAATCTGATATAAATTTTCAAAATCAAAAGAAAGACGCTATTAGGATGTAATGCATTATTAGCATCGGAATGAATTTGTTCGAAGTTATGATTTTGGATCTTTTTAAAAGGTACATAAAACGATATTAAGGATTTTTTTTGTTTGCTTTTTGTGCTTCCATATCGGCTGCCTCACTTCCTTTGATGTTTTGTCATTTTGGATATTAGTAGGTTACAAATGGTGCATTCAAGGTTTATAAGTGATGCAATGTTCTTGATAGACTGTCGGAAAATATAACCGGATTCTTTTTTTCTGCAAAGTAATATTGGTTTTAGTATGGCTTCTTCTGCAGTAAAATTTGAGACACATTTTGGACGAGTCTATTCTCGTTGACAACCTTTAAAGAAGTATATGTGTTTGTTAAAGATGTGTCAGTTAAGACAAGGTTCCCGTGGTTTGATTTGGATTCAAAAAATTTATTGAGCAAAAATAACGGTTGTGTTTAAAAAAAACTAAACGAGTTGCTCAGCATTTCATAAGAGATTCGATCAAAACCAGGGGTCTAACATATATATTTTCGTTTAAGTGCAGGGATTAACTGAAGGAAAAGAGATGTACTTTATATTTTTCAAAGGATAAATCAGAGCTAAAGTTAGAGTCATCAGCCAGTTTTTCCCAATTCTGGGCAAGGTGCTGTACTATTCCTTTTGCACAATCAAGAGTTTTGGAATCGTTTTAATTATTTTTGTAGTAGTGGAGGAGTATGTCACTGTTACTTGGCTTATATCAGACCAGAATTGTTAATGATTTAGGATAAATCTTGTCTGTGAATTTTTCAAAGCTGGTCTTTTTTCGGATTTATGCATTTAACTTCCGGTAGTAAATTAGATTTGTGTCTGTAGGAGATTCTTTGAAGTTTAACTAGACCTTTTAATTTGGCTTGCGGAGTTCAGCGATATTTTTATTTCACCATGGGACCGTCCTCTTGTGTGTATTGTTACTTGTTTGAGGTAGGGCAGAATTGGCTACGAATTGATTTGTGAATGTGGTCGCTTCTTTATTGACATTAGATAATGGTCCTTTAAGCAGCTCGTTTGATAGAGGTTGAGAGAAAGAATGCCAGTCAGCAGCAGAATTTGTTTGATATGCTAAATAATCAAGTTACAAGGGTCAGAATTGAGCGTCATGAAAATGGGAAATTGGTTGCTGCGACAGGGATTATCTGAAATTGTCCAGAAAGATTTTTCTAGGAGAGAGGATAAAATAATGGACAACATGTGTAAGTGTTTTCTTGCTTGAACGTCCGACATTAAATGTTGATAACTCTGAGTTATCAATAAAATGATCTGAGCCCTAAGTGGGCTGATTTGAAGTCCCCAGTTAATGGTACGGGGGTATTTATGCCTCTAATGATTGCTCCAAGATCTTGTACTGAAAAATGTTGATATGCTTCCATCTTTTTTGGAATTTATAGACGCCTGTAATGCATGGTTGCTCATTTCCTTAACAATTTCTTCTTCTGGTACATGATCAGACGAGGGGCATAAACTATACCTTTTAATGGGTTTCGTCTGCTATGCAATTTTACACAGATTTTACATAGATTTGCCAGTGATTTCTGGGCGCAAAAGATATTGGCAGTTTTTTCGATTTAGCCAAAAGAAGAAGGCTCCCTTCATGGATCCGTCAATGGTTTTTTTAAGGAGAAAAATGGTAATGGATGAGAGCGGTTTGCTTTCTTCAGCAGATGATATGACGATGAATTTAGAATCGGGAAGGTGTGAATCAATTCTTAATAGTTGTTTTTTTCTTTTGCTATGGGGATAAGGTTCGCTATACCAAATACTGGGGTCATCTTTAATCTTAACACCAGACAATAAATTTTAGTAAATTTTAATACGCATTATTCAACAGAAAAAAAAATTAATTAACAAAAAAGAAAATTAAAACTTATGAAATTTAGACCACACCGAGCATGATCACAATCGATGTTAACCGTTTGACAGACGCGTTGTGAATGTTCTCAATGAATGTTCTTAAATAAATCAAATCCAGTTAATGCTATCCAGATTTGTGATAGTAATATACATACTTAAGCCGAAAGTAACAAAAACTCTTATTACATTCAGTGATGTGATTTTTATTCAACGATAACGCATTTTCTAACAATTGTATATTTTACTATTCAATAGGTAATACGTAATTGCTCTGTGGGTTATTACTTCGAATTTGTTATGTATATTATTAAAGCACTAAAATTTCACTTTAAAAATGTTATATATAAAAATGTTAATAATATCCCCCGTAAAAACGCATTAATAAAAAATATATTTCTGTCGTATTAAAACAGTTGGCTGATACGGATCATCCATATGGGTACACGAACATGAAATATGTATCATCCTTGATATCTGGAGTTGGAATTTTTTGCGTTGGAACAGGGTTATCACTGTACCATGGCTTTACTGGGCTTATGCATCCAGAGCCGGTTCAAGACTACTTTTGGGCTTTATGTACTTTGGGTGGATCACTAGTTTCTGAGGGTTTAACTTTTTTTGTTGCGGTTAATCAAACAAGGAGAGCGGCTATGAACTCTGGGATGAGCTTTAAAGACTACGGTAGGTATTGAATTATAAATGAAAGCGTTCTAAAACTATATAATTCTTGTATACTCTTCGTTTATAGTTTTGCGAGGAAAAGACCCTTGTGTGAACGTGGTTTTAACGGAAGATGCAGCAGCAGTGGCTAGTATTGGTGTTGCTGGTGTTTGCATGAGTTTGTCATTGGTTACAGGTTCACATGTACCCGATGCTGTGGGATCTCTTCTTATTGGTGGAATTCTAGGTGGTGTTGCTTCTTTTATAATTTACACCAACGTCGCAGCCCTCGTAGGAAAGTGAGTACAATTAAAATATTAAAATTTTACGCGGCGGCATGCGCCGAAGACTCCATGATTGATTTCCGGACTAAACAACCGGCATTTTTTCATGCACCGTGTCCTTCGATCTGCTGACAACACACTAACAGTACTGTGTTGCGCATTTTTAAACCTGCAGTTGTAAACGACTACTGAAAACAGTCATACTTAAGGACAAAACTAATGGACGCAGATAAAAATGAATCTTTTTTGGTAAAAGTTTACCAAAAAGAGGTGTTAGTAAATCAATATCTCAGATAAACTGCAGGGAGTTAATATAGGTTATCGCCGATACAGGATCGTGAACTAATCTAGTAGTGGGTTGCTCAGATTATCTACCTGCTTTCAATCTCGAACCATTTTGTCAACAGTTGGACACAATGGAACTAATTCTGTTTTATCAGAACTATGCTAGGATACATACATACATCGATTTATAGTCTCAAGTTGAGAAAACTTGTTTTCTTTTCTTGGAATAGAATATTAACTGATCATTCAATCATCAATCAATCAAATATCAATTAAAAATGTTTTATCATTTCCATCACTGTATCAAACAATGTCAATATTGATTACCTTGGAGTTTACGTTCAAAATCCAACAGGACCAACTAACTTACCTGTAATGACTATATTACGGCTTCAAAAAGTAATTCAAACCCAAGTTTAAAAAATGTTTATAATTTAAAAATACAAGTTTCATTGGTTAGTACTTGAAAAGAATTTTACGGAAAAGTTCGGTTAATACTTTCATGACTGAGATATAAAAAAAGTTTATCTTACGAAATTTATGCAACAAAATGATATTGCTTTATTAAATGCGATGCGTAAGAGGTTGATTACAGTTGTTTTCCAGTGAAAAAATATCGAACAGCGAAATCACTGCAGCACTTTGTTTTAGAAAAATATTTCATCATTATACTCTGTAAAGTTGTTTTTTGTTTTGTCAGATCGATTTCGCAAGAACATTTAAACAAAATAAATTCTGAACTCGAGGCAGATGTAATGATAAGAGCCATTCATGACGTTAAGGGAATTGATATGGGGAATTCCCTCGTTAGATATAAGGTAAATAAGTAAAAAGGCATTTGCCCTTGATATAGCTGTATGTACTATTGTCTAGGCCGAAATTGATTTTGATGGGCGTGAACTGACTAGATCCTACCTGGATAAACAAGAATTGAACGATCTATTAAAGGTAAATACTACTTTATATATAAAAATTGTATCTTACCAAAATCGTTACGTTGAACACTTAAAACGAACGCAAAATAAAAAAACTAAACATGAGTGTAAATTTATTATTCTCCTTCCTTCATACAGGCTGTGAAGTCATTCCAAACTGTTGAAGAATTGGAACTCTTTATTTTAACACATGGCGAAAATATTGTTGATTTGATGGGTGGTGAAATAGATAGAATCGAAATGAAATTAAGGGTAAATATTGTTTATATTTTTAATTATACTATTAAAATAATACCAATTCTGCTGTTTTTTTTTTAGAAAAAGTTTCCTGAGTTGCGACATTGTGATCTAGAGATACTCTAATTTATTTATTCAATTAAGCACTTTATATTATTTTTGTCTCTTCTACCTCTGTAATCGATTCTGTTCCAAATAGATGCTAAACATTTTACTATTACTATAATAAAACAATTAAATCACGCAAAGGGATCTTATACCAATTTCGGTTTCAACACTGTTATCCTGGACTGAACACCCAACATTTCTACGGCTGCACTTTTTTTGAGTTGTTGGCAGCACTTGAGATTGATTGCTTATGAAAAAGTTTCTTAAATTTCGGCGTTCAGAGTCGATAAAATTGAAAGTTAATTTTACTCGTAAGGAAACAATCACATGCATATTGACTATAGTGAACTAATACTTTGAGATGCTGTAAATGGCTTTAATACGGTTTGGCATGAAGCTTTGATATACAAACTAATTCAGTTTAACTTTCCGAAGAATGCTATAAAAATATTCAGAGCTTTTTTAATAATTTCTAGTTAAATGATAACTTCTACGAACATAATATTCGATACGGATTACCACAACATACTACTCTTTCCAAATTAGATAAATACTTCTACAAGGGGAAGATTTAAGACAATCCCACAAAAACACAAGCTATTTGGTTTACTCGTAAGCGCAAAAACTGATTTCTTTTCAATAAAGTTCATCTCCAAATGGGCAGTTTTGATTTGGTCTGATCAGAACACTTTAAGGTTTCATAGGATGGAAGTTTAGCTTTCAGAAACACATTTCCTCCATTTTAGATAAAGTAAATAAATTAATCTCTCAATAAAAAGGAAACTGAAACAAAATATTGTTCTTTAAATCAACTTTTCAATCCACAAATATGTAAAAAATGTAAAAATAAAGCTATTTAACTTATGCTAAGTTAACGGCCTTCTATTCAACTCGAGTGTTACACGTAAAACAATATCAATTTTTATAATTATATATATATAAATGTAAATATATATTTTTATAATTATATTTAAAGTTGTTAAATATCTCCCTTCCGCTTTTTTGCTCTTCATTCAATGCCTTATAAAAAGTGTATATGTATATACATATATATATGTATATATATATATCGCTTGACGTCTCCGAGCGGCGAAGTTGAAGGTATTTCATAGGCATTTTTATTACTCTTGGAGTGTTGTCAGCAGCTCGAAAGAGGTGGTGCATTGAAAAATATGCGGTGTTCATCCGGGACCTACGGCGTTTGAGTGTCCCACTGTAACCACTACGCCACGGCGGTCACATACAATTATAATCAGGACGGTCTTGATAATTTTATGTCATTTTTATTTATAATCATATCGTACCTGTATAGAACAAATGCTCTATGTCTTTAAACAGAATTATTTACGACATATGTATAGTATATGTATATAGATAAATATGAGAATGGCTTGTGGAAGATACTGCTTTCTAGTTTTACAGTTTGGATTCGCACTAGCACCAGAAATTTTTCTACGAAGAATGACTTATCAACTTAAACATTTTAGAAACGTTTACATAACTATGGACGACATATAGATACATGCAAAAACATTAATAATAATATAATTGGATGGTGCAACAGTCCACAGGAGACCACGGCCTAGCTTGCTCATCAACTTTCTCATGTACGCGCTACTGTTGTCTCACGAGTAGAAGGGATCTACAGTTTTTTGCCGATTCCGAACAACGAAATTGAGAACGTTTGTCTTAGACACTTATTGCTATTTCAATGTGTCAGCAGCTCGAAAGAGGTGGTGCTTGAAAAATTCGAGGTGTTCAGCCGGGAATCGACCGGACCTTTGGCGTATGAGTGTCGCACTCCAGTCAATACGCCGCGGCAGCCACGTTAAAAAACATTAAAAAAAATAAAACAAGAAAAACTATTTTAGTAATAGAAGCGTTAAAAAAGAATGAACAAAAATTGCGCGTGGAAAAATTCATATTTAATACATAAAAAAAATTAAACTCCAAGGACATTGAATGGTTGCTTAAAGCAGGCAAGACAGAAAATAGAAGAAGAGAAAAAAAAACACTGTTACAATGTTTTAAACGCTTCGGTGGTTACACATCCTTTACGAAAATTATTAGAAAAAAGATGTACAAATTAAATGGGACATAAAACAATAATTAAAACAAAAATTAAAATCAATACAATACAGACAACTGCCCCGGTACCTACAGTTTGCGATGTTAATTTATTTAAAAAAAAAAAAAAATTCAAACTAACCCTAGTTCTTATACAATTCTGGTATCTTTTTTGCAGTATGATCGACCAGCAGCATATAGTAAGATAGGTTATATACATATGTTATTGACAAAAATAGATATAAACAATATTAATCTGGCCGGTATTTTAAGTAGATATCGAAATAATAAGGAATTCGAAGTTTGCAAATACATTTCATCTAACGAGCTCTAACTGACTTGCAAAAAAATTAAGTATCAGAACACCAGCTAAAATTAAAAAATGTAACAATAAAGGGCGAAATTAGAAAAGATTACTTGATGACATTAAACACAATTTCAAGTTTGGAAACTAAATCAATGCTAACGAAGTTTTTATTATTGTAAAACGGAAACAAAAGATCCTTGAATAAGTACACAAGGGTTATAACATCGATATGTTGTTGTTTTTGGCCCATTGTGAGCAAATGCGGCATCCATTTCGAAAACAGCTTTTTCATAAGCAAATGTTCATTCAACATAAGGCGTGTTCCAGTACTTTCTATACCAAATTCTGAAGTCTGTCATTTGTAAAGGAGTGGCGGTAAAGCTCTCTCAGAAAAGGTAAAGTACGGGAACGCTTCTAAACCAAATATGTAAAGTATGTTATTAAGAAATGTCACATTCACTTCTTCGATACAGAAAACAAAAAGAACAACAAAATTTGAGACACATACATGAATATAATGGATGGGTCTATTCTAATTCATTTGTGTATAGAAATTCGTAGTTGAGTAGTTTGGGTAAAAATCTCTCTTGGAGAGAGTAACTGCCGAACTCGTCAAACGACTTTTCGTAGAAATTCGCGCAATTAAATGTAAACAGCTATCAGATATATGATATGTCAGAGGTTTTTTATTTTCACTTTGACAGTCATCTGCTGCCCACAGATTATTCTTCGGCAGAAATACGTAGAGAGGAGAAATATTTTACTCTCTCATGAAATCTCTACGAAAAATTCAGCAAATGGAAAGCTTTTTGAGAGTTTTTTAGTGAATTTCGTAGGCATTTCAGAGCCATTGGAACAGACCTAATATGGATTTTTTTTGTTAGTCACGCTTCCTCTACGTATGCACCCGGAACTTATTGAGTGATGTGTTATTAGACAACAACGCACACTATCAAGAGTTGGGAAAATCTTTTCTGGATTGGAAGAGAAGAGGGAAATTATTAAAAATAAAAATTAACTTTCTAGTTCACGGCATTCCATATATCATCGATAGTAGTAATGACCTGTCCTTCTACTCAAAAAATTTCAGAGAATTTCGAAAAGAATGAAAAATAAATCACACGGATTAAGTGAAATATATGGTCAGATCGTAAAAAATATGCTCATTGAGTCGACAAGATAGAGACATGGTCGTAATACAAACAGAAGCAAAATACTACCACAAACCAACACCTTTAGGTGGCCTGTGAGTACTACTTTCTCCAAAAAAAAATCAGTTCAGACGACAAACAGGGTCCACAATACAAACTTCGAAGCACTTTTTATTTTCACAATTGATCTTAAACATGCTATTAGGAATCCAAAAAGGAACAGACAAAACTTGTATTATGATAATACTTTTAAAAGCCAAATTTAAAAGAAGAAACTATAAAAATAATTGTACTATAAGGAATAGTGGTCGAAAAAACTATCCACGATCTATGATAGTACAAACAGAAGGCACAGTCGTTCACAGACCGCCGCGGAGTACGCTTGTGTTTCGATTTCTGCGAAAAATAAATCCAGTGAGAAAAGACATTAAATTTAAATGAAGTCGGTGGCTCTGGTGGTAGAGCACCAGTGTTTGAAGAACAGAGCCTTGCTTAACCATTTCTACCTTCGAAATGAAAAACAGCAATGGCGTTCGGAGAATCATGGTTTCACCAGATTCAATGATGAAAACAAGGCAGTTAATGGCCCAAAATGGCTCTAATGCCATACTCATTTCGAAAGTGGCTCTGAAAGATATCTTCAACAGATTGAAGAACAAAAAGTCCACCGGAATAGACGGAACACCGAATATTGTGTTGCGTCATCTCCCCGAAGAGGCGGTAGAAATTTACATAATCCTGTTCAACAATGCTCTGAGTAATGCATCTTACCCAGAGCATTGAAAGACGGCGGTAGTGCAACCCATCCCCAAAAGGGATAAAGATTCCTCGCTTCCGAAAAATCTTCGGTCGATAAATCTCCTCCCTTGCATAAACAAGGTTTTTGAAAAGATTGTAATAGTCCTGATACAGTGGAGTGAGGACAAATAAATAACACCAAATAATCAATTTTGATTAAGGGCGGGGTGTGATACTGTACATGCCGCGTCAAAATTGGTTTCGGATATACAATAGAACAGGAACAAGACGCAGTGCACCGGGGCCTGCCTTGTTGACTTGAAAAAGGCATTCGACACCGACTGGTTAGAAGGGGTATTCCTTAAGTTGACGAGGTTGGCTATAAGCAAAAAAGTACTTTACACGATTTATAATATGGTGACAGGTAAAAAGTTTGTTATCAAGAGTGGCAACAAGGTTTCTACTAATGTCTTTTACATTAAAAATGGGCTCCAGCAGGGTGCAGTAAACACACCAATTCTTTTCACTGTTTTTACCGGTGAATTAATTGGCTCCGTGCAGTATCTGATCGCGTACGCTGACGGTTGGATCGCCTAAAGGACGGTGCCGAAGATTGAGGTAATTAATATCCTCTTGCAGCGTGACTTCAAAAAAATCCAGCGATTTTGTGACGACTGGAAGCTGAGAATCAACAATCTGATATTCGGAGCCTACTACCCAAACGATGCATATCACGAGAGCGCACGTCGAAGTGGATTCATTCCACCGGATGCGGAAGGATGTCCACTTCTCTACCATGTCGTGAGACCGACGTAGGACAAGCGGCTGCTCTACGAGAGCAACGTAGAAACCGCAAATCCGGGTGATCTTCGGTTCAGCATATCCATCCCTATTCGCGACGTTAAAGATCGGGAAAGGGTGGTTTTCTTGTGGCTAGAGCCAAATCTGGTGAGCCAGCTGCCGCCAGGTTTAGGTTTAGGATTAGGTTAAGGTAAAAATTGAAAGTAGTTGCTAAGTTTTTAAAAAAAAGTTTTCTTAGTATTAAGTAAATATATATATATGTAAGTCAAAATTAATAATTTACAATTGAAAAAAAAAAAAAAACAAAAAGCGGAAAAGCAATTATAAAATAAGAATAGGTTAACTTAGAGTGCCCGCATAGGGCCAGTAAGATAGTTTTGTAAGAAAAATAGTATATGTAACTAATTAAGTATTTTATATCTAGGCTTAAGAAAATGAAATGATTGAATATAAAAATACACTTTAAACAAAACAAAATAGAGCACCAGTGTTGTGACTGGTAATCCCGGGTTCAAATCCCGTGGGGGAAAATAAAATAATTTTTTTAAATTAAACAAAGACGCTTAAGTGTGAGCGAGAACATGGAGAGTGAAGAGCAACCCGAGCTCAGCAAATCGGGTGATTTTAAGACACCGGTGTCTGGGGCGTCAGTCCATCTTACAAGTGACGGTAGTATCCGCCTGGCTAGTCCCACTAGCCAAAATACAGAGGTGAAGAAGAGGAGAAAAAGACTGCAGCCGCAGCCCGTTCAAAACAAGCGTCGGACAACAACAGTGACGTCAGACGAAGAGGTGGTAGCACCGAACAAAGGCGGAACGGTGGCGGCTAAAAAAACCCCGCTAAAGAAAACAACAACAGCAATATCGGAGATCGACATTGATGTCCTTTAAAGTGAATCAGGGCTCAACGAATGCCGATTCTCCTACAAAGGTCGGACGCTGATGATGAGGAGGAGGAATTCAAGGAGAAGGAAGCAAAGCTCGAGAGACTTGAAGAGGAAAGAGCAAAATTAAACGCTCACATCAAGTTTCTCTACGATCAGACTACAGCTAGAAAGGCTGCTAAAGAGGCAGCAAAAGAAAAAGAGCAGCTAAGCGAAATTCTTACGCTGCAGCAAAAGAAGAAACAGGAGAAGGAAAACCTGCAAAAACCTCAAAGTTCGCTGCCTTCTACATCAAAGACAGCAACGTCTGCAGACTGCTCAACATGAGTACAAGCTGTAGCAATAAAAACAGACGCAGCAACAGCAAAAACAGAAGGCACAACAACCTTAACTACCGGAAAAGCAGCAGCAACAGAAACACCAGCAAACGTCGCAGGAAAAACAACAACAGCCACAGTTGCAGAAACATCAGCGACCTCAGCTGAAGCAACTGACGCAGAAACAACAAAAGCAACAGGAACAGCATCAGCCACAACAACATCAAGAGAAACAGGAGCAACAGCGGCAGAAGCCTAAAGTACGCTGCCCACCTATCCATGTCTTTGGCATGGGTACCGACGAGTTGCAGATATTATGTGAATTGGCCCTAGACAATACGACTTTTTATATAAAATATAAAACACCCACAACTCATACCGTCCATTGCCTTACTGGCTTTAGATTTTTCAAAGTAAAGTTAGCGGCGCGAACCCCAAGAGTAGACAGGCCACAGACCATGCTCCTCAAAGGCAATACCTCAACTGACCCGAAGGCTCAGCGAGAACGAAGAAAAAGGCACTTCTCTTCTTTTTATTAAAGGTAACCCATAGCAACAAAATTGACAGCCTACTAAAAATTCGTTTCGTAGGCGGTCTGAGTGTAAGCTGGGAAAAATTTAACAAGTCTGATTACGCACTCCAATGTGCGAGGTGCAGGCTGGGGCACGTCGCGGAGAACTGTAATATGGAGTTCCGCTGCACACGATGCACCTTCAGCCACAACAAAGGGGAATGCCCTTTAGGGGCGGAAGAAGTCGAGGATAAGGCGTTCCTCAAATGTGTACTCTGCGGAGGAAATGGACATCCTGCAACTTATTTAGGGTGTCCACGAATCAAAGAGCTCCGTCAGAGAGTAAAGGATGTATGTAATGTCTTCCATCCAATTGAAGCGCAGATGATTGCCTTGCAGAAACAGATGGTCGAACTACAGACCAGTTTCCTAACGCAGACGGCTAGAGTAGATTTCCTCTTCTCTCAGCTGCATGCGAACCAATTCGCACAGATATAATGGGCTCACGTGAGGTAAGAACCCTTAAGAACCTAGCGGTGAATGTAAATTCGCTGATAAAGATCAAACGAAAACTAACGCTCTCTTATTTGTTGGAAACCCACAATCCTGATGATGGTTAGCGAACCTCAGGTACAAAAATTACTATATAATTACTATATAATTAGAAGAGATCGACCCCAATCCACTCGAGGGGGTCGCTCTCTTGATAAAAAATAACATTTATGATAAGGTTGTGTATAGCAGTGATGTACGTAGATTAAGTGTCCTAGAAGAAGCGGTCGCACGCATCTATCTCCAAGGTGGAAAGAAGTTGTTTGTAATTGCTGCCTATGCATCAGAACCTCAAAATCCTAACTTTCTTTCGGAGCTCGAAGCTCTCTTATCTAGCCTCCGCTTAAATTCGGAAGAAAATTACTACATTTTAGCCAGAGATTTGGATATGGTGAATGGGGTAATACTGCTCCGAATAAGAGAGGAAGCGCCCTCTTAGAATGGAAGGAGCAGAACAATATCGAGTTCAGGCTAGATCTGCTTGCCACTGATACACCATCCTTTCCTAGAAGCGGGTCCTATCTGGATGTGATGATAATACACTGACGACTTTACTAAATGTGGATCGACACACGAGGAACTGTTTAACTACGGCCGAGTACGACAGTAACCACTGTGGTCTCGCCGCGGTAATATAGCTCTCCAATAAGCTGGAGGAACTGGAGGAATATACCCAAACGCATCCTTATAATTACAATAAGGCGCGCTGGCCACGTTTCTCTACAACCTTAGCCAGAGAAATAAGTTCGAGTGTGATCAATCCTCCTACGAACAGAAACCTAATGAACGAAGACGTTGACGGATACCTCAGACAAATGGACGAAGCCATTAAACGAACAATGAACTCCCGAAAATAGTACGAACCGATTATGGAGACATTTACCGGAATACTACAATTGATGTATTTCACTTGCAAAAAAGTATACTCCTGTCAAGACTTAAACTCTTGCACAGGCGGTTTAGGAACCCACAGAGTACAGAAAATCACTCTCTGAAGTCTCAGATAAAAGTACTAGAACAGTTAATCAAACATAATTACAGACTAGCTGTAAGCTGTATTGGGACAATATGATTCGGGCTTGTCCCCGCAAGTTAATAAGAGGAAAGACGATAATGACATCCAACTTTTAGATAGATAGATAGATAGATACTTTTATTGTACATAGATTGATACAGAGTTTACAATAATAAATCACAGCTTGCACAGAGATATGATAATTTACTATCTTACTACTGAAAATAGAATCACTTAATTTCAACGTGCAATTTTTATTTATATAAGTGTAGAAATGTCAGAGGAAAACCTATGAGTGAAAACCTCTATATGACAATTAAAAAAAAAAAATTAAAAAAGAAAAAAAGTTTAACATATATGATATATATATAAGCAGCGCGTATTTCACAAAAAGGTGTGTGTAAAGTAATATCAAACAATATGAGACAAAGAGTGATGATATATATGTAATAATGATATCATTGATTACATACAACGGAAGAACAGATATAAATAACAAATAAATAAATAAAGAGTTTAATAAATAAATAAATAAGTAAATCAGAAAATAAATGAAAAAAATAATAAATGAATAAACATATAAATAACTAAATAAATAAAAATTGTGCAGATAAATAAATAAATAAATAAATAAGCAGAGCAACCTTAAACAATATCAATTTGTTTTGACGATTAAGCACAGAGTTCCGATTTATTAAGGGGTATAGCATTTTTATGGCAATATTCACTTTACTTAATGTGTTTTGTATGTGTGTACAGAAGGTTAATTTCGGGTCCAAGTACACCCCAAGGTACTTAACGGAATTAGTCCATGGTATATCACAGGTGTTAATTTTTAGATTGGCTGAAGGAAAATGACAAGACGATCTTTTTCTGGTAAAAAAGATTGATTGACATTTCTCAGTATTAATTTTGATTTTCCAATGCTTAAAGTATTCATAAAAGGTATGAACTCCATTTTGTAAGTTGCTTGTAATGACAAAGGCATTGGTATGAACCGTATACAAGGCCAAGTCGTCAGCATATAGAGCTACTTTACCGTTTGGGATCACAGGAATATCACAGGTAAAAATGTTAAATAAAGTTGGTGCTAACACAGACCCTTGCGAGACTCCAGCAGGCACAACTTTAAGGAATGAAGTGACGCCATTGAGTGAAACAACGAATTTTCTGTCTGTTAGATAGTTTTGGATTATCTTAGCTAAGTATGCAGGACAACCATACTTTATAAGCTTGTAAATTAGAGCATTGTGCCAGGCAGAATCGAAGGCTTTTTCCACGTCTAATAGTACTAGACCTGTTGATTTCTCATTTAAGCTCTTTTTAATTTCTAAACAAATTCTTAAGACTTGGTGAGAGGTGTTGTGCCCCTCGCGAAAACCGAATTGTTCTTGTGGGATAAGTTGACTATTTTTCAGGAATATCTCCAACTTCATTTTAATAAGCTTTTACAAAATTTTGCTGCATCCGTTGGGTAGACTTATGGGTTTGTAGCTATGTGCATTGCTAGGATCCTTACCAGATTTAAGTATAGGAATAACTTTTGCTGTTTTCCATTTTTTGTGAAAATAATTAAGTTTAAAACAAGCATTATAAATAAACTGGAGGAACTTTATTGCGCGTAAAGGCAGATTTTTTATAGTTATATTATTAATACCATCAAGACCAGGTGATTTTTATAATTTTAGCAATGAGATGACAAATTCAACGTCGTTATAGGTGACTAAGTCTTCGGGTGGAAACAACGGACTTTGATTAAAAGATAATATTTCGGAATCAATTTCAAATTCCATTCTTGAAACCATATCATGAGACACAAGGTGATTTTTTAGGAAAACATCAGATAATAACTGCGGTTTGCCTTCACCATCTGTGACTATTGAATTGTCAGTAACAAAACTTGGAATCTGTTTGTGTTTTTTTTCTAAATAGTTTACATATATTCCAAAATGGCTTGGTGTTAGTTTCCAGTGTTATAAGTTTTCTGTTCCAGTTATTGTTTTTGAGCTCAATAATTCTTGTGCGAATAAGACGTGTTAGAGAATTCATGTCTAAAAAATCACTATACAAGCGGTACCTTAGCCATTTGCGTCTGAAAAAGTTTCTGGTTTTAATTAAATGTAGAATTGTACGTGGAAGAATAACAGATCTGGTGCATTCTGATTTCTTTGGGACTGCAACTTGTATACTATCTCTAATTTTGGACTCAAAAAAACTAATTGAATTGTCAATTTGTTCGCAATTGACAATAAATTCCAAATTAGTCCTACTATTCTTAAGAGCGGACGAGAGGTGATAACGGAATACATCCCAATTCGCTTTACTAAAATCTAGATATTGCACGTTATGACTTCTTGGACTAGAGAGAATATCACAGGTAACTGGAAGGTGGTCAGAACTTAATGCGTTGATGACGACAGGTGCAGTTAGTACATTAGGAATGTTAGTAAGATAAAAGTCTAGTGTGGAAGGCGTAAATCTATGAGCGGAAGGAATGTAGGTTGGACTAGGTGGGTAGAGGATAGCGATATTGTGTGAAGCTAATAGATTTTCCAAGACGTTACCCCATGAGTTGGCTCTTGCACAGCCCCAACTGCGATGCCTGCAGTTTAGGTCTCCTCCAATGACAAAATTATCTGTACTTATCAATCGTCTTAAGTCGTTTTTCAAACATTGAGCATTAGATGATCCTCCAGGAAAATAAACAGAAAAGATTTTCAACTTAAACTCATTTTCAAATTTCACTTCAATGCCAACGTTCTCTATGACACATGTATTCACTCTAGGAAGTAAGGCGTGAACAATACGTTTTTTAACTAAGAAGGCAACTCCTCCACCATAATTATTAATTCGATCAAGTCTATAACAAACATAATTATACGCACGACATGAAAACTTTACTTTGTTACTGAGCGTAGTTTCTGACAAGAAACACACATCAACATTTATACTTGAAATTAAGTTAAAGAATTCGATGCACTTGTTACGAATGCCTCTTGCATTTCAACATAAGAGCTTAATTTTATCCTGAGTGTTATTGGACATTGGAATAGAGATATTTACTCTCAAGCTGTGCTATTACATTAAATTGCTCGAATTTAGTTTTACATTGTCCAAGTTTGGTGATCATTTCCATTGTGAGGGAAGTAAGTAATGACATCCAACGTGTTCGACTTAACAGAACGACGGATAATGCGAATCTACTGACAATAGTTGGGATCTATTTAGATAGGGCAGTGCTTGACAACGACTTTTTCGTAGTCGAGGACCCCTAGGAGAAGATGAGAGCAATTGGTGCTGTTTTCCAGAGAGTGTATACGGTCAACGAGACTCGTAGTCCAAATCACGACATTGAAAACAGAGCCTTGCTAAACCATATCTGTCTTCGCAATAAGGTTAGTCAATGGCAGTCCGAGAACTATAGTTTTACTAGGTTCAGTGACGGTCTTCCGGCAAATAATGTCGTCGCCGATGGTGGAAACAGCTTTATTCTTATTTCGAAAGATGAACTCCAAGTTATCCTAAACTTACTAAAGAAGAAGAAGTCAATGGGAATAGATGGGATACCAAATGTTGATCTGCTGCATCTACCCTCTGAGGTGGTGGACGTATACGCATACGTATACGTAATTCAACAATGCTTTGAGTAATGCATACTATATGGCGCATTGGAAAACAGTTGTGGTACAGCCCATTCCAAAACGGGGCAAATATACCCCCATCCCAACGAATCTCCGTTCTATAAGTCTTTATCCGTGCATAAGCAAGGTATTGGAGAAGATAGTCATTAGAACTCTGAAAGAATGGGTTGAGGAAAAACAATTAATACCGGAAAACCAATTTGACTTCAGGACGGGGCGCGACCCCATCTTCCGTATCTAAATTGGTTTCCGACATTCAGTGGAATAGAAATAAAACACAGTGCACAGGGGCCTGCCTGGTGGACATGGAAAAGGCGTTCGACACCGTATGGTTAGAAGGTCTCTTCCTCAAGTTCCTTTATATGATCTACGACATGGTAACATTTACGAAGTTCGTTGTGAAAAATGACAACGAATTTTCCATCACTGTGTTCCATATAAAAAATGGGTTGTAACAAGATCTTGTTCATCTATATTCACTAGCGATCTTATAGGTTCTATGATTAACATAATAGCATTTGCCGATGATCTTAAAGCCCGAAGGTAGAAGAAATAAACGGTTTGTTGCAGAGTGACTTCTATGCGATTCAACAATTTTGAGACGACTGGAAGCTGAAAATCAACTACCAGAAGAGTGAAACTATCCCTTTCAGAACCCCGTGGTCCAGAGCCTCAGGGGACACGAAAATGAACTGGCGCAAGTTCAACATAGTTTACTCACTGGTGTGTCTATGTAGACACAGCTCTTACCAGGATTAGAATGCCTTCGCTATGGGAAGACGGCTGTTCTACAGCAGTCAACTTGACACCAGGGTAAAGGTAATCCGCTACATGGCCCTTATCCGGCCAGTCATGGTATATGGTTGCCCTGTGTGGTTCAACGTGAGTTCTTCCCAGATGGAAAAGATGAGAGTGTTCAAGAGGCGGTACCCACGGGCCTGTCTTCGATTATATCGAACACCAGAATCCCAATACAAGAAATTCTACCCCAACGAGGTCCTGTATAACTAGACAATGTGTTATTATTGAGTTGATTCGGAGTCATACTGCTCGAGGCATAACTTTAACTAACAGCTTGATCTTTATGGCTTACTACCCCAATGACATGTACCATGAAAGGGTGCGTCTTAACGTCTTCATTCCACCTGAAGTTTTCCTCTATTTGGACACTATAGACCTGACACAAGATAAGGAAGGCTGCCCTATCATATTGCATGCCGTACGCCGAACAGTAGAAAGGCGACTTCAATATGAGCCGGATGTCGCTCGCAGCCACGAGGAACTCCTACGGTTCAGTAGAGCGGTTTCTGCCCGCGACAGAGCAGTCTCTGCAAAGGACGACTTTTTTACTGGTGGTTACACCAGAATCAGCTTTCGATGCCACTAACTTCTTAAAGCAAAAGACATGATAGTTGATTCACTAGAGTCAACTCACATAGGTTAAGGAAATTTGAAGACATTTTACAAAAACAAAAAAAAAAGCAAAAAATATTAAAAATATAAAAAGAAAAACAAAAAAATACAAAATAAAAACAATAAAAAACAAAAACTAAAAAAGGACCACCATATGTTAAGCATATAAATAACACATACGCCCTGGTGGATGCGTCCGTATAGTTTTACGGGCATAGTTAAGCTTAATATACATAGTTAAATAGAGTTAAGTTTTAGGCTTATTTAATTGTATATAGTTATAAGTTTAGGTTTAGTTAGATTACATAGTTACGTAAGTTATAATTTTTTTAGAGAAAATTAAAAGAAATGTATATAGATTTAAGCACTAAATTGAAATATATAATAAGCCGAAAGCCACACATCAGAAACCTAGATTAGCTCAGAGTACTCGTTATGAGTTTTGTCTAGCAGGTTAGAAAATAGATGAATAAGAATAAAAATAAAAATGCATTGAAAAAAACAGAGGAAGATAAAAGATATAGACTACAACCAGTTTTATAAAACTTATTTATACAATGCAAATAATATTAAAATATATCAGGAAATTGCGACGTCAAACAAGTCGGAAACAAAAACGCAAAAGTATACAAAAAATTCTCATTACTGTCGCACCGTACATACATATATCTATATATATATATATATATATAGATATGTATATATATGTATATATATATATATATAATTAAAATTAAGATATTTGAATTTACTTTTCAGAGTTTTTTGTAAAAAGAAAAATTACAAAAAGTCCATTAACCGTATTTCTTCAATTTATATATCTTTGTCATAACGTACTATTAAATTATGTATTTTATTATTTATATTACATAATTGTAAATAAAAAGAAAAACAAACAAAAGAAGGAAAGTGTGTCAACAATTCATTTCTATGTGTATGGAAGATTTTGTTTCTTTAGGTAGGAAATGCAGTCTCTTCTTGGTGTTTTCACTGTTAATATTAAGGAGCTATCTGTGTTACTAACTACTGCTGAGCTAGTGGGAGAGGCGTTAGGAATTTAATTTTTGATACATATTTAACCTTTTCAATAAAAAAAAAAAATATTATCAGACATAATTGGGATGTATACCCGTATACCCAGGTATACCCGTATGAAGCGGCAAGATACAAATGTCTCGATAGGGAATATTTGTCGTGAACGAGCCCTTATTTATTTTTGTTTGTTTGCTATGACATTTGTGAAAAATATTTAGTATACATCAAGTCATTGAACAGACAACATCATATTTTTTCATCGTGTTAAAAAGGTGAAATTTTGTACCAGAAAGTGATGATTTGCGGAAAGCATTAATTTCTCGTTTTCATTTGAAGAAAAGTGCTGCAGAGTCACATCGAATGCTTGTCGAGGCATATGGTGATCATGGTCTATCAGAAGCAACATGCAAAAGATGGTTTCAACGGTTTAGAAATAGTGATTTTGATGTGAGAAATGAAGAACGTGGAAGACCACCAAAAAAAGTTTGAAGACTCCGAATTGCAAACGATATTGGATGGAGATGACACTTTGAGTCAAAAGCAAATGGCAGCAATGTTAAATGTTACACAACAAACAATTTCTGACCGTTTAAAAGCTATGGAAAAGATCCATAAGTGTAGTGGGTTCCACATGAATTGATTGAAAGACGGATGGAAAACCGAAAAAACACTTGTGAAATTTTGCTTCAAAGGCACGAAAGAAAATCGGTTTTGCATCGGATTGTTACTGGCAATGAAAAATGGATTTATTTTAAGAATCCTAAAAATCATGGGTTAATCTGGGACAACCATCAACATCGACTGCAAAACCAGATCGATTCGGCAAGAAGACAATGCTGTGTGTTTGGTGGGACCAGAAAGGTGTGCTGTACCACGAGCTCCTACAACCTGGTGAAAGCGTTAATACTGATCGCTACCGACAACAAATGATCAATTTGAACCATGCATTGATCGAGAAACGACCAGAATGGGCCAGAAAAAACGGCAAGGTAGTTTTGCTCCATGACAATGCACCTGCACACAAAGCAAAACCGGTTCAGGATACAATCAAAACACTTGGCTGGGAGCAGTTACCCCACCCGCCGTATTCACCAGACTTGGCGTCTGGCGACTACCATTTGTTTTCATCGATGGGACACGCATCGGCTGAGCAGCACTTTGATTCCTACGAGGAGGTCGAAAATTGGGTGTCTGAATGGTTTGCTTTAAAATTGGCGTGGTATTGCCAGAAAGGTGGTCAAAATGTGTAGAAAACAATGGCCAATACTTTGAAGAAAATGCTTTTACTTTCCCATTAATAAGTAGTGTTTTATTTTCAAAAAGAAAAAAAATTCATACTAGTATACCTGGTATATCTCAATATATGGGTAGGAGATAATTTCCGTAGACCTTTCTACAGTAATTTCTTATTAGCCTTACTTAACTTTTCCAGAAGATGCACACTTTTGTAGGAAGAAATGCAATTTCTAAATACTTCAGAATCCTGTTTGGGCCTAAGAATGCTGTATTTCATTCATTGACACTCTATTTCGCGAACTTGTTGATTCTATTGCTAATTTAGATGAACGAATTATTCTTACAAATTGTGTTAAAGAATATTACACAGTAAAATCTCCGGCCTCAGTAAATGCAAATTTTGCTGCACCGGAGTAGAGAACTAAGTGTATGCGTTACGCCTGCTGAAATGTCGTTAAGTGATTCAAACATCGCCTCATTGTATGCTTCTTTTTTCCTTAAGTGTCAATAATTATTTTGCATGCATGTTTAGTTTTTCTATATTGCTTTTGTACATACTAGACAAAAATACGTAAACCTATCTGGAGATTTCAATTCTGACCTATCTGGAGATTTTAATTCTGACATCTTACTGACTTTTTACAGTGGCTCAAAGCTGAACTAGGATTTTTTTTTATTTCTGCCTTTCGGTTTTTTTTTTATTTTCCCTACGGTTTTTTGATCGTCTTAATTTGAATTTCCACTTATGAAAACTTTATAAATACAATAAAATATAAATAAGTATAAATAAAAGATTTAATATTAAGTCTAAAATCTATTCTAAGACTTATTTTGCTCTAGAACATTTCTATGTTTATATCTACCTAACACTTTACATTGAACCTAACAATGTCCATAACATTCAACAGACACATGCGCCATTACGTATATGTTATTTACGAGGTATGTTCAAAAAAATATTTATTCATCAATATCTATTTTGCTCTATCAAAGTAGTCCCCTCAAGTACGATACACTTGTGCCGTTTTTCCAACCCCTAGAAGCAGTATATAAGTTAAACTAAATGATTTTTAGTTTTTAAAAAAAATTGTTTTTTATTTATTTTAGAGGTTCATCCTCTCAGCTCGAGTGCACAAAATAGACTGACTTAAAACTAATCTAATAGCTATGTCTCTAACCCCAATGTGTTGCTGGCTCCGATATTTCTTTTCGCAGCGTCAGTGAATTTGATCCAGCATCAAGTGGTTCAAGTGGCTGTTGCAAGGGACCTCGCTTAGGATCATTTCTTAGAAGTGGTTTATTTACATCATGTGGCATTTGGTGACGGCAAGTGGTTTGTTTACATCATGTGGGTGGTCGTTTGGTGGTCTCTGCATCTTCGATGTATTTCACGTTAACTCCTCCGCCCTTAAAAATCGAACGTCCCGGTTCGATCAAACCGTTCGAAGATGCTGACAAAGGTCATCAACTCCAATTGTCTTAGGTGCAGGGACAGGTTTATTTGTACTCGGTTCCATGGTTATGTCCTCTGTCGTTGCTTCTTTATCGTCATTTTTCGAAGCTTCTTTACATTTTCGAATGGCGTATTGGATTGGCTTCTTGAATATGAGACATATTATTATCATTAAAATCAATGCTGACAATGACAGTATTGCAGCAGATTTCTTGTCATCAGCAGATTTTAGTTCCTCAATGTATTTTGTGTTCTTCATCTCTATTTCTTTGAACATCTCTAAAGATAGCAATTCTTCCACCTGAGATTTTTTCGCTGGTGGTTGCAAGACGGCTGGAAGTGGGTTGTATTTTGTGATCTCTGCTTCTTGGAAGACGTACTGGTAAGCTTTGACTGTGGCGTTATGAAATTGTATCAAATATGTTCCATTCAGGAGTATTTCACGTTCATCAATGTAGATGTTGTCACGAAATTGATTTAATAATACGATTCCAGGTGCAATTTCTTCCACTACGGGGATATGTTGGTTGTTTATCTCCTTACACATATGGGGTTTGCTAATTATTAAATTGCTTATACAATTATCGTTACTTATATCTACTATATCGTTACGTTTACACATTGTTAAATTGTTTAGAGCCTTACATTTCTTATTTATACCAAATAGTTTATTTCCGCATTTCAAGATTTCTGGATAGTTTACTTTCACAATTTTGTCTTCTTTTTTGATAGCTCTAATTATCATTGTTTTACAACTTGATTCATCACTAGTAGGTAAACTTAAAATGTATAACAAACTTTTATTACTTACAGCTATTTTTATATCAGAAAATTCAATTGCCTCTATTACAGTGCTATAAGGCATGTTTTCTGCCTTTATTATTTTCTTAATCGGTTCTACCTCATAATTTGACAATATATATGTGTTAACTATGCCAGCTTTTGCCCATTGCATAGCATACTCTATATTTGTTACTTCATCTTGAAGTATTTCTAATTTAAATTTTATTTCCAACATCAGTTCTGTGTTTAATTTTTTATCTGCTTGAAATATCTTTAAAATTTTGTTTGTCACATTGCTTAGGTCATTTATTCTTGTTGATATTAAATTATTGACTATTCTCTGCTGGTTATTATTTTCTAAAACATCGTTAAGTTTGGCCTTTAATATTTTAAAGTCGTGCTTGTCCGGTGTTCCGGCGACCCATTTCCAGGCAGTGCCGAGGAAATCCAATGATCTTTTGGTTTTAAATTTGGGAACAAGTCGATTAATTTGACGCTGTATTATTTTTAGTTGATTGCATAAAATGGAAAGGATTGGGTTATCGATACCTTCCAAGTTAAGTATTAAATGATTTATTTCATTCAGCGCTTGCTGATATTCCATGACATCGATGACGTGGACTAACTTGAAAACACCAGTTTGTATCCTTGCGCTTCCGGTATCAATTGTAATAAGTTGGGAATTGGAAAAGTCGATTATTTTTACATCGCAGAAAACTATGGGAATGACCCATAACCTGAGAGAAGAAAAATTAATTTCGAATTAACGATTTATGAATTTCCCTGCCTGATTTTGTTAAAATGGTAGTTGTTTTGTTCTGAGAGACTATTTCTTTTTTATAGCGGCGATTCAATTTTGTTCCTATTCTTTTGTTTTGTTTAACAAATATGATTTGTCCAGGGAAGAAATCTTTAATATTTTCCCTCGATTTGTTATGATAATCGAGATCAGCATTTTGTTTGCGTTGTAGATTCCTGATGTTCTCTTTACGGTCTGTTTCAAGTAATTCGGGATTCGAAGCTACTCTACGACCAAAAAACACTTCTATTGGTTTACTGTTTGTGGTTGAATGAACAGAACAGTTATATTCGTACACTGCACGCTCTAAAAGTTCCGTGAAGGATCGATGCAAACTTTCGGTTTTTAAACATCTCATTATTTCAACCAACGTTGAGTGAAAACGCTCTATTTGACCATTAACACTGCTGCAATATGGGGGAGTTGTAAAAACATTAATTTTAAGTTCATCCTTTATCATGAACAAAATAGATACTGAATTAAACGATTTTTCATTGTCCATGACTATATTTTTGGGTAAGCTGTAAAAGAATAGTATATCTCTTAAGGGTTGCCGTACATCTTCTGCAGCTTTAGATTTAAGGACCCTAGCCTGTGCATACTTTGAGAACTTGTCTATGGCCGTTAAAATAAGGTAATTTTCTGTTGAAAAAATGTCAATGTGGACAATCTGTCCAGGATATTGTGGAATTGGAGTTGCCTGAAGTTTGGGCTTACTGGGGTGCCTATCGTACTTATTCTCTTGGCATACTGCGCATTTCTTTATTATTTTTTTAATTTTTGTAGCCATGGCAGGAAAATAAAATTTTTCTAAAATTTGCGTTTTGTTTTCGCGCTCGTTTCGGTGAGCTCGCTTGTGAGTCCGAATAATTATTTCTTCCTGTTCCGTTGCGTCCGTCACATCCTGTACTAGAACTTGTGTAAATCTAATTTTGTAATTACTAAAGTGAAGTGGATAAATATTTTGTATCATGCCCATAATGTGTTCTTCGGTCATTATGCAATTTATGACTGAGGGATTTAAAATTTTCTTTAAAATGTTTTTTAAATTATCTTCATTGTAAGTTCGTTCTGTAATCACGTGTCTGTGGTAGGTAGGAAAAATTATCTGAAAAGTCTGACTGGGTGTTTCACCTATATGTAGGAAAATTTGGTTCTTGAAGACATTAATAGGTACCTCGATACTATTTATAAGATTATGTGCTGAACTTTGATCGCTATGTTCGGTTGTGGTTAAGGTATTGACGTCAGAAGTTTTTGGTGGTCTGGAAAGTGCATCGGCAACTGCATTAGTTCTTCCTGGTTTATACGACAATTGATAGTTATACTCTTCAAGTATAGCTTTCCATCTCTTCATTTTGCTGTTATTGTTTTTGTTACTTAAGGCAAAAGTAAGAGGTTGGTGGTCGGTGAAAATTCTAACTTTAGCAGTTCCATAAAGGTAATTTCGTAGCGAACCTAATGCCCAAACAATGGCCAACACCTCTTTCTCATTGGCAGCGTAATTTTCTTCAGCTTTACTAAGGGTTCGGGAGATAAAAGTTATTGGCTTGTTATCCTGTTCAAGTACAGCGCCTAATGCATAGTTTGATGCATCTGTAGTAAGGTCAAAAGGTTTATTGTAATCTGGATATGACAAAATTACATCTTCAGATACCAAAGAGTTTTTTAGTTTGTGAAATGATTCTAAAGCTTCTGGATTCATTTCTATTGCTATTTTAGCAGATTTGTTTTTGGATACACGGCCGTCTTCTCCTCTCAATAAAGATGTTAGTGGCTTTGCAATTTTTGCATAGTCCTTGACAAAACGACGGTAATATCCGGACAAACCAAGAAAAGATCTGAGTTCCTTAAGTGTTTTTGGAATAGGAAAATTTGTGATTGTTTCGACCTTAGCTGGGTTACTTTTGATTCCTTCAGATGAAACTACGAAACCAAGAAATTCTACTTGCGATTGGAAAAAGTGACATTTATCCAGTTGAATCTTCATATTTGCCTTATTGAGTGTGTCAAAAATTTTTTTGAGATGTTGTGCATGTCGAACTTCGTCCTCACTATATACGATTATATCATCGATATAAATATCGCAGATTTTTCCGATGTATTCTCGCAAAATATCGTCGACTGTTCGTTGGAGGATGGGGGGACCATTTTTTAAACCGAATGGCAACCGTAAAAATTCGTATTTACCGTTATTAATTGAGAAGGCAGTTTTCTCAATATCAGATTCCTTCAATGGGATCTGATGGAAGCCACTTTTTAAGTCGAGTACGGAAAAAACTTTATTTTTTCCTAAATGAGTTAAAACTTCAGATATCTCAGGAATTGGGTATCGATCGGGAATCGTTACCGAATTAAGCTTCCTATAATCTATAACCATCCTGTATTGCTTAGCTCCCGTGGAATCCGGTTTCTTTGTAACAATCCACACTGGGGAGTTATATGGAGACCGTGAAGGTCTAATGATACCATCATCCAGAAGTTTCTTTACTTGTTTCTCAACTTCTGCTTTTAACGACATTGGAAACGGATAAAGGCGTGTATAAACTGGTTCATCAGTTGTGGTTCTAATTTCAGCTTGAACTTTAGTGGTGTATGTAAGTTTGTCTTAGGGTTCGGAAAATAAATTCGCGTGTTTATTAATTATGGACTCTAGAACGTTTTTCTGTTGGTCACTAAGATGATCAGTTTTAATTGTAATCGGGTTAACCGTTTCAGATCTTTGTTGTTTTATTTTAATTCGTGTTTTGCCGAGTATTTTCATAAAACCATCTTTGGAGTGAATGACAGCTGATAAGTCCTTCAAACTGTTACTTCCTAAGATGCCATGAAACGTGGTAAGGGTAGGTAAAATGAAAAATTTTAAATTTACTTCTTTTAGGCCAAATAAATTAATGAAAGTATGGTGACTGACCTTTACATCGCCAGCTATGGATTTTGCAAAAAATGGCTTTTGATTCAAGATTGGGTTTTTTACTAGATCTGGTTTTACGTAATTCTGGCTGGAACCAGTGTCAATTAAAAATTTTAAAATTTCACCGTTTACCGTTTTGCATTCAAAATATGGTAACGATGAATCGTTTAACCTAAAAAATGAATGTCAGTGTTATCTAAGGTATGTTCTTCCGAATGTTGATCGTGAAGATCTAAGGAGTGCATTTCATTAGCAAGTTTAAGATATTCCTGTTCAGAACTGTTTTGTTCCGGTATTGATGAGTAATTTCCTGGGTTTTCGGTATTTGGTTCAATGAAGTAATTGGGCTGTTTATAATGTAGAGTAGTTCGATTAGGTGTACTAGGTTTCGGGGCATTCCAATAACTCTGTCGGTTTGCTGTGTTGACGTTTCTAATCTGGTTACTTTGACCAAGAGTTAAAGGTTCGCTCTTGATGGCGGCTTGATTACGGAATGGTCTAGGATTCTGAAATCGATTTTGCGGCACGTTATTTGTATACTGTTGGGGTCTTAAGTTATTCGACTGATAACTAAACCTTGGGACACGTTGTATAGGGTTATTGTAACTTGGATAATTTGTGTAAGATGGATAGTTTGGATCTCTATTAAACAATGTCTGAGGTTTCTTAGGTAATGAAGGGTTTTGTTGACGAGGGGAGAAATGCAGTTCTTATGGAAACCCCGTTCATTGTTCTGTATAATATTTGAACGGAAGTGTTGGTTTTCATATTTTTGGCAAAGATAAAGAGCTTGGGGTAAGTCTACAGGTTCCTTCATACATAGAAGGTCAGAAAGGGGACCTTTGACTCCTCTAATGAATGTTTCTAGAGCTTTGTCTCTGTATGTTTTAGTTAAAAGTTGTTTGCACTCAAGACCAATTTCCATACATGAAATTTTATTGATGATTAATGTCAGCTGAGCATTTACTGCTTGGAAAAATTGATGAATGCTGCGGTTCGATTGCACAAGACTCACCATTTGGTATTCTAGTGTTGCGATATCCCTTTTATCAGCATAGTGCATTGTTAAGCAATGCGAAATACTATCCCAATTTAAAGGAGTGTTGTAGGCTTCTAGTGCAGCATCTGCTTTAGTACATTGGTGTTCCTTCAAAATTTTCATAAATTTAAGTACGCGGTCTACACTCTTTTTCCAAGAAGAGAACTCACTAGCATCACCCGAGAACTCGCGTAGGCTTCTTACGATGTCTGGAATCTTTTCTAGTCCATCTAAATTGGTCTGATACTGGGGAAGGATTGTTTGGTCTGTGCCAAAAAAATGTCTATCTTCAGGATTTATAATATCTTGGACTAGTTTTTTACCCTGTTCTTGTAAGACACGGCTTACAATGGATGTAATAAGAGCATTGAGTTCTGGTGTCGACCGAATCTCTTGAGTTTCAGTTTGGATTCCTGGATTTTGGCTCGTTGAGCCATGGGGAGTATTGATTTGTGGATTTTCGAGGTCGTCGGTTTCGTCTAAACCTGCCCTCGCTCGTGTGCCTACCATGGTTTTAATTATTTTGCTATTTCTTAATATTTTGATTTAATGTTATTTAACCAATTATTTTTTTTTCTTTTTATTTTAATTGCAATTGTAATTGTGTAATTATAATTTAATTGTTAATTTTTTTGTAACGAACTTAAACTTTGATTTTTTTTTCTTTTTTATTGTTATTAACTTGTTCAAATTGTTTTTCTTATTTCTTACTAGTAATTTCTTTTAATTATTTGGATTCAATACTTCTTATATATATTTTTTCTTACTTCTTATAATTCAACTTCTTAATACTTTTACTTTCTTCCGGAATCTTTATTATTTTAATAAACTTCTTAATTTCTTACATTATTTTTCACTTAATGATCCTAAACTAACTTACATCACTATGTTGCCTAGAATCCTCATCTCGGATTCTCTCGGGTTGCGGTGGTGACGGCTAGCTTCAATCAGCTTCCTTTTTGTCCAACTGCGGTTGGATTACTCGGGGGCCCTAAGTTTTCACACACACGCGGGTTGGGACCACAGGATTTACCGTAAAAATTATATTTTATTCCACGCGGGATTATTTAACTCGGAAACTCGACTACGGGTTTTATTAGGGCTCTGTAAGTGCTTTTTTTTCCCGGCGATAACGAGATAACTTTAATCACGACTTACACGGAAGCTCGACTACGGGATTTATTAGGGCTCTATGAGCGCTTCTTTTCCCGGCTAACTTGAAATTTTCACTTTTCCTGCGGTCCCTGCTCGGGCGCCAGTTAAACTAAATGATTTTTAGTTTTTAAAAAAAATTGTTTTTTATTTATTTTAGAGGTTCATCCTCTCAGCTCGAGTGCACAAAATAGACTGACTTAAAACTAATCTAATAGCTATGTCTCTAACCCCAATGTGTTGCTGGCTCCGATATTTCTTTTCGCAGCGTCAGTGAATTTGATCCAGCATCAAGTGGTTCAAGTGGCTGTTGCAAGGGACCTCGCTTAGGATCATTTCTTAGAAGTGGTTTATTTACATCATGTGGCATTTGGTGACGGCAAGTGGTTTGTTTACGGCAAGTGGTTTGGTCGTTTGGTGGTCTCTGCATCTTCGATGTATTTCACGTTAACTTATATGCCCTTTTGGTATGCCCATGAGCTCTGTCAGTGATTCGATTAGAAATCTTGGTGGAAAGTATGCCAAAACGTATCGATAGTGTTTTACGAAAGAAGGGCAAAGTACTAAAAAAGCTCTATCGTAAAAAAGTGCAAAATTGAGTACATTGAAATTGTTTTTGTTTTTATTGTTTTTTTCTTAGAATGCGTTGTTTTCTGTGATGAATTATAAGTTGTTTTGTTTAAAATTGGATAAGAAATACGATTTTACTTTCATTTTCAATTTAAATTTTGATTTTTTATTGTTTGAACTCTTTGCATAAGTGCAAAGAGTACAAACATGTACTCATTTTTGCACCACACTGTATATGTTATATACGAGGTATGTTCAAAAAAATATTTATTCATCAATTTCTACTTTGCCCTTATCAAAGTAGTTCCCCTCAAATGGCTGAGGCATGATTACGGATTATGGCCACAAAATTACGAACATGTATACTCATGCGACATTTTTGTTCGTCAAAATTCAGTAATTTTGGGACAAAATTTCCGAAAATTGAAAAGCTTGTACCACTTGTAAACATTTTTTTAAACTAAAGTGCATTCACTGTATGCTACTGTCATCATTTCAAGTATTTTTGGGTACTTGATTCCATTTTTACACAAAATTGAATGCTCTATGCACTCTATGATCCATTCTTTTCAACACCAGGAAATTACCAAACACGCAAAACACGTCTAGGTTTTATGTCTTTCACAGACAACATTAATATACTATAGTTGAAACTATAAGCATATGTTCGAGATGAGTGTACCGACATAGCAAAACAAAAAAAAATCGGTGATCGAATGTACATAGCTCGCGAAATTTGAAAATTATTAATCTTTACTTTTAACAGACTCAAATGTTGTAGACTCAAATGCTTGCACATAACCTGTAATTGCCTGTCTAGTAAGGCGACGTTATTAAAGTTGCAACTATCGACCTCGAATTTCAGTAAAATTTTTTATAATTTATGGACGTAACTCGTTTGTATACTCGTATACTCGTATACTACTATGAAAAAGTGCATTCACAAACTTGGGGGACAAAGTTCGTAATTGCGACCAACCTGGCGGGAGTGCATGAGTCAAGTAGAGAGTACCGCGTAAATAGCCAAACCAACATCCGTTAAGTGGTGAACTAATGTATGCAGCTATGCTGCATCAACATTTGCTCCCGTGCTAAGCTGGCGGTTTATAATTCTGAATCTTATATTTTATATTTAATAATATTTTTAATATAATACAATTTAATTTATTAATTTTCAAAAGAAATGTTTTCCACCTTTAACAAATCAATACTATCTCAACAAAACTCTTTTTTATTAAAAAATTACGACTTCTAAAACTTGATAACAAAGAATATGAAGTGTTGGATACACAGGAATTTCATCTCAATCGTCAGATCCAAAAAACTACAACAGTGTGAAATTCTTGTGCAAAGCAAAAGCAATTTGGTTTTTCCAGGTAAACTGAACGACTTAATTTTCTTGTATTTTGTATATTTTTTAGTCATTCTGGTTTTGGTATTCGAAGTGTACGGACCTGATCTGCTGTGTAAAATTGTAGTCAAAAATAAAAGAATAATAAGTATCAGTAATAATAAAACTTGTGTTTTATTATACAAATATTAACAGAATTCGAACAGATTATGGGCCCAGTCCCCAATGAATTAGTTATATTATACATTTATTTACGCATGTGAAAGTGAGTGTAAAAACAGAAAAAAAATCATATTTCGTTTTGTGTTTGAAAGTGATTGTAAGATTGAGAAAGTGAAAAGAAATATTAAGCCTTTCGATGCTAGTGGCATCAGGAGCAAACATTGAAGAAATGGATAAAGTGTCACATTTATTGACACTGCCTACTTCGTATGATGGTGTAACAGCTGCCATAAAAACCCTTTCAGAAACGACTTTAACATTTGCTTTTGTAAAAAATCGTTGAAATTAATTTAAAAAATTCTAGTAAGGACACAGGTTTAAAAATATTGCAAGAGTAGAGCAAACAGTTTAAAATACAATAAGTTAAAATCGTTTAAAAACAACCCTAAATCAAAATACACTTGTCATCATTGTGAAAAAAGGACATATTAAAAGGGATTGTTATATTTTTAAGAAACGTGTAAATAAAGAAAATGATAATGAAAAACAAGCCCAAGTAGCAACGGTTCAATCGGAATCAAATTTTGCATTTATAATAAAGTGTGCTGTTATGAAAACCAGAAGTCATGTTTCCTTTTTTTTGGGACTCGGGGACATCCGAGCATATGATAAACGATGTACGAGGGGCCTTCAATATATTCTCGGTATCGGGGTGAAGCTGTGGTTATATATATAAATTGACTTATTTATCAAATAATACAATTATTTTAATGCATTCATGTAAATATAAATGTGATTATTAATTCGCGTTTTATCTCTAGTTAAACAGAATCATAATGGCAACTGAGACAAAGATAGTGAAAATTGAGCATCGCGCTGTAATTGAATTTCCCACTAAAAATTCAAAAAACTATTCATTATCAACTGTGCAAAACCGGTCAAGTTCAAGAGAGGCATTGAAGACGACCCCCAGTCCGGTGCCCCGGCTACTGCTTGTACGGGAGAAAGCATCAAAGAAGTCGAAAAACATGTTCTTGATGTTGGCCGAAAAAAGGTGAAAATGATGGCAGTAGCTTTCAACTGCTACCATTCACACCATTCTTCATGACCATCTTAACCTTTCAAAGGTCATTGCAAGGTGGGTGCCACGAATATTCATAGCGCCTCAGAAGAAAGTGAAAACCGCATGCTGTAGAGAGCTTTTGGAAATGTGTAGTGCTAACGCGGACGGTGTTATGCATCGAATTAATCCTGGGGAAGAAACATGGGTTCACCACTATGACCGTGAAAGCAAACAAGAGTCCATGCAGAGGCGTAAAAAATAAACAGATCGCCCCGAAGAAGTTCAAAATCACTCCGTCTGCCGGGAAGATCATGGCAGCAGTTTTTTGGGACTCAAATGGAATCTGGCTCCTTGAGTACGAAAAAAAAGTGTAACCATCAATGCCAGATCCTACACTTCCACTTTTCATAATTTGCGGGGAGAAAGTAAAAATAAAAGACGGGGTAAACTCGCAGCTGGTGTGTTGCTTCTTCATGACAACGCTTCAGTTCACACGGCGAGATTGTGATTTCGAAGAAATCCAACACCCACCCTATAGTCCAGTTCAATTCACATTTCCCTTCATATCGATACCGAGAATATATTGAACGCCCCTCGTAGATCTATTTTCTGATTATGAATTAATTTATGCCACCGCAAAAGACATAATGTGACTTCAAAATGAATCTCAGGACAGGATAGCATTGGAAGATGTTCTATATAGTAAAAATATACCACATAATTTAATTTCTGTCAAAAGAATTCAAGATTAAATAAAGACTGTTGCATTTAATCCAGGGGGTGTAAGGGTGACCAAGAATGGTCATGAAATCATTAATGGTATATGTGAGTATAGTGTTCCGATTATATATATTTATATATAACATATAAATGAATATCAATTGTGGCATAAAAGGTTAGGTCATATTAGTAAAGAAAAGTTCTTAGAAATTAAACGAGGTAATATAGAATTTACAACCAAATGAAGATATATGTGAAGCTTAATTAAAAATTAAAATTATATTCAAAGACCATTTTTCATTGTTCATTCCGACGTTTGTTATTATTATTATATTTATTTTTTGGTTGATATTTATTGATATTTGATATTTATTATATTGGTTGATGAGTTAACCAATTATTGTGTTATCTATCTGATGATATTTTCAGTATTCAAAGATTTTCTTGCTAAAAGCAAAGCCCATTTTAACTGGAAGGTTGTTAATTTATATATAGATAATTGACGAGAGTACTTATCAATGGAGTTAGTTACCATTTAACAGTTCCGTATACTTCACAATTAAATGGTGTGCGAATGATTAGAACCATAACAGAGAAGGCAGGTTCGATGGTTCATGGAGCTAAATTTAACAAAAGTTTCTGGGGTGAAGCCTTGTTGACAGCAACCTATCTAATCAATAGAACTCCTAGTAAAGCTTTGAAAGGACATGAAATTACTCCATATGAAATGTGACATAATAGAAAGCCATGTCTGAAACTTAAAAGTGTTTGGTTCAACAGTGTACATACATAATGAAATCAAAAAACGAAAATTTGATGAAAAAAAATCTAAAAGGGGTATACTTGTTGGTTTTAAACCGAATGGTTTAAAAATATGGGATGTGGAGTGTAGAAAATTTATTTTAGCAAGAGATGTGTTAGTCGATAAGACTAATATGGACAATTTTAGGGCTGCTACATTTTGTAAAAGAAAGCACAGAAAGTGATCACTTGAATATTCCGAATGAGAATACGGAAAGTGATTAACCTAGTACCCTGAATGAAAGTAAGGACTGTGCAAAGTATAATTTCTCGAATGAGAGTACGGAAAGTAATCAACCTAGTATCCTGAGTGAAAGTAAGGACAGTGCAAAGTTAAGTTTCCCGAATGATATAGTATATAGTATAGAAAGTGATCAACTTGGTTCCCGAATCAGAGTACGGAATTAAAATTTTAAATTCAGGTAAACAGCCTAGTAATAAAGCATATCCTGAAGTTCAGGATTTAATGAAATTATTGAAGATCAGTTAACTGATGATATCTCAAATGAAAATAATTTCGATGTAAGGAAAAGTGAGAGGTTAAGAAGGAAACCCCAAATATTAATGAATGCACATGCATTTATTAATGACATTCCAACATCATTTGATAAAATTATAGATAGAAGTGATCAAGAATTTTGGGAAAAGGCTGTTAAGGAAGAACTAGACTCTCAATTCTTCAATAAAACTTGGAAAATAGTTAAAAAACCAAGAAGTAAGAATATTATTGATTGTTAATGGGTATTCACAATTAAAAACAATGAACATGGTGAAGCTACTAAATATAAAGCAAGACCAGTAGCACAAGGTTTCACACAAAAGTATTTAGTTGATTATGAAGAAACGTTTGCACCAGTAGCTCCTATTTCAAGTTTTAGATTTGTTTTGTCAATTGCAAACCAGTTTGGTTTAAAAGTTCACCATATGGATATAAAAACTGCATTCCTAAATGGTACACTGGGAGAAAATATCTTTATGAAAATTTTTCAAGGAATACCATATGAAATGGTATGTAAGCTTAATAAAACTATTTACGGCCTTAAGTAAGCTGCAATATGCTGGTTTAAAGTTTTTGAGCAAGTTTTGAAAGAAATTGAAATTCGATCCATAGATCGTTGTATATATACATTCTCGATAAAGAGGATATTTCTAAAAATATATATTTGTTATTTTATGTTGACGATTTAGCAATAGCTACCGAAAGTATGGCAACAATGGCAAATATAAATTCATATTTAAAGCCAAAATTTAGAATGACCGATCTATTAGGAATTCGTCATTTCATAGGAATTAAAATGGAAATGAAATCTGATCAGATAAAGCTTAGTCAGTCTTATGGAACCAATATTTTAAAAAGGTTTTACATGTTTGAATGTAAAATGTAATATTATTATTATTATTAATTAAAATTACAATGCAAACGTAAAATGTATATAGAGTAAAGCTGATAGGGTTTTCAGCTTGAAGTTTCTATTGATACATCGTTATACTGACAAGTATAAATTTAGAAAGTACAGCGGAAAAAGTAACAAAAAGAATGAGTTTAAGATACATTTAAATTTTAATGTTGGTATTTTTAAAGCAAGAGTGGATTTTTTGTATATTATTGTGGTCGCAGTTGTTAAAAATTGTAAGAATTGTTTGGTTGTTGGAAATTTTTTGTTAGAATTGAAGAGATGAATTGCATTCTGTTTGGCCAAGCAGATGTTGTATGTCTATTACGTTACTGCATGTTGAACATTCCGGTGGGCGTTCTTTACTCAAAACGTACTGGTGGGTGGTTAATGTGTGCCCTAATCTAAGGCGTGTAAAGGTAGTGTTGAGGTGTCTGGATATGGATGCTGGGTATACCGGGGCGTGCTTATCTTTGTTGATGTTGGATTAGTGGCTTGTATTGGATTACCATTCTTCCAGGAGTTTTGACTTTATCAGGTTATCAGTGTGTCTACGGAGGTCAAGTTTGGAGTAGATGTTATATAGGAGGATGGGTGATTTATTTGTTATCTTCGCTTCTTCGTCGGCGAATTCGTTGCCTCGAATTCCCACGTGACTAGGAACCTACATTAGCTTTATGGAATTTTATTTGCGTATCAGTTGGTCCCGAATAAAATTCATTGTTATTGACATGTGGTTTGGGTTGGTGTTGACTTTCAGTACCGATAGGCTATCAGAATAAATGTGGACTTCCCGTTTGCTCGTTGCCGCTGTTTTTATTCCTTCTGCAATTGCGAGTATTTCGGCAGTGAAGCGAAGTTCGGCAGAGTTCCATTTCTGATTAAGGTTTTATCTCCAAGAGTTACTGGGAATGATGTGTTAGCATTGATTTTTGATCCATCTGTGAATATCATGGTGTTCCATCCTTGCAATTTAAATTCGTCATTTTTTCTTGAAAATACTGGTGATATGCGGGTTTGAGAATATTTAAGGTCGATTTTGGGCATTTACCGAATAAAAATAGGCCGTAGTCAATTTTACTTAATACTCTGTTATATTACAGAGGGTGTTAATGTAAACGTTTAGTTTTTGCTGGTACAAATAGCTTACTATATTTGTTCTGTTAATTATATTATTTTTTAGATCTATGACGTGAAATTTCCAGCTATATCTATTATTGAATATTATTCCCAAAAAAGGTTGTTGACATTTTTTATATTTATGTTGTTTATTCTTAAGGATGATTGAAGGTAAGAGGTTTTACGACAAACATGCAATGTCTTACATTTATAGAGCGAAATCTTGGCTCCTGAGGTAGAACACCAGTTTATAATGTCTCTAAACACATTGGAAAGAATAGTTAAAACTTCTTCTGTATCACTGTTTTTACTTAATATGTAAATATCGTCTGCATAAATATAGTGGTCTAAAATTTTTTCTTTTGAGATACTTGTTCTTATCTCATTGAAAGCTATGATAAGTAGTATTACAGAAGGGATCTCTTTGGAGTGGGTAGGACAATGAAAAGATGTTATCTGCTTTTACTATAATCTTTCTGTTGGAGAGAAAAGATTTTATGTAATTATACATTCTAGGACCTATGCCCCAGTGCCTCAAATTTTGAAGGATAAGATGTATTCCAATTCTGTCAAAAGCCTTTTCAAAATCTATTGACCGCAATGTGACGTGGTTTCGGGCTGATAAGGCGTTGGAGATATAGTGGTCGATGTGCAATAGGGCGTCGACACATCCTCTATTGGGCTTGAATGCTACTTAGTTGATACTTGTAAGATTTTGGGATTCTATAAACCATAAGAGTCGTTTGGAGATGATTTTTTCAAGTACTTTAGATATGCAAGGGATGAGGGATATGACTCGGTAACCTTCGAAGGAGTTGATTGTTTTATTTGGTTTTGGTATGGGTACTATTGTTGCCGTTTTCCAGTACTGCGATATAGTGCTGGTTTTGAAAAATAAGGTTAAACAGGCTAAAAAGGGTCTGTTTCTAGCTGAGGGTGGTAGATTTTTTTTATCATAGGTTATAAAACGTGATCTCGCTTGGAGTTGTACCTTTTAATGTCTTTAGGGCGATTTCTAGTTCTATGTTATTAATTTGGTTTTCTATAAAAATGGTTGATGATTGGGGAGGCAGAATTGAGACTTTCGTTTTTGGTTGATATGAAGTTTGGTGAGAAGTTTTTGTCATTAGACGTATTTGACCAGGTTTGAGCAAAGAAGTTGTTTATATTTGGGTGAGCTGTGATGGGTCCATTCGGGGTTTCGATGCTTCTTATACCTTGTGGGGTGTGATTTCCTGTAAGGCAGCGGATTTTGTTCCAAATTTTTTGGGGAGGGGGGTGCTTTTGATTTTTTAAAATTTATAAGATTATCTTGTGTTGGGTGTTTTTCGAAGAAATGCAATTTTTCATTTTTGTGTCCCATAAGGATTTAAGAGAGGGGTTCCACCAGAGAACATTTCTTTTCGGAGAAACTCTGTGTGTTGCCTTTTGAAGAATTGCAGCTTCTTTATTTTTATGCGACGAGAGTGTTCTATTTGAGAAAAATTTATCGATTTTTTGTTGATAGCTTTCCCAATCTGCCATGTCAGTCTTGAATTTCGGACAAGCGGTGGTTTTGTCATTGCTAATGTCTGTAGTTAGAATGAAGAATATGGGGAAGTGATGGCTATTGTGCAGGTTTTCGAGTATTTTCCATAAAAAAAACCTAACCAGAGCTAATGTCTGAGTACAACCATGTCTCTGTTGAAACAACAACATCATATTGGTGTACCGAGAGCGAAATATAAACCTCATTTGTTTTCGTTTTCATTCCACCAATATTCTGATAACACAGAGACATGGTTTCGACGGAGGTGCATTGCCCTCGCAGCTGATCATTGTTTATGTTTTGTTCGCTGTGGCGGGCAATGCAACTTCGTTTTTTTAATGAAATTCTTAATTCTTATTCCCGATGGTCAGTTCGATGGGCTTAATGCGCGCGTAAGCACTTTCTGTCACTGATATTTTGAAATTGACAAATCTTAATTTAGTAAAGTCCGCGGTTGAGCTAACCAATTGAATACAAGTAATTTCGCGGTCGGAAATGTTCAATTTTGTTGAAATATAACTTTTCACTGGTGGCTGGGTGATGTAGGAAAATGGGAGGCACTGATTGCTATCAACCTGGCGATGCCCAGCTGTTGTAACTGTCTCCGTTGGAAGCCACCGGGTACTGGTCGTTGTTCATCCGAACTCAACTTGCTAAACCTATAAGTGCGACCTCCGCCCAATAGGTATAAAAATGGGCCTGGTCCTCCAGGTTGGGGGTGTGCGTCGGGGTAACTGCCCGGCCACATAAAAATCACCAGTTACGAAACAACCGAATGCCTCGGATACGGATGTATACACTCGCAAACGTAGAAAGGATAATGTTTTACGGATATGCACGTGGAATGTGAGGTCCCTAAACAGACCACATGCAGCCGATAAACTTGCGGAGGCCTTGGACTGCTATAAAGCAGACATTACCGCAGGAAATACGGTGGGATGGGCCGGGCAAGAGAAGAGTGAAAAACTGCGACATGTACCACGGCGACTACTACAGGGAGAGAGGGAAACGCTTATTTGGATGCGGTTTTGTTGATCGAGGCAGACTTGGGCAAAAAGTCTTAAGCTTCCAATATATAAACGAACGCCTCACAACAATCCGCATCAAGGCAAAATTCGGGAATATAAGCCTCATATGCGCCCACGCCCCGACAGAGGAAAAAGATGACATCAGTAAAGAAGACTTCTACCACCTCCTAGAAAGGACATATGATCGATGCCCCAGCTACGACACCAAGATCGTTCTAGGAGATTTCTACGCTCAGCTGGGAAGAAAAGAAGTCTTTGCTAAAGTCTTCGGAAGACGCAGCCTGTACGCCAATACTTTCGGAAACGGACTCAGGCTAGTTGACTTCGCCTCGGGGCGAAATCTCTCTGTGGCTAGCACGCGTTTCCCACACCTCGACATTCATAAAAGTACCTGGCGATCACCTGATCAATCAACCGTCAACCAGATTGATCATGTTGCGATCGACGTCAGATACTCCTCCAGTATTCTTGATGTAAGAACCTTCCGAGGTGCAAACATCGACTCGGATAATCACCTTATTGTAGCCAAGGTAAGAACCCGGATATCGAGACAGCAATGGAGCCGAGACAGGCCAAGACGGTTTGATGTCGGAAAGCTACAATCGCAGCCGATCGCTAGAGCCTTTGCCGGTCGAGTCTCCCTGAAACTGTCTCAAAGTTCGACGCTGCCTGCACAAACAATAGAAGACAAGTGGAAACGTTGTCAAGGAGCCATCAAAGAGGCCGCCACTGATGTGCTGGGTTTCACGCCACCACCCAGAAGGAACCCTTGGTTTGACGACGAGTGCAGGTAGGCGCATGCAGCCAAACAAGAAGCGTACAAGGTAACGCTGCATCGAATGACGAGAGCTGTTTTTGAGCTCTACAAGCAAAGAAGAAGGGAAGAGAACCGGCATCTCAGAAGAAAAATAAAAAAAAACACGAGTAGCGCGTGGTCGACGAAATGGAGAGGTGCTATAGCAGGAATGACGTCCGAAATTTTTACTGCAAGATAAAACAGTTATCCGGTGGTTACAAACCTCGGACAGAAGCCTGCCGGGACCAAAATGGACAACTGGTGGTAGAGTCGCAGTCGGTGCTGAGAATCTGGAAGGATCATTTCTGCAGACTCCTAAAGGGCGATGACAATGCAAATCAACATTCTGCCGACGCTGTTAGGCAGAATGTTCCAATCAATTGGGATGAGCTGGTTGGGTGCATGCACCAGCTCATCTGTGAGATATGGTCGGAGAAAAGCATGCCCGATGAGTGGAATCTCAGCATCGTTTATCCGGTCCACAAGAAAGGAGACCCCTTCGACTGCACCAACTACCGAGGGATCAGTCTCCTTAACATCGCATATAAGATTTTCTCTGACGTATTGTGTGAGCGCCTGAAACCGTTCGTCAACAACCTGATAGGTCCTTATCAATGTGTGTTCAGGCCAGGGAAATCCACAATCGACCAGATCTTCACAGTGTGGCAGATCCTGGAGAAGTCCCAAGAAGTACAAGTAGACACACGACGTATGACAGCGTGCATAGAGACGAGCTATACAGTGCCATGTCTAGTTTTGGCATCCCTACCAAACTCGTCAGATTGTGTAGGATTACGATGGAGAACTTTCGCTGCTCCGTCAAGGTCGGTAGCGAACTCACCGAGACCTTCGATGTCAAAAAAGGATTTAGACAAGGCGACGCGCTGCCATGCGACTTCTTTAACATCATTCTTGAGGGGATCGTGCGGAACTCACACGTCAACATCAGAGGCACGATCTTCCACAAGTCCGTTCAACTGCTCGCTTATGCGGATGACATTGACGTGATCGGCCGAATTCAGCGATCCGTCAATGAGGCGTTTGCTAGCATTGGAGCGGAAGCGGCTAAAGTGGGACTGGTGGTAAACGAGGGCAAAACGAAGTATATGCTATCATGGAAGATGGACGCAGAACATCAACGTCTCGGACAGAGCGTCACTATGGGCAGCAGACACTTCGAGGTAGTCAAGGACTTCGTCTATCTCGGCTCCACGGTAAATAGGGACAACAACATCAGTACCGAAATCAAGCGCAGAATCAGTCTTGAAAATCGTTGTTTCTTTGGGCTTAAAAGGCAATACAACACCTTGATCATCCCAGTCCTGCTTTACGGCGTAGAAACCCTTGGTCTCTTCGAGAGAAAAGTTCTGTGTGCGATTTTTGGTCCTGTTTGCGTTCATGGCATCTGGAGGAGAAGATTCTACCACGAACTGTATGAGCTGTACGGCGGCATGAGCCTTGTCAAGCGTCTACGGATACAATACTTAAGGTGGCTAGGCCATGTAATGGGTATGGACAGCACTACTCCGGCCCGAAGAGTCTTCGAATCCGAACCACAGGGACAACGCAATAGAGGACGTCCTAGACTGCGATGGTGCACACAAGTGGAAAAGGATCTCAACCAACTTGGAGTGCTCAATTGGAGGCAACTGGCAAGAGATCGTGCTAGCTGGAAAGGCAGCTCGGTTGAGATGCAGGTCCACCCCGGACTGTAGCGCAATCCGAAAAAAAAAGAAGAAGACAACTTTTCACCACACTCTCTGTGGTGTCAACACGGAAACCAGCGGCATGTATTTCTTTGATACGATCCGCGACAAGTTCGAAGGCTGACACATCATTGCCTACGATTTTTTTATTTTTCTTAACGCAAAATGTCACATTGTTGCAGATTTTGCTCTTATAGCACACATTGCCGGTTGGCTGGACAGCTGTTGCGGGTAATTCCACACATTTGATGTGAAATTTTTTGCAGCAGAATCCACCGCAGCTCATGAAATCGGCCGACAAAATGCCAGTATTGCGCTCTCCACAATTATCTACCATTTTTTGATATTTTTAAGTTAATTTGAATTTGAAAGGAGCTGCCCCCCTATTCGCAGTGGCGTAGTGGGTAGAGTGCGAAGCTCACACGAGTTATGTATAACGTAGCTCCCCAAATTGTTAAACTGCACGACGGCACTTTTGCATTAGCAGAACGCCGGAAAGCAGAAACCCAAACATATAACAAAATCGAACGAGATATGCTGGCTCAGCAATTCTGTAACATAAAACCAACCGAATTTCAAAAATCGGTTGGATTATTTGTTGGATACCTAAGTTTGCTGCCAAGCTATAGACAGCTGCACTTGTTGTATTTTATTGAAGAATAAAAAGCATTTCTTAAGAGTGTGCAGCCTGGCTGAAGACAGCGGCACTCAATAAAAGACTTGTAGTTATTTTTATTTCTTTTTAAAATTTCCAACAGAAAATTTAAGTGGCGCAGTCGGTTTCGGATCTCGTTCGATCCACTGTGAATTTAAAAAAGAACGGTTCGGTACAACAACGACAGTAGGGTTACTCTAGCGAAATTGCGTTAAGCTAGTAACTAGAAGTAAACACAAATAAACGTACAAAAACGTAGTGTTGTAAATAGTGCCGTCTTGTGTGTTTTGTTGAAAATCCATCAACGAGCCCCACGTCTACCCAAAAAAATTGCGTTCAAAATTGCGCCAAGTCGAAAAAAACGACTTCTCTTTTCCTCACAAACAGACAAATCAACGAAGAAATCAACATGGAGAACTTGTTGCAAAATATGATTGAAGCTCTCAACAGCAGAATTTCAAGAATTTCAATAAACAGTGATTCAAACTCGGACAGAACCCAAAATTGAAGACACAATAGGCTATATTGAAGCATATTCTGGGCAGAAGCACCAGCTTACCCAATTCACCACCTGTGTGGACAAACATCCAGCTGCGATTCCAGAAGATAAGAGGTTGAACGTTTTCAGATGTATTTTTAACGTCAAGATCGTCGGAAAGGCGAAGAGTCTGCTGTTCCAGATGCCACCTAATTCATGGGATGACACCAGGGACCAGCTGATCCAACATTTCCGGCCTGTACACAATTTCAACAAAACCCTTGAGATAATTCTCGACTTAAAGGTTAGTAGTATATTGGAACTATGTAATAAACTAGATTTAATAATTAAGGAACTTCACGAATATGCATTATTTGAATCCGCAAATAAGCAAATTTTAAATTCGGGATAATAATTAACAATCACCAAAATGAAAGATTTGTCGGTCGTTTGTTTTTAATCCGTCAGGACAGTTGAGAAATATAAGTCAAAATCCAGTTCCTACGCATGTCAATAGAATAGGAGCTGAAATTAATAACATAGAGCCGTCGGATTTTCTCAACTAGGAATCTTAAGATTTTAGAGGAGTAAAATGTTTCCCTCAACACTATTAATAATGTAACAAAAGAGCGGATAGCAGTTATTGTAACGGACGCTCTAGAGGAATTTAGAATGGATAAGTCGTGTAGAATCAAGTGGTACAAGATGGCATTGCAAAATAAATCTGATGATTTACTGATGGGAATGGATTTTATTAGCAAGACTGTTGAAGAAATAAACATAAGTGGCCAGTACCTACGATTGAATAATACAGTCAAACTTGAGATTTACTCAGAATTTGATGAAAGGACTGATTGCTTTGAACTAATGGGACAGGATAACAATGTTGATTTGTCACATTTGAACGCAGATTAGAAGAAAAAGCTTGACAAGCTTCTCAGAATATATTCAAATCTGCTGTGTAAAGATGGCGATCAATTAACCAACACGGAAACCGTGATGCATGGGATAAAAACTACCACGGATCAACAAATTAATGCCAGACTATACAGGTTGTGGAGCATGAGGAGGAGGTTAAAGAGCAGATAAAAGAGATGGAACGACAAGGAATCGTGAGGAAATCAAACAGCCGGTATGCATCGCCAATAGTCGTCGTGAAAAAGAAAACGGACAAGTCTGGCTTGGAAAAACTCCGAATTTCTTTTCACTGTAGATAATAAATACCCACTTCCGAATATAGGGTCTATATTAGACAAGTTGGGACGAGCTCAATATTTTACAACACTGGATTTATCGAAAGGGCACCACCAAATTAAAATGCATCCAAGAGATATATAGAAAACCGTATTTGTTACACCAAACGTTTTGTTTGAATATACTCGAATGCCATTTGGTTTTAGAAACGCCCTAGCCACATTCCAGAAGTTTATGAATAACATATTGAGAGATTACATTAATAAGATCTACATTGATGACATTTGAATTGTTTCCACAAGTCTAGAAGAACATCTTAGTGCGATCAGAACAATTTTGGATTACCGAATTCTTGGGCCACGTTTTGACTAAGAGGGAATGAAGCCTTACCCAAACAAAATTAAATGCATACTCGACTACAAAATTCCTCAAACGGAAAAACAGTTAAAAGAGATTTTAGGAGCGACGGGATTTTATAGAAATTCGTAAAGGATTATTCTAAAATAGCCTATCCAATGATAAAGTATTTGAAAAAGAACATAAAACTTAATCCAAGTGATCCTGAGTACACAAAAGCATTCGAAACACTTAAGCTTTGTATCGTTAATCATCCCATACTTAAATTTCCTAGATTTGATAAACCATTTACCTTGTTCACAGATGCCTCCAATTATGCAATTGGTGAAGTTCTCACTCAGGAATGACAACCGGTCTGTTATGCATCACGAACTTTCAACGACCATGATAAGCAGTACTCCGCAACAGACAAAGAATTTTTAGCAATAGTATGGTCAGTGACATATTTTAGACCTTATCAATGGGGTAATAAGTTTAAAATAATCACTGACCACCAACCAATCAAGTAACTTAACAAAAAGTACAACAGGAAAGAGTTCTCCCAAAGAAACCAAAGATGGTTATTAAAACTGTCTGAGTTAAACTACGAAAAAGGGAAGGAAAATAAAGTAGCTGACTTTTTGATTAGAATAGAAAATATAGACCAATTGGATGACGATATCATGTCCAATATGGCTACGATTCATTCTACCCCAGAGCAGTTAATTGACCACTTCTTAATTAAAGAGGAAATAGTCAATAAGTATAAAACTCAACTAATTTTTACCAATGTTATAACCGACGAAGTCGAGGTTCTACATGGAAGAACAATAATACAAGTCGATATGACCAAAAATCAATCATATTGGAAAGACTTCTTTACCAGAAACCTAAAACCTGGCAAATTGGTTTCTTCACAGAGTTACTGTTGGACCTTAGTGTCCAATGTGCAACCCACGCTTTCTATTTATAGTGTACTTTTTTTCTGATTTTCTTTACTGAAGTTATTTTCTTTTTGTACTACTTCCTTTTTTTCCTTTGTATTAAACGCACTGAAGTAAATTTGATTCTTTTCAAAATCATTTTCTTTTATTAAAATCTTACTTGTTTGTTTGTTTACCTTTTTAATTGAATAAAGTTCAATAGGTTATGAGCCCAGGTGCGCCTGTGTTAACATTTTAATAAAAAGTTAATCTTGTGTTCCTGTACGAGTAATACAAATAAAATTGAGGTTAAAGAATCAGTGGTGATAGAAACTCAACGTGCTTTAAAAATGGCGAGTACACCACCGGGTTCATCTTCGCGTTTGGAGTTGCTATCTAAGGATAATTACGACACTTGGTGTATTCAAGTGGAGGCACTTCTAACCAAGAACGACTTGTGGGAGTATGTGAGTGGAGGTGTCCCTATTCCAGATGCTGAAAATGCTCGTGTCGAATGGCTGAAAAACGACAGGAAGGCTAAAGCCGATTTGGTATTGTCCATTCAACCATCGGAATTAAAGCAAATTCGTGGATGCCAACATTCGAGAGATGTGTGGCTCAAATTGGAGGCAATTTAAGCATCAAAGGGACCAGCAAGGAAGGCTACTCTCCTCAAACAGTTAATGCTACACAAGTTGGACGATGGTGGTGATGTTAAGGATCACATGGTGCAATTTTTCGACGCCGTTGACAAATTGGAGAGTGTGAAAATACATATAAATGGGGATTTACTAACCATAATGCTTCTCTACAGCCTTCCTTCTTGATATGCAAATTTTCGAATTGCAATTGAGCCCAGAGACAATTTAACTACAGCTGAAGTACTCAAAGTTAAAATCATTGAAGAAAGTGAAACAAGACAACAAGCATCTGGAAGTGTAGTCGTAGCTATGTCCGTTGGAAACGAGGGGCGCTCACATCAAACTCGTTTCAAGCGCGAGAGGAGGTTAATGAAAGCCGGAGGGATCAAGTGCTTTACATGTGGCATATTTGGACACAAGGCGAATGACTGCTCGATGAAGAAATCAGATGAAGGCCGCAAAAAGAAGAAGCCAATCGCAAATGCAGTTGACGAATCATATGCTGTAAGTCACACTGTGACAACAGATGTCAACAAAGCTTTTTGTGCAAGAGCTGGTGCAACAAGCTAGGCTTGGATACTCGACAGTGGTTGCACAGCACATTTGTGTGGTGATGAGGCATTATTTCAGTCCATTAGTGATTCCAAAAGTGCAAAACTGAAACTTGCGAGTAGAGCATCAACTGAAATTAAAGGAAGGGGTATTGTTCATGTGTCGGTAGCAAGTGATAGTGGTTCTCGACTGTTAGAGTTTAAAGACACACTCTTTGTCCCAGATTTAAGAACTAATTTAGTTTCTGTTTCAAAAATTACAAATAAGGGACATGAAGTGACTTTTCGAAAAAACGATGCATACATTCGAGATGAGTGCGGTAATATTTCAGTGATTGCGGAACGTAGAGGTGAACTTTATTTTGTCCGAGAGAATTCAATGTGCGCGAAGGCGGTCGTTGAACCTGAGCGCTCCGAACTGTCGAAGTGGCGCAAAGGGTTAAATCGATCTGAGTGCTCCGAACTGTGGAAGTGGCACGAAAGATTGGGACATTTGAATTCAAAGGACTTGTTAAAAATGATTCGCATTGGTGTTGTGCCATCTGCTAATATGAAATGTGCTCAAGCTTTATCTCGATGTTTAGTGTGCCTCAAAGGAAAAATGACTGCTTTACCTTTTTCTAAGGGTCGTGTACCTTGTACTGAGATACTCAAGATAGTGCATTCTGATGTGGTTGGCCCTTTAAGAATGGAATCTTTGTCCAGTGCAAAATATTTTGTGACTTTCATCGACGACAGCACAAGATGGTGTGAAGTGTACTTTTTGAGGCAAAAGAGCGGAGTCTTTGAGGCTTAAATAACTAAAATAAGTTGTGTCAACAATTCGTAGAGAGACAAACCGGTAAGAAAATAAAGTGGCTTCAATCAGACAATGGTCGTGAATACTGTAATATCGAATTTGACAGTTATTTGTTAGACCAGGGTATCGGGAGAAGGTTAACAGTTCCTCGCACTCCAGTGCAAAACGGCGTGGCTGAGAGGATGAATTGGACTCTCATGGACATGGCTAGGTGCCTCTTGTTACAATCTGGTTTAAGTGCATCCTTTTGGGCTGAAGCTGTTGCTACTGCTTGCCATATCCGAAATAGATGTCCCACAAGTAGTTTGGAGGGACAGATTCCTTATGAAAGGTGGACAGGAAAGAATTTAAAGTTAAATTATATGGAAAACTTCGGTTCAAAGGTGCTTATCTTGGATAAAGATCCGAATAAAAGCAAAATTGCGCAAAGATGTGAAGAAGGTGTTTTCGTTGGGTATCCTAGAGACAGAAAGAGGTATCGCATTTGGATTCCTCAGAAGCATAAGATAGTACATGCTCGCGATATTAAATTGTTAGATGCATACCTAAATGTTCCAGGTGATACGCATAGATTAGACAATTTGATGGAAACGGTAAAAGACCCAAAAGATCCTGAAAGCAGATGAAAAGAGGTTGAATTCTCACCAGGTCTGATCCAGTTCCTGAAAAGTCACAACCTGAGAAGGATGTTGGGAAGGAAGATTGCAAAGGAACACCTGGGAGAGCCTCGTTGTTACGCACTGAAAAGAAAGGACGACCAAGAAAGTTATTCAGGGTAACACGAAGCTCATCAAAGCGACAAGCAACTGAAGATGAAGCCAAACAACAATCAATCGAGGGTGTTGAACGGCCTGGAAAAACATTTGTATCTGATGAGATTTTTGCTGGTGTTGCTGAGGTCAGTCTCACTGATGCACTTAAAGCTGATGCTAGAGAAGAGTGGGAGGAGGCAATGTCGTCGGAAGTGGAGAGCCTGGTAGAGAACAATACATGGGAGATTGTGTTTAAGAAGAATCATGCAAACTTAGTAGGAAGTCGGTGGGTCCTTGCTAATAAGTATGATGTGAACGGCAAGGTGGAAAGACGAAAGGCACGGCTCGTAGCTAAGGGATATAGCCAAAAATACGGAGTCAATTATCATCAAACATTTGCACCTGTGGCACGGTTAGAAACTTTGCGTTTGGTGCTTGCTCTTGCTGTTCAGTTCGAACTTCACATATGGCAATTCGATGTGGTGACAGCTTATTTAAATGGGTCCTTGGACGAAGAGGTTTTTATGAAAATGCCTGAGATGCTGAGTGAGATGCTGGAACGCATTGTGTTCAAGCCCGGAGGAAATGCAGATCTCAAAATTCAAGCTAAAAAGATGTTAAAAGACGTACGAGAAGGTTTTGGTGGTTTTGGTGTATGTAGATGACTTACTGGTGGCTGCTCGTGATAAGAGGTACGTTATTGAAACAAAAAACCATTTATGAAAACATTTTGAAGTAAAGGATCTTGGTCCCGCAAAATATTGTCTTGGCTTGGAAATAAATCGGGATGGAGATAAGATCAAACTTTCCTAGAAGGGATACGTTCTTGGATTGTTCAAGACACATGGGATGGAGGACTGTAATCCAGTTGCGACGCCCTCAGAAATAAAAAATATTTTTGACGAAACAAGTTCTGATAGTTCGTGTGAAACCTATTCATATCGTGAACTGGTGGGTGCATTAATGTATTTGTCTGTGGCAACAAGGCCGGATATCGCGAATACGGTCTCGAGGTTGGCGCAATACACAAACAAATCAAAAAGGTGCCACTGGATTGCCGCGAAGAGAGTCCTCAGGTATCTTGCAGGAAGTGCAGATTTTGGATTGGTTTACACGAAAACTGATGAGCCGTTAATTGGGTATACCGACGCTGACTGGGGTGGTTGTGTCATCGACCGTCGCTCTTATACAGGCTATGTTTATTTACTAAGTGGAGCAGCGATAACATGGAAATCGCAGAAACAAAAAACAGTCGCATTATCGTCTACGGAGGCCGAATACGTGAGTTTGTCGGAAGCGGTAAAGGAAGCTATGTACCTACGGAGTCTTCTATCTGAATTATTTCTAAAGGACATAACCAAGATAACAATGTTCATGGACAACAGAGGAGCTCAATTTCTCGCTACTGATCCTGTGTGTCATGCTCGCACGAAACATATTGATATAAGGAATCATTTCGTTCGTGATGCTGTTGCTGCTGGATATTTCGTACTACAGCATGTACCAACGGATAGGATGATAGCTGATGTCCTCACGAAGCCATTGGCTCGAATAAGTCACTGGAGATGCTTGGAAGGACTGGGTTTTAATACGTGTGGCTTGAGAGGGCGTGTTGGACCTTAGTGTCCAATGTGCAACCCACACTTTCTATTTGTAGTGTACTTTTTTTCTGATTTTCTTTACTGAAGTTATTTTCTTTTCGTACTACTTCCCCTTTGTATTAAACGCATTGAAGTAAAATTGATTCTTTTCAAAATCCTTTTCTTTTATTAAAATCTTACTTGTAAATACCTTTTTAATTAAATAAAGTTCAATTGTTACCATATTCGGAATGTAATAAAATACAACAAACTCTCATAAATCTTTTCAGTCACGATAAGAAATTTTCATTTACAAAATGTACTGAAAGAGAGGTTAAAACTAAAGACGTCTACCAACAAATTGCAAAGTACCACACAATAGAAAGTATTCATAGTGGTATTGTGGAAACATACAATACACTAAAAATTAAAATTTACTTCCCCAATTTAATAAAAGAAATTCAAAAAACCATTAACAACTGAACAACTTAGAAACAAAATATGAAAGAAACCCTATAAAACTCAAATACTGCATAACAGAAACTCCTGAGTTCCCAAATGAAGTTTTACATATGGATATATTTACTGTCCATGGTCAATCCTTTATCACTTTGATAGACAAACTGACCAAAAAACATATGCATATCACTTGCCTAACAAAAATTTGATGAAAAAAAAGAAATAATAGAGGAAAATTTTTCAAAATTTAATAAGCCAAAGAAAATTATAACGGATAATGAGTTCAAAGCCCATCAGTTGATAGAGTATTAAAAAAGGCAAGGGGTGAGTTGCACTTCACAAAACCCAACAGTCACACTGGGCATGCGGATATTGAAAGAACGCATTCCACGCTCCAAGAAAAACTGGTAATGAGATTGAGGGAAGATTATGTAGAAGATATAATTATAGCGCCCCTTAAAAATTAAAAACGCTTAAGACATAAATACGAACCAAGATATACATAGGATCAAACCAATTTCAAATGAACATTTGCAGATGACAACATTCTTAACAGTACTATTGGCAATATTGATTCCTGTGGCCCAGCCGAAACTAATAATAACGAAGATGGAAGCGAATAATGGATACATCAAACTGAATATGGGTGTAGTATAGATGATAAACGAGACCACTACAATTCTGCATCTGATGAACTTGCAAGAATTGAAAGAAGCGGTTGCAGAAGTCGAAAATAATTTGAAACAAATTCCGTCTTGTGTAGAAAAAAGTATTCTTAGGGAAATAGAGTCAATCGAATCAAAAATATCAACGATTTTCCTTGAAAGACAAAGAAGAGGTTTAGCTAATGTGTTAGGCACAGCAAGTAAATGGTTATTCGGAACAATGAACGATAACAACCGTCAGGACATTATAGGACACATGAAAACAATAGAAATCAACAATCGTAAATCTATCGAGAATTTAAATAAACAAATTAGAGTTAATATATATTTTAATGAAACAATATTGGACTTAAAGAAAATCATAGAAGGGGATAGGGAAAAGATTGCTCAAGCACTAAACCAATCTGAGAGAACCCAAAGAGTGATAATATACCATCAAATGAAATTCGACCAACTTATTAAATTAAAATTAGTAGAAGACAAAGTAAATCAAACTTTAGACAACGTTGCATCAACCAAAACTAATACTTTACATCCTGGACTACTAACTCCAAACGAAATAAATAAATTTAACATTGATCATTATACTATTAGACATTCTAAATTAGGTATGACGAGGTATAAAGATGGGGGGCATGGGCCTATGCACGCGAGGTAACGTCGTTGATTGCGCTCAACATGGCGAGGTGCCAAGACAATCCTCGTTAGTGCACAGGTCAAGTTGACATACAGCCACCACGCGGCGCCCCCTGGATAGCCATCACAACACCCGTTGTATGGTGAACTAATGTATGCAGCGACCCCCTCTGCCCGAGGATTTATGGTTTATAATGGGCCTGGCCTACCAGTCTGTGGGTTGTGCGTGAAGGTAACTTCCTCACCACGTAAAAACCAGAAGTTCAGAGACAACATCATGCCTCGGATAGTGAAGGATCAACTGTTGACGACCCCAGCAAACGTTTTAAGGACAATGATTTTCGGTTTTGAACGTGGAATGTGAGTTCCCTTAACAGACCACGTGCAGCCGAACAACTTGCGGAGGCCCTTGACAGCTACAAAGCTGACATAACCGCCATCCAGGAAGTGCGATGGGATGGGCCTGGCATAAAAGCGATGATATCTACTACAGCAATTGCTATAGAGAGAGAAGGCAGCGCTTATTCGGATGCGGATTTGTTGTTCGAGGCAGACTTAGGCAAAAAGTTTTGAGCTACGACCCAGTCAGCGAAAACCTCATGACAATCCGCATCAAGGCTAAATTCGGGAACATCAGCCTTATATGCGCTCACGCCCCGACAGAGGAGAAGGATGACAACATCAGCGATAACTTCTATGATCACCTAGAAAGAATTCAACGCTCAGCTGGGAAAGGAGGACATCTTTGCTGGAGTCATCGGTAAACACAGCCTGCACGACCTCACATCCGGAAACGGACTCAGGCTGTTGGACTTCGCCTCGGGGCGAAACCTCTCTGTGGCTAGCACGCGGTTCCCACACCTGGACATTCACAAAGGAACCTGGCGATCTCCTGATCAATCAACCGTCAACCAGATTGATCACGTTGCGTTCGACGTCAGACACTCCTCCAGTATTCTCGATGTCCGAACCTTCCGAGGTGCAAACATTGACTCGGATCATAACTTTGTTGTAGCCAAGGTAAGAACCCGGATATCGAGAGAGCAACGGAGTCGAGAAAGGCCAAAACGGTTTGACGTCGAAAAGCTACAATCGCAGCGGATTGCTGGGAACTTTGCCGACCGAGTCTCCCTGAAACTCGCTCAGAGTTCGACGCTTCCTGCACTAAGCATAGAAGAAGAATGGAAACGTTGTCAAGAAGCCATCAAAGATGCTGCCACTGATGTGCTGGGTTTCACGTCACCACCCAGAAGGAACCCATGGTTTGACGACGAGTGCAGGCAAGCGCACGCAGCTAAACAAGACGCCTATAAGGCGACGCTGCATCGAACAACGCGGGCTGTTCGTGAACTCTACGAACAGAGAAGAAGGGAAAAGCACCGGCTTCTCAGAAGGAAGAAGAAGGAACATGAGAAGCGCGCGTACGAGGAAATGGAAAGGTGTTTCTGCAGGAATGAAGGCCGAAAGTTTTACCGAAAGGTAAAACAGCTATCCGGAGGATACAAGGTTCGGACCAAGGTCTGCCGGGACCAAAATGGACAACTAGTAGTAGAGTCGCAGTCTGTGCTGAGAATCTGGAAGGATCATTTCTGCCGACTCCTAAACGGCGATGACGACCCAAATCCCGCTGTTAGGCAGAATGTTCCACTCAATTTGGACGATGATAGACAAGCATTCCGTCTTCCCGACTTAGACGAGGTGAAGATAGCAATATCCAAGCTAAAGTCGAACAAAGCTGCTGGAGCGGACGGACTGTCCGCAGAACTATTCAAAGCAGCTGGAGATGTCCTGGTTGGGCGCATGCACCAGCTCATCTGTAAGATATGGTCGGAGGAAAGCATGCCCGATGAGTGGAATCTCAGCGTCGTTTGCCCGGTTCACAAGAAAGGAGACCCCTTTGACTGCGCCAACTACAGAGGGATAAGTCTCCTAAACATCGCATACAAGATTCTCTCTGCCGTATTGTGTGAGCGTCTGAAACCATTTTTCCATGACCTGATAGGTCCCTATCAGTGTGGTTTTGGACCAGGGAAGTCCACAATAGACCAGATCTTCACATTACGGCAGATCCTGGAAAAGACCCAAGAAATGCAAATTGACACTCACCACCTATTCGTCGATTTCAAGGCTGCATATGTCAGTGTGCATAGAGACGAGCTATACAATGCCATGTCTAGTTTTGGCATTCCTACCAAACTCGTTAGATTATGTAGGGTGACGATGGAGAACTCTCTCTGCTCCGTCAAGGTCGGTACCGAACTCACCGAGACCTTCAATGTCAGAAAAGGTTTTAGACAAGGCACACTGTCATGTGACTTCTTTAACATCATCCTCGAGAAGATCGTGCGTAACTCACAAGTCAACACCAGAGGCACGATCTTCCAGAAGTCAGTTCAATTGCTAGCTTACGCTGATGACATTGACGTGATTGGACGAACACAGCGAGCCGTCAATGAGGCGTTTGCTGGCATTGAAGCGGAAGCGGATTAAATGGGTCTAGTAGTAAATGAGGGCAAAACGAAGTACATGCTGTCATCAAGGAAGGACACACAACATCGACGTCTCGGACGGAGCGTCACACTAGGCAGCAGAAACTTCGAGGTAGTTAAGGACTTCATCTACCTCGGCTCCGTGGTAAACAGGGACAACAACATCAGTACCGAAATCAAACGCAGAATCACTCTTGCCAATCGCTGTTTCTTTGGGCTCAAGGGGCAATTGAGTAATAAAGCCCTCTCTCGAAGGACTAAGCTCGCTTTATATAACAGCTTGATCATCCCCGTCCTACTATATGGCGCAGAATCTTGGACGGTAGCAAAGGCGGATGAGGAAGCCCTTAGTCTTTTCGAGAGAAAAGTTTTGCGTGCGATTTTTAGTCCTGTTTGCGTTGATAACATTTGGAGGAGAAGATTTAATGACGAACTCTATAGGCTGTACAGCGACATGCGCCTGGTCAAGCGTCTACGGATACAACGCTTAAGATGGCTATGCCATATAGAGCGTATGAACTCCACTGCTCCGGCCCGAAAAGTCTTTGAATCCGAGCCATTGGGACAACGCAACAGAGGACGACCTAGACTAAAGTGGCGCACACAAGTGGAGAAGGACCTCAACCAACTTGGAGTGCGCAACTGGAGACAGCTGGCGAAAGATCGCGCTGGCTGGAGAGGCATGTTGGTTGAGGCCCAGGTCCACCCCGGACTGTAGCGCCACAAGAAGAAGAAGAAGAGGTATAAAGATAATGTTCTGATAATGGCGATTAAAGTTCCAATAACTGTCGTGGAATTAAAATTTAAATTATTAACTAGCTTACTGAATAAGAATAATCTTGAAATAATTGAAGAAGACCAAAAAATTATAGTGATTAATAATACGGAGTATGAATTTAGCGATGAAGTATATCTAAATGATTTAAAAATGGCAAGCATCTGTGTCGTACTAGCTAATTGTAAACTCAAAGAAAATTATAAAAAGGAAGTAAAAATTATTGACGAAAAACAATAATATGTATAAGTATGAATAACGACGAAATTTGTAATCATTGTAATGACAGAAAAATTAAATTTAAGTGGACATATGCTTTTATAAAATTAATAATTGTACGATTCGGGCATTTAACAAAATCTTTTCCAATCGAAATTTCGAAATGAAGGTAAAAAAACCATTATTTTGAGGATGTAAATTATTACTTTTCTAAAATAATATCATTTTTAAATATTTTATTAAAACACTTTGAAAATATACACGAAATTAAGGAATTGAAATATCACAAAACTACTAATTATGTTATTAGTTCAAGCATCATTATAGTTTTAACTGTCATAACAACAGTCATTTTGTTTGTAATAAGAATTAAGAATAAAAAACTAAAAATTGTTGTTAATAACATTCAAGGCAATGTAAAGCCAAGCATTTCAAGTGAAATTCAGGAGAATTCCAAATTTAGGCGGGGTAAAGTTATGTATAACGTAGCTCACTAAATTGTTAAACTGCACGATGGAACTTTTGGATTAGCAGAATGCCGGAAAGTAGATTCCCAAACTGATAACAAAATCGAACGAGATTTGTTGGATACCTAAGTGTGCAGCCAAGCTATAGACAGCGGCACTTGTTGTATTTTATTGAAGGATAAAAAGCATTTCTTAAAAGTGTGCAGCCTAGCTGAAGACAGCGGCAACAAAGACTTAATAAAGACTCAATAAAAGACTTGTAATTTTTTTATTACCCTGTAAAATTTCCAACAGATAATTTAAGTCACGTCGAGGGTCTAGTATCGATTCCCGGCTCAACACCTCGAATTTTTTCACGGCACCACCTCTTTCGAGCTGCTGACAGCACTCAAAGACTTCTACTCTTGAGAGAACAGTAGCGCGCACAACACGAGTAGTTGCTGAGCAAGCTAGGTCCTGGTCCTCTTGGTGACTGTAGCGCCATACAATTATTATTATTATTCCGTATTATATTTTTGTCATAAGTCCGCTGTATCAGGATTCTATTGACAATATTTTCGAAAACCTTACTTATGCAAGGGAGGAGGCTTATCGACCGAAGATTTTTTGGAAGCGGGAATCTTTGTCACATTTAGGAATGAGTTGCCCTACCGCTGTCCTCCAAAGCTCTGGGTAATTTGCAATACTGAAAGCATTGTTGAACAGGATTATGAATATCTCTACCGCCTCTTCGGGGAGATGACGCAAGTCAATATTCGGAATTCCATCTTTTCCTGTGGGCTTTTTGTTCTTCAAACTGTTAAAATAAGTATGGCACTAGAGCCATCTTGGGCGATGGCATTATCTGCTTTATATTTCTTTATATCTGACGATACTATGATTCTCAGAACGCGATTGCTGTATTTCATTTCAAAGGTAGAAATGGTTAGGAAAGGCTCTGTTTTTCACGTCGTGATTCGGCCTACGAGATTCGTTGACCGTACACACTTCCTGGAAAACTACTCCTATTGCTTCTTCCTTGTCCTGGGCATCGTCAACAATTAGTGAACTCATTGTCCAGCACAGCCTCACCCGGATCGATGCCAACTAAAGCCAGTATGTTTGCGTTGTCGTTTGTTATGTCAAGTCGAAGAGCCCCCAAGTCGTTATGATCCCTCCCTCAAAAGATTTTTTTGATTTGGGGAAACATACCGGGACTGTTCGAATAAAAAACCAGAATATTGTTTCCCTAATATGAATTAATGGCTATTCTGTAATTCAACCGAATCAAAGTGTGGAGGTATTTCATTTGCTAGCTCACAACGTCGTCTCGGTCTGTAGATCAGGTCAGGTCGTCTCGGTCTGTAAATCGTCTGTAAATTGTCTTGATTCTCGACAGCAGTCTGCTTTTTGTACGTGCAGTGCGTCTATTGTTACCATCTGTCGATGATATTTTGGGAATCTTTTTGTCCATAGTACATTTTATTGTAGTGTTCATTTGTATGAGGTACCTGTTCGTGAGATTTCTGTTTGAAAGTGGTGTCGACAATCGAGACGTGTAAACATTGTGATATTGGTGGCTCTTGAAAGGCGAAAGCGAACAGAACCAATTTCAAAGACATTTAAGACGATCTGTTAAACAGACAGCGCGCGTTTTCTGAATTTGCTTCGAACTTTAATTCTCCGTTGTTCTTTGTCATCACCAGCCGCTGCTGCCTGCCAAAAGCCATCAATAATTTCGTACATATATGAATACTATAAATATAGTACTAGTTTAATAAGTTTCCTTGAAGAAAATAAACCCTCCCTGAAACCGTGAAGCAAACGGATAAAAAGGAGTTTTATTTTGAACGGTGAAGAGCGAAGCGACGACAATCTCATTTTTTTATTGTGTCAACAAGCGACATCCAGAGAATTCCCGCAGCCAGCGGACGAATACTTCGCCGGAATTCCCGCAGCCAGCGGATGAACACCTCGCCGGAATATCCGCAGCCAGTGGACGGAATTTTCATCAGAATCATCAGAACAAACAACTGTTAGAGTCCGTAATAAGCGAAACAAGTTGCCGCTGCCTCAAATAATTTAATTAATATGAGCCATTGCCAGACAAACATCAAAGAAGAGCCAAGAGTCTGACGATCAAACTGACTCTTTCGACGAAGGAAACGCGACATTACGGGAACGTAAAGTCCAAAATTCCACAACGGAGGAAAAATTGTTGCAGCTCCGAAAAGAGATACAAGCAGCGAAAGCAGCCGCAAGCAAGGAAAATCAGGAACGCCTGCGGTATGACCAACTGTTACAAGAGCAACAGGTAATATCCAATGTTTCTATTCCCAATAGTGTGGTTGTGTGTGGTGCCCCCAAAATCACTGCAGTTACGTCTGCTGTTTTTACGCATGTGTTCGCTATTGCAACTGCAACAACCGTACCGTATGCCGTTGGTCAAGACCACTTTATTCATTAACAGACCACTACGACGGGGCACACGTCATGTTCTTCTCACGCCTCGTATTCTTGGCCACCAGTGTCTTCGTCGCCACATCCTCAGATAACATCTGCAAGTTCAGTCCACCGTCACAAGACCAGTACGCCGACTTTCTTGCCACCTCTGCATGGTCTCCAGAAAACACAACGCCAACACCAAATTGCCACGTCAGCCAAGGCAGGTCACCAGCCGCTTATGGATCACAACGAAAGCTTCATGATTTGCCGGAGTTTCGCGGTTTGTATCGTAACCTCGAGTCAGCTGCCGTTGTCATGTCAGAGCGATTCGTTAAGGAAGACGACGAAAGGCAACGTTCTTCACGCCGTCGATGCGTAGGAGAAGGTTGGAAACAGCAAGTGCCGTTACTGCGAGGGAACGTCGCATGCAGTGACAGAGTGTAGTAGCTTAACCAAACTGCATACGCCAGCTAAATGGAATTTAGTGAAACGACACAACCAATGCTTCGGATGCCTGACGTTTGGGCACAACGTAAGGACTTGTCGCACAAAACGATCGTGTGCCATTGGCGATTGCCGAAGAATGCACCACCAGTCTTTTCACGAAAGCGAATCACCAACGAAGCCATCAGCTGGAGAGAGCGTTAGTTTGGAACCCCGAAGGCCTTTATTAAGCTGCGACGGTACCAGAAGCGCACGGATCCTCTTCAGAGTCTTGCCCATCAGGATATACAATAATGAATCGATGGTTCAAACCTTTGCTCTACTCGATGAGGGTTCATCCGTTACAATCATGAGCACGGACCTAGCCAAACGTCTTCACCTTAGCGGAAAGCCCAAAGATCTGTATCTACGATGGATTGGAGACAAGCCAGATACCAAAAGATCCTTCGCTGTTGATGGGGAAGTCAGGGCCGACGAGGAAGATGCTAAGAGGTTCAAACTGAGCGAAGTTCAAACCGTCGAGGAACTTTGCTTGCCCACTCAAACGTTTGTCACCTCTTACCTGTTCCTGCATAGCCGACCCGATATCTCTCTGCCTAATTACAAGGACGCCCGACCAGAGATTTTAATAGGACTGGACAACAGCCACCTCGGAGCGCCAATAGAAATAGTCTACTCCGAGAAAAAGGGACCGATAACTGTGCGAACTCAATTAGGGAGGGTCGCACACGGTGCTCTGCCTTTGGGACATGCAGATGAGCCGAGAGGAAATGTCGTACTTTTCTGTGACCATAAGCGTGAACGGGATGTACGACTGGATAAACTCGTAAAAATATATTTCGAAAGCTTTGGCGTAAGAAAACCAATGGAGAAACCAGTATCTCAGAGTGACAAAAGAGCTTCACACTTGTTAAGTAACACCACGAAAAGGTTAGATAAGCGGTATCAGACTGGCCCACTGTGGAAAGAAGATGAAGATCAGTTACCAAAAAGCTATGGACTAGCCAGAAAAGACTTTTCAATCTAGAAGCAAGAATGAGAAGGGATCCGGATTTTGGTGCCACATATAAAGAGAATATCGCAAGTTATGTGAAGTTGACTTCGCTCGAAGCAGGTACATTAATTCCCAAAACTTGGTATCTCCCACATTTCGGCGTAAAAAACCCCAACAAGCCGGAAGGTTCGGCTGGTTTTCGACGCTGCTGCTGAGGTTGAAGGCGTATCTCTAAACTCTGCCTTGCTAAAGGCACCGGACAACAGCGTGCCGTTAGTAAAGGTGTTATTCAACTTCCGGATCCGACCCTTTGCAGTCACAGGAGACATTAGAGAAATGTTTTATCAAGTGCTAAAACGCCCAGAAGATGAACACTGGCAGCGTTTTCTCTGGCGAGAGGAAGCAGGGATGCCGATAGACACCTACGTCATGACTTTCGGAGCCACCTGCTCCCCATGCTTAGCGAACTATATAAATAACCTTAACGCCGAAAGGTTTCAAATTGAGCATCCGAGAGCCAACGAAGCCATCGTGGTTATATATATATACAAATTATTTATCAAGTAATACCACTATTTTAGTGCATTCATGTAAAATTTCATATAAATGTGATTATTAATTCGCGTTTTATCTCTAGTTAAACAGAATCATAATGGCAACTCAGACGATGATGGTGAAAATTGAGCATCGCGCTGTAATTAAATTTCTCACTAAGCAAGGAAAAAGTCGAAAACTATTAATGAAGAGATGGTGGCTATTTACCGCACTTTGATTATCAACTGTGCAAAAGTGGTCAAGTGAGTTCAAGAGAGACAGCGAGAGCATTGAAGACGACCCCCGCTTCGGCGCCTCGGTTACTGTCTGTACGGGAGGAAGTATCAAAGAAGTCGAAAAACTTGTTCTTGAGGATGCCCGAATAAAGGTCAAAATTATGGCAGAGATCACCAAGCATTCAACTGGTACCATTCACACCATTCTTTATGACCATCTTGAGTTTTGAAAAGTAAGTGCAAAGTGGGTGCCACGAATGCTCACAACGCCTCAGAAAAAAGTGAGAATAGCATGCTATAGAGAGATTTTGGAGATGTGTAATGAGAACGCGGATGGTGTTATGGATCGAATTGTTACTGGAGACGAAACATGGGTTCACCACTATGAGCCTGAAAGCAAACAAGAGTCCATGCAGTTGCATAGAAAAGGAACAGACCCCTGAAGAAGTTCAAGGTCACTCCGTCTGCCAGGGAGCTCATGGCGACAGGTTTTTGGGACTCAAAGGGAATCTTGCTCATTGAGTACAAAAAAAGGTGAAACCATCAACACCACATCCTGCGCTTCCACTTTACATAATTTGCGGGAGGAAATTAAAAAGAAAAGACGGGGTAAACTCGCAGCGGGTGTATTGCTTCTTCATGACAATGCTCCTGTTCACACGGCTTACAAGGCTGCTGCGCGAGATTGTGGATTCGAAGAAATCCAACACCCACCCTATAGTCCAGACCTTGCCCCTAGTGATTACGTCCTGTTGTTAAGCAGTTCCTAGCCTGTCTGTTTACATTCGTAGCGTTTTTCTTAAGTCACTAAGCATCAGATCAAGATCCCACTTCTGGAAAAGGATGGCCTATCGGTTGCAAGCAAATTTAGCTTCAACTCTATAGAGCGCAGCTTCAACCACTCAATAGTGAATTTCCTCTTAGATTTGACACATTATTACTCCATTACTCATGGTTCGTGTTCAAATTGCCGGCCACAACATAGTAGTTTTCTTCCGGGCATAAACGATGTTTTCTAAAGAGAGATTCGAGCTCTAAAATGAAGTTTAGACCACTACGACGTACAATATCTTTCCGCATTGGAGAGAAATGCACGCAATACATGCTTCCAGTACACCGAAATTTCGCACATTTTTTAATGAAGAGAGCGACCCCACCCGCTTGCGTGGAGAGGGGGCGATATCTTCAAATAATTGTCTTTGTACCTGAGTGTTTGTTTTCGGTTAAGCTTCGTTTCGCTAACCATCAGCACATCAGGCATATAGGACTCCACCAGGTTAAGCACAGCTAACCTTCTCTCGATCCTAACGAGTGAATTTGCACTCTCTGCGTAACAGGGTTGGTTAGAGTCTTTGGCAGAGGTCTTGACTAAATTACTTTTGCTCTTTTAAGCATATCATTGTTTTATATTTGCTTGATTATCGGATATCCTCGATAGGTGGAGGTATGTTTCTTTTGCAAACAATGAACACATTTTATTTGCGATTAGTCTTCTACTTTTCCTTCTCCTAAATGGCACCATGCTGGCAGATGCATCTCTTGCTGCAGCAAGGCTGCCTACTGCTGTTTCCTGCTGCATGGCCAAAAGTTTTGAATCTTGTGCAAAGAAGCTTCTGGTTTGTTTTCCTTAGTCTCTCCCAAGAAACCACCTGAGAGTTCAGAATTTTTATCTTTCTGAGACTCTCAAGTTTGCTTTCAGGTGACATCTGGATCAGGAAGAGCGGAAGTAGACGTTCAGATGGCATTCTAGACCGTACAGTGGAAAAGCGCATCACGGAAACAACATCCACGTCCTCAATTTCCATCAGCCGAGACATCTAAATCTGATTTTTTGGTGTGAAGGTGTAGAACTCCTGTTGTGTCGCACAACGCTAATACAAACGCGATGCACCGTGAACCATTCCTTTTCATTCCGTGAACCTGCACCGGATTTTGTAAAGGAGATGCGCTGTCGCGTGACTTTTTCAATACTGCGCTAGAGAGGATAGTTTGGAGAGCAGTTGTAAACACTATCTTCTACAAATCAATACAATTACTGGGATATGCTGACATCAATATTATTGCCCGTTCCCAGCAAGTCGTTGTAGAAGCATTCATGGTTATTGAAGAGCACGCGAAATGGGCTGGTCTTAAAATAAATGCTGTCGACAAATAATCGATCCGTCGAACAAAACCTGGAATGTGACAATTAATAGCTAAAACTTTGAGGTAGCTAAGGACTTTGTTTACCTTAGAGCAAACGTGAATTCCACAAACAACACCTTAGCGCAGATTCGGCGCGGAATCACCCTTGCAACCGGTAATATTTCGGTTTGTTGACTAAGATGTTCTACAAGACGCTAATCCTACCCGTACTCTTATACAGAACCAAGTGCTGGACGATAAGCAAAATGGCAGAGAAGATTATTGGTTCCTTTGAAAAAAAAATTTTGCGACGATAAATGGTCCTGTTTCCGAGGAAGGCGAATGGACACAACCGTGAACTCTATGTGCTGTACCGAAATGAGGTTCGAGAAGGAGAGGAAAGGCGAACCTCCGGTACAGAGACTAAGTGATTGCGGACGCTAGAGAGCTTGGCTTTGACAATTGGAACTTGCATACCCGGCACCGTCAAGAATGGTAGCTATAGCTCAGGCTCAGACCTTTCATTGGTCGCAGGCATGGTAAACAAAAAAGCATTTACAAATTAAATTGTTAAATCCCTACAGAAAATCCCTTTAAAAGAATCATAGTTTGGAAAAATTATAAAATATAAAAGTCATTCTTTAATTCTTTTAAATATTAAAATCTTTTAAAATTCCATAAGACTTTTTCTCCCAATACTCCCAAACTTACTAACCCTGCCATCGTTTATCAGTACTTTGCAGAATATTGGCCCAGAGAGTGTCACAGCTCTAATTTCTCTCCCTTTTTATAACAGAATAATTAATGACCTACCCTAATCACATTTTACATTCACTCACATTGAATAAGTCAATTCTCTAGAAACTTGAGTAAGGTTTGCAAAAATGAAATGCAAAACTACATCAAACAACAAAATATCATGGCCTATTCTCCTCAAACAATAAAATTATCTCTGTCAATACAGTATCCTCCAGTTGTTTAAAACTACTACTAGCAAAGTTGTACAGACCAATAATCCTTAATCCTTACTGTGCTAAAAAGCTCGATAAAAGTCTCTCCTGTTTTCCTTCTGGCAACAAAGTCTTCATTCGTTTTTATATCTGCCACGTTTATCTGTACGCACACCAATAAATTTGACAGAAAACCAACAATTTACCCACAAAAACTTCTTGTGTAAAAGTGGCAAGGGTGGGAAATATTTTTCTCTCTCGAGAGAGAGCGCTTATTTGACGTAAAACCCATTTTTCGGAATACTGGAATGCACATTGTGTTTTCTCAGGTACGGGAGCGCACCTACTATCTTTGTGTATGTGTCTAAAATTTTGTTGTTGTTTTCTGTATCGAAAAGGGAATTTCATACTTCTTGATGATATACTTTACACATTTGGTTTAGATGCCTTCCCGTACTTTACCTTTTTCTAAGAAAGATTTACCCCCACTCCTTAACAAATGATAGACTTCAGAATTTAATACAGAAAGTACTGAAACACACCTATTATCTGAAAAAAAGAGTTAATTTTCTCAGCCGAATTTAATCCCTCTCTTATGCGCTTTAGGGTGAAATCTGGAATTGATTCACTGATATCTTCTTCAGAATCGATATCTTTATTTTCAGATGCGATCCAATTGCTAATAGAATCAACTCCTCTTCATTGATATATTATTTCATCAATATCATCTTCGGCCCCATTTAATATCCGGCTAATTTACAAAGCCAAACTTTCGCTTTGTACTAAAACTGTTTTTTTTTAATTGCGTTATATTGAAAACGCGTTTCTAGAAGTACCGCGTTATACGAGGGATATCTGTATTTAAGACAGTTGCTCTTTCGGTCATTAAGACAGAAATATATTCTCCATGTAGCGTACAACTTCAAAACTAGTAATTTTTGTATAGTCATAATTATAAATTTTAAATTTAAAGAAAAATTAAACAATTTTGAGTTTTTTATTTACATCTTATTTCTGTATGCACGAGCTATGAACCCCAACATGTATCGAACCAATATACAACATGTTGACTCTGCAACATTACCAACCGACTCCCGTACTCATAACCCAGCAAAATGTGCATGGAGTAGCAGCAGACGAATGCATTGAACATCCAAGAGAGACGACACGGCAACAACATCTACACATAAAGTCAACCGCACCGCCCTTACATAACAGCAAGAGAGAGTTTCTTAGCATCGCACACTCTATGCTCAAAATGTATTCCTCACTTAGTAAAATGTACAGTCTGACTAAGTGAAGCTAATCTGAAAACATAGTCACTTTTGTAAGAGCAGTGAAATAAAACAGACATTGGTCTAATATTATAAACGATACAACAACATACAACAGTATACTAATATTTTCGGCTGTATATCGGAATCATAGCATCTTCTTCTTCTTCTTATGGCGCTATAGTCCGGGGTGGACCTGGGCCTAAACCAACATGCCTCTTCAGCCAGCACGATCTTTCGCCAGCTGTGTTCCTTCTCCAATTGTGTGCGCCACTTTAGTCTAGGTCGTCCTCTGTTGCGTTGTCCCAATGGTACGAATTCAAAGACTTTTCGGGCCGGAGCAGTGGTGTCCATACGCTCTACATGGTCTAGCCATCTTAAGCGTTGTATCCATCGACGCTTAACCAGCCGCATGTCGCTGTATAGTCCATAGAGTTCGTCATTAAAGTTTCTCCTTCAGATGCCATCAATCTCTCTCGAAGAGTCTTAGGGCTTCCTCATCCGCCTTTTCTAACGTCCAAGATTCCGCGCCATAAAGTAGGACGGGCATAATCAAGCTGTTATATAAAGCGAGCTTAGTCCTTCGAGAGAGGGCTTTATTACTCAATTGCCCCTTGAGCCTTCTCTTCTGCGTTTGATTTCGGTACTGATGTTGTTGTCCCTGTTTATCGCGGAGCCGAGGTAGACGAAGTCCTTGACTACCTCGAAGTTTCTGCTGCCTAGTGTGACGCTCCGGCCGAGACATCGATGTTGTGTGTCCTTCCTTGATGACAGCATATACTTCGTTTTGCCCTCATTTACCGCCAGACCCATTTTAGCCGCTTCCGCTTCAATACCAGCAAACGCTTTACTAACGGCTCGCTGTGTTCGTCCAATCACGTTAATGTCGTCAGCGTAAGCAAACAATTGAACTGAATTCTTGAAGATCCTGACTCTGGTGTTGACTTGTGAGTTACGCACGATCTTCTCGAGGATGATGTTAAAGAAGTCACATGACAGTGCGTCGCCTTGTCTAAAACCTTTTTTGACATTGAACGTCTCGGTGAGTAATGGAATGTGGTCTGTTGTGGACTTCCCTGGCCTGAAACCACACTGATAGCGACCTATCAGGACATGGACAAACGGCTTCAGACGCTCACACAATACGGCAGAGAGGATCTTGTATGCGATGTTCAGGAGACTTATCCCTCGGTAGTTGGCGCAGTCAAAGGGGTCTCTTTTCTTGTGAACCGGGCAAACGACACTGAGATTCCACTCATTGGGCATGCTTTCCTCCGACCATATCTTACAGATGAGCTGGTGCATGCGCCCAACCAGGACATCTCCAGCTGCTTTGAATAGTTCTGCGGACAGTCCGTCCGCTCCAGCAGCTTTGTTCGACTTTAGCTTCGATATTGCTATCTTCACCTCGTCTAAGTCGGGAAGACGGAATGCTTGTCTATCATCGTCCAAATTGAGTGAAACATTCTGCCTAACAGCGGGATTTGGGTCGTTATCGCCGTTTAGGAGTCGGCAGAAATGATCCTTCCAGATTCTCAGCACAGACTGCGACTCTACTACTAGTTGTCCGTTTTGGTCCCGGCAGGTCTTGGTCCGAACCTTGTATCCTCGGTATAGCTGTTTTACCTTTCGGTAAAACTTTCAGCCTTCTTTCCTGCCATAGCACCTTTTCATTTCCTCAACAGCGCGCTTCTCATGCTCCTTCTTTTTGTATCTAAGGAGCCGGTGCCGGCAAAGTTCCCAGCAATCGGCTGCGATCGTAGCTTTTCGACGTCAAACCGTTTTGGCCTGTCTCGACCCCTCTCTTGATATCCGGGTTCTTACCTTGGCTACAATAAGGTGGTGATCCGAGTCGATGTTTGCACCTCGGAAGGTTCGGACATCGAGAATACTGGAGGAGTGTCTGACGACGATCGCAACGTGATCAATCTGGTTGACGGTTGATTGACCAGGAGATCGCCAGGTCCCTTTGTGAATGTCCAGGTGTGGAAACCGCGTGCTCGCCACAGAGGGGTTCCGCCCCGAGGTGAAGTCCAACAGCCTGAGTCCGTTTCCGGATGTGTTGTCGTGCAGGCTGTGTTTACCGATGACTCCAGCAAAGATTACCACCTTTCCCAGCTGAGCGTTGAAATATCCTCTAACAATCTTGGTGTCGTAGCTGGCACATCGATCGTACGTTCTTTCTAGGAGGCTAGAGAAGTCATCCTTGATTTTGTCATCCTACTCCTCTGTCGGGGCGTGAGCGCATATTAGGCTGATGTTCCCGAATTTAGCCTCGATGCGGATTGTCATGAGGCGTTCGCTGGGTCGTAGCTCAAGACTTTTTGCCTAAGTCTGCCTCGAACAACAAATCCGCATCCGAATAAGCGCTGCCTTCTCTCTCTATAGCGATTGCTGTAGTAGATATCGCAGTTCTTCACTGTTTTTATGCCAGGCCCGTCCCATGGCACTTCCTGGATGGCAGTAATGTCTGCCGTGTAGCAGTGAAAGGCCTCCGCAAGTTGTTCGGCTGCACGTGGCCTGTTAAGGGACCTCACATTCCACGTGCAAAACCGAAAATCATTGTACTTAAAAAGTTTGCTGGGGTCGTCAACAGTTGATCCGTACTTATACGAGGCATATCGGGTTTTCTGAACTAACGGTTTTTTTACGTGGTGAGGAAGTTACCCTCACGCACAACCAGCAGACTGGTAGGCCAGGCCCATTATTTAAACCCTCGGGCAGATGGGCTCACTGTATACATTGGTTCACCATACAACGGGTGTTGTGATGGCTATCCAGGGGGCGCCGCGTGGAGGCTGTATGTCAACTTGACCTGTGCACTAACGAGGATAGCCTTGGCAGTTCGCGATGTTGAGCGAAATTAACGATGTTACCTCGCGTGCACAGGCCCATGCCCCCGAATCTTAGCATCGTTGAACCTAAAACAAAAAAAACAAAAAAATCAAAAAACAGAATTTCGTTTGGTGAAATCAACGACAAAAAAATTAACCAAGAAGAAAAAACGGGTAAAAAGTCTAGTTCTAGTTCAAAAAGTTTTCAACAAAGTAGCTTCAGTGAATATGCCGTTAAATTTGAGTAGGACATCGATATATTTGGTGAAAGCATAAAGCCAAACGAATTGTATCAAATTTCTTATAAATCAAATAACTATACTGCGATGACTAACAGCCAACAGCAAATTGCCATGGATACTTTTAATACTTTCAGGATACCTTACGCCGTGAAAGATATTCCGACATTTGATGGTAATCCGCGTTTGCTTTATAATTTCATCAATAATGTCGAGGAAATATTGGAACTTGTGCCGCATACTAAAACTTCAAGTTTTGAGAAAATTATATTACGTGCTATCCGTAATAAAGTTATTGGTCAAGCTAATGAAATTTGAAATATATACGGGACTTCTCTGGAGTGGGAGAAAATTAAAAATAATTTACTTATTCATTATTCAGATAAGAAAAACGAAACGAGTTTAATACGCGATTTGCATACATATGCTCCGGCAGAATAAAGATGATGTAGAGACCTTTTACGCAAAAATTGTAGAAATACTTTCTACCATGATGAATAATGTAAGGGTTTATGAAAGTAATGTCAATGTTATTAATTCTAAGAAAATCTTATGAAACGAAATATGTCTAAATAGTTTTCTGTCAGGTCTACGTGAACCATTAGGATCCATAATTAGATCAATGAAGCCATATAAGTTATCTGAAGCGTTAAAATTTTCCCTTGAAGAACAACATAATAATCCATAAACTTCAAAAAACTCCCGACATTACTTACGATCTTCTCTTCACACCCAACCAACTTCAACAACACAAGACTTTACTATAGACAAAGCTCAAATATCCCCCGTTACAATAACTCGAATTTCGGTGCACAACTTTTCCAACCCCCCAAACCAATGGATGTAACTCTAGTAGGTTGTCCAAACGGAAAAATATTGATCCACAAAGACAAAATCAAATGTTTAATATGGAATGTAATTAGGTATCAAGGTAATAACCAAAAAGTATATGGAAACACTGAAGAAAATCGTTATCATAGTCCTCAAAATTATTATCCGGATTTGGATACGCCAGCAGAATTAGAACCTAACGCTCAAGTAGACGACAAAAATTTTCGCCCACGTGTCTCAGAAACCCAATAGGTTACATTGATATGAATAATTTTAACGTATATAAAAATCAGAACCTTGAATGGCAAAGAACTTAAATTCATGAGTCCTTATATAATGCAAAATATGAAACCAATCTCTATAAAGCCTGTAGAAATAAGACAATTTTTGGTTCCCATTTCGTTGATCCGAAAATAGTTTTAGACGGCCTACCCGAATTCAACTCAAAAAAAAGAAATCCCCTTCTTACAAAGACATCTCAAGAAGAATAACGTATCTAAGAGTAAGTTCAATAGTAGATCTTAACGTAAAAGTAGAGGAATTAATTCAGAATGTAAATTCATTTGCAATATATGAATGTAATCAAATGGAAGCCAAAAACACATTTTATGTACTAATAGTAAATAGAATTAAGAAATTAGCTATAGGGAACCTATTTAGGGACATTAAAAATATTTACGATATCCATAGAATTAAAGAAATTCTATATAGTTACATAGGATATGATGAAGGAAACATAGAAAGGGAGTTCAAAACAAAACAATACAATGGCTCAAATACTTTTCGACATAAAAACTCTAACCCCAGACAACAAAACCAACTAAATAGCTCAGGTTCACCTCAAATAGGCAGACAATATTATTCTAGGACGGAACAATCAGGACAACACAGACAAGGCAATAATGATAATATAAATAATCAAAATACAAGATACCAGACATTTAACCCTTCAGGGCAAATTAGAAATGCAGTTCAATATCCAACAGCAATGTCTATCGGGCAAATTTCGAATGAGACGGTTAATCAGACTAATCAGGAGGAAGTTCATAACATCGAACCAGAATTTTTTATCAATTAGGCCTCGGAGACAAAATATTAACAGATTTAACGATTAACGAAACCAGACTAAAAGCACTAGTAGACACGGGTTCTACAATGAGCATAATTAATTCCAATACGGTAGACTGCAGTAAATATAGATTATTTGATAGAATAAAAATGCGGTTACAAACGATAAATAATGTAACTACAGAAATGGTACACAGAATTGTTACAAGCATACCTAAAGAATTCAATTTTAATCCCAAGGGTGCTATAAAATGGTACAAGAGATATTTAGGAGACAAACCCTATGATGTCCTCATTGGTATGGACATCCTGAATAAAATAGTCAAAACCCTGGATTTTGAAAACAAGTGTCTCATACTAAATAATGGTGCCAAAATACGCCTTTATTCCGCCAATCCTATAAGAGAGTTCGATTGCTTTGAACTAATCTCTGATAAGAAAGAAATAGACTTAAATCACCTTAACGGAGAAGAAAAACAGGAAATTCAAGGATTGTTAGAACAATTTAAAACATTGATATATAGAGAAGGCGATCAACTAACAAATACAAATTCTATCACACACGAAATTAGAACAACGACAAGTCAACCAATTCGAAACTGTACAGACTGCCCCCAAAGCACCAGGAAGAGGTACGGATGCAAGTAAAAGAGATGGAGGAGCAGGGAATCATAAGAAAATCGAACAGCAGATACGCTTCCCCCATCGTACTAGTAGCAAAGAAATCAGATGGCACGGGAAAACGAAAATTTCGCTTGTGCGTAGATTACAGAAAACTGAACGATATTACAATAGACGATAAATATCCGCTACCGAATATCGATGCTATACTCGATAAAGTATTTTCGTCGTTAGACCTCGCGAAAGGATATCACCAAATCAAAATGAATCCAAATGATATCCCCAAGACGGCATTCGTAACTCCTGACGGATTATTTGAATACGTAAGAATGCCATTTGGTCTTAAGAATGCGCCAGCAACCTTTCAAAGGTTGATGAATGACATGCTCTTTCCTCAAAATAAATACTGAATTTCTAGGGCATGTCTTAACAAGTGAAGGCATGAAACCCAACCCCAATAAAATCAAATGTATCCAAAATTTCCCACTACCTAAAACAGATAAGCAGTTGAAGGGCTTTTTAGGGGTAACAGGTTTTTACAGAAAATTCGTGAAGGACTACGCGAAGATTGCGAACCCTATGGTAAAATATTTGTTGAAAGGCAAAAAGATTAACATCAACGACCCAGAGTACATTGAAGCCTTCGAGACTTTGAAACGCAATATTACTAAACATCCTATATTGAAATTTCTAGACTTTAGTAAACAATTCACAGTATTTACCGACGCCAGCAATTATGCGATAGGAGCCGTATTGACGCAAGAGGGTCAACCAGTATGTCACGCGTCGAGATCTTTGAACGATCACGAGAAAAACTATGCGGTCACAGATAAAGAGTTCCTAGCGGTTGTTTGGGCGGTCACATACTTCAGACCATATTTGTGAGGAAAAAGGTTTAAAATAATTACAGACCATTTACCAATAAAGTAATTAAACAAGAGATACACAGGCAAAGAATTTAGCCAAAGGAACCAAAGATGGTTACTTAAACTTCAGGAATTTCAGTTCGATATTGAGTACGTGAAAGGGAAGGAAAATAAGATAGCAGACTTCCTTAGTAGGATACCAGAAGAAATTGAAAGCGCCGAAAATCATACCATAAACAATCAATCCGATAACGCTACAATCCACTCACAAGAACAACAATTATTAGATCACATGCCCATAAAGGGAACAATAGTCAATAAATATAAAACCCAACTAATACTAGTTAACGATGCCGACAAGGAGATAGAAATTCTCCACAATAGAAGAATAATATTCGTCGATATGACTAAAAACGAAGAATATTGGACAGATTTGTTAAGAAGATTCATACAACCAGGTCTGATTGGAATATACACTGAATTGTCTTATCACGAATTCAATAAAATTCAACAGCTGCTAATTGAATTGTTCCACCATGACAGTCAGATAAGATTTATAAAAGCTACTCTTAGAGCCAGAGAAATCAGAACTCTAGAGGAAACCCAGAAACAAATCTCGTTATACCATACCAGGGAAAGTATGCACAGTGGAATAATAGAAACATATCATAGCCTCAAGAATAGAATTTACTATCCAAAATTAATTAATGAAATCACAAAAATGATTAACAATTGTAAATTATGCTTAGAAACAAAATATGAAAGGAAGCTCAAATACGAAATAAGCGAGACACCGGGCAGACCTAATGAGATCCTTCATATGGACATATATTACTTTATGAAACACCCGTTCCTTACTTTTATAGATAAACTCAATAAGAAAGCATACGCCTACCACCTACCAAACAAAAACTGGACAAAAAAATAGAGGTATTAGAGGAACATTTCTCAAAGTTTGGCAAACCCACAAAAATAATAACCGATAACGAATTTAAAGCAGAAAATTTCAAGGCATTTCTAAATGAACACGGAATCAAACTACATTTTACCAAACCCAACACTCACACTGGCAACAGTGATATAGAAAGATTTCACTCCACATTGCAAGAAAAACTAGTTACCATGAGAAACCAAGATATATCCCTTGTTCAGAAAGTTCACAGGGCAGTTAATAATTACAATAATAGGTATCATTCAACTTTAAAAATGTCCCCGGAAGAAGCAATGTATGCAGACGTAGCTACTTTAGTAAGGCAGATACGGTTAGAAAAAGAGACAAGAACCCAGAAGCTAAATCAATGTAGAGAAGAATATAAAGAAATAAGAGAGGTCATACCAGTCAAGAACTACAAAAGAAAATATTATAAGAATGAACCTAGATATAGAATTAAGAAGAGTTAGAAAGAACATCCGATAAATATTAAAACACCACGTTTATTTGCAGATGACGATATCAACGTACTTGATACTCGCGACAATGACGGCACAGACTACAGCGACATTGACAATTGACCAATTGACAACAAATAATGGATATGCCATAATTAACATGGGACAGACTGAAATAATTCAAACTACTAAAACTATATTACATTTTATTAACACTGAAGAAATAAGGCAGGCTATTAATACCTTCGTAGAAAATACTAGAAACCTAAAGTAGACAATGATCCAATTATAAAACGCCAAATAGGAACACTTTACGCTAAAGTAACCGCCATAGAACCAGGAAAAAGACAAAAAAGAGGGCTAGTCAATATAATAGGAACAGGACAAAAATGGTTATTCGGGATGATGGATGATAGCGACAGGCAAGAGATTGCAGATCACCTCAACACTCTAGGGAAAAATCAAGATAATATAGCAAGTCACCTTAATCAACAGATAGAAATCAATGGACATCTGAGTGAAAGCATATCCTATCTTAAATCGACAATAGAAGATAGACAGAAAAGAACTATGTAGAACTAACAGAGAACGAAAGAACGTTTATCCTACAACAGCTAAAATTAGATCAACTAGTAAGATTGAGAATGTTAGAAGAACATTTAAATCAATTAATAGATAATATAGCCTTAGTTAAACATGGACTTATACATCCTAGTCTTTTGACAAAAGAAGAGATAAACCAGACAGGACTCGACTTCTACAAACTAAAAAACGCAAAAGCAGGACATCTCAAATACAGTATAGATACTTTAGTATTAGCTATAAAAATTCCAGATAAATACCAGATCGTGAACCTTAAATTAATAACAGCAATTCCTACAGGCAATAAAACAGAAATAGAAGAAGATGATCATTATTTTTTAGAAGCAAATAACACAAAGTTTGAATTCCTAAATAATGTTCAATATGCAAAAGATCTAAGACCTCTTAGAAGCTGTATTGTAAACAAAAATTGTAAAACAAAACAAAACGAACTAATGGAAATAAACGAAATTGATAATACCACTATTATTTGTAAGAATCTACGAGATCAAGAGATAATAAATAATTGTGATGATAGGAAAATAAAATTAAGCGGAAACTATCTAATAGTTATTGATAATTGTCCTATCAAGATAATGAATAAAACATTTTCTAATTCCAATGTAAAATTTAAAGAAAGATTTTATTACTATGATGAGATCAATTATAACTTCACTAAAAATTTAAGCTTTGAAGATGTTATTATAAGAAATTTCGAAAATCTGAAACATATAAACTTACTTAAAATTCATAGAAATGTAAGCTACTTTGCAATCTCAGCCGTAACTTGTATCCTGATCATAATCATAATTTTCATTTTAAAATTAGTACGAAGAAATAAAAACTTAACGATATCAATTAAAACACTTCGTGAAAATAACCACCAAACTCATAAAACTCAGGAGAGTTTTGATCTAAAGGAGGGAGAGGTTACATACCCTAAGCATTCCTTATCGTGCCAATCTATCTTTTCCACATGATGCACGGGTGCAATCACCTGCATTATGTTCGCATTCTGTTTATTCTAATTTTCATTTCATTTTCCGGCGCAGTGCATCTCAAGTTACAACTACACGCACACATGAAAAAGCTGACTAAACAGTTTCCGTGGTCAGACAGTGACCCGGTACGCTGAAACTGCAGAATAGCCAATAGATATAAGGGAGTGGATGAATCCCACTGTGTTGTTTTTTAGTGATTAAGCTGGAGGGACCTTTTTTGACATTGAAGGTCTCGGTGAGTTCATTACCAACCTTGACGGAGAAGCGAGAGTTCTCCATCGTCATCCTACACAGTCTGACGAGTTTGGTAGGACTGCCAAAACTAGACATGGCACTGTATAGCTCGTCTCTATGCACACTGTCATATAATAATAATAATTGTTGGCGCTACAGTCCAAAGGGGGACCAGGGCCTAGCTTGCTCATCAACTACTCGTGTGGTGCGCGCTACTGTTCTCTCACGAGTAGAAGGGACCTACAGTTTTTTGCCGACTCCGAACGGCGAAATTTGAGAAGCTTTCTTAGACAGTTATTACTCTTTGAGTGTTGTCAGCAGCTCGAAAGAGGTGGTGCCGTGAAAAATTCGAAAAATTGGTGTTGAGCTGGGAGTCGAACCTACACCCTTCGGCGTGTGAGCGTCGCACTCTACCCACTACGCCACGGCGACCACTACACTGTCATATGCGGTCTTAAAATCGACCAATTGGTGGTGGGTGTCGATTTAAACTTCTTCTGCCTTTTCCAGGATCTGCCGTAATGTGAAGATCTGGTCTCAAGACAGTTAAACCTATAAAATCCTTTCTTGGTCTTTTGGGATATTATCGAAAATTGTAAGAAAAATGTAAACGATGGAATTCCCATTTCTGAACGTCCGCTAAAAGACTTTCAAAACAATTTGTCATTATTAAAAAAAACGGCACAAGTACGTATCACATTAACTCAAGGTTCTATTTAGAAGGAAAAAGATATACGTACCATAGAACATTGTGAACCCACAAATGTTCGTAGCGTTTTGTTTTCGCCTCGTAAAATCGGCGCGTAACAAAAATTGGCGGTAGCGGTAGAATAGATACAGGAACTGAGAGTATGTACCAAATTTCTCTGCAATACTCAGAAAGTCGGTACTATCTGTATAAATAAAAAATGGCGGTAGAATAGATACATTAACCGAGAGTATGTGCAAAATTTCTCTGCAATACTCAGAAAGTCGATACTATCTGTATAAATGAAAAAGTGAAATTCAGAATTCAAGAATTTGCGGTCTTTTTATAAAAATCTGTGTGAAAAGGCTGGATAATTTAATTATCAACAGAAGCAATCAAGGAAAGCAATCAAAAGTAATCAAGAAATCTGTGTGAAAAGTGCGGCTGGATCATTTAATTATCAACAGAAGCAATCAAGGAATCACAAGTGAAGCCAGTTGGTAAAGGACAAATTAAACAAAAACCAAGAGATAGTAGACGAAGAATCCAAAGGAACTACAGTAATGAAGATATCGGTAATATTGATATTGTAAGTGATAAAAAAAATTAAGTAATATATACAAATGTGCAAACATTGACTCGGATCATCACCTTGTTGTAGCCAAGGTAAGAACCCGGATATCGAGAGAGCAACGGAGTCGAGAAAGGCCAAAACGGTTTGACGTCGAAAAGCTACAATCGCAGCTGATTGCTGGGAACTTTGCCGACCGAGTCTCCCTGAAACTCGTTCAGAGTTCGACGCTTCCTGCACTAAGCATAGAAGAAGAATGGAAACGTTGTCAAGAAGCCATCAAAGATGCTGCCACTGATGTGCTGGGTTTCACGTCACCACCCAGAAGGAACCCATGGTTTGACGACGAGTGCAGGCAAGCGCACGCAGCTAAACAAGACGCCTATAAGGCGACGCTGCATCGAACAACGCGAACTGTTCGTGAACTCTACGAACAGAGAAGAAGGGAAGAGCACCGGCTTCTCAGAAGGAAGAAGAAGAAACATGAGAAGCGCGCGTACGAGGAAATGCAAAGGTGCTTTGGCAGGAATGAAGTCCGAACGTTTTACCGAAAGGTAAAACAGCTATCCGGAGGATACAAGGTTCGGACCAAGGCCTGCCGGAACCAAAATGGACAACTAGTAGTAGAGTCGTAGTCTGTGCTGAGAATCTGGAAGGATCATTTCTGCCGACTCCTTAACGGCGATGAGCGAGCAACGGAGTCGAGAAAGGCCAAAACGGTTTGACGTCGAAAAGCTACAATCGCAGCGGATTGCTGGGAACTTTGCCGACCGAGTCTCCCTGAAACTCGTTCAGAGTTCGACGCTTCCTGCACTAAGCATAGAAGAAGAATGGAAACGTTGTCAAGAAGCCATCAAAGATGCTGCCACTGATGTGCTGGGTTTCACGTCACCACCCAGAAGGAACCCATGGTTTGACGACGAGTGCAGGCAAGCGCACGCAGCTAAACAAGACGCCTATAAGGCGACGCTGCATCGAACAACGCGGACTGTTCGTGAACTCTACGAACAGAGAAGAAGGGAAGAGCACCGGCTTCTCAGAAGGAAGAAGAAGGAACATGAGAAGCGCGCGTACGAGGAAATGGAAAGGTGCTTTGGCAGGAATGAAGTCCGAACGTTTTACCGAAAGGTAAAACAGCTATCCGGAGGATACAAGGTTCGGACCAAGGCCTGCCGGAACCAAAATGGACAACTAGTAGTAGAGTCGTAGTCTGTGCTGAGAATCTGGAAGGATCATTTCTGCCGACTCCTTAACGGCGATGACGGTCCAAGTCCCGCTGTTCCACTCAATTTGAACGATAATAGACAAGCATTCCGTCCCCCCGACTTAGACGAGGTGAAGATAGCAATATCCAAGCTAAAGTCGAACAAAGCTGCTGGAGCGGACGGACTGTCCGCAGAACTATTTAAAGCAGCTGGAGATGACCTGGTTGGGCGCATGCACCAGCTCATCTGTAAGATGTGGTCGGAGGAAAGCATGCCCGATGAGTGGAATCTCAGCGTCGTTTGCCCGGTTCACAAGAAAGGAGACCCCTTTGACTGCGCCAACTACAGAGGGATTAGTCTCCTGAACATCGCATACAAGATCCTCTCTGCAGTATTGTGTGAGCGTCTGAAACCATTTGTCCATGACCTGATAGGTCTCTATCAGGGTGGTTTTAGACCAGGGAAGTCCACAATAGACCAGATCTTCACATTACGGCAGATCCTGGAAAAGACCCAAGAAATGCAAATTGGCACTCACCACCTATTTGTCGATTTCAAGGCTGCATATGACAGTGTGCATAGAGACGAGCTATACAATGCCATGTCTAGTTTTGGCATTCCTACCAAACTCGTCAGATTATGTAGGATGACGATGGAGAACTCTCGCTGCTCCGTCAAAGTCGGTAATGAACTCACCGAGACCTTCAATGTCAAAAAAGGTTTTAGACAAGGCGACGCACTGTCATGTGACTTCTTTAACATCATCCTCGAGAAGATCGTGCGTAACTCACAAGTCAACACCAGATTCACGATCTTCCAGAAGTCAGTTCAATTGCTAGCTTACGCTGATGACATTTACGTGATTGGACGAACACAGCGAGCCGCCAATGAGGCGTTTGCTGGCATTGAAGCGGAAGCGGATTAAATGGGTCTAGTGGAAATGAGGGCAAAACGAAGTACATGCTGTCATCAAGGAAGAACACACAACATCGACGTCTCGGACGGAGCATCACACTAGGCAGCAGAAACTTCGAGGTAGTTAAGGACTTCGTCTACCTCGGCTCCGCAGTAAACAGGGACAACAACATCAGTACCGAAATCAAACGCAGAATCACTCTTGCCAATCGCTGTTTCTTTGGGCTCAGGGGGCAATTGAGTAATAAAGCCCTCTCTCGAAGGACTAAGCTCGCTTTATACAACAGCTTGATCATCCCCGTCCTACTATATGTCACAGAATCTTGGACGTTAGCAAAGGCGGATGAGGAAGCCCTTAGTCTTTTCGAGAGAAAAGTTTTGCGTGCGATTTTTGGTCCTGTTTGCGTTGATAACATTTGGAGGAGAAGATTTAATGACGAACTCTATAGGCTGTACAGCGACATGCGCCTGGTCAAGCGTCTACGGATACAACGCTTAAGATGGCTAGGCCATGTAGAGCGTATGGACACCACTGCTCCGGCCCGAAAAGTCTTTGAATCCGAGCCATTGGGACAACGCAACAGAGGACGACCTAGACTAAAGTGGCGCACACAAGTGGAGAAGGACCTCAACCAACTTGGAGTGCGCAACTGGAGACAGCTGGCGAAAGATCGTGCTGGCTGGAGAGGCATGTTGGTTGAGGCCCAGGTCCACCCCGGACTGTAGCGCCACAAGAAGAAGAAGAAGAAGGAGGCGAATTTATCAATGATCTGATAAAAGAATTATATAAATTGTTTAATATAAAACATCTTAAAACAAGTAACTTTTACCCTCAATCCAATGGATCTGTTGAAAAATCTCATGCACGCTTCGGTGAATACTTAAGATCTGTTATTAATATTATAATCCTGCGTATTTCAAATTATTTCGCTATCCAGCCTTTTGTCATAACAAAGGTATACATAGTAGTACAGGATTTACTCCCTTTAAAATGATTTTTGGAAGAAAAGCAAATATACCCAGTGAAATTAATAGTTTGAGGTTTAATACAACGAAAGATTAAACACAAGAATTACAGTTAAAATTATTGCGCATGGAATCACAGGCAAAGAAAAATATGTTAACTATGAAATATAAAGCTAAAACTACATACGATAAAAAGATATTGTTTTATTTCAGTTTGATACAAGGTATATCTTGTATAAAATGGGAAAGCTTACCCTTAAATGAAATATATTTCAAAAGTATAAGAGATTTAAGATTAAAAACTAGAAACTGTTTAATCATCGCGAACATTAATTTTAATGATGTAAAAGACCAAATAAATATTATAAATAATATTGTTTCAACCGTAATCGAAAGTTGTTTATTGAAAATACCGGAATGTATAGAATTCATAAAGAGAAGTTAAGTAAAAAAAAAAACAATCTCAAACAAAGTATAAAAATAATATATCAATTGTTGGAGTAGAAAAAAAATTAAGACGCGGTCTTTTAAATATTGTCGGTTCAGGACTTAAATTACTTTTTGTATATTAGACAATGAAGACGCTGAAAGATATGAGGAAGCCATTAGAATTTCTAAAAAAAAAACTTGGAATTTGTGCTTGTCAGTTAACAAAGATAAATACAGGTTTTAGAGGAGTTAGACAAAATCTAGTATTCAAAGAAGCATATTACAAGTCTACAAACGTACAATTCGATTATCAAAGAATTAGATTTTGTATACTATTTAAAAAATAATAGATTGGTTTTAATAATATCCGTGCTATTGGTTGAATCAACAGAATCAGACGTTTTTGAAATGATTTTCGTTCCTTTTCAAACATACTAGAGCAAAGGTAAAATTAATTTGTGATTAGAGAAAATAAAGAATATGTTGAGTATTAATTTAGAAAAAGATTGTAAAATTATTCAATATTACTTCATTTGTAATCAAATGAACTTTAAGAACAGCGTTTACAATCAAGATTGTGCTCTGTCAATATTTATGAAAGGGAAACAAACCAATTGTGTAATAAAACAAATTCCTGAATATACTAAAATATTTCATAAAATCGAAGAAAATAAATATTTGTATAATCTAAATGAAGAAACAAAATTTTCATGTAAATGTAACGAAAAACTGGAACAATGAAAATTAAACGGTATAGGAAAAATGAAATGAAAATTGTACTTTTGAAACCATAGAAAACAGAATTGAAACTAAGAATATGATTTACAATATAGAAAATAATTATGTATACAGATTTACTGAATACGATTGTTGTTTTAATATTAAAACGAATGATTTACATGCAGAACCTCTAAATTTACCTAAATTGAAATTGAAGCGTTTAAATACTTTAAGAGATCTAACAGTAGATATTAAGAATCAAGAAAATTTTGTATCAAGAAAATTAAAGGAGATTCCAGCTCATGTATGGTACAAGGCATCATGATGGGTATTGGAGGTATAATTATAACAATTGCTTTATTACTTTGTTTATTTAGATATTGTGCCAAATCTAACATAACTATATTTTCAAAATGATTCAATAAACCTGTCAAAGAAAAAGAAAGAATTGTTCATTTCTATAACAATAAATCAAGTACAACGTATAAACGACCAAGTTCCAGAATTGTAAAATTTGAAGACTTTGAATCGAAATAAAACGTAAATGTATATTACATTACAAAATTGTATTGTTAATTTAATTAAACAAAAAGTATCTATAAAATGTTATTGTTTAAGCTAAAGTGGGGAGGTGTTATTCATATACATATGTACATAGCATACAGCATGTGTGGTCATTCCCGGCAATATGGTTCGAATTGTTTAGATTGATCCGCATTCCTATAAACATCCGCTCCATCGAATTGAATTTCGATCTGAGTGTCGCACAGGACATGCTGACCTTACTGTTTGACTGTGAGTTGCTGGCACTTCTTCATGATTTGGAACGAATAAAATCAGTTCTGAATTAACCATCACTGACTCTACAAGCGTTTTATTTTCGCCTCGTAAAATCGGCGCGTAACATACATAACAGCCAGAGAGTTTCTTTGCTCAAAATGTAGTACTCACATAGTAAAATGTACAGTCTGACTTAGTTAAGCTAATCTTAAAACAAAGTTGAGTCACTTTTGTAAGAGCAGTAAAATAAAGCAGACATTAGTCTAATATTACAAGCGATATTTATTTTAAATCATATTTATAACTCACGCGTATGTTGGTGAGGACAAACCCATTTCCATACTTTAATTTAATAATAAGAGCTTACTGTACGAAAATACCGGAATGTTCATTCTTATTCTCAAATGCAGTCAGGTGACGTTCACCCAAAGTTTAGAAATTTTCATTGTTGATATGCGTACGATCATTTTCCCTTTGGCATAACCGATCGAAACGCTAATAGTAGTAGACTAGTCTTTTTTCACTCCTGGAATCAAACTTCGAATCGATGCATTATGCCACTATAACTACTAAAAGCTTCATTACTTGTGGTTTTTAGAAATGAAATGTGCACATTGCAAACGCCATATGTATATTGTTAACTCACTTTTGACTATATTATCAGCCAAAATAAAATACAAAATGTAGATTTTATCTTTCAAAACATTATTTGTACATCTTTATCGTAATTCTTCATACAGTTGTTTCTCATATGTTTTATTTAAATTTTGAAAGAAAACGAAACAATTTTACGTTTATAAAATATTTACTAAGTTTACCTTACGAGATACAAATGTCATTAAACAACTTTCAGCATATCCAAAGACTCACTAGCGTGAGTGAAAATGCCGGAAAATTGATAAAAGGTGTCAACTGTGCAAACAATTGATTTCAAAAACATTAAAAGTTGTAATACAAATACAGTGTAAGTAGACGGAAATAGACTGTGTAAAGTGCACATACAGTCTTCTGGACAAGGGTAATTTTTATTTTATGTAATAATAATAAAAACAAACGCTGATGACTAATGTCTTAATCTAAGTAATTACTTCTGACGGTTCAAGTTTGAATGAATGGTATTTGAGTTAAAATAGGAAATCTATTGTAGATTGATAAAACGATTTATTTCTTCTTTTTTTTCGATGCTTTCTCTGTTGACATGACTTCAGCTTTACGTTTTTGGCTCGTCTTCGACGCACTCGGAGTTTGTTGAGGAGTACCTTGCCCCTTGCCAGCTTTCTTCTTCTTTTCTTGTCTCTCTTTCTCTTCTAGTTCAAGATTCTCTCTTTCAATAAGAGTAATTAATGTATTACACCGTCGCTGAAGTTCCAACGCTGTTCGAGATTTAATAAACCAATCAAACCGAAATTGTGGGGAAGACCTACAATTTATATATAACAATTATAGTTATTTAATAAATTGACAAAGCAAAGAATATCTTTATTAAGTTTATTTTCGCAAATACTTAGTTTTGATCAATTTATAGTTCATTTAAGACACAATTAACTTGGTCATACGGCCTCCATGCAGGACCCCTGGATAGCCGTCATAACACCCGTTGCGTGGTGAACCAATGCATTCAGCGAAACCCTCTTCCCGAGGGTTAAATTATGAGCCTGGCCTATCAGTCTGTGGGTTATGCGTGAGGTTAACTTCCTCACCAAAACAAAGAGAAAAGTTCACAAACCCCGAGATGCCTCGGATAAGGGCGGATCAACTGTTGACGACCCCAACAAACGTTTTAAGGACAATGATTTTCGGTTTTGCACGTGGACTGTGAGGTCTTTTAACAGGCCACGTGCAGAAGAAGAACTTTCCGAACCATCCGGTGCCGGTTCGAGAGGCCCGAAAAGTCTTCGGATCTAAACCATTGATACAACGCAAAAGAGGATGGTGGCGCATACATGTGGCAAAGGATCCTTACCAACTTGGAGTGCGCAACTAAAAGCAGGTGGCGAAAGATCGTGCCGCCTGGAAAGGCATGTTTTTTGAGGGCCAAGTTCATCTTGTATCGTAACGCCACAAAAAGTTCTTCTGGGTCACGTTTTTGGGACATTCTTTAAGTGTAACTAAAATAAGTACTTATTTGCTATATCATGTTTCAAAAATGCTAGTTCCAAGCCAATCAAAACCATCGTTTAAGTTTTTACATAACAACATAGGCTGTTTTTTAAACATAGGCTGTTTTTTTTTTTTCTTTTAAAACGTAGACAAATTGAAAAGGTTAAGTTTCCACTTCGTATTCGGTTAATGTTTCTAAGGTGTGGGATTGCATAATTATAGAAAAATTGGGCTGTAGAGAAATACGTTTTGACAAGAAAGGAAGGCACACAAACATTGGGTTCTGTGGTTTATATCTTGTTGTCCAAAATAATAAGTGTGGCAATCTGTACCAGTGAATACTTAAGCTAATCTAAAGTATCTAAATTCACTGAATAAAATAACATAAAAATGTGGGCAAGTTATATTTGTAGAAAAAATAATTTACCGTATTGCTGCACGAAGTTCTTCATAAACGTTTTCTTTGTCAAATCCAAGCTTATGCAGCATACAAACCAAAAAACGGTCTTCATTTTCAGAGTAGTTTTTTCCTTTATTATTACCGTATTGCAAACGCAATTGATGGAACGGAGCTCGATATCGAGCCATCTTTAAAAGTACAAGGGAAATATATTTTATTTCAATTAATTAATTATTCTACGTTTTGACGTACCTTCTGGTCTAAAGCTTTTTTTATTGACAGTCTTCTCTGTATTTTCGCTTCTCCCCTTTCTATTTGCCCCATGATTCTTTCAATGTCTTGAAGTTCATGACATCTTTCCCAAAACACAGCGTTATATTCAATAACCTCCTCCGGGGTTTTGCCTTCTACATCTTTTGCTATATTTTCTATGTCATCTCTTCCATATTTTTCGTTGGCTTTTATAAATTGATTAAAATCGCGTTTAGTCCATGTGGTAAAGCCTTGGGTCAGCAAAGCCTCTTTTTCTGCAACCTCTTCCTCTGTGAGTTGTTCGGCTTCGTCAATTTTTCTTTGTTCTTCACGCTGAGCTTTAGCAGCTTCTGAACCTAGCTCTGGATTTTTTGGAACTTTATAGTTCAATGTCTTGCGGTAGTAATAAATTTCTTGGTCAAGGAGTTCAAATAGTCTTGGTGGAAAGAACTGAAAATCTTGAACAATTGGTTGTTTAGGTGGACGTGGAGCTTTTGGAGCTTTGGGCTCCGAAACTCTAAGGGCCTCCCGAAAATAGGCATCAACCGCGTAATTGGCTTTCCTTTCACGCTTTGGTGGTTCAATCCAAGCTCCTAATGCGTTCAGTTTCTGTTTCTCCCGATAATCTTCTCCTTCAAATTGATAAACTGAACTAGAAGCCCCTTCACCGTTATTATCTACAGTAAAATTTCGTAGCGAACTTTCTCCCATTTCATCATAGTGTGCCTTTTGTTGTAATGTTTTAGCTTCACCTCGTTCAAGAATTGTATCAATATCCTCATCAGTGAGTTCTGAATCTTTTGAAGCAAATACGTGATTTGCCCCGAACCGAATAATATTCAACATTTCGTCTTTATTAAGTTGTGTGCTACGGTTATCTACCAAACGACCTTGCTGAATAACGAGTTTATCTAACCTGAGTTTTACTTCAGCCCGTTCAACTATTTTTTCTTCAACAGTATTTTCTGTGATGAAGCGGAAAACACGGACCTGTTTCTTTTGTCCAATACGATGTGCACGATCCATGGCCTGTAAATCCATTTGAGGATTCCAATCAGAGTCATAGATTATGACTACATCTGCAGTTGCCAAATTTATTCCGAGGCCTCCGGCTCGAGTGGATAACATGAATACGAATTTCGAACTATTATCGGCATTGTATTCCTGAATTTGTCTATTTCTATCTTCATGAGGAGTTTGACCATCCAATCGACAGTACTGATATGCCCTCCACAAACAGTAGTCTTCCAATATGTCTAACATGCGCGTCATCTGGCTAAAAATTAAAACCCTGGATCCTTGTTCCTGCAATTTGGGTAAAAGCTTATCCAAAATAACCATTTTCCCGGAATTAAACACTAAATGTTCATCAGTTGTATATGGTGGTCCTGGTTCGGCACCATCAAATAAGTACGGATGATTAGTACACTTACGAAGTTGCATTAAAATGTTTTGCAGACGCATTTTTTCAACTTTACCTGCTCCGTTTACAATATCAATATCTTTCATTAGAACTTTCGTGTACCATTCACGTTGCATTTTAGAAAGACCGACAAAGATTTTTATTTCTTTTTTGGGTTTAAGTCGTTTTTCTACTTCAGACTTTAAACGTCGTAGCAAAAATGGTTTTAATACTGCATGAAGTCGCTCTATTAATGCATTGTCACCGAAACATGTATTAGTGTTAAACCATGCATCAAAATCTTCCGAACTATTAAAAACATCGGGCAGCAAGAAATTTAACAAAGCCCATAACTCATGAAGGTTGTTCTGAAGTGGAGTACCAGTAATAAGTAGTCTGTTCGCTGTTTTAAATTCACGTAAAATTTCAGAAAGTTTGGATTTTTCATTTTTTATACGATGTGCTTCATCAATCACCATATAACGCCAGTTAAACTTTTTGAACACGGACTTCTCACGTATGCACATTTCGTAAGACGTTACACAAACATCCCATTCACCGGGCATAAGAACATCGCGAATAAATATATTTCGAGCTTCCTGATCACCTATTAAGCAGACTGCGCGGAGCGAAGGACACCATTTTTTGAATTCATTTACCCAGTTTTGCAAAGTTGACTTAGGAACAACTACAATGTGAGGTCCAGCTTGATTTCTGAAATAAAATTAAAAAAGAAAATTAGAGGGAAGTAAATACATTTTATATTTTATATATATTTGAGGGTCGAAGCGGTTTGGTCTTTTAAGACGTTCTCAATGTGTAAATCTCTCATTTCTGGTAGAATAATCAGTCTTTGGAGTGCCCATCATCCCGGTCGATTTTTGTCAAAAAAAAAAACCTAAACCAGTTGTTTGGTTCTGGTGAAATCCGGTAATAACTAATAATAGCATTAATAATTGGATGGGACAATCCATAGGGAACAAAGACCCAGGTTTACTCATTAACTACTCAAGTTGTGCGCGCTACTGTTCTCTCACGAGTTGAATGGATCTACAATATATATCGGCTCCGAACGGCAAAAATTTAAGTTGTCACGGCTCGAAAAAGGTGGTGACGTGAAAATTTCGAAGTGTTCACCCGGTTATTACTACCATAATTTAATTGAATCGAATTTAATTTAATTGAATTATTATATTAATGTTTTAAATTTCAGAACACATTTTTAAATTAAAATTTTAATTCTTTAAGAGGATATTCCAAGCAGACAAAAGCAATAATGTCATTAGATATTATATTGTGGTCATGGGAGCCGTTTTAAACCGACACAAGTATTAACACCGTAAAGCTAATGCCTTCTTCAGTGGAAAGCCAAACGAAATGAAAGCGTTTTCTATTACCTTTCACTATCTTATTTGAAATAAAGGACTATTAGTTAGCAACTACAAGCGTATTTATGGTATTTAATTTATCATAATCACAAGACATCATTTAATTATGAGAACGGACATAAAAATTTACCCGCCAAACCAAGGCACAGGAGCGACATTGTAATAATTACATGCAGCGAGGAGTGTACCTTAATTAATTTAATAAAAATTTCACAAAATAAATAAATATATAAATATAATAAATAAATATGTGTTCTTTTACAATTAGCACGCGTTTAAGTGTTTACTTATTTAAAACCTTAAGTGCAATATATAAAACTTGTATTAGACGAAATTTACCTAAAAGAAAATAAGAATGTGAGCAAAATAATTAAGATTTATGTGGGGAATTTTCAGTGTCAGTGTTTTAAAAAAACTGAAGATTGAAGACCATCATTATACATGTCAGGTTTTGATGAAGATAAATAAAATTGATAATAAAAAAAAGTTTACAACTATAATATACAAACTTGAATATACATTAAAGTTATACTTATACATCATACTTACTTAAAATGTTTAAGATAACCCAGTAAAGAGATAGTTTGCAGTGTTTTTCCAAGACCCATCTCGTCCGCCAATATACCATTTATGCCATTTTCATATAAAGATATCATCCAGTTCAGACCTCGTACTTGATAGTCACGCAATTCCCCATTCTTTATATAAGCTGGTGAAGACTCAAAACGAAACACATCCTTAGAATGCGAATCTTCAGCAAGCAACTCTTCATCTTCCTCTTGTTCTGTTTTTCTGTGACGATGACTAAAATTAAAGTATTAGAAGTTAAATGTGTAAGTTTTTTTTTTCATTCTTTTACTCTGCGCCTTCTTTGTCTTTTCCTGATCCATCACACGGCTCTTTCGACTTAATGCTTGGATCTTTTGCTTTCTTTGGTCGACCGGCTTTTGATTTTTGTGGACTTTTTGTTGCACTGTTTGTCATAAAGTGTGTAAATATCTCAGTTTGTTTCAATAAGAAATCAAACCGCTTGCTACGGTCGGTCTCTATTTTATTGTCAAATTCAACTTCCTTCTCAGCAGACGAATTTGTTTCTTCCGAAGTGGTTTCGTTCTATGAATTAATAAAATATATATAATTATAGACTAAATTAAGCAATTGTTTGGACACCAGAGATGTAACGATTTATTAAAAGTAAATACCGAATTTTCGTTAGCTTCAACAACGTCAGCAACATCATCATCGTTTGACATTTTTAATATTTTATTAAAAGAATTTCACAAACAATAAAATTACAATACCAATGGAAAACTTTCAATAAAAAAGCAAAGATCAAATTGTTGAAGCGGTAAACTTCTCTGCATCAAACAAAATATGGCTGGTCTACTCTCGTGCAAAATTTCTATGATGTGAAGTCATACTCGGTTCATATTTAGTAAAATGGAAGCATTCAGAATTGTATTTAAAATTAAAATAAAACCAATTCCTTAATGGTTTCTGACCAATTCCTTAATGGTTTCTGAATAAAACCATATTACCTACTGAGCGAACTGTTTCTGAATTTACTAAGTTATGATAGTCGACACCTATCTCATTTGAATTGACTTTTTTAACAAAATTAAAATAAAATGTTTCTCAAAGCTCATAAAACTACGTTGCGAAGTAAAAAATTAATTTCCCGTTTTACAACTATGTGCTTCATGCTTGATATTCAATTCAATATATATATATATATATAAATAATTATTCTTATTTATAATCAAATTTTAATAATTTGCATTATGCGTGATTTTTAATGAACTGAGTGTAGATTGAGTTGGATCATTTCATTGCTTTGTGTTTGAATAAGCAGCATGATTCCGATACTTGCGGCCCTTTGAGTTAAACAGTTACGAAGGTCTTAGTAATATGAATACAAAATAAGTGGGTTGTCTAGTCGACTAAGTTTAGGCGGTATTTAAGATTAAAAACTGATAAAAGTTCATGCAAAAAACATGGGTCAATTCCAAGAAATTCAGATTTCTGTATATTATGTTTATGTTTGTATTGCATACATTTCGGCGCAGACATGATATACGTGTTTCATGTTGTTTAAATGGTTTGAGCACTTGCATAACCTTGCTAATAAAATTACCGAAATGCACATCTATGCTGCGACATTTGTAAAATGTTTCATTTTTCTGTATATGTAAGTAGTTAAGTATTTTATATCTATATCTATTTAAGAAAATGATATAGTTTAATAAAAAATACATTTTAAACTAAAACACTAAAAAAGAGCACAAGTGTGGTGATTGAGAATCCCGGTTTCAATTCTCGAGAACAAAAACAAGTATTTTTTTAGATAAAATAAGCAAAAAACACTTAGTGGGAGTGAGGGACATGGAAAGTGATGAGCGACCCGAGCTCAGTAAATCGGTGTTTTAAAACACCGGTGGCTTGTAAATCAGGCCACTAAACTAGCGACGGTAGTTACGGGTCAGACAACGGAAGGAAAGAAGAGGAGAAAGAGGCTGCAACCAGAGCCTATTGGCACAAAGCGTCGGACGACAACAATGAATTAAATAAAGAGGCGGTCGCATCGAACAAAGGCGAATCGGTGGCGACCAAAACAACACCGCCAAAGAAAACTTTAGCAACAAGAAAATCGGCTGCAACTGAAGCCGTAATCGACATTGATTCAATCTGATTAAAGGGGCATCGAATGTCGATTCTCATATGGAGAAAGCGACAACTCTTTTAAGGTGCTTGCCACTCCGGGCGCCGGCGACAAGGAGGAACGATTCTCAGGAGACTTGATGAGAAAAGGGCAAAGCTTGGCGTCCATATCAAGTTCCTCTATGAGCAGTCTACCACAAAAAAGACTGCTAAAAAGTAGCGAAAATTATGGAACAGCTGAGTGAGATTCTTAAGCTGCAGCTAAAGAGGGAACAAAAACAACAGGAAAAAGAAACCTGCAGAAACCTCAAGAATCGCATCCTTCTACATCAAAGGTAGCTCAACGTCTACAGAATGCTCAACTTCAACAACAAACAGACACAACAAAAAACCAACAACAGCAAAAACAGAAGCCGCAGCAACAGCAGGTTGAGCAGAAGAAACAGTAGTAGAAAAAACAGCAGCTACAACCAGAGAATCAACAGCAACCACAGTAGCAGAAACAACAGAGGTCACGGCAGAAGGAACAACAAGAACAACAGCAGCAGAAGTTCAAGGTACGCTGTCCACCAATCAACGTCTTTGGCATGGAACTAGAGACCTTATGTGAGTTAGCCCTATGTAATAAATATTTTTTTCATAAAATAAAAGACTCCCCAAACACACACTGTTCATTGCCTAACTATGGTCAGGTTTAGATTTCTGAAAGGGAAGTTAGCGGCATCGCTGACTTCTATATGCACATCCCCAATGGAGAAAGGCCACACCTCTTGCTCCTCAAAGGTATAAATCCTTCTGCTAACTTGAAGGTCCTCCTCGACAAGCTGCGCCATGTTGAGAGCGACGATGTCCAGTAGGGGTTAAGCCCTTCATTACTGTGACAGCGAAAGCGAAGAAGAAGACACTTCCCTTCTTCTAAGTACAGGTGTCCCACGGCACCAAAATTGGCAGCCTACGAAATATCCGTTTCGTATGTGATCTAAGTAGGAAAAATTAAATAAACCTGACCATGTATTTCAATGTGCAAAGTGCAGAAGGCTGTGGCATGTCGCGGAAAACTGCAATGTGGAATTCCGCTGCGCACGTTGCACATTAAATCACAACAAAGGGGAATATCCCTTAGGTATAAAGGAAGTCGCGGATAAGGAGCTCCTCAAATGTGTACTCTGCGGAGGAAATGGACACCCCGCAACCTACTTGGAGTATCCACTTATTAAAGAAATCCGGCAGAGAGTAAAAGTGTTAAGAAACAAAAAAAGGGCAGAAGCCAGGCCAGTGACTTGTGCTGTAGCTCCTATTGTTGCGCCACGCAGCTCCTACCCCCAAATGGCGACAGGCAGAAAACCGGCACAACGGGTAGTCCCAAATTTTGCTCAGGCTCTAATGGACAGGCAACATGAGGCAGAGCCCTCCATAAGGTATGATATGACTTTTATCCAGTCGATGCAAGCGCAGATCGACTGCATAAAATAGCATGATCGACGAACCCACCGCCCCTTGTTGCAACCCATTTTTTATATAGAACACAGGTGCGGAAATTTCGTTCCCATTTTTCACAACCAACTCCCTGCTACCATGTCGTAGATCATATATATCAATGTTTTACAATTGCCGAGCCTGACTAACTTGAGGTAGAAACCTTCTAACCATATGGTGTCGAATGCCTTCTCCATGTCAATCAGGCAGGCTCCTGTGCCCTGTGTTTTGTTCCTATTCCACTGAATGTCGGAAAATAATTTAGACGCGGCATGAATGGTGTCGTGCCCGGTTCTGAAGCGGTAGGTTTTTCGACCTTGTTCACTATATTCAGTAGCGATCTTATAGGTTCTATGGCTAACATAATAGCGTTGCCGAAGGTAGAAGAAATAAACTGTTTGTTGCAGATTGACTTCGATGCAATTCAACGATTTTGCGACGACTGGAAATTGAAAATAATATAACAGAAGTGTGGCCACAAGGGACACGCAAATGAACTGAATAGGACGGCTATTGACCGTGAAAAGTGTAGTAAGATATTTAGGCATCTGGTTGGATCAGTTTCTATATGGTGGTATCCATGTAGACACAGCTCTGACCAGGGTCTGACCAATGCCTACGTTACGGCTAGAGGGCTATTTTACAGCAGTCATCTTGACACCAGAGTAAAGGTGATCTGCTACATGGCCCTCATCCGGCCAATCGTGGTATATGGTTGTCCCGTGTGGCTCAACGTGAGTCCTTCCCAAATAGAAAAGATGATTGTGTTCGAGAGGCGGTGCCTCCGGGCCTGTCTTCATTTATATCGAACACCAGAATCTGAATACAAGAAATTTCACCCCAACGAGATTCCGTATAACGAGGCAAACCTTATAAGGATAGATCATTTTATTGTTAAGTCGATTCGGAAAACTATGAAGGATGTACTACTCAGCAATTTTAAACCTGTTGCGGTACTGTGCAAATGGTTGACAGAAGTGAGTTAATAGTTCATAATGTCAAATAAAAATAATTAAATATATTAAAAGTTATTTTGACAGATATATGAAGTATAAAAAACCAAGATCACTAAGAATGTAGTATATTTTCCGTTTCAATACACTAGCTGTGAAACATTAGGTTCCAAAAATATAAAAGTGTGACTTCTTAACCCAAATCTTCACAGATACGCACGTTGCGTCATCTGAAAAGATTTGTTATACCGTTAAGCCATGAAGTTAAAACCCTGTCATCCGCACATTATGGCCTTGTTGATTTATTTCAGACCATGTAAAAAAAATTAAAAACAAAAAATCACAAACACAAAAGAACACCTATCTCTTGATTTTGTTCTAGTATATATGTTGCATATGTATGTATGCTGCATATGTACATATGTATGTTCGTAAAACTAGCGATATTTATTAAACAGAAACAATTTTCAGTTTGAATCAAAATATATACATGTAGCTCCAAGTGGAAACTCTAACCATTTATCCTTAGCATCCTTTCCACTAATGACTGACAATAACTGATTTATTTTGTTGGATTGGAATAAATTATTTTCTCGTTTTGCAGAGGTTATTGTATGACCTTTATTTAGGGCGGATGCGTCCCGGACACTGACATTGTAGTTCATGCGGTCACCTGTGCAATTACAAAAAAGTCAAAGAAATACAAGGTCATGGAATAACGAAAGTTCACGTTTGAAACGTATGGAATAGGCTTCTTATTCGGAAGTCATTAAGCCATATGCAATATTGGAAAATTTCCTTAATTGGATTAAACCGATCTCAAGAGTTGTCGCAAAGCCGCTATGAATGTATACTCTTTTCCCACATCCAGAGAAACAGTAAATCAATCGCCCATAAGGACTAAGCCGATGCTTGTTGTGAAAGAGTTACCTTCGCTAGATAACAAAATTGTTTGTCCATTGTGCCCGAGTGCAGCCAGTTCCTTAATAAGTCCTCCGAAAAGCTAAGCGCTTATGTTATGTTTGAAGTGTCTGCTGAATCCTAACAGCTGCCTTCTGAGCCCCAACACAACACATTCCAATGTAGGAAAAAAAGGACCTGCGAAATAAATGGATGCATGCGTTATCATCACTCCCAATAACAAACAATTCATCCGATTTGCATCAAATTAACGCTATATAAGAGAAACTGTTCGATCCCAAGTCAACGAAATTGGTCTTCAAATTACTGTAGAAATGTAGAAATACGAGGACGCAATAAACGGATCGTGAAGACATATGCGTTTTCGGATGAAGGTTCGTCTACAACACTCATAAACGAATCTATTGCTTATCAGCTGGGAAAGATCATGTCTATCCAAAAAAAAACTGTCTTCTGGAGTGACTCGTAGACTGTTATTGGCTTTGATCGATTTTCTAGTTATCTTCGCCTACAGAGAACAATATGAAGGATACTGAGATTTTTCACACTTATGGTAAACGAGATACGACGGAAGTTCTGGATTACTCATCTACGTGGTACCGTGAAGAGAGAAAAATCCAAATGCTAACATTGCAAAAATAACCGATCATTGCCAATACTACCGACGATGGGTCAACTGCCAACAGACTGTACATCAGGCCATTTACGTACACCGGATTAGACTACTTTGTCCCACTTTAAGTTGTAATTGGGCGGAGAAGAGGAAAACGATTAGTTTCATTGTTCACGTGTACGACGACTCGAGCAATACACATCGAGGTAGCCCCAGATCTGTCAATTGATAGACGAGGAGTTCCAGTTAAAATACGATCGGATATGGAAACAAACTTTGTAGGAGCGGATAGAGAAATTAAAAAGGTGGGTGATCTGTTTGATTCGCAGGTTCAGAATGAACTATCAGCTAAAAAGATAAAATTATTTTTTAATGCTCCTGCAAATCCGAGCAGCGGCGGTTGTTGGGAACAACTGATCCAATCTGTAAAAAAGGGTTTTAGGTATAACATCGAAGAAAAGAACGCCACAAGTAGAGACATTAAGCAGTTTAGGCTGTAAAAAAAGACAGTTCTTGCCTATGCTAATGAGACGCACACAGCGCTTCACACTCCAAAAAGAAGTAAAAGAAGGAGATCTGGTTCTGATTTGTGAGGAAAACTTACCGAGGAGCCAGTAGTAGAGAGCTATCGCGACTCGTGCGAATAGTAGACGTTAAAACATTGAGCGGAACGTTGCGGAGACCAGTATCGAAAGCAGTATTGGACGTGTTTGGTGAAGTTCTCCAAGAGGTTTACGGCTTGGAATGTCGCGGAGAGTATAATTTCCGTAAAATAGGCGCAAATGGCGACAGTAAAGATAAGAGACCAAGCCAGGCCAAACAGGTCTCGTCCGGACGATCCACCTAAAGTATATCATTGATAACCAACCACTATCGTGTCGCGTATCGACTACTTTATATACAGATTGAGTGCTACCTAACGCAACATATCTGTTGTTATAATTGCTATCAGGGCTGCAATAACGGAATCTTTCAAACGACTATCGTCCAGACGATATCGTCGATAATTTGCATCACGGAACCCAACCACTATCGTCTCGTCTATCGTCTACACAGTTTGAGCGCTACTAAATTTCCTTTGTCATAATTGTACACGCACAATAAAACAATGAATAACGACTGCTCTGATAGGTATTCGTTGTTTTATTGTGTGTGTACACATCACGAATGAACAAACGACTGTGCAGGAGCGAGTGGATTTCATAAAATGTATAAGGTTTGATTTCTGGGAATGCGTAAGCTGAGGATTGTATCCAAACATTTTGTAATTACTATTTTTCTTTCTTTTTATTAAAATTTTCACCACTTGTATGCAAGCGCAATACAAAACGATAGTAAATTAGATAACGTCAAAAACCGATTGTCAGGACGATAGCGTTTGACAGTTTTGAGAGTACATGAGAAAATGATATCGTTATTGTGAAGTATAGTATTTAAAAAAAAAAATAAATAAAACAAAAATACAAAAAAAAAAAAAAAAACAATAAAAAAAAAACCAAAAAAAAGTTCCACCACGGCATATTAGATGTATATGTTAAGCATATAAATAACGCGATGAAGCAAAGCGCTCAAGAACGCACAACAGCGCGATTCATTCACCTTTGTGCATTTTGTTTCCCCGCGTTTTCGCATTATTATCGTAGAGTAAGCAAATTTGTAGTATTTAAGTAAAATTATTTGTAAATAAAGGGCAGTTCATTAAAGTAGCCACCACACATTGACTTCCCCCCACCAGCGGTAAGGAGTTATCATTTTTTTCTGTTTGACTATTAAAGCAAACATTTGGTCCTTTGATTAAAATAAAACGATCACAGCGGCCCAAACAGCATATTCAAGGCTCACAATGGATTTTAAAAGCGTTTAAAAGGCTCACATTGGAATTAAAAAAGCGTAACTAGGGCTCACACTGGTAGTAACAATAAATCAAAGAATTCAAGAACAAACATAAAACATAAAACGTAAAACTGCAAGATGGTTTTAGATGAAACTGAGGTCTACATCGTAGTTGCTAGGCAGAAAACTCTGGCAGAAGAGCTCGAGAGAACTAGCATCAATTTTTCAAAGGACAGCCCAACGCGAAAAACGAGCAGATATTTAGAAGAGAAACTAAATCGCACAGATGAAATCTGGGCAGAGTTTCTAGAAAACCACAAGAAGATAGAAAAAGTGGTAAAACATGATACTCCGTACATGCAGAGTAAAACAGTAGAGAAAGTAAGACATCTCTATGAACAGCTAAGGGAGAAAATAGCTAAGACAAGCCCGTATGTCAGCGAACCAGTCGCTTCTAAAGAATTAAAGGCGAAAATTCAACAACACAACCCATACACCAACGAACCAGGCACTTCAGAAGAAAAACTGGGACGAGAGCAATCGCAACGATTGCGCAAACTGAAAATAAAAATGAAGACAATTGCTAATAATATAATGGAGTTTGAAGAGGCAGCTTTAACGGACTATTCAACGGAAGTACATGACTTCCAACAAAAAATATTATTAGATCAATCAAAGAGCTTCACTGAGTTGCACGAAGACTTTATGATGAACGCTTCAGAGAACGAGCTCAATACAAGCTATGGGATAAATGACGAGTACCGGCAAGCACAAAGAGAGTTGAACCGATGTCTTCATAAAATGGCTTCAAAACTCAGTGAAGTAAAGCAAATAGCGATTGAAGAGAGACACCCTCAGGTTGAGGCACGATTGCCACAATTAAAAATTCCGATATTCAAAGGAGATTATTTGGAATGGCAATCGTTTTGTGATATCTTCACCGCCATTATACATAATAGAACAACTCTCAGCACAACAGAAAAAATGTAATATTTGGAAACCCATTTAGAAGGAGAGCCACTGCAACTAATACAGCACCTAACCATTTCAAGTGCAAATTATCAAACGGCATGGGAAACATTAACGGATAGACACGATAATGAAAGAAAAATTTTCGGAGTACACATCGAAAAAATGCTCAAGGTTGGTCAACAAGGCAACCAGTCATCATCAAACTCAATTAAGGCGATCTTAGATGCAACGAAGGAAGGCCTATCTGCTATAGCCAACATGGGCTTTGATACGACATCTTGGGGCCCTCTTATTGTTCATCTTATCACGAAGGCGTTAGACCAAGAAAGCAGAAATCTGTTTGAGCAACGTTTAGAACAACCAAACAAGATGCCCTCACTGCAAACTTTGTATGATTTTCATCTTTGGAGGTGACGGGATCATCTAGACAAAGATATTGCAAGGAGGAATCAAAGGTCTATGTTCGCAATTATCATTTAGCAACTCGAGCTAAATGCATATTTTGTAAGAATGACCACAATCTTTACTCCTGCAGTAAGTTCTTGAATTGGACGCCTAAGGAAAGATTAGACTTGCTAAGTTGTGTATAAACTGTTTAAGGAATGACAAGAAGGGATGCGTGCACTAGTTTGCGAACTTGTAAGCAGTGCAATAAGAAACACCATACCCTCTTACACTAAGAAGACTTTGCCTTAAGAAGACAAGCTGCTGCCCGTTCACCAAATGACGGAAGAATGCATTCGGATGGAGTCCAGTCTAATTATGGACATCAAAATCAAGGTGTTTTGCTTGCCACAGCATGTTATCAATGCGACGAACATTGATGGTCATCAAAGAAGACTTCGAGCTCTCATTGATCCTGGATCGCAAGCAACACTTATTACCGAAGAAGCTGCACAATCATTACGTTTGCCAAAACAAAAGGTTCATACTGAAATCAGCGGTCTAGGAGCAACTGATGCTGGAACAGCTCGGTACAAAGTAGAATTAATATTAGCACCAAGATTTGCATCAGACTTCAAACTGGTGACCTCTGCGCTTGTCTTACCAACACTCACCAGACTGACTCCAGACAAAAATGAGTTCAACGAAATTCCTAACAACTTAAGGAACCTGTTGTTAGCTGATCCAACATATAACATTTCCGGTAGCATTGATCTAATTCTTGGAGCTGATGTTTACGGAGACATCATCCTAAATGGCGTTAAAAAGGGCCAAAAGGTTTTCCCATGGCACAAAGATCACAATTCGGTTGGTTCATCACAGGACGTACTTCAACCAAATGCGGAAGTGTAAAAGAAAAAGACAGATCCAGAATTTTTGGGATCAAGAGGAGATACCCAAAAAAATTAAATTAACACAAGACGACCTTAGTTGCGAAAAGTTGTACGAAGAAACACACTGTCGAGATAGTGATGGCAGATATGTTGTTGACATCCAATTTAAGAAACAATTGGAACAGAAATATTGTCTTGGAAAGTCAAGAGACAGAGCAATTGCAAGATTACTGCAACTGGAGAAAAAATTCAAATCGGATCCTTCAATGCACCGCGAATATAGCAATTTCATAAAAGTCTAGGTCACATGAAAGAAGTTCCTGAAAATGAAAGGCAAAAAGAAGGCGCATACTATATGCCACACTACGCTGCCATTAAGCCTCACAGCCTGACAACAAAGCTCAGAGTAGTGTTTGATGCATCAGCGAAAACATCAACTGGAATCAGCCTTAATGATCTCATGTTGGTTGGTCCTAGACTACAGGATGATCTAATCACAATCATTATGCGTTGGCGGCGACACAGATATGTATTCACAGCAGACATCGGGAAGATGTATCGCTAAATCAAAATCAATGAACTTCATCAAGACTATCAACGGATAGTGTGGCGGAACTCTTCAAGCGAAAAAATTAAAGAGTACAAGCTCACCACCGTCACATATGGAACGGCATCTGCACCATACCTTGCTGTGAAAACACTCCATCAACTGGCATCTGATGAAGAACAATACTACCCGATCGCTGCACGCATATTAAGGGAAGACTTCTATGTTGATGACCTGATGTCGGGAGGGGGCACCCTACGTGAGTGCAAATATGTTCAGCAGCAACTTATAACCTTATTAAAATGTGGAGGATTTCATCTTCGAAAATGGGCTGCAAATCACACGGAACTAATTGATGTTATCTCAAGTTCGAATAGCCTGTCACCAATCAACTTTAACAAAGAAAACACGATCAAGACTTTGGGCATACATTGGAACCCATCTAACGATACCTTCCACTTCAAGGTTAATATAAAGGAACATAAAGTATTAACAAAAACAACGGCATTATTTGAAATAGCACGGTTGTTTGATCCATTAGGATGGCTCGCACCGCTAACAATCCGCGCAAAGCTACTAATGCAGCGGATCTGGAAGGCAGACCTCGACTGGGATGAACCGCTTACTGCTGAATTACAACAATGTTGGTCTGACTTCAAGATTGAACTTCTGGCTGCAGAGACCATAACAATTTCTAGATGGATTAACACACAAAAGGGCCAAGAAATTGAGTTGCATGGCTTTTGTGATGCTTCTGACGCAGCTTATGCAGCGGTGGTGTACTCCAGAGTCTACTATGACAACAGGTTTTTAATCAACCTGTTAACATCAAAGACAAGAGTCGCGCCGTTAAAGGAAAAATTCACAATCCTTAAGTTAGAGCTGTGTGGTGCGGATCTTTTATCGAAGCTCTTGACGGAAGTAAGGCAGAATATTGGAGTGGAAGTACATAAGGTGTTTGCTTGGACCGATCCTACTATCGTCTTATCCTGGATAAAGAAGGATTCTTCCATCAAGGCCTTATTTATATCCACCAGGATATCGAAAATACGTAGAGCAGTAGATCCAGAATCATGGAGGCATATAAGGTCCTCAGAAAATCCTTTTGATTGTGCTTCTAGAGGACTGAAACCTAAACAGTTACTAAGTCATCCCTAATGGTGGAGTGGACCGAACCGGCTAAAGAATGAAGATGATTGCTGGCTTCCACAGCCTAATTTGTATCATTATTTGGAAGACTCCGTTGATCAAACAGTTGTGCTAACATCGTCGACATCGAAAGTGAAGGACGAAGAAATTTTTGACAGATTTTTCACATACGATAGACTTTTCAGGGTAATAACATACTGTAGACGGTATATACATAATTCTAGAAGTTCTGTAGCAGAAAGACGTTCAGGACCACTTACAGTAAACGAAATTGAAGAAACTACAAAACGTATTATACGTTCAGTTCAACTTAAAGAGTTCTCCGCTGAAATAAAGTGCTTGGTCAATGGAACAGACATTCCGAAAAATAGCAAGCTATTTTCGTTAGACCCCCAGGTAAATGAAGAAGGGATTTTGACTGTTGGGGGTCATTTAGAGAACTCCAATTTACCCCAAACCCAAAAACACTCTTACATTCTGCCGTACGCCGACAATTGCACGAGATTATTAGTACAGAAAATACATGAAAGGACACTGCATGGCGGAATAAAACTAACGATGGCTACATTGAGGCAGTCTTACTGGATTCCCCATGCGAAGCGATTGGTACGTAAGGTTCTGTACAATTGCGTTCGATGTCACAGATTTAAGGCATCGAGTACTCAACCAATAACGGGGGTGTTGCCACCACCAAGGGTGTCACCATCAAGGCCGTTCACTCACACTGGAGTGGATTATGCAGGACCATTTCAAGTAAGAATGACAAAAGGAAGAGGAATTCGATTAACAAAGGGTTATGTTGCGGTTTTTGTGTGTTTCGCAACCAAAGTAATTCATCTCGAATTAGTTAGCGATCTCACATCTGAAGCATTCTTAGCGGCAGTACGAAGATTCATTTCTAGAAAAAGCATCTGTTCGAACTTCTACAGTGATTGCGGAACAACATTTGTAGGAGCGAACAAGGAGTTACAGAATATCTGCAAGCTCGTTGCCAATCAACTAAAAACCGAAGTATCAGACAAATTGCTCGTGGACGGTATACAGTGGAATTTTATTCCGCCAGCTGCACCCCACTTTGGAGGATTGTGGGAAGCCGGAGTAAAATCCATGAAATATCATCTTAAAAGAGTCATCGGTGACACCACCCTCACTTTTGAAGAATTCTATACAACGTTAACACAAATAGAAGCATGCCTGGACTCCCGCCCACTGACCACTCTGAGTAATGACATCGATGACAAAATGATTTTAACCCCGGGACACTTTCTAATCGGCTCAGCATTAAATGCCCTGCCAGTTCCCACACTGGATCAAAATAGAACTTACCGCTCTCGATAGCTATTGATTCAAAAAATGGTGCAAGATTTTTGGTACACATGGTGCAAGATTTTTGGCAAACATGGTTATCAGAATACCTAAGCCAGTTACAACATCGTGAGAAATGGAAACAGAAGAGAGAGAACTTAGGTATTGGAGATATAGTACTGATAAAAGACGATCGGCTTCCACCTACTAAGTGGAATTTGGGAAAAATTACTGAAGTGTATCCTGGAACAGATGGACAAGTTCAAGCAGTTACTGTATATAGCAAGAAAAAGTACGCGAAAAGACCGGTGACAAAGTTGTGTCCTCTACCAATAGAAGAAAATGCCGAACCAATAACTTCTGTTGAAAGCAGGGCAAGTGCCTCAGACCAGCAATGCAAACCTGTCGTATTATTAGGAAAAATGAATTTCAACCTATTCCTTTGGATTTGTAAGTTAAAATTGGTCTTAAGCACTGCAGTTGGCCAACAGATAAGCGACAACTATGAAATTACTAAATTTGAAACAACCCGAGGAATATATTTTGAAGATATTGGACATGTAAATATGGTTGTCGGATCGTGGAAAACCATAGTGTTCTTCAATCTGACCAACTATTGGATAGATTTCTATACATACAAAAAGTTCATAAAGCACATGAAGGACATTTGTCTAAACACAAACTTGTCAGACTCGAACACTTTGCTGTGTGATAGCACTCTATATTTATTTGACAGACAAGTGGCACAAATTGAACGAAACAATGATATACTGCGTCACACAAACAATGAATCATCACATAGGATGAAACGATCACCCTTTGACTTCATCGGAACAATCAACAACAAATTGTTTGGGATTCTGGATCAAGATTTTGCGGCTCAATATGAACAGAAAATAGCAGAAGTCACAGACAGTGACAACCATTTGCTCAGTCTATTGAAGAATCAAACGAGCATTATAGACTCCACAATAAACCTATTTCAGGAAGATCGCACGGCAACTCAAAGCCAGTTAAGGATAATATACAAAATGATTTCTAAGATAGAAACTCAAGACGAAAATGAACATGATTTCCAGATGTTTATATCAATAGCCTTTCCGGCGATGTTAATATTGATGAACTTCTACAACACACAAAATACACTATTGGACATTATATTGGCAACACATCACGGACAAATCCATCCTTTGATATTGACGGTAAATCAGCTGAAAACCGAACTCTCTCGGGTTCACAACAACATACCAAGAAGCATGATGATACCAGGAGAAGCAACTCACGAGTCAATTATTCAACTATACAAGACGTTACAAAAAAGAGCACGAGTAACAGAGAAAAATGTTGTCATCGAAATTACGCTGCCACTCTTGTATAGTGAAGATTTCCGGCGGCCCCAGCATGTTGTGATCGTTCACAACAATAATGAAACACGACGCCAAGCGATGAAGCAAAGCGCTCAAGAACGCACAACAGCGCGATTCATTCACCTTTGTGCATTTCGTTTCCCCGCGTTTTCGCATTATTATCGTAGAGTAAGTAAATTTGTAGTATTTAAGTAAAATTATTTGTAAATAAAGGGCAGTTCATTAAAGTGGCCACCACACATTGACTTCCCCCCACCAGCGGTAAGGAGTCATCATTTTTTTCTGTTTGACTATTAAAACAAAAACAAGTTTTTATGATTTTCTTGGAGGAAATTAAAAAAATATATATAGATTTAAGCACTGAATTGAAATACATATATAAGAAACCGAAAGGCACAAAGCCAAAAACCTAGATTAGCTTAGAGTACTCGTGAAGAGTCAGTAAGTTAGAATTAAGATCAGTAGATTATATTAGTAAGTTAGATTAAAGTATTTTTGTCTAGCAGGTAAGAAAATGCAGTAATAAGAATAAAAATGCATTGAAAAAAAAATTATATCGTTTTGACGATATCGTTTTTTTTTTAATACGTGGTGCAAAACTGTCTTTGTGATTAGACAAAGGGTTAAATGTACACACATTCCCAAATATGTACTAGAAGTATAAGGGACCTACAGTTTTTCTGCCGACTTCCTACGGCGAAGTTTAAAAAGCTTTTTTTTAGAAAGTTATTACTCTTTGTGTGTTGTCAGCAGCTCGAAAAAAGTGGTGCCGCGAAAAATTCGAGGTGTTTAGCCGCGGCGAGCGTAATCTCCACAAAATAGACGCCAATATCGCAGAAAAGACAAGTAATCAACCCAAGCCCAACAGCACAAAGGGATTCTAATTGGCATTCACAAAATGTGAGTTTAAATAAGAAATAATGAAACTATGTTTATAAATATTATATTTAGACATTTATTTGTTTATATATAAATACATATATTTTTTTGTGGTTTAGAGTTTCTTTCCTATCATCAAAGAAAGAAAATTACTCACTTTCTATAGACAAAATTTTGCATAGTTGTAAAATGTTGTTATAATACTATGAGAGATAATATGATATCTCTAAATTGGAAACTTTTGCGGAAATGTAATCACTATTTTGTGAAATAAAAATCTGTCTATTTATCTATCTTATATATAGATAAATAAACCACCTAACTACCTAAGCATCGGTAAAGCTTTGGCATATTTTTGATGCTCTTAAACGAATCCGAAATCAGTTATGATCTTCAATTTCTGTTTTGCATCTGCAAGATTTAAAAGAATATTTATTTGGCGAATGCAACTTTTTTCCGGGCTGCAGGTTTTAATAGCAAAGTACATGTTGGAAATTTAACATAATAAGAAAACTTAATATTGTTGATAATATTTATCTCACGTTCAAAACTCAACTGAAGGGCCGGACGGAGTCATGCCAAGGACTTCGTTTACCTCAGTTCCGCTGTAAATAGGGACAACAACAACAGTACCAAAATCAAATGCAATTATTCTTGCTAATCGCTGTTTGTTTGGGATGAAAAGGCAATGAATTAAAAAAAACACTCTCGAAAGACTAAGCTTGCTTTATAAAACAGCTTGATCATCCCAATGCTACTTTATAGCGCCGAAACATGGCCGTTATTAAGAGCGGATGAGGAAGCCCTAAGTCTTTTCGAGAGAAAAGTTTTGCGTGCGATTTTTGGTACTGTTTGTTTTGATAGCATTTTGAAGAGAAGATTCAATGATGAACTCTATGGGTTGTACGGCGCCATGCGCCTGGTCAAACGTCTTCGGATACAACGCCTAAGATGAATAGGCCATGTAGAGCGACCTGAAAAGTCTTTGAACCCGAGCCATTGGGATAATGCAACAGATGGCGGCGTTGGCTTAGGTGGCGCACACAAGTAGAGAAAGGCCTCAACCAAATTGGCGTGTGCAACTAGAGGCAGCTGGCGAGAGAACCGTCTGGCTGGACGGGTATATTGGTTGAGGCCAGTTTCCACCCTCTGGTTCTGGTTACTATTTTTATGTTTCTATTGCGTACATTTCGGAGCAGAAAAATATACACGTGGTTTTTATTAAATGGTTTGTGTATTCGCATAACCTTTAACCTGCAATTTATAATTTTGCAATGCACACAAAGCCGAGAATTGCGTTTGATACAGACCGTTAATAAATATTATTTAGGAAAGTTTTAAGCGATTACATAAGTAACCATTTAATTCTAATACGAACAATTCGTTCTTTATATAAGCATTCCTCTGTTTGTTACGCATCGTATTCCCTCATTTCTGCTTACATTTGAGCGATCGTTTCTTTTTGGATGAAATGAACTGAATGAGTGTAAGATAAATATTATCAACAATCTTAAGTCAGTTTTACCATATTATTAAACTGTGTTAATTTTTTTATGTTTAGCTTCCGGCATGTATTTTGGTATCTTCTAATAAAACCTGTAGCCTGAAAAACTGTTATATTCATAATATGAATCTGTGAGTTTTTAGCTTAGTTTTAAATGTATTTTTTATTAAATTTCATATTCACTTTTATTAATTCTAAACATAAAATACTTAACTTGTTACATATACAACTTTCTTACGAAACTATCTTACTGGCCTTATGCGGGCACTCTAAGTTAATTTATCCTTAGTTTATACTTGCTTTTCAACTTCTTGTTTTTTAATTCAATTGTAAATTTAATTTTGATTTACATAAATATACATTCAGTTTATACTAAGAAACTTTTATTTAAATACTTAGCAACTATATTCAATTTTAACCTCAACTCAATTGGAACACTTAACCTACATATGACTATCTTAATCTAATTAAATTTGCAAACTTATTCTACCTTATACTACATGCAAATTGTCCGTAGAAGGACCAATCTCGGCATCAGCTGGGCTCCAGATGTGGCTCTAGCCACAAAAAAAAATGTCCAAACCTTTTCCGATCGTTAATGTCGCGAATAGGGAGGGATGTACTGAACCGAAGATCACCCGGATTTGCGGGTCCTATGTTGCTCTCGTAGATCAGCCGCTTGTCCACCGTACGTCTCATGACATGGTAGAGAGGTGGACATGGTAGAGAAGCTAAGTCGGTCCAGGTACAAGAACGCTTTCGGTGGAATGAATCCACTCCGGCGTGCGCTCTCGCGATGTGCATCGTTCGGCTAGTAGGCACCGAATATTAGATCGTTTTCTGAGGTGATTGCTCTTGCAACATGCCTTCGAACCAGCTTAATAATAAAATTATCCAGCCTGTTTACGTTTACTGCGTTGTACGAGATTTCATTAGAATAGAACTTCTTATACGCAGATTCAGGAGTTCTGTAGATCTTAAGGCAAGCCCGAAGACATTACCTCTCGAAGACCCTCATCCTTTCCGTCTGGGAAAAACTCAAGTTGAACCACACCGGACAGCCATATACCATGATTGGCCGGACTAGGGCCGTGTAGCAGATAACCTTCACCCTGGAATCAAGTTGGCTGCTGTAGAACAACCTACTTGCCATAGCGAAGGCTTTTCTAGCTTTTTTCAGACCAGTTGCTGCATGGATATTTCCATACAGAAAATGGTCCAACATAATGCCCAAATATCTCACCACACTCTTCACTGTGTGGGTCAAAAATGCCCAACTTACGCCAGTTTACATTCGTGTCCCTTGAAGCCCTGTACAACGAAGTTCGAAACAGGATGGTTTCACACTTCAGGAAGTTGATTTTCAACTTTCAGGCGTCGTAAAATCGCTGAAGTCAATTAATTCACAGGTAAGAACAGTGAAAAGAATTGGTGAGTTTACTGCGCCCTGCTGGAGCCCATTTTTTATGTAAAAGATACAAGAAAGAAGTTGTCCTCTGAGCATAAACGAAGCCTTCGAAGGAGAGTTTCGAGCTCTGAAATGAAATCTGTGTGGAGAAATGCACGCAATACACGATTCCAGCACACCGAAACTTCGCACCTCACCGCAATACACGATCTTAGAACGAATGCTCTTTCTAATGAAGAGAGCGATCCCACCCCCTTTTGTGGAGTGGGGACGGTCCCTTCGAATAACTGTGTAATACCCGATTGTGTGCTTCCGGTTTAGCTTACTCCAGCAGGTTGAGCAAAGTCAACAGTTGCATACACTGTCAGGATTCGTATTCATTAAAACGGATCCTTCTTTCGGATAGTCTTTACCTTGAGACAGCCTCGATAGCTAGCGGGATGTCTATTTGACATCTATTTTCCCCTCTCCGAGGGGACAGCGCACCGACAGATGCATCTCTGCGTATTTGCTGCATCTTGGCTGCCTTTTGCAGTTTTCTGCGGCATGATCAAAGATTTGGCATCTTGCGAAAAGGAGATCCGTCTGGCACCCCTAAGCCTATCCCAGGAAATCATCTGGGAGTCTAGTCATCGAGAATGCTTTCCGGCTCAACCGAAACATCCAGTCTCTTCAAAAGCACTGTCTTTACTTTTTCGCATTTCGGGGTAAAAGTATAAAACTCTACCCCAGCTGCCGACATCTGATCCTTAACCTTTCTAAAGCTGTCCACTGATAAGCAGTGGACCGATTGCTTTTGAAACCCTTTGTTCTTAATTTCGAAGGTGTCCCCTACGGACAACTTGCATAACTTTATTGTGTCTGTTGTGTCCATTCCGCCGACATTTAGTGGCGGCATTCTCTTCTTCTCATTTGAATTGCCTGGTCTCGCTGATGCTGTTGTTGTTGTTTCCTCTGCTTCTGATGTTGCTGCTGTTGTTGTTGTTGTTTTTGCAGCTGTTGCTGCGTAGGTTGCTGCATCTGTTGCTGCTGCGGCTTAGACTGCTGCAGCTTTTACTGCTTGAAGTGCTGCAGCTGTTGCTGCTTGGACTGCTGCAGCTGTTGTTGCGTCTGCTGCTTTTCAATAGCCTTTTTCTTTCTGGCCTCTAGTTTTATGTGGAAAGTTTTTATAAAGGCCTCCAGCTCCACCTTGTCCCGGATCTTCTCCGCCAACTTCCCCTCCTCAGTGGCATGGTCATCGGCCCTGGATGAGGCTAGTTTGGCGAAAATATTCCCATGTCCACTGTAGCACGCCTCATCGTCGTTTTCCTTTTCTTCGGAATCGTCCGATATTTTCATTCGCCTCCGAACCAGACTTGGTTGTGGCTTCAAAAACTTTCGCTTTTTAAACATTTCGTGGCTTTCAAGCGAAATGCCACCCTCCATCGCGGAACTATCTTCTTTCATTTGGTTACATAATAACATACACTTTACATCGTTTTTCAGTTTCTTCTTCTTTCTTTTATTCACTCTCTACGTGGGCGACATGGTGAAGTTGGTGATAGATAGATAGATAGATATATTTATTGGCTGCATAGTGTAACAACATTTTAAGAAAATTTGCTCTAGCTTAAACAGAGATACGATTTTATAGAAACTTTACTACTGAAAATAAAATTGTTTTACAAGTAAGATATGAAATTCGGTAAATTGAATCTATCTTGGAGGAAAAACTAAGGAAAAAAGCCTCCATTGAAGAGGTAAAGTTGATAATGTTGACGTAAAAGTCCTTATGTATGCTGAAGATCTGATTATTTTGACTGTAATGCCACTAACTGCAGGTACAAATAAACAGATTTGAAAGTTAATGTAACCTGTGGGACTTAAAGATTAACACCTCGAAATCAAAGATTATAGTTTTCGTCACTGGTCGGGGTAGCACTTCTGCTCGAGAATATTTGTATTTGAAGAAAGAGCCGATAGAAGTTGTCAAGGAATTTAAATATCTGGACTTTCTCGTAATGTCTAACTTACGAGGGGCCTTCAATATATTCTCGGTATGTGGTCGCCGTGGCGTAGTGGGTAGAGTGCGACGCTCACACGCCGAAGGGTGTAAGGGTTCGATTCCCAGCTCAACACCAATTTTTCAAATTTTTCACGGCACCACCTCTTTCGAGCTGCTGACAACACTCAAAGAGTAATAACTGTCTAAGAAAGCAAAAAACTGTAGGTCCCTTCTACTCGTGAGAGAACAGTAGCGCGCACAACACGAGTAGTTGATGAGCAAGCTAGGCCCTGGTCCCCCTTTGGACTGTCGCGCCAACAATTATTATTATCGGGGTGAAGCTGTGGTTATATATATAAATTGACTTATTTTACTTATTTGACTCAAGTAATATTATTATTTCAGTTCATTCATTTAAAATTTCATATTAATGTAATTATTAATTCGGGTTTTATTTCTAGTTAAACAGAGCCATAATGGCAACTGAGACGACGATGGTGAAAATTTCTGTCTGAAAATTTCATCGCACTGTAATTAAATTTCTCACTAAGCAAGGAAAAATTAAAAAGACTATTCGTGAAAATATGGTGGCTGTTTACCAGGGTTGTGCACCTTCATTGTCTACTGTGCAAAAGTGGTCAAGTGAGTTCAAGAGAGGCAGAGAAAGCATTGTAGACGACCCACGCTCCGACGCCTCGGTTACTGCTTGTTCGGGAGAAAGCATCAAAGAAGTCGAAAAACTTGTTCTTGAGGATGCCCGAATAAAGGTGAAAATGATGGTAGAAATCACCTAGCTTTCAACTGGTACCATTCACACCATTCTTCATGACCATCTTAACCTTTCAAAAGTTAGTGCAAGGTGGGTGCCACGAATGCTCACAGCGCCTCAGAAAAAAATGGGAATCGCATGCAGTAGAGAGCTTTTGGAGATGGGTAGTGAGAACGCGGACGGTGTTATGGATCGAATTGTTACTGGGGATGAAACATGGGTTTACCAATATGACCCTGAAAGCAGACCAGAGTATATGCAGTGTCATAAAAAAGGAACAGACTCCCCGAAAGAAAAATTCAAAGTCACTCCGTCTGCCGGGAAGCTCATGACCACAGTTGTTTGGAACTCAAAGGGAATCTTGCTCATTGAGTACAAAAAAAAGTGAAACCATCAACGCCACATCCTACGTTTCCACTTTACATAATTTGCGGGAGGAAATTAAAAACAAAATACGGAGTAAACTCGCAGCGGGTGTGTTGCTTCTTCATGACAACGCTTCTGTTCACAAGGCTGCTGCGGGAAATTGTGGTTTCGCTTTGGTTATAGTCCAGACCTTGCCTGTTTTTTTCTGTTTCCGGATTTGAAAAAATTACTTTGTGGAAAAGGATCTTCGGATGATGAAGAACTCAAGTCGGCAATAAATGGGTATTTTGCAGAAAAAGAGGAAATTTATTTTTTTGAAGGTTAAAAAAGCTTATCTCAAGATGTAAGAAATGCATTGATGTTAGGGGAGATTATATAGAAAAATAAAAACAATTTAAATTGAATTCTCATTTTTTTTTCATATCGATACCGAGAATATATGGAACGCCCCTCGTAGATATGAATTGTAGCTGGGGAAAATTTCAAATACAAACGTTCTTTATTCAAAATAGCCGATAGAAGTCAACATATGTATATAAAAAATACATTTGACTTGAGATTTCAGGTCATTCAGCTGATCAGTTGCCAGAACGACATAGCACTATTTGTGTGATGATGGCATAGTGTGTGGTGCAAGATTTCTTTTTTTAATCCTTTTTTTTTCTACAGAATGATCATGTCCATGAAAAAAGCAGTTACTGCTGAGACAGCTATAAGTATCGGTTCTGCTTCAAAATTCAAAGTTTTTAATGCTACTTCGTTTTTGCTCTCAAGCCAAGAATTACCGAATATGCTACCATAAATTTCAGGTTTATATTGTAAGATTATTAAATGAGCAAACTAGGCCCTGGTCCCCTGTGAACTGTCGCGCCGTATAATTATTATTACTTTAACATTATTTTAATACCAAAATGTCAACTCTCAGCAAACGGCTTCTTGCCATGTTAACTCTTCTTTTGTACCTTAAATCGTATGATTATTATATGAAAATAAAAAGGAATGTTTACTAATAATAATAGTAAAACTAAGCAATTTTGAACCTTTTTTAAAATACGTAGTTTGAATAAAACCTGGTGTTTTGCAGTTGTCCTTGCCTTTTCATTCTATGTCGATTAAAAAATTAAATTGCAAAGTTTGACTTCTTAATCCAAATCTACGTGTATAAGGAAATGCTGTGTATATGTTCCATGTGAAGATATTGGCGTATAAATGCGCAAATAAGTGCAACTACAATGTTTATTATTGTTAAATTTTTGCGTCAAAAAACATGTTGATATACTAGCAAAAGAACGCCTATCCCCTGACTCCGTTCCCGTACGAATAAAGTTGAAGACAACAAAACTCAATGAGCGTTCGTAACATTAGCGTTATTTCTTAAAGTAGCAATAATTTAGAACGAACAATACTCAACTTGGATCCAAATAAGTACATTTGTATTAAGCTCCAAATAGAAATACAAACAAATAATCTTTAGCGAAGATTAAATATAACTGAACAATTAATTAAAAGTTAAGCTCTGTTCTGAACCCAGTTATGTTAACCAATTTTTCTTTTTCTCCTGCAAGGTTTAAAAAAGTATTTACTTAATGAATGCAACTGTTTTTCAGGCTACAGGTTTCATTTGAAGATACCATAAAAGATAAATACATGTCGGAAGCTTAACATAAAAAATTAACACAGTTTAATAAAATGGTACAACTTACTTAACATTGTTGATAATATTCATCTCACAATCATTCAGTTCATTTCATCGAAAAAAAACAAACACCCAAATGTAAGCACAAATGAGGGAATGAGATGCGTAACAGAGGAGCTAAGTGAACATTTTTTTTAGCAAGGTTACGCGAATACACAAACCATTTAGAAAAAAACATAAACCACGTGTATACCATTTATGCGCCGAAATGTATGCAATAGAAACATAAAAATAATAACCAGAAATTTTTATTTCCTAGAACTGACTAAGCTGATTAGACCCCCTCCCCCGCTTGACAGCGACATAAACTGGTCCGAAATAGTCAAATCCCGTGTATGTAAAGGGTCTACTGCTACTCTTCTTTATATACATATTTCGCTTCAGCTGAAGCGAAGAAGATAGAGCAACAGACTCACTCCAGAAATAACCGACAGCGCTGAAAGCCTCCTCACTGGCGTCAACAAAGGTGAACGATTTTATCGGCGATGGTAACATCTAGGCACACTCAACCGCAGCAGGGCTGGGAGATTCGACATCCACTGGCGCCAGAGCAGGAAGATCTCATCGGGAACTTTTTCGTCCCAGGCAACAGTACTTTTCCATACTGATCCCAGTAATACCTTGCAATATATGTGCAGTTTGCGATCATATCGAATGGGTCGATTATAGACATCATAATGCACAGAAAGTTCTCTTTACGTAGGGCATTTGTTCATGTTCATAACGTCCTTGTGAACTCTCAAACACTTGAGTTTGAAGGTGAAAACTTCGTGTTCTGGGTTCCAACACATGCCGAGAACCTTCTCGACGGTGACGGCAATGTCCAAATCAACGATCTCATCCTGTTGAGTAAGGTCAGGATCTGTTACTGCGTCCAGCACATTCTGAGACTTTGATTTGACCCTTCGTAAATGGAAGCTTCCTTTAGCGTGTATGAAAACGAATGATTTTGTGACTTCTATTGTTTCTTCCACATCGTTAAAACTGTCGGTGTAATCGTCAACTGACTATCGATAACTCGAGAAGAACCTGAGAGCTTTCGAGTTTTTTCACAAATTCGGCCGAGCATGGTGAACAGCCAGCGGTTTCAGACGCTCACACAATACGGCACAGAGGATTTTGTATACGATGTAAAGAAAGCTGATAACTCGATAATTGGCACAGTCAAAGGGGTCCCGCTTCTTGTAGACCTGGCAAACGACGCCGAGATTCCACTAATCGGACATACTTTTCTCCAGGTCATTTCTTCATCTTAACCTTATCTTTACCTCGTCTAAGTCGGGGGACGGAATTCTTGTCTATCATCGTCCAAAACGAGTAGAACATTCTTCCTAACAGCGGAATTCGGGCCGACATCGGCGTTAAGAAGTCTACAGAGGTGATCCTCCCAGATTCTCAGCACAGACTGCGACTCTAATACAAGTTTTCCATTTTGACAAAGGCAGACTTCGGTCCGAACCTTATATCCTCCGGATAGCTGTTTTACCTTTCGGACTTTATTCTTGCCTAACATCTTGCCCTTTCCTCGACAGCACGCTTTCCATGCTTCTTCTTCTTTTTCCTTCTAAAAAGCTCACGAACATCGCTCGTTGTTCGATGCAGCGTTGCCATCGATAGTATGTCTTTTTCTAGAAGTCATCCTTCTCTTTTGTCGGCGCAAATTAGGCTGATGTTCCCGAATTTAATGCTGATGCGGATTGTCATGAGGTGTTCGCTGACTGGATCGTAGCAAAATCCTTTTTGACTAGATCTACCTCGAACAACAAATCCGCATCCGAATAAGCACTGCCTTCTTTCTCTGCAGCAATCGCTGTTTCGCAATCGCCCATTCCATCGCTCTTCCTGGTTGGCGATAATGTCTGCTTTGTAGCAGTCCAGGGCTCCTATGTTTCAGATGGTGGAGAGGGACGATTCACGGTAAGTAGCAACATCTTCGAATCTGCCCCCTCCGATACTAAGGAGGACGAAATAGAAGCCATCATTCATGCTAAGAAAGAGAGGGTCTCGGATCTGAGGGAGGAGACAAAAAAACTTCTCGAGGAGATCAAAAAACTCCGTGAAAGCACCCTGGCAAGGAGAAAGAAGGAAGAGGAGGAGGTAAGGGCTTGACGGGTGGCTCAAGAACAGCAGCAGTTTACTGACCGAGAGCAGCCGCAAATGAAGCAGCAACAACAACAACAACAACCTGCAAATCTGCAAAAGAAGCAGGAACAGCAGAACTCAGCACAGCTTAAAAAGCAACAACTAATAAAACCTGTTCAACAGCAACAACAAGACACACAACAGCGACGTAAGCAGCAGCAACATACAGCACCGCAACAACAACAGCAGCCAGCAACACACCGGCAACAACTAAAAAAGAAAACGTGCCACCGATAAATGTCTTCAAGGCAGACATTCTACAAACTGCACAGGTATGTAAGAGAGCCATAGGTAGTGGTAACTTTAGCATAAGGAAAAATAAAGGCGCCGATAAATATACTATCCGCTGCAAAACAGTAGAGCAGCACAATGTTCTAAGGACGTGTTTAAAGCGTTCGACAAAGGAGTTCTTCTCCTTTACCCCAAAGGGAGAAAAACTTCAGACAATTTTGCTGAAGCTAGGCGTGCCGTTAGGAGCGAGAGGGTTTTCCAACTGCTCAGAGAGCAAGTGTGTGATGGTGTCGAGATCGTCGGGGTCAACCCCTTCACCACAGCAAAGGCTAAGAGGGAGGGGCGGAAATTGCCCTTTTATATTGTATAAATGACACCCACAAGCAAACCCGGTAACCTAAATGAAATCAAGACATTAGATGAAAGTGGTTCTGCAGAAGCAGCCTCCTGTGAACAAGCCACTCGGAGCAGCTACACCCGTCATCCCTGAACTGACTTTCGCCCAAATGGCGTCAAGTCAAAGGAGAACGGAAAAGCAGCAAGTACCAAAGGTTACGCAACTAGACAAGCTTTATAGATTGTTGGATGACCAAAGCCCAGACCTTTGTCTGATTAGCGAAACCAAGCTAACCCAGAGAAGCATATTGGAGCAGAGCAAATATAACGTTATTCAAAGAGACCGGCCCAACTCCATTGGTGGAGGCGGTGTTGCGATCTTCATTAAGAATAATATTAAACACGAAGTAGTGTATAGTAGTAAAGTACGACGGTTTCAGGTGTTGAAGGCCTGTATCGTCTGCATTTCGCTCCGTAGTGGGAGAAAGCTATATGCGGTATCGGTCTACTCTTCCGGCTCCCTCAATTCCAGAACTACTATAACAGAGCTCGATGAACTCTTTCGATGTCTAAGTCTGGACTCGGAGGAGAACTATTTAATTCTGCCCGGGGACTTCAATTCCCGTCATGGATATTGGGAAAACACAGTTTCCAATGACAGAGGGGACCTGCTTTACAGCTGGTTTTGCTTGCATAGTGTTGAGTATAGACTCGATCTGAAAGTAACAGAGATCTCGTCCTTCCCCAGAAGCGGGTCGTTTTTGGATCTCCTGCTGTTAGACGCAAGACTGCAGCTGACTGACACAAACGGACAAGCGGTGAACCTTTTGAACACTTTCGTGTATCTCAGTGACCATTGCCGAGTTTGTCCAAACGCATACCTACAATTATAGTAGGGCACGTTGGCCACGCTTCTCCCGTCAAATGACTCGAGCAATCTCTTCGAATGCGCTCAACATTCCTTCCAATAGAAACTTGAAAAAAGAAGAGATTGACATGTATCTAATTCAATTTTACGAGACAATAAAACGAACTATGGACAGTACGATACCACGATATACACGCACGAACAATGAAAACTTGTACCGCAATGCGACAATTGACACACTCGACCAACAAAAAAGTAGGCAAGAGTCAAGATTAAAAAAATTGTACAGGCGGTATACTGACAGACGTAGCGAGGAAGTTAGGACACTGAAATCGCTCATTTAGAACGCACAAACTTTAATTGTACAGAATGTACTATTAGATCTAACAACCCGAGCATGTTTCCACAAATTAATAAATTCTTTCGAAGGAAAAATAGCGATCTTACGTGTCTTAAGCTCGCCAGGACGACAGACAATGAACAGAAACTGACTACAGCGGGTATTGATCTAAACAACGCCGTACTCGACGATAACTTTTTTGTGGTCGAAGATCCGCAAGAAAAAGTTGAAGTACTGGGCGCAGTTTTCCAAGAAGTGTACAAGGTGAACAGGTGTGTTCGCTCGAACCACAACCTGGAGAATAGCGTGCACTCTAGCAACTCACAACTTCGAGAAGATCTGCAACAATGGCGATCTCAGAACAGTGGCTTTGTTGTGTTTAATGACAATAATATGGCAGATAATGTCATCGCCAACGAAGCGATGCATCCCCCGTTCATTTCGAAGGCAGACCTTCAAGCGGTCTTCGCATCACTAAAGAATAAAAAGTCAGTTGGAATCAATGGGATCTCCAACATTGTGCTTAAACACCATCCCCTGGAAGTGGTTACTATGTACACAATCCTGTTTAACAATGCTCTGAATAATGCACATTATCCGGGGCATTGGAAAACTACGATTGTACAACCCATATCCAAGCGAGGAAAAGATTCTTCGAATCCGTGCAACCTCCGGTCAATTAGTCTCCTCCCGAACAGCAGCAAGGTATTCGAGAAGGTGATAAATAGAGCTCTGATCAACTGGACAGAGGACAAACATATAATTCCGGATAACCAATTCGGTTTCAAAGCGGGGCATGACACTATTCATGCCGCGTCGAAACTGGTATCGGATATCCAATGGTATGAGAGCCAGAAACAATTTACGGGGGCTTGCTTGATTGACCTGGAGAAGGCCTTCGACACCGTATGGTTAGAAGGACTTTTCTATAAGCTCAATCGGCTAGGCATTGGTAAACCACTGCTGTATCTACTGTATAACGTGCTTACTGGTAGGCGGTTCGTAGTCAAGAATGGCAACGTGACCTTCCTCACCCAATTGTGTATGCCGACGACTTGATCCTGTACAGATCAGGCAAAAAAATCGAGGACATCACTACGCTAGCGCAGGGTGACTTCGACTCATTCATGAGATTGCGATGACTGGAAGTTGAATATCAACTTTCAGAAGTCGGAAACCATTCTGTTCAGAACGCCGTTGTATAAGGCTTCGACGGAAGCATTTCTCCATTTTGATAGGCATGGTCTTATACAAGACATAAATGGGGTACCGCCCCTCTTTCACATCGCCCGTTCAACTGTAGATGGGCGACTCAACTACGATCGTTCCGTCGCACAACGATCTGAGGAAAATCTCCTCCGCTTTAGTATGGCGGTGTTGAGTAGGGATAAGAGAGATGTTGCGTTACAACATCAAAAGTTTTGGTGGCTGAGAGAGGGAACTCCCTCGTCGAACCCTTTAGACCCGGGGTAGAATGGGTAGCACAGATCTCCTTCAAGGGAGTAGTCGGTCTTGCAGCGGATGTGATCCAGCTACCTATGGCCGACCTACAGACTTAGTGTAAGATAGTTGTAAGTTTTGTATATAAATGTACATACAAAACAAAAAAAAAATCTAAGTATACACATTTGTACATTGAGTGTACTCATGCATATACAAATGTATATAGGTTAGGTGCACGCATGTATATATGGGCGTATAGTATTATACACGCATGTATATGTGTTTAGCTAAGGTAGTTTTAAGTTATTTTAAGGTAGGATTTAAGTTAGCACAAAAGTTTTAAATCAAAAAAAGGTTCACTTATTAAGTTTCTTCTTTAAAATTTTTCTTAGTAAGAGGGAGGGGCGGAAATTGCCCTTTTATATTGTATAAATGACACCCACAAGCAAACCCGGTAACCTAAATGAAATCAAGACATTAGATGAAAGTGGTTCTGCAGAAGCAGCCTCCTGTGAAAAAGCCACTCGGAGCAGCTACACCCGTCATCCCTGAACTGACTTTCGCCCAAATGGCGTCAAGTCAAAGGAGAACGGAAAAGCAGCAAGTACCAAAGGTTACGCAACTAGTGCCAAAAGTACACGATCCAACGCCCGACTGGAAATTTACCATTGAAAGGCGTAGGGATCGGTTAGAGGAGCAGGTTGCCAAAATTCTGGCGCTCCTGCAGAACCCAGCACGTCACCAGTCCTGATGGATGCGCAGACGGAGAGTACTTTTAAGATCCTTGCAGTGAATGCAAATTCAGTGATAGGGATCCCTCGGAAGAACGAGCTTTATAGATTGTTGGATGACCAAAGCCCAGAACTTTGTCTGATTAGCGAAACTAAGCTAACCCAGAGAAGCATATTGGAGCAGAGCAAATATAACGTTATTCAAAGAGACCGGCCCAACTCCATTGGTGGAGGTGGTGTTGCGATCTTCATTAAGAATAATATTAAACACCAAGTAGTGTATAGTAGTGAAGTACGACGGTTTCAGGTGTTGGAGGCCTGCATCGTCTGCATTTCGCTCCGTAGTGGGAGAAAGCTATATGCGGTATCGGTCTACTCTTCCGGCTCCCTCAATTCCAGAACTACTATAACAGAGCTCGATGAACTCTTTCGATGTCTAAGTCTGGACTCGGAGGAGAACTATTTCATTCTGCCCGGGGACTTCAATTCCCGTCATGGATATTGGGAAAACACAGTTTCAAATGACAGAGGGGACCTGCTTTACAGCTGGTTTTGCTTGCATAGTGTTGAGTATAGACTCGATCTGAAAGTAACAGAGATCTCGTCCTTCCCCAGAAGCGGGTCGTTTTTGGATCTCCTGCTGTTAGACGCAAGACTGCAGCTGACTGACACAAACGGACAAGCGGTGAACCTTTTGAACACTTTCGTGTATCTCAGTGACCATTGCCGAGTTTGTCCAAACGCATACCTACAATTATAGTAGGGCACGTTGGCCACGCTTCTCCCGTCAAATGACTCGAGCAATCTCTTCGAATGCGCTCAACATTCCTTCCAATAGAAACTTGAAAAAAGAAGAGATTGACATGTATCTAATTCAATTTTACGAGACAATAAAACGAACTATGGACAGTACGATACCACGATATACACGCACGAACAATGAAAACTTGTACCGCAATGCGACAATTGACACACTCGACCAACAAAAAAGTAGGCAAGAGTCAAGATTAAAAAAATTGTACAGGCGGTATACTGACAGACGTAGCGAGGAAGTTAGGACACTGAAATCGCTCATTTAGAACGCACAAACTTTAATTGTACAGAATGTACTATTAGATCTAACAACCCGAGCATGTTTCCACAAATTAATAAATTCTTTCGAAGGAAAAATAGCGATCTTACGTGTCTTAAGCTCGCCAGGACGACAGACAATGAACAGAAACTGACTACAGCGGGTATTGATCTAAACAACGCCGTACTCGACGATAACTTTTTTGTGGTCGAAGATCCGCAAGAAAAAGTTGAAGTACTGGGCGCAGTTTTCCAAGAAGTGTACAAGGTGAACAGGTGTGTTCGCTCGAACCACAACCTGGAGAATAGCGTGCACTCTAGCAACTCACAACTTCGAGAAGATCTGCAACAATGGCGATCTCAGAACAGTGGCTTTGTTGTGTTTAATGACAATAATATGGCAGATAATGTCATCGCCAACGAAGCGATGCATCCCCCGTTCATTTCGAAGGCAGACCTTCAAGCGGTCTTCGCATCACTAAAGAATAAAAAGTCAGTTGGAATCAATGGGATCTCCAACATTGTGCTTAAACACCATCCCCTGGAAGTGGTTACTATGTACACAATCCTGTTTAACAATGCTCTGAATAATGCACATTATCCGGGGCATTGGAAAACTACGATTGTACAACCCATATCCAAGCGAGGAAAAGATTCTTCGAATCCGTGCAACCTCCGGTCAATTAGTCTCCTCCCGAACAGCAGCAAGGTATTCGAGAAGGTGATAAATAGAGCTCTGATCAACTGGACAGAGGACAAACATATAATTCCGGATAACCAATTCGGTTTCAAAGCGGGGCATGACACTATTCATGCCGCGTCGAAACTGGTATCGGATATCCAATGGTATGAGAGCCAGAAACAATTTACGGGGGCTTGCTTGATTGACCTGGAGAAGGCCTTCGACACCGTATGGTTAGAAGGACTTTTCTATAAGCTCAATCGGCTAGGCATTGGTAAACCACTGCTGTATCTACTGTATAACGTGCTTACTGGTAGGCGGTTCGTAGTCAAGAATGGCAACGTGACCTTCCTCACCCAATTGTGTATGCCGACGACTTGATCCTGTACAGATCAGGCAAAAAAATCGAGGACATCACTACGCTAGCGCAGGGTGACTTCGACTCATTCATGAGAGATTGCGATGACTGGAAGTTGAATATCAACTTTCAGAAGTCGGAAACCATTCTGTTCAGAACGCCGTTGTATAAGGCTTCGGCGGAAGCATTTCTCCATTTTGATAGGCATGGTCTTATACAAGACATAAATGGGGTACCGCCCCTCTTTCACATCGCCCGTTCAACTGTAGATGGGCGACTCAACTACGATCGTTCCGTCGCACAACGATCTGAGGAAAATCTCCTCCGCTTTAGTATGGCGGTGTTGAGTAGGGATAAGAGAGATGTTGCGTTACAACATCAAAAGTTTTGGTGGCTGAGAGAGGGAACTCCCTCGTCGAACCCTTTAGACCCGGGGTAGAATGGGTAGCACAGATCTCCTTCAAGGGAGTAGTCGGTCTTGCAGCGGATGTGATCCAGCTACCTATGGCCGACCTACAGACTTAGTGTAAGATAGTTGTAAGTTTTGTATATAAATGTACATACAAAACAAAAAAAAAATCTAAGTATACACATTTGTACATTGAGTGTACTCATGTATATACAAATGTACATAGGTTAGGTGCACGCATGTATATATGGGCGTATAGTATTATACACGCATGTATATGTGTTTAGTTAAGGTAGTTTTAAGTTATTTTAAGGTAGGATTTAAGTTAGCACAAAAATTTTAAATCAAAAAAAGGTTCAGTTATTAAGTTTCTTCTTTAAAATTTTTCTTAGTAAGAGGGAGGGGCGGAAATTGCCCTTTTATATTGTATAAATGACACCCACAAGCAAACCCGGTAACCTAAATGAAATCAAGACATTAGATGAAAGTGGTTCTGCAGAAGCAGCCTCCTGTGAAAAAGCCACTCGGAGCAGCTACACCCGTCATCCCTGAACTGACTTTCGCCCAAATGGCGTCAAGTCAAAGGAGAACGGAAAAGCAGCAAGTACCAAAGGTTACGCAACTAGTGCCAAAAGCACACGATCCAACGCCCGACTGGAAATTTACCATTGAAAGGCGTAGGGATCGGTTAGAGGAGCAGGTTGCCAAAATTCTGGCGCTCCTGCAGAACCCAGCACGTCACCAGTCCTGATGGATGCGCAGACGGAGAGTACTTTTAAGATCCTTGCAGTGAATGCAAATTCAGTGATAGGGATCCCTCGGAAGAACGAGCTTTATAGATTGTTGGATGACCAAAGCCCAGAACTTTGTCTGATTAGCGAAACCAAGCTAACCCAGAGAAACATATTGGAGCAGAGCAAATATAACGTTATTCAAAGAGACCGGCCCAACTCCATTGGTGGAGGCGGTGTTGCGATCTTCATTGAGAATAATATTAAACACCAAGTAGTGTATAGTAGTGAAGTACGACGGTTTCAGGTGTTGAAGGCCTGCATCGTCTGCATTTCGCTCCGTAGTGGGAGAAAGCTATATGCGGTATCGGTCTACTCTTCCGGCTCCCTCAATTCCAGAACTACTATAACAGAGCTCGATGAACTCTTTCGATGTCTAAGTCTGGACTCGGAGGAGAACTATTTTATTCTGCCCGGGGACTTCAATTCCCGTCATGGATATTGGGAAAACACAGTTTCCAATGACAGAGGGGACCTGCTTTACAGCTGGTTTAGCTTGCATAGTGTTGAGTATAGACTCGATCTGAAAGTAACAGAGATCTCGTCCTTCCCCAGAAGCGGGTCGTTTTTGGATCTCCTGCTGTTAGACGCAAGACTGCAGCTGACTGACACAAACGGACAAGCGGTGAGGCAGCAAGGTATTCGAGAAGGTGATAAATAGAGCTCTGATCAACTGGACAGAGGACAAACATATAATTCCGGATAACCAATTCGGTTTCAAAGCGGGGCATGACACTATTCATGCCGCGTCGAAACTGGTATCGGATATCCAATGGTATGAGAGCCAGAAACAATTTACGGGGGCTTGCTTGATTGACCTGGAGAAGGTCTTCGACACCGTATGGTTAGAAGGACTTTTCTATAAGCTCAATCGGCTAGGCATTGGTAAACCACTGCTGTATCTACTGTATAACGTGCTTACTGGTAGGCGGTTCGTAGTCAAGAATGGCAACGTGACCTTCCTCACCCAATTGCGTATGCCGACGACTTGATCCTGTACAGATCAGGCAAAAAAATCGAGGACATCACTACGCTAGCGCAGGGTGACTTCGACTCATTCATGAGAGATTGCGATGACTGGAAGTTGAATATCAACTTTCAGAAGTCGGAAACCATTCTGTTCAGAACGCCGTTGTATAAGGCTTCGACGGAAGCATTTCTCCATTTTGATAGGCATGGTCTTATACAAGACATAAATGGGGTACCGCCCCTCTTTCACATCGCCCGTTCAACTGTAGATGGGCGACTCAACTACGATCGTTCCGTCGCACAACGATCTGAGGAAAATCTCCTCCGCTTTAGTATGGCGGTGTTGAGTAGGGATAAGAGAGATGTTGCGTTACAACATCAAAAGTTTTTGTGGCTGAGAGAGGGAACTCCCTCGTCGAACCCTTTAGACCCGGGGTAGAATGGGTAGCACAGATCTCCTTCAAGGGAGTAGTCGGTCTTGCAGCGGATGTGATCCAGCTACCTATGGCCGACCTACAGACTTAGTGTAAGATAGTTGTAAGTTTTGTATATAAATGTACATACAAAACAAAAAAAAATCTAAGTATACACATTTGTACATTGAGTGTACTCATGTATATACAAATGTACATAGGTTAGGTGCACGCATGTATATATGGGCGTATAGTATTATACACGCATGTATATGTGTTTAGTTAAGGTAGTTTTAAGTTATTTTAAGGTAGGATTTAAGTTAGCACAAAAGTTTTAAATCAAAAAAAGGTTCAGTTATTAAGTTTCTTCTTTAAAATTTTTCTTAGTAATAAGTAGTAAACAAATGATAATGAACTCTATAAATATATGAAGTGTAAGGTTAGGTCGAAAGACAATAGATTAAGAATAAGTTTAGCTTAGAGTGCCCGTTAAGGGCCAGTAAGTTAGATTGTAGGGAAAAGAAAACAAAGTACGTCCAACTCGTTTTACGCATTTTTTGTCTAGTACGTAAGTCTGCAATGAATTGGAAATAAAAATGTATTAAAAATGTAATGCAAAATGCAGTCCAGGGCCTCCGCAAGGTGTTCGGCTGCACGTCTGTAAAGGGACCTCACATTGCACGTGCAAAAAAATATTTAAAATGAAAGAAGTCTTCATATTAGCAGTTAAACTTGAGTTATCATTTGATAATGTGTCTTTTTTAGCATTGATGGTGTAGCTGCAAATACTGCCAAAAATAAATAAAGTTTGAAAAAGATTACTGATTGGGTAAATGGATTACGATAACAAATTACAACGCATTTAGTTCCAATAATTTAAGAAGTGTAAATCATTGCACAGCGAAATCTCTTTTTGTTTAAAAAAAATTCATCAAGAAAGAATCTTTTAATCTTTTGGAAATTTGAAAATTTGTAAGCAGCTTCAAATCAACGTATGTTCGTGAAAAAATTAGTTTTTGAATCTTAATTATACACAATACTTTATAGTGCGCAGCACTTACTGAGTAACATATTTGTGACTTGTTCTTAGTACCGACATTCGATTAATGTTTCATTATAACAGAAAAAGTGTCAGACCACATTAATATGTAGATATTTAAAAACATACTTTTATTCTGTTTTAAAATAATAAGTATACATAAATTAAATATACATATATCTAAATGTTCGGTGCTCCACCAATAAGTTAGAAACGTGCGTACGTATAGATTATATAATGGATGGAAACAGTCCGTAAAGCAAAATGATGCCCTTCTTTATTAATAACTCGTTCTGTTCGCGCTATTCGCGGAAACACACATTCTAACATACATACAGAAACTGGGAAAATTTTAGCCTGGCAGCCCTTTTCATTGGAAAAGTAATTATGCACTCAAATATAATATTTGCGAAAATGATAAATGTATTTATATAATTATATAATACTCTCTTAGGTTTTATGATCATTTTGTGTTCAGCCATAAGTAGGATAGCATCTGTTCTTGTTTTTGTTTTAAATTCAAAAGACAGATTTTTATAAATTATTCGCATTAGTTTTTCGATGATTAGTAATCTATCATCAAAATGATGTGTCATTATATAGTATATAATCTTAAAGAAGGAAAAGTACTTATAAAGCTAAAGACGTACAAAATATTCAACATAGTGCTGAATTATTTGAAAATTCAGCGACACAAATCTTTAAATTTATTAAAGCTTTTAAAACTCAAAATAGATCCGATTCCTAGATCTGGTCATCCCAGAATTACTTCAGGGAATAATTCCAAAAATCGGACCTACTCTACAGAAGAAGGGTCCAACTTTGCCATCAAACCAAACTATTCCCCGCAGATTGAACGAAGCTGATAAAAAAGACGAATTGCCGTACATAATCAAGAAAAGAATTAAATTCTACACCGATAATGTTCTATTGAAGCTTCGGAAATAGTAGGACAGATTAATCAATGATATGCAGTCATTGTCGATAGGAGAAAGAAGTTTATACAAATGCACTAAACTTACTCACAAAGGGGAAGAAAATCGTGCAAAAATATATTAGAGACAAGAATATTAACATCCTGGGATGGCAACAGTCCCGACCTGTCAAAAAATAAAAACGTATTATCTTGACTAAAGCTAAGAATTACTGAACATTTTCAATTTTATATTCTAAAGCAGTTAATATACATGTATAATCGTATTCAATTGCATTCAAAAATTAGAATTTTCTTTTTTGGAAATCGTATTTTGTATATATACTGTATAGCGTCAGCAGTCCAATAAGCTTTCCATAATTTATTTCAAGATAACTGAATATAACTAAAAAATGCGTATATATTCTTGTATTAATATTTGAATTAGTTTGGAAAAAAATGGTCCAAGTCATTCTATTCTATATTAGACATTTCACACCAAATCAGGAGGGCAATTTATGCAAAACTTATAATGCCAAAAAGAAATATAAAGTAACATTGGGTTAGTATTAATAAAATTTTATGTCAAAGGTAACGTCGCCTCCAATTAATGAAAATACCATTAAGTATAAAAGAAAACAATTATAATAATAGTTTTAAGAATATATATCAAAAATTTTATTTTTTCTTTTTGAATGCATCGTGAATAGGTACATAAAAATTAACTACGAAGAAGGTGATCTACTTCTTGGGTTGGATGTTGTTGTGGTTGGTGTTACAATTGTTCCACTGGACATTGTTGGCACTACTGCAGTGCCAGCCGCTCCAGATTGCAGTTGCGAAACAGTAGTTGTTATTACTCCAGATGTTTTAGCTGTTGGCACCAAATTCAAGACTTTGCGTACGGTTAAATTTCGATGAAGTAATTGCGGTTTAATAAGCCCCGGTAACTGTTTTATATTTCCAGGTTTAATAACTATGGTATTTTTATGTGATGATGATGAGTCAGTAGTTATTGTAGTTCCAGTTGCAGATGTTGGTTTAATCAATTTATGCTTCTCTGGATCAACATTAACAATATGAAATTGTTTTACATTAAGTGCTGGTGTAGTGCTCGTTGTTGGACTAACCGATGGTGCTGACGACTTTAATGTGTGCAAATTTAAATGTTTAATTACTTTTTCTGATGTTTTAAATATTTGCTGTTGAGATTGTCTGGGTACGAGTGTTGTAGCTGGTGCTTTAGGATTTACTACAACCTTTGTATATTTCTGCAGTTGCGGTAAATTACTGGATCGGGAAATTATATTGGGGCATGGTTTCATTGTATTTCGATTTATAAAAACTACTTTGTTAGGTTTGGGCTTTTGCTGTTGTTGTTGCTGAAGGGCCGAGGTATTGATAACATATGTTCCACCCTTGGTGGATGCTGTGGATGTAGACGTAATAATAATTGGAGAAGTTGTTGATGTAACTGACTTGGGTATCGACACTGTCTCCGTAAGATTTCCTTCATTATCGGCAAAAATAATGGGCATGTCAAATATATTTGATAAATCATCAGTTTCGTTGGCATTGCTTGTCAAAGGTGTTGTAACAGACGATGTTTTAACTGGCGAAGTTTTTAAAATGGTAAATTTTGGTTGATTTCCAACACAATTTGCTATTTGTGTGTGATTACTTGTCAAATTTGGTTTAATCGTAAATATCTGACTTCCCGAAACTGTAGGAGAACTAACATTATTTGTTGAAGATGCTATTGATGTTGGTTTTATTGTGTAAATCTTTGTTTGACTTTGTAATGGAGGTTTAAGTTGTACAAATTGATTAGAAGGAATCATTTTTATTTTAGTATTGGTTCCCGTTCCGAGTGAAAATGATTGGGAGCCAGTCCGAATTCCAGAACTGATGATTGTTTTTATATTTCCTGCTTTCGGTTGAGTAATGATTTCATAATTAGTTACATCTGTTCGGGAATCCTCTTTCACTTTTGAAGGGGTGTCTCCATCACCCAAAATACTTTGTATTGCTAGATTCAGATCATCGTTAGAAGGTTGTTGTACGGTCTGTGATTTCACCTGTGCCTTTATTGGTGTAGATAGTGGAACAGAAATTAATTCTGGAAGAGGTCTAGTGCGAGGCCTTCCAACTGAAATGAAAAGAAAAATGGCAGAAGGAAAATATTTTTAAAACTGAAAGTTTACCTTTTCGTTTAATTGTATTAATGTCTTTTTGACGTTTGTTTTTTCTTTCGTTTTCTTTTCAGATGTTTCCAAGTACACACGCACGCACACACAGCAAAATATATCATTCAATCGATCAATATAAAATGGATAAATATACTTACTTTGGAGATGATTACCATTACTCAAAATTGAATTCTTAATTCCAGATTTTAGCTTAGGCGGTGTTGGACCTCTTTCACCTGACAGCTGCTTTCTCTTTCGCTGTGAAAACTGTATATCCGCAGATCCTTTTTTAGTTGTAGCTGAGATTGTGTTGTTAATAGTAGGTGTTCGCGGTCCCGGTGGATTTATAATTATCTTCTTGATGAATTCATAAATTTCATCCTTACAACAAAAAATAAACCAAAAGAATTGGTGTAAGAAAAAATTTTCAAAATTTTAAATTTAGAATCTTACAATAACCATTGTATCAACCATGGCTTGTGTTACATTTTCAATTTTCCGTTTATTCTTTGGAACACGTAAGGCATCGTCTGCGCTACCAACAACAACTAAAGATGAATCTGACTGCATTCTTTCTCGTAGTGATTCTATTTCCTCCTGGCTGTAAGAAGTACAGAGAAATAATTAGATTTACAATGTACAATAATATTATTTTCCTATAATTGTGTTCTTTTGCTTTGGGTAACAGTTTTCTTAATATTAATTCTATTCATTCATATTTTAATTAACGATGATTTTGAGGAATGGGTTTTAAATCACCGAGATTTACAATTGAAAATCGTTGGGACAACATATTTGTAATACATAAAAAATTCGTGTAAAAAGAAATATGCAAAATCAAGTTCGCAAAATTTATTATCTTCTTCATGGTGTGGCGCTACAGCCCGGGGTGAACCTAGGCCTCAAGTAACATGCCTCTCCAGCCAGCACGATCTCTCGCCAGCTGCCTTCAGTTGGTTGATGCCCTTTTCCACTTTTGTGCGCCGCCTCAACTTAGACCATCCTCTGTTGCGTTGTCCCAATGATTCGGATTCGGAAACTTTTCGAAACCTGTCCTAGCTATCTGAAGACATCAAGGCAAACAGGACCAAAAATCGCACGAAGAACTTTTCTCTCGAATACACTGAGGACTTCCTCATCCGTTTTAGTAACGTCGATTGGCAAAAGTGATTCTTGTCATTGACGGCTCGCTCTGTTCGTCTAATCACATCAATGTCGTCCGCGTATGCTAGCAATTTAGCTGACTTTTGAAAGATCGTTCCTCTGTTGTGGACTTGTGAGTTACGGACGATCTTCGCACGAATGATGTTAAAGAAGTCACATGATTGCCCGTCGCCTTGTCTAAAACATTTTTTCGCATTGAAGGTCTCGGTGAGTTCGTTACCGACGTTAACGTTAACGTTAAGCCCAAACTAGACAACAAACTAGCTCGTCCCTATGCGCACTGTCATATGCGGACCTAAATTCAGCAAATAAGTGGAGATTACCGATATTTAGTTTTTGGGTCTCTTCCAAGATCAATCGTAAAGTAAAGATCTGTTCTATCGTGGACATCCCTGGCCTGAAACCACACTGGTAGGAATAAACCATATTTTCGACAAACGGTTTCAGGCGATGTTTATTATAACGTTTATTAAAAGAAAATCAATTGACTCTGCTCATTTCTTGCTTTAGATTTAAATCAAATTAATACCTCTAAAAATATATTGGGTTAAATATTAAATATTCAGATTTTACAGACATTTTTGTTATATTTGAAATTTAACAACTAAGGTTTGCTGATTCAAATTGTTAAACATTTAGCTTAGAAAATGAATGAATGCTGATAATAAAGGGGGGGAGAGACATTTGCTTGTGTACGCGAGACAATATCGTTGACCGCGCTCAGAAAGGCGAGTTGCAACACCATCGTCGCTAATGCACAGGTTAAGTTAACATACAACCTTCTCGCGATACTCTCTTGATTCATCACAACACCCGTTGTGTGGTGAATCAATGTATGCAGATAAACTCTCTGCCCGGCTTACATAACGGGTCTGGTCCACCATTATATGGGTTGTTCGAGAGGTTAACTATCTTACCAAAAAAATGAGGTACAATGCAGAGAGTACGACGTGTCTCGGGTATGGACGAATCAACTGTTGACAACCCTAGCAAATAATTTAAGTATTTTCCGTCTTGCGCGTGGACTTTAAATTCCCTTAATAGTCCCATGCAGCCAAAAAACTCGCGGAGACCTTGGACTGCTACGAAGCAATCATCTTCCCTATTGAGGAAGTATGATGTATTGAACCTGGCAAAATAATGATAAGAAACTGCGTTTTCTACAGAAAGATTGACAGCGGGTGCGCGACCTCAAACACTTCTGAAATATTCTCGATGTTTAAAATTTCTGAAGTGACTACACCGACTCAAATCATTTTCTTGTTGTAGCCAAGGTGAGAACCCGGATGTCGATTGACCAACGGAGTCGATAGAGACTGACGCACTGTAACGCCGGAAAGCTACAATCGCAACTGACCTTTGCACCTTTGCTTACAGAATATCCTTGAAACTCGCTCAGACTTCGACGCTGCTTGCACTAACGATATAAGCAGATTGGAAACGTTGTCAAGAGGTATCAAAGAAGCTGCCACGAATGTGCTGGGGTTCACATCACCGCCGAGAAGGAACCCAAGTTTTGACGACGAGCTGCAATAACGACCTGAATTCCACTGTTAGATAGAATGTTCTACTCAATTTGGACGATGATAGACAAGAATTCCGTTCCTTGAAGAGGTCAAGATAGCAATATTAAGACTGAAATCGAACTGATTTGCTGCAGTGGACGGACTGCCCGCAAAGCTATGTAAGGCAATTGGAGATGATCTGGTTGATCGCATGCACCAGCTCATCGGAGTCGGAGGATGCCCGATGCCGAGTCTCAATGTGGTTTTTCCGGTCTCCAAGAAGGGAGCTCAAGAACTAGCTTACGCGGACGACATTGGATAGGTATATTGCTTGGGGCCCAGGTCTACTCCGAAGTGTAGCACTACACGAAGAAAAAGATGACGTATTGTCCGATCGATAGGAAGATCAAAATTTTACGAAATACATTCAAATTTTAATATAAAAGTAATTTAAACATTTACAGATTTTTTTCTTATACTAGACTTATATCAGTTATCTTAAAAAAACTAAAGCAGACCTCTGGTTTGCAAGTGCTAATATAACAACAACATCAACATGTGCATTTTTCGAGTTTCTGCTTAATTTCTACATAGGTAATACACGTTCAAAACAAATTAAATAGAAATTGATTAGATTACGAAAGCTGGCGACAGATTTCATCATGCTTTTGAAAAGATTACGCTCCTTTTTTCAAGTCAGAACCAAATCGCCCAATTGAATGGTTTTCAATTTTATAACGTGAATGTAAAACACCAAGATAACCAATGTTTCAAGGACGTCGGCTTGTTGGCATTTACCAATGACTTAAGTTTGAGCTAAAAAAAATAATTAATCCGCGTTAAGTCGCACTAACATGGTTGCCAGTCGACTGGCCCATTTCTTGAGATAACACGCTTACCATACTTACTCTTGGTGCCACAATATATCTATAGCATGTAGCTTGTGGCACCAACCGACTAAAAACATGCCATAACGTGGACGCAAAAATATGACTTTAAAAACCGGCCAAAATACAAACTGCACCATAACACAATTAGAGAACATATTGTGTTCTAAATGGTACACAGTCTTCTTGAGTAAGCTTGATTTTGTATGGATGGAAACTAAGAACCTTTATCAAAATACGACATTGTGGTCTGAACGATGCCAAATTCTTTAGAACGCCGTGGAATTGACTGATTTAGAACGTAAACTGCGGACACTTTGACCAATTCGTTGTCTCATTGATACGATAACGTTACTTTTCCACACCCGATGGTTTAATGCAAAATCAAAAGCAGATTAAATGATATTGCGCGCGAATTTGAACTACTTCCTTCCCCACAGTCGAGCATCAGATGAACACGGGTTTTAGTAATCCATTTAAAACACCCAATAATCCTATGTCGACTCTTAAGCCAGCTACTCGACTACCACCAAAACCAGCACCACAACCAATGCCAAGAAACCTGACGGTGCAATAACCAAGCCTTTAATATCCAACATAAAAACAACTTCATACGGAAGACATGTAATCCGCCTCCTAGGCCAACGCAGCACAACCCGGTAGAACTTATGGACAAGTGAACTATGTGAACAGGCTAAATTATATAACGCCGAATAGACCACCTGGGTCTTCGAATATTCCACAAAAGCAACAGAGACTTTTTTAATATGGAACAACACGAGGTGAAGAACAGGATCAAGAATGTATCGAACAATGCATAATCTACCTTGGGGAAGAGTTCGACGAGAAAAAAGAAGAAACAAATACCGAAATAAATTTTACGACAAATTTTAACAAATTATAAAAAAATGTCTGGAAAATTCTTCGCCTCCGTGGGAAACGACACTATTCTAGACATTTTGTCTTACCAAACCTAAAAGCCTTCGAGGGTAGTATAGTTGACGACACCTTAAAAGAAATTGGGACAGTGATTAATCTTGATGCTATCACAATGACAATAAAACCCGGAATCCGTGAATTATTTAACTGTTAGAGATAACTAACTATAAACACAAGATCATCTTTAGACCAATTAACGATCAAGAAATTATTTATATACATTTAAAAGAAGAAATTCATACGACAACAGACGATTTTTTATACCATAAGTCAAAACATACCCGTATCCGGTAAACATGAGAGAAGAGGCGAACAAATAAATTTCAAGACTCCTTGCGGATGGAATTATGCGGCCGTCAAAAAGCCCATGTAACGCTCCCATTTGGCTTGCCCCCAAATAAAAGGACGACTCCGGAATAAGGAAATATTGAATGGTTATCGCCTTAAAAAAATTAAATAAGGTAACAATACCAGATACGTACCCAATTCCGTATCTAGCACCCTTTCGAATTAAGGGAATGCGAAACTTTTTACAGTTCCGACGCCTGGTTTCCACCAAATCAAGATGAATGAAAAGAATATTCCAAAAAGCACATTTTCCAGTCTTTATGTAAAATTCGGATTCAAGAGAATACCTTTTGGCTTTTTTGGACCAGCGATGTAGATGATGTCTTAAAGGACTCAAAGGTTTATATAGGCGACGTAATAGTATTCGGAACAACCATAAAGAAATGTTAAAAAAAAAACTGGACATTATCTGTCAATAATTAAAGGAAGAGCGTTTAATGGGTAAATCTTGACAAAACCAAAACCAAATTTCTAGACTTTCTCTTTACCAGCGACGGTATAAAGCCATGTCCTAAGAAAGTGGTTGCAATGAAGTGTGAAGGAACTTAGAGGATTTTTGTTTGCACTAGCATCTTATTACCGACGCTTAATAAGGGATTTTGCGAAGACAGCAAAATCACTAACAAACTTTACGATTGGTCTAAGATCGCAATAACATACATACAAGACAAGAAAACTATGCTACCAACGAAAAAAAGATATTGGTCATAGTGTGGGCGCTGGACAATCTTTGTAACTATTTGTATGGAGCAAGAATTAAAATTCTTATAGATCACCAAACACTAAACTTTGCGCTCAGTTCCCGAAACACAAACTCGAAATTAAGGAGATGGAAGGCAAATGTACTTGCCGATGCAATATTTCGATTGATGACAGAGGTAAACGCTTTAACTGAAAGCACTGATACAGCAGAAACCATTCACAGTGTCGAAGATGACGGAACAGATTCAATTCCCCACTGTGCGATTCTGATCAAAGTTTTTAGAAATTAGATAATTATCGGTCAAGTTGAAGTAAATGTCTTTGAAAAACCACATCAATCATACCACATACAGTGGCTCCAACGAATAATCGAACAAAGGTTCTGATTACTTTTCAAGCAATACAGCTAATAAAATAAGTTAAAAGCGCATTCCTTCTTACACTGAACTTACTGTTCTTTGATACATCTTCTTTAGAAACAAGAAGAAACATTTTGAGAAAACCTCAACATAGCGGTTAAAATACATGACAATCGAAACAAAACTCATTTTTTAGTGCGCAACAAATAATCGGACAACTTAACAAATATTTCAAAAACTACCGCTATCGTTCAGAAAATGTGCCTCTTGGCAATATTTGTTTCACATTCGCATTAAGTAATACGCTTCCGTAATTTAAACTTGAAAACAGTAAGGAAAATTGCTGAAATAGTTGGGAAAAGCAAATCTACTGTCCACGACATCATAACAAGGTACAACAAAGAGTCCAGAGTTTCTTATAATAGTAGGGTGGCGCAAGGCAAAATACTCAATGAGAGAGAGGGACGGTCAATTTTAAAAGAAATAAAAACAGCTAAAGACCTACAAATTTTGTTAAAAAAAAGAAGTGGAAAAGATGTTTGCTTAAATACTGTTCGAAATACCCTACACAAATATAATTACTATGGAAGAGTGGCAAGGAAGAAGCCCTTTATAAGCCAGAAAAACAAAAGTGCAAGAGTGAAATTTGCGAAAGAATATTTATTGAAAACTCATGATTTCTGGTAAATCATTTATTAGATATTTTAAAATATTTCAGACTCTTATTTTTTTAATTTGAAGGTCCCTTTCACTGATGAAAGCCAATTTAATTTGCATGGATCAGATGACAAAGTGTATGTTTGGCGGCGACCAAATGAGAGTTTTTGCACAAGAATACCAAAGCCACCGTCAAACATGGAGGAGGTTCTGTAATGGTTTGGGACTGCATGTCCAGTGCTGAAGTAGGCAATCTGCATTTTATAGACGGTAAAATGGAGAAACTTGTCTACCTCAACATCTTAAAAGAAAAAAATGAAGCAAAGTGCAGAAAAGTTGGGAATTTAAAATGACAATGACCCCAAACATACTTCACAAGTAGCAAAACTCTGGTTGATCCACAACTGTCCCAAATTGTTGCAGACACCTGCACAGAGTCCAGACCTCAATGTTATTGAACATCTTTGGGAAGAACTTGGTAGACGAGTATACGAGAGAAAGTTCAACTCATTGACAGAGTTAAAAAACAGTTTGGTAGAGGCATGACATTCTATTCAGCCCGAAACATGCAAAAAACTGGTAGATACGATGCCAACACGGTTACAGGCAGTTATGCAACTAAATATTAATATTGAATTTTGGGTTATTTTTCGTTATCTTTGTTATCTTTGTTATTTGTTGCGCACTAAGAAATTAGTTTTGTTTCGATTGTCATGTTTTTAACCGCTATGTTGAGGTTTGCTTAAAGTGCTTCTTCTTGTTTCTAAAGAAGATGTATCAAAGAATAAATATGTGTAAGAAGGAATAGCGCTTTTAACTTATTTTATTAGCTGTATTGCTTGAAAAGTAATTAGAACCTTTGTCCGATTATTCGTTGGAGCCACTGTATATTATATTGGAATAGCGGATCTAACAAAAGAACACCTCGTCAATATAATATTCTGAAGGCTAAATTAATTTCTAGTATCATAAATGGTGTTAAAAATGTCGATCGATACATTCAAATGTTACAGGAAGTATATATGGAAAACTTTGCTAAATTTAAATTGAGGATAACACAGAGGATAGTAGAAGATATTGCAAATAGCCAACTTTTAATTAAGGAAGAACATAATAGAGCACACAATAGAGCCGTGGAAAATAAAGAACAACCAAAAGATACGATATCTGTCATTTAAACAAGTGTGATAGACTAAACACAAACCAGAACTCCGAAGCACACCAATTCCGACCTACACTACAAGAAATTTTACAGACATAGACACTTTGTAAATTAAAGAAAAATTCGTAACATGTAGAAATAAACTGTCAAAGCTTCAAAATTCTTTTGCATAAAAGAAAAATCTGCTCTTCATTTGCAAAACCAACTTATCAAGGGAATATCTAGATCCAAGCCTTAAACAACTTATAGAAATATCAGTCCATCTGGTTGTAGCGACCATGATGAAAAGAAAACCAGTTAACATATTTTCTGCAAGATCTAATCACATTAACTACCAAAATTTACTAAATTTTAGGACTAAATTAAGTTCAGACTTAACAAAACAAATTAAGAAACACCATAGAGCAGTTAGAAGAAAATCTCATGGATATTAACTGGAAAGCCTCAAACAACGCAAACAGCGAGGACTAAGATCCATAAATTGGCTAGGCTCGGTATGGCTCGAAATATAAAAGAATGGCTATGTTCAATAAACTAACAATACTCGAAAACCAAGTTAACGAAACCATTCTAGCTACTCAATTAGCTTAAAGTGGAGTTAAAAACACAAATATTTTGGATAAAACTGAAATAAATGAAATACTTATCCAACTTGAATCTTTTCCATATGATAACGATATAGAAGCAATTGATTATTCGGAACCAACTTTGTTGATAAAAGATTCAATTATGATTTATGTATTGTCAATGTGTATTGCCAATAACCAGTAGAACAGAATTCAACCACATCCTAATACGTCCAACAATAGTCCAAGAACGCCAAATATACATAGAAGTCTGAAAACTACTAGTTAGCAGCAAAAACCAATTTGGAATTACTTCAGCATGCAAACCCACACTAAAGACAATAATTTGCAGAAGTAATCAATAACAACTATTGCCGGAGGACCACTGCAAACCACAATTAGTAAGAGGAATCAACGCCAGATGTGATTATCATCAGAACAACGGTTCAACCATTGAAGATATAGGCGATAACACAATTTACCTGACCAACTCTACCATCCAAATTTCTCAAGGCGTCTACAAGGAAGTCTTCTAATACAATACGCTAACCATATCATAAAAATAGATGACTCCATTTAAAACCAGCAAAGAAGCAGTCGGGGATGTAGAAGCAGTAGGAGCTGTAGATTCTTAAGGAGGAAAAAGTTACGATGAACAAAGCCACACGCTCATCAAGAAATTTAATGAGCCTGCACGCGCACTGATTGCATTGCACACGTAGACGGATACTGCACGCACAAAACAATTTGTATAAAAGGACTGTCTCTTTCATTATGAATTAGAATGTAAGTTAGTGGTGTACGAGTTTGAACAGCCCTAATACATAACAAATTTTAAATTAGGTATTGTTAACTTAACATATCTGGATACTTCATTTTCGTCCAAAGGATCAATGCCATTTCATGATAAAGATACTAATAATTACATCGTCTATTTTAAGAAGAAAAAACATTAGTTATCCATTAATTAAGATATCGCAGCATGTAGTATTATAATATCGGACTTGAAAACGTTGTATTTTTCCTTTTTTTCTAAGTAGACAAATGGTTAGAATAAAGTTAGAATACCCGTTCTAAATCTATTTTTTCTTTTCACTGTAACCCATTAAAAATCAGTGGTACCCCTGCTGAACAGTTTGACGTTAAGTTTATAAAATGCAGCATATCAAAAGAGTATACATGGATTTGTGCAAAACGAAGATACTAAGAACTAGTAAGAAATCTTTGGATACGATAATTTAAGTTTAGGGTAGATTCGAGAATATTGACTCTAGTATACCCAAAAAAATCATGAGAAAATAAATTTTATCATACAGTCAATTGACAGATATTTTGCATAAAAAATTGAGATATCCTCTTTAGTTGCCCTTAGGCCCTATTAGATGCCCTCCGTTGTAACTTAAGGTTTCAAAGTGAAAAACAAATAAATGTATCCAAGAAAACTTTAAATGATGATTATTACAGATATTCTTTTGTACCTTTTCTGATCCATCAGTGTAGAATAAGATATATCATATTTATGACTTACTACATTTAATAGGAAAGGAATCTTACATACAATTTTTTGGAATAATTTAAAGTACAATATACTATTATTATACCGAACGACAATCCTTCGTTAGGACAAGATAAAAATATGAATAACCAAAATCAAAGCACTTTCTTTGGACTCAAAGAATACGAAAAATCTTGTCTCTCAAGTTATAGCTGACACTCATCATCCCAGCCCTTTTCTAAGATACAGAAATATGGATCATAAAGCTTTTTGGAAGAAGTCTTTTTGCGTTTCAAGCGTCTACAGCAACAATTCTTAAGATAACTTGGCCGGATATTTAGTTTTCAAATGATAGTTTAGTTTTTAGTACAAGTGGGTACTTGAATATTTATAGAAGAGGTACAAAACCATGATATTATTTGCAGTTGAATGTTCCTATTTCCTTTTATATATTTCAGAAAGTAATATGTATACTTTAGTATATTCCCATATTTCAAGAGTATGCTACATTTATAGTACTCACCTTGATCTGGCTGAATTTTGTCCAATTACAAAAAGGATAGGCACTTTAATATCGAGTATACGATCGTCGGGTGTACCTCGTGATCCAATCAAAGTATTGAAAGCAAACCCCATGCAAACAATGCTACTTATAGACTCTACCATCGCCACTTGGAGTGCCAATGATGCACCTGCGTTGAATCCCATTAATATGATACTCCTATTCGATTGTTCATTGCGTAATTCTTGAATTTTTATTCTGGTCAAAGAGACAATTTGCTCAGCTATACTTTCTAATGGTTGCTTGTTCATGGAACTTCCTAAAAAAAACAATATGCAAAAGCAAAATAAAGTTTTTTACTGAAGTTCTTACCCGCTGGTAAGGCCACTTGAACGATTTGTGTAATAGTAGCCAGGTGCTGATACCACTTCTGTATACGACCTGGAACCGATCCACTTATTGGCATTGAAGGAAGTGCAACAATTACAGCTGCTTTTGGCAATTTACGTGTTTTTTGCTGTGCCATTACAATTGGATCCCATTTTTTTTTCAATACTGGCGCAAGCAAATCTTGACTTACATTCATTGGTCGTCCAAATAGCATTTTATCAATCAGGCTCGGAAGCTTCGTTTTGAGTGTTTGAAGAATATCCAGATATGAGGCCATGTATGACGGTGGAAGTGAGTCCATCAATACACCATGGAGCCATTGCGTAAGTCGTGGCTCCCACGAAACTGATGACAACGCTTTTCTAAATCTTTGTGTAGATTTGTCAATGACCACACGACGTTGAATTGGCTCATGTTGGCGTCCGGAGTTCGCTAAACGCCCCAATTGGTCAGCATCAAGAACTTTCACAATTTTTGCGAATAACTTTTCTTGTACTGTCGTCCAGCCGTTTCTGTGAAATTTGTACACATAAATTAAACAATTATTTGGTTTGTATAAAGTGAAATTACTGATTAATTCGCTCTTCCCAGTTTTGATCTTCAGGATTTAAGTTCTTTACATTTCTTGCTATACGAGAACATTCATTCATTGCGTCCTTTGCAGCACTTTCATTGTACGTGGGAATAATTGGTTGATTTGTTTCGTCCATATCACTATTTTCGTCCGTTGGATGTGCATGACAAGAGGGACACTGAGGCGGTCGACGAACTAATAGCGTACGTGCAGGTGTTAATCCTGTAAGCGCTGTTAAGGGTCGTACATCACGTGTATAGCTATGTTCCATGCCTGATGTTTTAAGCACTGATTGGGTCTGCTAAATAAAATTAAATTGTATTTTTTTATAATTAAAGAATTACATACTTTACACAATTAAAGAGTATATTTTGATATTAAACTCTAATAAGGAAATTTTAAATATTTTGATGTAAATGTTATGACTTATAAGGTATTTCTTTTTAACGAAATTAATTTTACAGTAATTCAATGCATTCATATATATACATATATATATTAACATACAATGCACAAAATATTATATAGAATTTTATAAACTAATCAAACTAATAAATTATTAATATAATATTCGGTACTGAAAAAAGTATGTACAATTCACGAATAAACAAGATATTTTCGTTTTCTTCACATTTTGTTCATTATCGGCCATTGATGAAACATGGCGGGCAGTAATAACTATGGTGAAAATATTGTGGTGAAATAATTAAAAATAACAGGGATGTTTTTACCTACGATAAAATCTATTCCTAAGTAGAGATTTAATGAAATGATTTTCTTTACTATCTTTGAGAGATTTATGGAAACAATTTATTTGACAATTTTGTTAGGATATTTTTTTTTTTTAAATTACACAAATTTGGCGGGCTTACAAGTAACCATTGTAAAATTTTTTTATCTTATTGGTCTGCCTGATCTATTCAACACATATTAAGATTAAGTGAACTAATGATTCCTGATAGTACGAACATAATGTCAAATCATATAAAGAAAGCTTTGTCTTTATAACTTCGCAATGCCAAATGTAATATTCTGGTGCAGAAAATAAATAAATAGATAAATGTATATGTTTGAAAGTTCAGGCAAAAAATTATATTTATCAAGTTAATACGAAGGGAGAAATAATAGAGTAAAATATGTATTTATATCAGACCTGTTATCAAAAAAATTCCTGACGCGTTGATTTTGTGTGATTATGTCTAAAATCTATTGCGGGTCTCTCACACGTCAAGAAAATCAGTAATTATTAAAAAGCATTTTGATCAAAATATTACGACTTACAAGACGATAATGTAACAGATATCATTTTTTGACAGCAGTAAATAAATATAGTTTTGAAGACGTCGTATTTAACAGTTGCACATGTCAAAACAGCTACATACTTGTAGTGAACTTTTTGACACAATATTCAATAAAATTATAATTTATTTCTAAATTAATGTAATTATATGCAAGACAAACCGTATTAAAAAATAGATTTAAATTCAAATTTGGGTAATGTTTTATACATTTTTTATTCAGATTAATCGAACTAAAAGATGAGAAATTCCTAGAGTTGCTACCGAAATGTAAGCATTGGATACAGCAGGGAAAATAATTTAATTTATTTGGTTTGTTTAGCATCGAATGCAATGTTACGGGCACGTGCCGCCTCGCTCTTTATTTCGAATTTGTGTCTGAGGTTGATGGTTTCAAGCGAGACTCAAATATTTTTTGCAGTTATGAAGCACAAAGAACTTCTGCGCTTATCGAATATTTTTTATAACAAGCCTGACTTTTAGAATGTTTCTTACCATGAGATGTAGTAGAATGCAATAAGCTGACAGATTATAATATAAACAACTCCCAAAATGAATAAAAAAGAAATATACATGCTGATGCTTGGATTACTATGAACTTATTTCTTCTCGGATTAGATGAAAAAATAACATAAATTTCCTGAGATACTTACGTTTTCTGAAGAAACTTCAGATTCCGTTTTTATGTCAGGTTTTACATTTGAGTTGTTCTCCGATTGTAGCGATTCATCTATGTTGTCGCAGCTGGAAAGACCACTTTTCTTTTGAAGGAATTCTTGATATAATTTCATGTACGAAGACGAGGACATGGTCATAGTCATATGATCTTTGAATTCTACATCAAATATACTATGGTTTTAATATATTTCAAAAATTATAAGAGCAAGTTTTAAGAAGTAACATATATGTTTACATATATGTATATTGTCAATGTCCATATACGTTTATGGCCGATATTTAATTGCTAAACAAAGATAATCCGGAAAGCGTTTATCCTTTACAAACTCATTATTCTGTCACCACACTAGACATTGTAATGTTAAACAAATTAATCAAATATATTCGTGAATCTTTTACGTATAAAATCAAAATAAGTAGATATGTTGATAATGAACGATACAGAGACAGTCAAATATTGTCCATGAGAATGGTAGAATGACATTTGAAATGCCAAATAAAGAACTGTCAACAACTTAAAGGTTTGCTTCAGCGACCAATAGGGAGACAGTCAACTCCCTCGTCTCCCGCCGTTGAATTCATTTTGACAGCGTTTTATATAACATATCCACTCATGAACAGCTGACGTACAAAAAGGATTTTGTTTGTTTTCAAATGAGAATACGTGTGAACTGTCTATACGGTGGATCTCCTCACTCTTCACACTGTTAGAAAGAGAGGACAAATAAATCAAAACGTAAACATGTGTGAGTAATGTGAGACAATGTTCGATGATACGTAAATAACTTTCAGAATTTGAGGTTATGTCTATTAAAACACGTAAATAACAGTCAAACGGTTGATTGACAGAGGGGAAATCAGCTGTTTGATCAGCTGTTCAGTTGACCATCTCCTTCCCTATTGGTTTCTGGTTTGCTTGTAACGTTAAGACCAGAAACCATTAAGGAAAGAGATGGTCAACTGAACAGCTGATCAAACAGCTGATTTCCCCTTTCTCAATCACCCGTTTGACTGTTATTTACGTGTTCTTGTACAAAAAAAAACCCAATTTCTGAAAGTTATTTACGTAACAACGAACATTGTCTCATTTTACTCACACATCTATACATTTCCCCACCAAAATTGGGAAGATGGCGGCTAATACGTCAATACTTGCCTTCAATAGTGTCAAACACTCGTAAATTGTCAACGCCTCGTGAATTCGTTAGCCATTTTGTGTGCGTTAAACACAACGCGTTCGGAAAGTCTACTACAAATTGTTTACGGAATTAAGTGTAACCGTAACTTTATATAGGATTTATTTCTAATAAATGGATAATTTGATAGCATTTATATTAATAATAACTTATGAAGTATGTAGAAAAACAGGAAATGTGCTGAAAAGTAGCACATTTGGAAAAGACTTATTATCAATTGATATTCCGAGTAAAGCGAATTATAATTTAAATAAATATTTGGTGTTACATATTATTATTAAAAAATATTATTTTTATTGTCCAAATGACATCAATTCAATATGAAAGGTGTTGTTATCAATAAAAATAATGAAACCTAACCCACAAAACAAATAATAAACATGTTTCGTGCAATGAAAATAACAACAATAAAAATAAAACGAATATAATTTGCAAAACCCTTTTGTCTAGTCTAACTCAGAACGAAGATATATAACAATTGTAATATATATAATATACTTAAAACAATTAAGTTGGTTCGCAATGAAAACGTTTTTACAAACTTAAGATACATTTTGAGTACTATTTCAATAAGAACAAAAATAATATCAGGCATAATATTTATTAACAACAGTTATAAAATTAATACATTAATAGAAACCGAGTTATAGAATTTAAAATAAATAGTTGTTGTTCAGTGTTTTGTAATGCTTATTAATTCATAAATACGTTTTAGTAAACTATTGCGTTTTTTGTTCTTCAGTTAATCATGAAGTTTTAAGAATATTGTTTTTCTGATGCAACTACTGCCTTACAAACATAATTTCTGAACGCGGTTATCGGTAACCATTACTTTGTGTTTGAAAAAAAACTTTTCTCTTTCAATTTCTTGTTTTAATGCCCTCTCCTTCTAACAGTTTTAAGAGTGAGGAGATCCACCGTCTAGGCAGTTAACACGTATTCTCTTTTAAAAACAAAACAAATCCTTTCTGTGAATCAGCTGTTCAGGAAGAGAAATGTTATAAAAAACGCTGTCAAAATTAATTTTAGGGATGATGACGAGGGAGTTGACTGTTTCGCTCCCCTCTGGATAAGACTAACATATTAGCGTTGCCGCTTGAATACAATAGTAACAGCAAGCTTGGAATGTAGCAAGAAGATTGTCAACCTGAATTTGAAAATATATCAAGTGAACCTTCACTTCACTTACAAAATAAAGTAAGCCAAGTAAAAGACTAAAGTTGCGCACACAAGTGGAGAAGGACCTCAACCAACTTGGAGTGCGCAACTGGAGACAGCTGGCGAAAGATCGTGCTGGCTGGAGAGGCATGTTGGTTGAGGCCCAGGACCACCCCGGACTGTAGCGCCACAAGAAGAAGAAGAAGTAAAAGTTTTCGCATGCTTTTAAAATGTAACAATTATAAATTTTATGCGAACGGACCTGATTGTGTGATAATGTGGGTTATTTGCAATATTCAAAAAAGGTTTTAAAATGCGAATAAAATTTTAAGGATTGATGCTTGGGTTTTATGTATCTATTAGTAGGAAACGATGAAATTTTTGTTGCCTTTTAAGTTTCAATAGATAACATTCACGAATTTCTTAACAACAGTGATGATGATGATGTAAACTACGTTAATTTGCAAGATAGAGCCATAATTCTTTGAGCTATTATACAAATTGAAGTAAAATACGTTTTACGGCTTTGACTTAATTAACAAACAAAATCGCACAAAAGCCTAAAAATGTATTTATTAAATTTGATCTCGCGTAGGGTTTTGCGGCAAAGAAACCTTTTCTAGTTTCTACTGTAGGAGGCTTCGGGAGCAAACAAATAAAAGATGCGGCTAAAGCGAGGGCTGTTTATTGACTCAATCATGTTTTATATTTTCGTTGCCATGAAACTTAAAGAAGCGGTGCGAGTGCACAGTAAAAATATACGGATGGATCAGTCGATCATTTAGGCCTTTTTAGACAAGTCTCTTTAACAGGTTCTATTTATTAAATGAACTCTTTGGAGTTTTTGGAGAGAGTAAATAGATAATTAATACAGTCTACATTACAAATTTGACGAAAATGACTACACTTCAATAGAAAAAAACTAGCTAATTCAAATCAAAAGAGTCCCTTTGTTTATTTGTCAAATTTTGTTATGTTATACATTTTTGTTACCAAAACGATTTAGCCGAAAAAGAGTTGTCAAAACTTTTGATTCTTTTATGCATGTACACACTAAGCACAGATATAAGAAACAGTTCCTTAAAAGAAAATGTAGATATAAAACAAGAAAAATAGTAATTATTATTAATGTTTTAAGAATGTAACTATTTTTCTGCCATACACATAACATATTTCAGACGAAATTTTGAAATAATCGAAACCATTAAAATTCATTTCACCAGTGATATTTTTAGAAGCGTGCATATTTCTCTAAAGGCGTAATTAGCTGTAAAATGTTTTTTTAAAAAAACAGCCCTAATCCATAAAAATCTAGGAAGCTCTTTCCATAGAACACTCAGTTGGCACAAGCATAACCAGTTTAACAACAGAAATTTTAAAAACAATTATCAAAGGCAGTATTAACTGAATCGACCATACTATTTTCTGGCAGTACGAACTTTCTTACAAGCGGAGCTAAAACCCAAGAATTTATTGTTAAGATAAATAAATGAGCTATTAACAGCTCAAGCGGACTGACCAAATGAAACTAAATGGAAATTAAGTTGCTGATTTTTGTTCCACATCTGATTAAAAGTTAATCTTTTTAAACCCAAAGCTAAAGCTAAATATCTCTCAACCTCAGATCAGGAATTTGGCTTTCAGTAGTTAAAAATATGAATCAAACTCGTACAATGAGACTATTGAGAAGTTACCTAGGAATAAAAGTTTAGTATGGGGCTTTTCCGAAACCATTAATAAACTATTAAATGACGAGAAAATTTCAAAGTGGCCCAGTATTTCCCAATAGAATATATACTTTACTTGATAAAAAAGGACAGCGTCTTTCAACAACTGGAAAATGAATACATACATGAATACCTTTTTTTTTAAATAAATCCAATGACACGATAGCGGTGATGTAACTTCAGGAAGATAAACCGATTACATTCGTTTCAAAACTCTAAATGTAGCGAAAGGAAACAATGCATGAGAAGAAATATAATATTAATTTCAACAAAGAAAAACTCAAACGAAAAAGAGAAGGGATGACATTCTAATGAAAGAATATAATCCCAAATTTATATAAAGGCCAGAAGACGTTTGACGCATCAATTGAGGCTACCCATAAACCACCGGCATAGAAAAAATTATCACAAATTGATGTTAAATAGGCAACGTTTTTAATGGATAAGATGTAAATTAATTGGCCTGGTGGAATACAAGAAAAAATTGATGTTAAATAGGCAACGTTTTTAATGGATAAGATGTAAATTAATTGGCCTGGTGGAATACAAGAAAAAATTGATGTTAAATAGGCAACGTTTTTAATGGATAAGATGTAAATTAGTTGGCCTGGTGGAATACTAGAAAGAGCAGTGAATGGTTTAAAATAATACTCCCTATCTACGATTTTTGAGATATTATTCATACCTTGCTATTATAATGGACGGAAAGTCAAGCACTTTCAACTTAAAAAGAAATATAACTTGTGAATATTTTTACTTTAACAAAATTTTATTGATGAAAAACTTAAGCAAATATTTTTAACTTATAAAAATATTTCTTACTTAGAAACATTTATTACTTATGTATGTTTATTATATAAACAAAAATAATTATATTTTGTACTTCGTTTTACTTAACTAACATTAAAAAACAAACAAATAATCACAAATCTGCATATGCATTTCATAAATTTCACTTTGATTTGGTAATGGTTTATTTTGATCTTTATACAAGCTGATTGTTTCTTGGGGACAATGTTGATTTTTATAAGGAGATCACAGAAGTTATCCCTTTCCTCTGACGGGGCGTGAGCGCAAATTAGGTCGATGTTCCCAAATTTAGCTTTGTTGCTGATTCTCATGAGGCGTTCGCTTATCTGGTTGTAGCTTTTTGCCTAAGACTGACTCAAACAACCAATGCGTATCCGAATAAGCTCTATCTTCTCTCCCAGATATTGCTCTAGTACATATTGTAGTTCCTTATAGTCCTTTTGCCCGGCTTATCCCTATGAACTTTCTTGATGGCGGTAATGTCTGCTTTGTAGCAGTCTAAGGGCTCCGCAAGTTCTTTGTCTGCACATGTCATCAACAGTTAATACTTCCTTCTCCAAGACATGTTGTTGTCTCTGAACCATAATTTTTTTACGTGGTAACGGAGCTAACCCCAAGCACAACCCACAGACTTGTAATCCATTATTCAATCCTCGGGCAGAGGGGTTGGGTGCATAAATTGGTCTACCACACAACGGGTGTTTTGATGATTATCCAAGGGGTGCTGCGAGGAGGTTGTATGTTAACTTGGCTTGTGTTCTAGCGAGAATAGTGTTGGCAGCCTGCGCGGTGAACAACGTAACGGCTCCCCAAACGAAACTTCTATATACAAACATTTTTTTTTATTTTTAACCACAAATTAAGAAGACCAAAAGCAACGCTTACAACAAAATTACTAAAATTTACATTTAGTGATTCCATTCTCATAATTTATATTTGTTAAAAAAGAGATAGAAAAAAAACATACCCATGGAACTAGCGGAACTCGTAGAGTGCTGCGAACAAAAAAGATAGGCCTCGTTATCTGTTGAGACGTAAATGCTGAGAAGACATTCTGGGGTAGCAGCAAGGGTACCAGGAGAGGATCGCATCTTCTCGACTTCGCACTATCGTCTGGCCTGAACATCAACAATGTTGGCTCCCAGTCACGTTTGTTACGACAAGAAGACAGGACGTGATAGACTTAACGTTATCAAAAAGATATCTTAAGGAGATCATGGACTGGAAAGTTCTGTTGGAAGTGTCCATGTTTTACCACAGAAACATAGAGTTCTGAATCGAATGCGAAACCAACATTTTGCAGAAAAGCATGAATCCTAAGAAAACGAACTGGCTAAAGTTTTAAGCAGAGCTTGCGAATCTGTTAGTGAATTCAGTTAGGGCCATGTGTTCCCCATTAATTGTAGAGGCAAAAGAAGGTAAGTCATAATATATATATATATATATATATATAGAACAATTTCATATACATAAATACACATTTTGCAATTAGGAACAGAAAAATTTAATAAACATAAATATACCTTTTGCAGTTAACAAAAACTGTGACAATTTTTCCCTACTGAAAGACGAGCGAACATTTGTAGGACTTAATTGTGAATTTTCCCAGAAGGATTGCCATTATATAACAAAAAGAATGTGACATAAGAATAGATAAATTTCAAAGAAGAAACACTTAAGGAAGTATTTTAAATATTATCAGCAGCTTAAAAGAGATATAAAAATAATAAAAAGTATTTAGTCCTGAAATCGAACCTAATCGAATCGAAATAATTTCATTACATCATTTTTTTTTTACAGTCGACGGCTATTAGAATAGATTATTATTAGGTAGAAATATCAACTTTTTTTTTTTGGCATATTTTATTAGATATCTAATGTTATCTTATTTTAATTTGAGAAAAATACTTAAAACTAGCTTACATGTATCTTGGGTGCTCTAAGCTATTCTTCATGTAATTTTAAAATTGGTTGTTTTGCTTATAATAATTTATTTCGTTTTTTTCCCAAGAAAGGTTATAAAACTTGCGTCTGTTGGTTTTATAACCTAAGCTTAACCTAACCTAATTAAACTATGTCCGTACCAAATACGGACGCGTGCACCATGGCGTATGTAGAATTTATATGCTTCACATATATAGCTAATAAGCCATAGTGCACCGTTTTTACTATAATTTTTTTTGTTATACTATTTTAATACCTTACGCACTAGCTTAAAAACAATGTCAGATGACCACAAGGAAAACTTTAAATTTAATATTGTCTACTTTTGCGCGTTGGTGGGAGCTCGTTTTGGTGTAACCACCAGTAAAAGTGTCGTTCTCTGGAGGACTGTGCCCTATCTCGGACGAAGATCGCCTTACTGAACCGAAGAAAGTTCCTCGTGGCTACGACGTCCGGTTCGTATTGGATTCGCCTATTCACTGTTCGGCGTACGATATGGAAGATGATAGGACATCCTTCCGTGTTCTGAATCAGCCCTTTGGAGTCTAAATAGAGAAACGGTTCAGGAGGTATGAATCCGTTCAAACGCACCTTTTCATGGTACATGAAGTTGGGGTAATAATCCAGACTGTTGGATGAAGTCATCGCTCGTGCAATGTGCCCTCGAGTCAGCTTAATAATGAAATTATCTATCCTAATTAGATTTGTTGTACTCGTTGTACAAAACCTCGTTGGGATAAAATTTCTTGTAATCGGATTCAGGTGTTCGATACAACCGGAGGCAGGCCCGGAGACATTGCCTCTCAAACGCCCTCATCTTTTCCATCTGGAAATTACTTAGATTGAACCACACTGGGCAACCGTACACCATGATTGGCCATATGAGACCCATGTAGCAGATCACCTTTACTCTGGTATCAAGTTGGCTGCTGTAAAACAACCAACTTGCCGCAGTAAAGGCTTTCTTAGCTTTTGTCAGAGCTGTATCTGCATGCTTATCGTAGTACAAATACTGGTCCAACCAAACGCAAAGATATCTAACTACATTTTGCACAGTTGACGGCTGGCCCCACAGGTTTTCTTAGTAACCCGATAGGATATTTTCGTACTTCTAGAAGTTTATTTTCAACTTCCCGTCGTCGCAATATCACTGAATTTCGTCAAAGTCATGCTGCAACAAGTTATTTATAACTTCAATTTTCGGGCCTGATCTGTACGCTATGAGATCATCGGCGCATGCGATTAAATGCGGCATGGAACCAATGAGATCGCTTGTGAATATAGCGAAAAGGATCAGTCACCCAACGGGCCCTTGTTGCAAACCATGTGAAATACTGTGGTGGATGTAATGCTGCCATTTTTCACAACAAACTTCCTACCTGTTACCATATCATATTCAGCAGCGTTTTATCTATGCCTAGTCTGACTAACTTGAGGAAGAGGATTTCTAACCAAACGGTGTCGAATACCTTTTCCATGTTTATCAGGCAAGCACCTGTGCATTGGTTCTTGTTCTTGTTCCACTGAATGTCGGATACCAATTTGGACGCGGCATATATGGTATTATGCCCGCCCTAAAGCCAAACTGGTTGTCCGGTATAATTTGACGTTCCTCGACCCATTCTTGTAGGGCTCTAATGACAATCTTTTCAAAAACCTTGCTAATGAACGGAAGAAGTTTTATAGACCGGAGATTTGTCGGCATGGAAGTATCTTTGTCCCTTTTCGGAATTGGCTGTACCACAGCTGTTTTCCAATGCGCCGGGTAATATGCGTTACTCAGCGCATTGTTAAACAGGGTTGTATATACATCTACTGCCTCAGAGGGTAGATGGCGCAGAACAATATTCGATATCCCATAGATTCCTGCTGACTTCTTCTTCTTCAGTGAATTAAAGATGCCCTGGAGTTCATCCTTCGAAATAAGGATGGAATTTTTTCCATCATCGGCAACGGCATTATTTGCCAGAATATCATCACTGAACCTGATGAAACCCGGATTCTCGGATCGCCATTGACCTGGTAAAACCTGGATTCTCGGATCGCCATTGACTTATCTCGGTACTCAGTTGGAAGTGGTTAAGCTTGGCTCTGTCTTCCAAGTCGTTATTTGGACAAAGAGGTTCATTGACCGTAAACACTTCCTGGAAGACAGCTCCAATTACTTTCACCTTCTCCTGAGGATCTTCGACTACAAAGAAGTCGTCATCAAGTACTGCACCATCTGGATCAATGTCTACTATCATTAGTAAGTTGGCGTTGTCTGTCGTTCTGTTGAGTCGGACAGTTTGGAGGTTGTTTAAACCTTTCCTCCGGAATATTCTATTTACTTGTGGGAGCATGCTCGGGTTGCTGGATCTTACAGCCCGAATCTAATTGCCCCAGTAGAAGTTTACAGCTAGTGTGTATTGCTGGCGGAGCAATTGCTGAACTAGTTTGATCTGCGACTTTAACGAACGTATTTCATCATTCTGCGGATCTGTAAGCCGTCTGTACAAGAGTTTTAGTCTTGACAGTAGTCTACTTTTTTGCACGTGAAGTGCGTCTATGTCCGCGTTCCGGTAGATGTCGCCAGCATCCTTTGGTGTCAGCGTAGGAATAGTCTTTTTCATTGTTCGTTTAATGGTATCGTCCATTTGTATTAGGTACCTGTCAACCTCTTCGTTTGTCAAATTTCTGTTCGTTGGCGGAAAGATTGCATTCGAACGTAGTTTTTTTTTAGGACTCTGGAGAAACGTGGCCAACGTGCCTTGTTATAGTTATAAGTATGGACATATCTCTCCAATTCCTCCAGTTCATTCGGGAGCTGAATAACCGCGGCGAGATCTGTTTCGAGTTTCGAGTATCTGTCGCGTAGACTGCAATCACGAACAACCGCTTTCCACTTTGGAGAGGGATGCTCGCGATACAAGCCTCCAGCACACTAAACCTTCGCACAACATTGCTGTGTACGATCTTATGATTTATTTTATTTTTTATTAAGACGGCGACCCCACCCTCTAGAGATGAATTAGGCTGGTCTCTTATTATTACTTGGTAATTTTTGTACCTGAGATTGCGCGTCTGGTTTAGCTTAGTTTCGCAAACCATCAGCACGTCAGGATTATGGGTTTGCAAAAAGTGAAAAAGCTGTATTTGTCGTTTGATCCTTATCAGCGAATTGACATTCACTGCTAGGTTCTTAAGGGGTCCTGCTGAGTGTGCCCATTATATCTGTTGCGCATTTGGCTCGCTTAACAGCGCCGAATAGATAACGGCTACTTGGGCTATTTGCTGTAGGAACCTGGTCTGTAAATCTACCATCTGTTTCTGCAAAGCGATCATTTGCACTAGCATTGACTGAATGGCGGACCAACGCTGCCTCCTTTTCTTCTGGCTCCAAGTCAAGAAAAGGAAAACGTCTTTGGACTTTACCACTGGCAGGTCCTCCCGCGCTCAAGACCAGCACCTAGTATGGGCTGCGGCTCGGATAGACGGAAGTTGACCCGTGCAGAAGAACCCGCAAGGCAAACAATAAGCCTGCCATCTCTACCCTGCTGCTGCGAATAGGGAAAGTTGGCAATGACGACTGCATTTATCTAATTCTTGAGTGACTGAGTACTTCCGTGCGGAAGATTCCCCCCTGGGAACCACAAGCTTTGAGTTTCTCGGGTCTATAAAACTCATGCGCGCTATCTGCTGGATCCACTCAAGGAATACGGTGTATGTGCTAGCGCGTCTTCGGATTCGGAACCCTGGTCTCGAATCCAAAAGGTTTAAGGGGTTCTACAACAAGAAGAGTTTTAGGTCTTCTACCACAAGGAGAATAAAAATCGGGAAAGTAAAGACGGTTCTACTCTCGTTATGGGCCTCAACTGACCTTAAGTTGAGATCAGTGTCTCTAGATATAGCTTACGTCCCTTTCTTTTTTTAACGTAGTGGGAAGTGTGTGACTCTTACAAGCCGAAAGTTCAAGTTCAATTCCCAGTTCAACACCTCAAATTTTTCATGACATCACCTCTTTCAAGCTGCTAACAACACTCAGAGAGTAATTACTGCCCAAGAAAAAGCCTCTCAAACTTCGCCTTTCAGAGTCGGTAAAAACTGTAAGTCCATTTTACTCGTGAGAGAACAGTAGCGCGCACAACACGAGTAGTTGATGAGCATGTTGGATACTGGTCCCCGTAGACTGTCGCACCATATAATTAAAAAATGATTACTAAAAATTATCTAGCCTTCTTCCCTTACGATTAGATTCTATCATTATTATCAAAGGAAGTAGCGGAACCTTTAGAGTGCTGAGAAACGAAAAAGATAGGCCCCGTTATCTGTTGCGACGCTTATGCTCAAAGCATTTTCTGGGGCAGAATCAAGTGTAGCAAATACTGACCTGAAACTGAACTGAAATGCTGAAATGACATGCCCAGTCAAAATCACCCCCTGCTGAACCCTTGTTCCGTGGTGGAATATGGAACTGTGAAAAGAAAAAAGAAACCTAAAGAAACCAGAAAACTTATAAATAGGTCACTCAACCAATCTGGAAGAGGACTGGGACTAGTATCGGCACTCGGTGAAACTAGCAAACTGGTTAAGGTCCTCAAAAGGGACAAAGCAGTGAGGATGGATACACTCAGAAAATCCGACGGTACCTATACTCCTGGCGCATAGTGAGGGTAACTTTCATACCAAAAATTGGTAATGTTGATTACTCTCTCGCCAAAACCTTCAGGCCTATTAGTCTTACTTCCTTCATGCTCAAAAGCTTGGAGAGGCTGGTCGAACTGCATTTGCGCAAAAATGCTTTGCTATCACATCCTCTATCTCAGATGCAACATGCTTACCAGGGCGGAAAATCTTGCGAGATTGCGCTTGAAAATGTCGTCGGCAGAATAGAAAGTGTACTTTACAGGAAAGAATACGCACTGGGCATTTTCATCGACATCGAGGGTGCTTTCTATAACGCGATTTTTGATAACACGGCATAGAAGAATCATTGGTGTTTTGAATAAAAGCAATGTTAATAAATATAACTATAATCGCGGAGGCGGAGTGTGAACAGCTTGTAATGTCGGAGGTAAATAGAGGCTGCCCCCAAGGTGGAGTCCTCTCACGGCCCTCCTATGGTGCATGCTGGTCGACTCTTTGCTTTCCGCCTTAAATAGAGTTTAAACCTACGCCCAAGCTTAGGCGAATGATGAACCCTACTGGTTACCGGACAATGCCTTGCGGCCGTTTGTGCAAGCGGGCAGTCGGCTTTTGTACTAGGAATGGGCTTTCAGTCAACCCTCTTAAAACTGAGGTTGGAAGAATATGACTGGTCTGACTCAACTAGTACTTAAAAGTGTCATTATGCCACTTTTCAATGTAGCCAAATATCTAGGTGTTATCCTGGATAAAAACTGCTGTTGTGATCATTCACAACAATAGTGAAACACGACGCCAAGCGATGAAGCACAGCGCTCAAGAACGCACAACCGCTTGATTCATTCACCTTTGTGCATTTCGTTTCCCCTCGTTTTCGTTTTATTATCGTAGAATAAGCAAATTTGTAGTATTTAAGTGAAATTATTTGTAAATAAAGGGCCAGTTTATTAAGGTAACCATCAAAACATTAACTTCCCCCCACCAGCGGTAAGGGGTCATAATTTTTTCCTGTTTGACTATTAAAGCAAACAACTGCTTTGGAAAAAACACATTGAGATAAAAGATCCAAGGAGCTGTCAGTCTTCTGGCAGCGTAAGGGAGTTTTTGTCAAAACCTGGGGTCTATTACCAAAAAGATCCATATGGATCTACCTCTTCTCTCATATGTATCAGTCGTTTGGTGGATTAAGCTTTCTCGCATATACGTGACTGCTTCTTTCAACAAGCTTCAAAGAACTGTTTGTCTCGGCTGCAAAGGAGCCTTTCCCAGCACGCTTGTTTCTGCACTTGACGCACTGATCAATCTCTCTCCTCTTGACATCCACATCATAGAATGCATACTCAAGGCCATCTCTCAGCTAAAAAGAAATGGTATTTAGTTCCACTCGCACTGTAGCTTTGATGACCTCGCACACCGCATCTCCTATGACACTAGCCTCATGGATATGCCGTCTAATGCGAGGTCACCAATAAAACAGCTGCGTCGCTTTAACAAAGTCGACTTTTCTCGTGTCCTGGACTAGCTGTGGCCAGAAACTGAACCGGGAAAGGAATGTAGTCGGATTTTCACGGACGGCTTCAAGACGACGGAAAGTTCTGAAGCTGGGGCCTTCGTTGATGACGACAACATCCTTAGGCAATTTCACGTCAGTCTTCCAGGCGGAAGTGTTCGCGATCCTTATCCTAATGGCTATCAGCTATATATTGTATCTGTATCTCCAGCGACAGCCAAGCTGTGCTGAAGGCCTTACTCAGCCCTTTAACCACTTCCAAGACAGCCCAAGAATGCATTCTCTTAATTTGGTTGGCAAGCTGAACTCGCTAAGACTTGCTTGGGTCCCGGGACATCACGGGATGGTGGGAAACGAGATTGCCGACGAAATAGCTAAACAAGGTTCAAAAGAGGCATTCACAGGGCTCGAGCCCATCTTGGGAATAGCGTTCAGTTCAATTGAACTAACGAGTAACATTCAAAGTAGTGTTTTTGAAAATGATTTCAGTAATCGAGATTTTTACCTCGATATTCACCTGCATTCGTCAACAGGCTATTCGTTAAGAAACTTTTACCACATTCACAGTAGTATTTCCCCTTAAAAGATCTAGAATATTTATTTATTGTAATAGAAAAGAGATATATTTTTATCTCAAAAGTTAAAGAATATTCTTGTCATTTGGCCAAAAACTTCGCATTCCAAAATCTAAGTTCAACACTGTGGCGCAGATACATTATGCTTTTAGAAGTTATTAGTTGCTCAGCGCCTGCAAGTGCCTACACGTGGATTTCACATTCATATAAACAACCCTTTAAGCATGACTGCAGACTAATGTTACTTAAAACTCCGAACGCAATACTTTCGTTACAAACAGTACCAACACCATACAGGCATTTATACGCACAATCTATGCTCATTGCCGTGTCATCCTCCGACGCATGCAGACGTGTCGTCGCTGCATGCACTTAATAAATAACAAAAAAAAAAAAAACATTTAACGCGGTCCGCACAACACCTCCGCGAGTGGAAAAAATAAAAAATAAATAAATAAATTCTTACAAAAAAAAAAAAAAAAAAGTGCAGTGTAGTGCAGTGCAGTGCAGTGAAGTGATTCGGTAGAGCGCACGCGGCCCGCTCCCCCCTCTCCCACTCCCGTTTGATTTACCAGACGGGCTGGGGCGATGTCCGAGTCTGCCTAACATCTGACATAGCGGATTCGGAAGTGTGAATTTTTGTTAGTGGACCAATTCAAGTCAATGTATGGGCATAACACCTACGTTGATTTGTTTTGTGAAGCTAATCGCAGAACTTACACTTCTGAACTCTGCTTACTTTCACCAACTGCATTGTCGGAGTTGGTTCTCAAATGCCTACGACTGACATGAGGGGGCAATTTCGTGTTGACGTGAGCAACATTCGCGGACTGAGAACTAATCTCTTTGCCGTGTACGTCCACCTCTCTCGTCACAAACCAGCTGTCTTGGCGCTGAGCGAAACACAGGTGGGTGAGAATACCGATTTATCGGATTTGAACCTGCCTGGATATAGCTTGGTGCCCTTATTCTTTTTACACCGCGGTCTCGCCATTTATGTGCGTAGTGATGTTGCTTACCAAATTCAATCACAATATGGCCACTGTTCCAATCCGGAATTTAAATTTCTGTGGTTAAAACTCTTTGTCCGTAAGCATTTAATCCACTACTGCTTTATTTATAGAAGTCCAAACCTGGACAGCAACTCAACTTATAACGAGTTTGATGCGTTGTCTGACTCCATCACAAGAATTGTATCCCTGTACCCTCGCCTGAAATCGCTATTGCGGGCGATTTCAATGTACACAATTCTACTTGGCTTCCACATTCAGGCCAGACAACACCCGAAGGAAGGTATGTTGAAATCTTCGCTGAGGTAAATAATTTAACCCAGCTTGTGAATGAGCCAACACGAATACCTAACATTGCAGATCATACCGCTAACACCTTGGATCTGTTTCTCACCTCTCATCCGGAAAAATATTCAATTGATATATTGTTGCCTCTAGGCTCGTCCGACCACTGTGTCGTGTCAGCCAAATTCTCGTACTCTTTAGGAATTTTAACTGGTCACTATGCTTCCTCGATAGTGACGTGGATGCCTCTACTGATGCGATCACAAACATTATTTCGCTGGGCATGAGGTCCTTCATTCCTCACAGAGTGAAGAGCATCAAGCCTAAGGCAAACGCGTGGTTCAACTTGAGCTGCAAAGAGGCTATCAGGGTGAGAGAGTTGAGTTTCCGGGATTATAAAGCCAACCCTTCTGAGGAAGCCCGGAAAAAGTTCAAACGGATCCGAATTGACTGTAATGCATTAACAAGACGTGTTAAATTCTCCTTTGACCAAAAGTTGAGGCAAAAAGTTCTACAATGCCCCAAGGGTAGCAGAAGCTTTTGGTCTTTCGTAAAAAACATAAGGAATTCAGCCTCGTCTTCGATCCCAACGCTCATTTGCAATGACATTCCAGCTGTCAGCTCTTTGGACAAAGCTTATCTGCTTGCTGCACACTTTGCAGCTAGCTCAACGCTGCCAGATAGTACTTTGCCCCCGCCTGTACTTGAGAGCGTAAATTTCTCCATGGGGCAGATCCATTTTCGCACTCGTACAGTAGCAAGAGTACTTAAAGATCTAAACATACACAAATCCGCTGGCCCGGATGGTATACCCCTGTTCTTCTGAAGAGGTGTTCTTCTACGCTGGCAAAACCACTGCGTAAGCTTTTCCATCTGTCCTACTCTTCAGGGCTCTTTCTGAGTAAGTGGAAAACTGCATTTGTCCAGCCCGTCCCTAAAAAGGGCGAATGTTCGTCACCCACCGCCTACCGACCCATAGCACTAACGTCCCTTCTCTCCAAGGTCATGGAAACGCTGATCAACCGTCAGCTTATGAAATATCTTGAGTCCCGGAAGCTTCTTAATGACCGGCAGTACGGCTTCCGAAGCAACCGTTCCACTGGTGATCTGATGGCATATCTCAATGAAAAGTGGAACCAATCTATGCACAATTTAGGAGAAAGCAAGATTGTTGCGTTTGATATTTCAAAGGCATTTGACAGGGTCTAGCATCAGGCTCTTTTGTCGAAAATGCGTGCTTTTGGGATCAATGAGTCTCTTCTTCAATGGATTAGAAATTACCTTTCGAATCGTTCAATACAAGTCGTTTTGGATGGATTCAAGTCTGATATCCACTATATTAATGCTGATGTTCCCCAGGGCTCTGTTTTGTCTCCGACACTCTTTCTCATTTTTACAAATAATCTCTTGTCTGCTACTTCTAATCCTATTCATTCCTTCGCTGATGACAGTACCCTCAGCTTTTCATATTCGTTCCTTGGCTCACGTCCCTCCACTTCGGCCTTAGACTCGGAACGGCAGCGTATGTTAAGCACATTAAATTCCGACCTTGACAGCATAATCGATTGGGGAAATAAGAATAGAGTGGAATTTAATGCTTCCAAAACACAGTGCTGTCTACAGTCGTTAAAGCGATCACAAAATAATCAGCCGTTATCCATGAACGGCATTTGCGTTGTTGAAACCGAAAGACTTTCCATCCTCGGTATGTGTATCAACCCAACAATTAGTTGGAACGATCACATATTTGAGGTCGCCAAAAATGCTGCGAAATGTCTAGGTTTCCTTAAACGATACAAGAAGTACTTCACCCCCTCTGATCTGGCTACAATATACAAGGCATACATACGCCCAAAACTTGAGTATAACGCTCCTATCTGGTCAGGTGCTTCTAAGACCTCCCTGCACTTGCTGGATAGAATTCAAAAGCGAGCGATAAAACTTATAGGGCACAGTAAAATTGCGAAGTCGATTGACTCGTTAGAACACCGACGTAATGTCGCGTCGTTGTCACTCTTTTATCGCTATTTTAACAACAAAAGCTCAGATGAATTAGCCAGTTGCATTCCTCCCTTTCAAGAATTCACCCGCAATACACGCCTGGCTAGGAATGCCCATCAATTCACCCTCAAGCCCTCTTTCGGACATACAGTCAAATTCAGAGACTCGTTCTTTAGCCGCACTACACGAATCTGGAATGCTCTTCCCAGCTCGATTTTTCCTCCTCATTACAATCCACAGGCATTTAAAACCAATGTGCATCGGTACCTCCTCTCCCTCTCTTCCTCTATACCTTCGGCCCGTGCTGTGACATGATCCGGTCACTTAAGGGTACTCGCAACCCCTTTTGCACGCGTCAATTTAAAAAAAAAAATTTTATATTATTATTTATAAAATAAATAAGTGGGTTTTTGCGACACTCATACGTTGAAGGTCCTTGGTTAGACCTCTCCTTTTATACTTGTAAAAACTATGTTATTTGATAAGCTATGAAGGTTACCTTTTATATTTCGGGATTGGGCAACCCTAATATTGCAATCTGGCAATTGACAGCTCTATCATAAGGTTTGACATTTTTGAGGTTATACGTACTCAGAACGTTTTGACATACGAGGACTATTTGTGTTGTTTACAGTAACTTAAAAGATTCATCTCGCCCAAAAAATGGAATTAAATCGTGAAAATTTTCGTACGATTATTTTTTGCAATTTTGGACGTGGATTAACTCAACAACAGTGCATCGATGAACTTAATTCAATTTTTGGCGATGAAGCTTCATCAAGGACTAGTGTTTATCGATGGTATGGTGAATTCAACCGAGGTCGTAGTTCACTCCAAGACGAATTTCATGAAGTTCGTCCAAAATCAGTTATTGTTCCTGAAACCATTGATGCTGTGCGCCAAGTGATATTGCAAGATCATCATGTGACCTATTGTGAGATTGAGACAACCTTAGGCATTAGTGGGATTAGCATACATTCAATATTGCATGAACATTTGACCGTCAAAAAAAAAAAAACAGAAATTTCCTTTGATCCAAGAAACTTTGAACAGTTTTAATAAGAGACTTCGGAAAAGAGTGTTGGATGAGCTTATCTATGAGCCTTAGTGCCATACAGAATCAAAAGCCTTTTCAATATCCAATAGTACCAAGCCTGTTGAGAGTTTAAAATCTAAACTACTTTTAATTTGTTGTTTGATTCTCATTATTTGATGGCATGTGGAATGACCAGCTCTAAAACCAAATTGTTCTTTTGGATATATATTAGATTGTTCGATATGAAGGATTAGGTAGTATTTTAATATTTTTTCAAACAGCTTGCTTAAAGAGCTTAAAAGAGTTACAGGTCGATAGCTTTTAGGATCATTCTTACGTTTACCAGGCTTTGCAATTGAAATTATCTTAGCTGTTTTCCATTTTTTTTAGAAAAAAATAAAAGTTTTTAAGACAGGAATTGAAAATAAACGTTAAGTAGACTAATCCTTTACGCGGTAAGGCTTTGATTAGAATGTTTCCAATACCGTCAATACCAGCAGATTTATTGGACTTTGACATTTTTATAAAATCAAGCACTTGTTTCGGACGAACGAAAAAGCTTTCGGTAGCGATAGAGTTGGAGTTATTTAAATTTCTTGTCGTGCTTTCTACCACGGATTCAGTGGAAGCGTCACTGAGGTGGCATGAGCTTAGAGGTTTTTTTAAAAACCATCTGCTAGTATGGATGCTTTCTCTAGTGGTGTAACGTATAGTTGGTCTTGGAATGAAAGGGTTGGAATGTTTAAGTCTTGTTTCTTAATTATTTTAGTGATTTTCCATAAAGGTCTTGAACCTTTTTTGAAACCACTTAATAATGATTCCCAATTCTTGTTACGAAAAACTTGAAGGGAAATTTTAATTGTATTGTTTAATACTTTTAGATCTTCCTTAAAATGATTTAGCGTATACCCAATCCATTTTCTTTGCACGCTGTTACGCATTCTTTGGTAAATAATCTTAAAATGTGGTCTGATAAGGGATGTGCCTGAGTGCTGAAAATATTATATTATATATCTTATTAGTTTCTTCGAACTTTTCTACCAACGAATCAATCTGTAAAGGCGAGTTTACTGATGATAAATTTAGATGGTTTAATAGAAGATTTTTTGATATGAGGTTTTGATATCTAATCCAATTAACAGCAGCAAAATTGTAATGTGAGTTAATATTTCGTTTTATGGCTGAGTTATTTAATAACGTACAGACTGGTAAGTGTTCGGAGCTTAGAGCACTCAATGTCGTGGGTTGAGAGAAAAGGTTTTCATCTATCGTAATAAAAAAAATCTAGCGTTTGAAGGATTATGTGCGAAGTTGCCTGGAATGTGAGTAGGGTTATGTGGAAAAAGAATAGTTAGAGTTCTGCTTGTAGCGACAATATTATGAATGATGTTACCCCAGCACTTAGCTCGTAAACATCCCCACATTCGGTGCCTGCAATTTAAATTGTCCCCTAATATAAAACTAGAATTCATACGAATAAGCTTCAAAAAGTCACTTTTAAACGTAAACTTTTTATCAACATGACTATTTCCACCAAGGAAATATACAGAGAAAAGGTTAAGTTTAGTAGAATCTTGTAAAATCAGTTCAACACCTATGGATTCTATTACTTCAAGTCTTAGAGATGGTAACACAGAAAAAGTTAATCTTTTATTAATTACAACGGCAACACCTCCTCCTAGCCTAAAGCAAGCATAGTACGGGTGAAACAAATTATTTCCGTCTTTCAACCAGGTCTCTGTTACAAGAGCAATGTCGATCTTGTCTCGTAATAAATAGTCAAAGAGTTAATGAGCTTTATTTTGAATGTCTCTCGCATTCCAAGTTATAATTTTAGGATGATTTATGGAAGAAGAGAAATTAGTACTTATCATGTTGGGCATAAACATACTTAACTGCAAGAGTTGTTATTACATTAAATTGCTACAATTTTGAGCGACAAGAACTGAGTTTTGAGAGAACATCATTTAGCAGATGAGAGAACATTCTTAGCGTGGGAGGTTCAGTGTAAGTGACTTTACTCACGGCTGGCGCAATGGTGGAAAGTCTTTATTGGCGAAACTTACATGATTGTTGCTCTTCTGGTGTGGTTGTGGAGAAGAAGAAAAAATATTTCTCTTAGACAGCTTCCGCCGTATTTAAACAAATTGTAATAATAGGGCATGATGGGTCAGTTGACTTATGCGATCCACTGCAGTTAGCACACTTTAAGATGTTTGATTGGATACACGCGGTCGATTTATGGTTCCCTGAACATGTGGCACAGTAACTTTTGATTTGGCAGTGCATTTCACCATGGTTGTTTGGTTGGCGTTTTTCAAATTCCCATCTTACTACAATTTTAAAAATGGAATTGTGTATAGATCGTAGTTCACTAATTTTAATAGTGCCGCATTAGATGTACACCACGTAAATTGTATAATTAGCGCTAGGGTTGTTTTTAATAGTAATAGGCTTCACGTCTATACACTTGATTCCCTGCGCAATTAGTTTATTTTTAACAGCCATATGATTGGAAGAATGTTATCCAGATAGATCTACCTTAAACGGTGTGTTCACTTTTTTCGCATTTTTTTCAACTCAATACAGTTTCGTATGAATCGAAAGACTGACACATGATCTTGTGGCCAAGAGAAATGATTTTAATTAAGTAATCTTCTACACGAAGTTTTTTTAATAGGAGGTTTATTGATTCACTTTTAGCTTTTAAAAGTATAATCGGAGGAATAGGGTATTTTTTTACGTTTTGAACGGTTTAACTATTAGTGTTATCCAAGAGAGTTTGTAAGGGTGTAACGTTTTCAAAGGGCGCTATACGAATGACAATAAAGTTATTTTCGATGATTAATATTTGTTTTTGTTCTCTAATCCCGAAATATAAAAGAATTATATAATACTAACAAGAATCCTGCTTCGGCATAGAGAAGATCAGGGGAGATTTGTACAGCGTTGTATTGTAGATTGTACAGCGTATAGTTGCTACGGCTTGTGGAAAAAACAAGAGGTCTTGGACTGCAGCAAGGATATCCGATAAATAAAAACAAAAAATTAACACCGTGGGCAAACTGAACACAGTATAAGTATAAGTACAAAACTGCACTAACTTCTCTATTTGGTAAAATAATCGATGACATTTCAAAATATTAAAAATAACAAATTTTATTAACGTAGAACAGAAAGTACAATTTTCATTGATTTGCTTTTGAAAAAAAAACAAATTAATTTATTTAGGGCATAATTATTTTATAACTATTACATACCTGTAGGGTTCAAGTAGTTTGTTAACGGGTTTGAAGTCACCCCTTGACTTTACCAGCGGTGTGTTTAGGGTCGTTATTTTGCTGCAACATACAAATATATTTTCATTTCCCGACCAGTTGCACTGAATTCTACCTCCAGATACATGTGCTTTTTTATATTTGCCTCTATAAATATGATCGATCACCATCCCATAATACTTCAACTCCATCATTTTTAATCTCTCCAAAGATTTTTTATTGCTGACTGCAGATCAAAGGCCCATATAGACACTAAGGGTTGTATTTCACTTCATCGCCAACACTTCTTTCAAAAATAGTTTTCGTGCATTATTAACGGTGTTCTTTGAGTAGTGGGATCTGTGTTTTTATTTATTCTGCAGTACCTCAGTGTTTCCCGAGGGAGAGGTCTGAAGATTGTTTGTGCAGGAGTCATATGATGCGCGTGTTCTGCCACTGCATAGAGCAAAGCAGATGCGCGTTTGCTCGTTGGAGCTTGATCACATATGGAATAGTTAGGTTGACGGATGGGTCAGTTGGGAAGGGTTTTGCATATGCGCCCTCTCGCCGTCGTGTTTGCCGACGAAGCGGAGAGGTTCTCCAAAATGACGGAGGCCTTCTGAATAGCAAGAGGGGGTGGGACGTCTTGTTTCTACCAAAGGGAAGTGACGTTACCGATTTTACTCCCCTTTCCTTCAAATTCTGCTCTGGAAAATTCATATTTTATAATTCTACATTTTTTTTTATAGTAACATTGTTTTATTTATTTATAATAATGTTATAGTAGGCTACAAAGTTGTCATGTTAAACGTTATTTATTTGTAATTTACAATTTTGGAATCTTAATAAATTGTTGTCCATAATAATAATAACAACAATAATAAATGGATGGCGCGACACGGGGCCCTGGGCAAAGTTTGCTCATCAACTACTCTGTTTTTAGTTCGTTAAAAAAGGCTGAGCAGTATCCAAAGGAGGGACAATGCCCAACACTAAGAAAGGAAAAAGGAGCGACTGTGCCAACTGTGGCGGAGTAGATGCGTCGGTATCAGAGAGACGTTTCGAGTGTAACGAATGTACCTAGCCAGGGAACTTTCAGGAAAACGTGACAATTATTAACGAGGACAACATGGCATCACATTTTTTTTATAATTGGCGCGCACTAATGTATAATAATGGATAACTGGTGGTAGAGTCGCAGTCGGTGCTGAGAATCTGTAAGGATCATTTCTGCAGACTCCTAAACGGCGATGACGAGGCAAATCCCGCTGTTAAGCAGAATGTTCCACTCATTTTGGACGACGATGGACAAGAATTCCGGCCCGCCCGACTTCGACAAGGTCAAAATAGCAAAATCGAGACTGAAGTCGAACAAAGCTGCTGGCGCGCACGGACTATCCGCATAGCTGTTCAAAGCGGCTTGGGATGAGCTGGTTGGGTGCATGCACCAGCTCATCTGTGAGATATGGTCGGAGGAAAGCATGCCCGACGAGTGGAATCTCAGCATCGTTTGACCGGTCCACAAGAAAATGACTTCGACTTCGCCAACTACCGAGGGATCAATCTCCTTAACATCGCATATAAGATTTTCTCTGCCGTATTGTGTGAGCGCCTGAAACCGTTCGTCAACAACCTGATAGGTCCTTATCAGTGTGGTTTCAGGTCAGGGAAGTCCACAATCGACCAAATCTTCACACTGCAGCAGATCCTGGAGAAGTCCCAAGAAGTACAAATCGACACCCACCATCTATTCGTCGATTTCAAGGCCGCGTGTGACAGCGTGCATTGAGACGAGCTATACAGTGTCATGTCTAGTTTTGTCATCCCTACCAAACTCGTCAGATTATGTAGGATTACGATGGAGAACTCTCACTGCTCCGCCAAGGTCGGTAGCGAGCTCACCGAGACCTTCGATGTCAAAAAAGAATTTCGACAAGGCGACGCAATGTCATACGACTTCTTTAACATTATTCTTGAGGGGATCGTGCGGATCTCACACGTCAACATCAAAAGCACGATTTTCCACAAGTCCGTTCAACTGCTAGCTTATGCGGATGATATTGACGTGATCGGCCGCACTCAGCAAGCCGTCAATGAGGCATTTGCTGGCATCGAAGCGGAAGCGGCTAAAGTGAGACTGGTGGTAAACGACGACAAAACGAAGTATATGCTGTCATTGAAGAAGGACGCAGAACATCGACGTCTCGGACAGAGCGTCACTATGGGCAGCAAACACTTAGAGGTAGTCAAGGACTTCGTCTATCTCGGCTCCGCGGTGCATAGGGACAATAACATCAGTACCGAAATCAAGCGCAGAATCTCTCTTGCCAATCGCTGTTTCTTTGGGCTTAAGAGTCAATTGATTAAAAAAGCCCTCTCCCGAACAACCAAAGTGACATTGTACAACACCATGACCATCCCAGTCCTGCTTTACGATGGGATGGTTCTAGTGAGTCGATTGAGTTCGCAGCATTATTATCACCAATAAGTTGTATCGTTCGCTGTTGGATTATATCTAGTAAGTGCAGGGAGGTTTTAGGAGTACCAGACCAGATAGCAGCATTATACTCAAGCTGTGGGCGGATGTATGCCTTATATATTGTTGCCAGGTCAGAAGAGGTGAACAATTTCTTGCCTCTCTTAAAGAAACCTATATGTAATGGCAGGTTATTTTGAGATCGCTTGAGTGACAGTAGACAGCGCTGAGTTTTGGAAGAATTAAATTCCACTCTATTCTTTTAACATACGCTGCCGTTTCAATTCTATGGTCGAAGAGGAGGATCGAGAGCCGAGAAACGAATATGAAAAGCTGAGGCTACTGTCATCAGCGAAGGATGGATTAGAAATAACAGGCAGGAGATCATTTATAAGAATGAGGAAGAGTGACGGAGACAAAACGGAGCCCTGGGGAACACCAGTATTAATATAGGAGATTGGACGCCAAAAACACGCATTTTTGACAAGAAAGCCTTATGCTAGACTCTGGCAAATGATTTGGATATTGATATATCGCAACGCAACGATTTTGCTTTCTCTTACATTGTGCAAAGATTGGTTCCATTTTTCAGTGAGATATGCCATCAAATCACCAGTGGACCTGTTGTTGCGGAAGCTGTATTGCCGGATATTTCATAAGGTGACGATTTATTAGCGTTTCCATGACCTTGGAAAGTAGGGACGTAAGTGCTATGGTGGGTGATGATGATTCGCTCTTTTTATGAACGGGCTGGAAAAATGCTGCTTTCCAATTACTCGAAAAGAGCAGTGGACAAGAACACTTCTTCAGAAGAACGGGGGGGATACCATCCAGTGGATTTGTGCACGTTTAGATCTTTAAGTACCCTTGCAACTGTACGATCGCGAAAATGGATTTGTCACATACGTCTCGAGTACAGGGGCGGACAAAGTGACATCTGGAAGTGTTGAGCTGGCTGTAAAATGTGCAGCTAACAGATTTGCTTTGTCCGAAGAGCTGACAGCTGGAATTTCATTGCAAATGAGCGTTGAAATTGAAGACGAGGGGGAATTCTTTACATTTTTTACGAATGACCAAAAGTTGTTGCTGCCCTTGGGACAATGCAGCACTTTTTGCCTCAACTTTTGATCATAGGTGAATTTAACACGTCTTATTAATGTATTGCAGTCTTTTCAGGTCCTTTGGAATTCCTTCCGTTTTCCCACGCGTTTGACTTAGGTTTGATACCCTTCACTCTGTGGGGAATGAAGGATTTCATCTTCTTCTTCTTCTTCTTGTGGCGCTACAGTCCGGAGTGGACCTGGGCCTCAACCAACATGCCTCTCCAGCCAGCACGATCTTTCGCCAGCTGTCTCCAGTTGCGCACTCCAAGTTGGTTGAGGTCCTTCTCCACTTGTGTACGCCACTTCAGTCTAGGTCGTCCTCTGTTGCGTTGTCCCAATGGCTCGGATTCAAAGACTTTTCGGGCCGGAGCAGTGGTGTCCATACGCTCTACATGGCCTAGCCATCTTAAGCGTTGTATCCGTAGACGCTTAACCAGGCGCATGTCGCTGTACAGCCTATAGAGTTCGTCATTAAATCTTCTCCTCCAGATGCCATCAACGCAAACAGGACCAAAAATCGCACGCAAAACTTTTCTTTCGAAAAGACTAAGGGCTTCCTCATCCGCCTTTGCTAACGTCCAAGATTCTGCGCCATATAGTAGGACGGGGATGATCAAGCTGTTATATAAAGCTAGTTTAGTCCTTCGAGAGAGGGCTTTATTACTCAATTGCCTCTTGAGCCCAAGGAAACAGCGGTTGGCAAGAGTGATTCTGCGTTTGATTTCGGTACTGATGTTGTTGTCCCTATTTACCGCGGAGCCGAGGTAGACGAAGTCCTTAACTACCTCGAAGTTTCTGCTGCCTAGTGTGACGCTCCGTCCGAGACGTCGATGTTGTGTGTCCTTCCTTGATGACAGCATGTACTTCGTTTTGCCCTCATTTACCGCAAGACCCATTTTAGCCGCTTCCGCTTCAATGCTAGCAAACGCCTCATTGACGGCTCGCTGTGTTCGTCCAATCACGTCAATGTCATCAGCGTAAGCTAACAATTGAACTGACTTCTGGAAGATCGTGCCTCTGGTGTTGACTTGTGAGTTACGCACGATCTTCTCGAGGATGATGTTAAAGAAGTCACATGACAGTGCGTCGCCTTGTCTAAAACCTTTTTTGACATTGAAGGTCTCGGTGAGTTCGTTACCGACCTTGACGGAGCAGCGAGAGTTCTCCATCGTAATCCTACATAATCTGACGAGTTTGGTAGGGATGACAAAACTAGACATGACACTGTATAGCTCGTCTCAATGCACGCTGTCACACGCGGCCTTGAAATCGACGAATAGGTGGTGAGTGTCAATTTGCATTTCTTGGGTCTTTTCCAGATCTGCCGTAATGTGAAGATCTGGTCTATTGTGGACTTCCCTGGTCTGAAACCACACTGATAGGGACCTATCAGGTCATGGACAAATGGTTTCAGACGCTCACACAATACGGCAGAGAGGATCTTGTATGCGATGTTCAGGAGACTAATCCCTCTGTAGTTGGCGCAGTCAAAGGGGTCTCCTTTCTTGTGGACCGGGCAAACGACGCTGAGATTCCACTCATCGGGCATGCTTTCCTCCGACCATACCTTACAGATGAGCTGGTGCATGCGCCCAGCCAGGTCATCTCCAGCTGCTTTAAATAGTTCTGCGGACAGTCCATCCGCTCCAGCAGCTTTGTTCGACTTTAGCTTGGATATTGCTATCCTCACCTCGTCTAAGTCGGGGGGACGGAATGCTTGTCTATCATCGTCCAAATTGAGTGGAAAATTGTGCCTAACAGCGGGATTTGGGTCGTCATCGCCGTTTAGGAGTCTGCAGAAATGATCCTTCCAGATTCTCAGCACAGACTGCGACTCTACTACTAGTTGTCCATTTTGGTCCCGGCAGGCCTTGGTCCGAACCTTGTATCCTCCGGATAGTTGTTTTACCTTTCGGTAAAACTTTCGGACTTCATTCCTGCCAAAGCACCTTTCCATTTCCTCGACCGCGCGCTTCTCATGCTCCTTCTTCTTCCTTCTGAGAAGCCGGTGCTCTTCCCTTCTTCTCTGTTCGTAGAGTTCACGAACAGCTCGCGTTGTTCGATGCAGCGTCGCTTTATAGGCGTCTTGTTTAGCTGCGTGCGCTTGCCTGCACTCGTCGTCAAACCATGGGTTCCTTCTGGGTGGTGACGTGAAACCCAGCACATCAGTGGCAGCATCTTTGATGGCTTCTTGACAACGTTTCCATTCTTCTTCTATGCTTAGTGCAGGAAGCGTCGAACTCTGGGCGAGTTTTCGGGAGACTCGGTCGGCAAAGTTCCCAGCAATCAGCTGCGATTGTAGCTTTTCGATGTCAAACCGTTTTGGCCTTTCTCGACTCCGTTGCTCTCTCGATATCCGGGTTCTTACCTTGGCTACAACAAGGTGATGATCCGAGTCAATGTTTGCACCTCGGAAGGTTCGGACATCGAGAATACTGGAGGAGTGTCTGACGTCGATCGCAACGTGATCAATCTGGTTGACGGTTGATTGATCAGGAGATCGCCAGGTTCCTTTGTGAATGTTCAGGTGTGGGAACCGCGTGCTAGCCACAGAGAGGTTTCGCCCCGAGGCGAAGTCCAACAGCCTGAGTCCGTTTCCGGATGTGTTGTCGTGCAGGCTGTGTTTACCGATGACTCCAGCAAAGATGTCCTCCTTTCCCAGCTGAGCGTTGAAATCTCCTAGAACGATCTTGGTGTCATAGCTGGGGCATCGATCGTATGTTCTTTCTAGGAGATCATAGAAGTCATCCTTGATGTTGTCATCCTTCTCCTCTGTCGGGGCGTGAGCGCATATTAGGCTGATGTTCCCGAATTTAGCCTTGATGCGGATTGTCATGAGGCGTTCGCTGACTGGGTCGTAGCTCAAGACTTTTTGCCTAAGTCTGCCTCGAACAACAAATCCGCATCCGAATAAGCGCTGCCTTCTCTCTCTATAGCAATTGCTGTAGTAGATATCGCAGTTCTTCATCGCTTTTATGCCAGGCCCATCCCATCGCACTTCCTGGATGGCGGTTATGTCAGCTTTGTAGCTGTCAAGGGCCTCCGCAAGTTGTTCGGCTGCACGTGGCCTGTTAAGGGACCTCACATTCCACGTGCAAAACCGAAAATCTTTGTCCTTAAAACGTTTGCTGGGGTCGTCAACAGTTGATCCGTCCTTATCCGAGGCATGTTGTTGTCTCTGAACTTCCATTTTTTTACGTGGTGAGGAAGTTACCCTCACGCACAACCCACGGACTGGTAGGCCAGGCCCATTATTTAAATCCTCGGGCAGAGGGGGTCGCTGCATACATTAGTTCACCATACAACGGGTGTTGTGATGGCTATCCAGGGGGCGCCACTTGGAGGCTGTATGTCAACTTGACCTGTGCACTAACGAGGATTGCCTTGGCAGCTCGCCATGTTGAGCGCAATCAAAGACGTTACCTCGCGTGCATAGGCCCATGCCCACAGGATTTCATACCCGACAAAATTATCTTTGTAATCATATCAGCTGCAGCATCCCCGTCACTATCAAGAAAGCATAGTGACCAGTTAAAATCCCTAAAAAAAATTGTTTAGACCGCTCCAGTTGGCTTTCTCGTAGAGCCAAACTGCTCTCTAACTGATTGGGAAGAGTTTGGAAAGTTGGCTGATACGACACAGTGGTCTCACGAGCCTAGACGCGACAGTTTGTCAACTGAGTATTTCCCAGGATGAGATGTAGAATATAGAAATATGTCCAAGGTGTTGGCGGTATGATCTGCAATGTCAGATATTCGTGTTGGCTCATTCACAAGCTGGATCGAATTGTTTATCTCAGAAAAGATTTCAACATACCTTCCACCAGGTGTTGTGTGAACTGAATGTCGAAATCCAAGAAGAATTATGTACATTGAAATTGCCCGCAATAACGATTTCAGTGCGAGGATATAGGGATACAATTCTTCTGATGGAGTTGGACAGCGCATCAAACTCATTGAAAGTGGAATTGCTATCCAGGTTTGGACTTTTATGAATAAAGCAGTAGTGGATTAACTGCTTACGGACATGGAGTTTTAACCACAGAAAATTGAATTCGCGATCCCGCGATGTGGGAAAAACAAAGGTACTAAGCTACATCCAGGCAGGTTCAAATCCGACAAGTCGGCATTCTCATCTACCTGTGTTACACTTAACGCAAAGAGAGCTGGTTTATAGCGGGAGAGGTGAACGTACACAGCAAAGAGATTTGCTCTAAGCCCACGAATGTTGCTCACATCAACTCGGAATTGCCCTCCCATATCAGTCACAGACATCAAGTAACCAACTCCGACTATATAGTTAGTAAAAGCAGAATTAATAAGTGTACATTTTTTCTGCAGCTTCATAACAAAAATCAATGTAGGTGTTATCCCCTTACATTGATTTGAATTGCTCCACTAACAAAAATTCACACTTCATAATCCGCTACCGGCGAAAGGAAGGGACTGCACTACACAACACTATTGGACTTTGAATTTTTTGTTTTATTTTTTTTAATATATATTTTGCTTTTTTTTTAATATGCAAGATGTTTTAAATCCAGCGCGAGGGATTTTTATTTTTCTTTCAGGTTTTGTTTTTTTATTGTAGTGCACAGTTTAGGAAAATTTTAGTCGAATAATAACTAATGACTAAATTACTTATTAGCTGCTGGATATAAGCTATTAATGACTAATAAATTCATTAACCATGAAAATAATTATTCATCTATAAATTAGTCCTTATTCACAGAAATTAATAATAATAATTGTTGGCGCTACAGTCCAAAGGGGGACCAGGGCCTAGCTTGCTCATCAACTGCTCGTGTTGTGCGCGCTACTGTTCTCTCACGAGTAGAAGGGACCTCCAGTTTTTTGCCAACTCCGAACGGCGAGATTTGAGAAGCTTTCTTAGACAGTTATTACTCTTTGAGTGTTGTCAGCAGCTCGAAAGAGGTGGTGCCGTGAAAAATTCGAAAAATTGGCGTTGAACTGGGAATCGGACCTAGACCCTTCGGCGTGTGAGCGTCGCACTCCACCCACTACGTCACGGCGGCCACTATTTCACAGAAATTACCCATGACTAAATTAACCATTATTTATACATCACAACAGTTAATCATTGGTCATTAATCACTAACCAATGGACTAAACGTTAGTCATGAATAATGTTGGCAGCTAATTTAGTCATGACTAACGTTTAGTCATACTTTTTCAGTCATTGGTCATTATCTTATTTTATACCCAACTCTGTCGGTTACAAATTTCAGTATTGCGTCATGCGGAAAGAGCAAGAAAAAACTGGAGTGTGAGTTGAATTGCCTAGAGGAGCAAAAAGAATTGGATATGCGAATAGTGAAAGAGAAGGAGTTCATATTAAAAATATATGAGTTACTAACATTGTCAGCAGATATTGGTAGCGAGGAGAATATTCCAGGACATGGCCTGGGTGGAACAAACAAATTGCATATAGGATCCAAAGGATGTGAAGAAACCTGATAAGCTTCTTTTACATTACAGAGAGGAGGGCTTTAGAGTTAATCAAGTCTCAGCACGTCAAGTAGTGTCCAAAGAATTTCCAACATTTTCTGGGCGACCTGAAGACTGGCCACTATTTATAAGTTATTATGAAAATAGCACACGTGTCTGCGGTTTTAGTGACGAAGAAAACTTATGGCATCTGCAAAGAGCTTTGAGGAGTAATGTTCTTAAGATCTGTGAGATCCCGCCTTCTCATTCATTCCTTGGTGTGTGAAGTCATATTAACCCTCCGTAAGCGTCCCGAATGTATTGTGCAAACATGCCTGTCTGGGATTCGGATCTGTTTGGATTCGCTGATAAATTTTGTGTTGATAAAACCTGTGCATAATTTATACGGAAACATCTGGACTGAAGAATCATTTCAACAATCCCATTCTACTTCAGGAGCTTGAGGAGAAACTTCCGGCTTCCTTACGACTTAATTGGGGGTTGCAACGAGGATCAATAGAATCAAATTTGGCAGACTTTGACAAATTGCTTTAAAGCATGACAGAAGCCGCAAGTGTAATGATGACGTTTCCATCTACTGAAGGCAAAGGTGAAAAGCAACAGAAAGGTCTTCATGCTCATGTGGAGATGAAAAGTCATGAAAGTGATAAAAATACCACTATGTTTTAAGTTCTTCCCGTTATATTATATGGTAAAAATAAATCAGTGACCACATATGCATTTGTTGACAGCGACTACTTTTTAATATATTTTTATTTTATTTAGTGTATATCAAAAATACTTAAACTAGCTTAATAATATAATCTGTTGATCTTAACTCTAACTAACTGATTTTTAACAAGTGCTCTAAGCTAACCTAGGATAATTCATGTCTTTCTTCACCTTTCGTCTTCTTTATTAGGTGATTTTGCTGTGATTCATTTAAAGTGTAATTTTCACCCAAGAAAACTCCAAAAACTTGGGATTACAAATTTGTAACTAAATCTAACCTTAGAGTAAGACTAAAGACTAATAGTAAAACCTAACTATAATAAATTACGTCTAAGCCTAAGGAATAACTATTACTACTAAAAATGTACGCATAGTCTTAACTATATCCGTAACATCATACGGACATCATATCCGTATTTACAAATATGCTTAACATATATATTTAACACGCCGTGGTGCATCTTTTTTTCTTGTTTTGTATTTTTTGTTTTACTTTTATTTAGTTTTGCTTTTTATTTGTTTTAAATTTGTTTAATCTTTATTTTTTGTTATGGCCCTAGTTAGTGACTCAACAATCCTGTGTTTTACTTTAAAAGGTAGTGGCATCGAATGCTGATTCTGGTGTAACCACCAGTAGAAATGACGTTCTTTGTCTGATACTGTTCTATCGCGGGCATAAATCGCTCTACTGAACCTTAGGAGATCTTCGTGGCTGCGAGCCACGTACGGCTCGTATTGGAGTTACCTTTCTACTGTTCGGCGATCGACGTGGAAGATGATGGGGCAGCCTTCCCTATCTTGTATCAGGCCTTTCGAATCCAGATAAAGGAAAGCCTCAGGCGGAATGAAGCCGTTAAAACGTAACTTTCATTGTACTTTTCATTTGAGTAGTAAGCGCCAAAGATCAGATTGTTGGTTGAAGCCATGGCTCGAGCAGTGTGACTCCGAATCAACTTAATAATAAAATTATCTATCCTTATAAGGTTTGAGTCGTTATACACGAACTCGTTGGGATAGAATTTCTTGTACTGAGATTCTGGAGTGCGATATAAACGAAGACAGGCTCGAAGGCACTGCCTCTCGAACACCCTCATCTTTTCCATTTGGGAAGGACTCACGTTGAACCACACAGGGCAACCATATACCATGATTGGCCGGATGAGGGCCATGTAGAAGATTACCTTCACTTTGGTGTCAAGTTGACTGCTGTAAAACAGCCCTCAACCAATACGATCACTATTGAATATAGTAAACAAGATCGGGGAACCCACCGCCTCTTGTTGCAACCCATTTTTTATATGGAATACTGTTGTGGAAATTTCGTTGCCATTTTTCACAACGAACTTCCTACCTGTTACCATGTCATAGATCATATATAGCAATGTTTTATGAATACCGAGCCTGACTAACTTGAGAAAAAGCCCTTCTAACCATACGGTGTCGAATTCTTTTTCCATGTCAATCAGGCAGGCCCCTGTGCACTGTGTTTTGATTTCAACTGAATGTCGGAAACCATTTTAGACGCGGCATGAATATTGTCGCCCTGAAGCGTGAAGTGCATCGATGGTAGCATTCCGATCAATGTTGCCATCATCGGTATGAGCTACCTTCGGAATAGTTTTGTCCATTGTTTGTTTAATGACTTCGTCCATTTGTGGTTACTGTTTGCACTCGAACGTATTTCTCTGGATAAGCCACAGTGACACCATTTGGGCGTAAGAGATACTCGGCGTAACGATGGTAGCTACCGCTCGGACTAATGGCCTAGCTTCTACCTTTTTGTTTATCCTTGCATCTTTCACTCTCCGACGGAGTTCTTTTATTCGTGGACACCGTAAATAGGTTGCGGGGTGTATATTTCCTCCACAGAGTACACATTTAAGGAGCAACTTGTCCTCGACTTCTTCGTTTCCTAAAGGGCATTCTCCTGTACTGTGACTGAATGTGCATCGAGAGCAGCGGAACTCTATATTGCAGTTCTCCGCGACTTGCCCCAGCCTTCTGCACTTCTCACACTGAAGTACGTGGTCAGACTTGTTCAGTTTTTTCCACTTTACAGTGGAGTGCCTTCTTCTTCACTTTTACTGCCGCAGCTATGAAGGGCTTAGCCCCAACAAACTGGACGAGGATAACCTTCGGGTCGGTAAAGGGATTAACTTCCTTTATTCGAATACCGACATTCGTTGCCCTCCGATTCACATTGGAGGGCTTCTAATGCGATAACTGCGGCTGTTATTGTTGCAACGGCTGTTTTTTTTGTTGTTACTGCTATTAGAGCAGTGGCTTTCGCTGTTTTTACAGCCTTTTCATCTGTTGTTGCTATTGCTGTTCGATGTTTCACCAAATTTGGCTACGGTTACCCCCTCCTTCTCCTTTTTTTCGTCTCACCGGTCTAGGCGACTAGTGGGACTAGCATCACGAATACTGCCATCACTTGTTTGGTGGCCTGATGCCCCAGCCACCGGTATTCTGAAGTCACCCGATTTGCTGTGCTCAGGCCTCTCATCACTTTCCATCTTTTGTTTCCTCACACTTAGTGTTTTTTCTTTTACTAATTATAAAAAAAATACGTTGGTTCACTTGTTTTGTTGTGTTTTTTACACTCAACGAACTCTGTTATTTTTGTGAAGCCGGAAGACGTCTGTACCACGCGGAGGTCTGTGAACGACTCATGACAGCGGCTCTTCTGTGACTCTTGTAGAATCACTCATTGCGAAGTCTTTGGGCATCGTTGGAACACTCAAACCATTATGCCTGAAGTGGACTGCGAATACTTTTCACTATGAAGGCTTATCAATGGTCGTACTCATGGAAATATCAGCTGTGAACGATGCCTATGCTACAGAGTATCGTCGTCAGGATGTTCGCGCAGTAAACAGTTTGTCATTGAAAGAACAGACGAGGATATGCAACGCCAGTTTTAAAAGAGCCACATGTGGAATCCTGATAGGATTGAATAATCAGAAGTTGACACTATCACTAAAGACGAAAGAAGGAATATGGAATGAATCAGTAGAAATTAAGATCGCATTGGAATAATGTTTGAGTGGCGGTTTCAAAATAAATGGCGTTGACGGTATTGCATCGTTTAAAATGTTTGGAAAAAAAGTTCCTGAAAAATAATCTACTTCTAAGATTGGTCAACGAGCAAATAGAGAATCTCGTCAAAAAAGGATATGCCCGAAAGCTAACTACAGGTGAGTTGAACAACAACCAAGAGCGTGGTACCTATATTCATAGTAAAGAATCCGAAAAAACCTGGAAAAATTTTCTTTGAACAGTTTTCTGTTGAAAGGACCAGATGAGTTAAGGGCCCTTACTAATGTTTTGCATGCATTTCGATAAGGCCGAATAGCAGTGGCAGGTGATATTGGGAAGAAGTTCCACAGAATGAAGATGTGTCCACAAGACCAACATTCTCAGCATTTCCTGTGGCGTGGTGATGATTCCAGCAGGGTTCCGGACGTTTACGTAATGAACGTACTTACGTTTGGTGCTACTTATTCTCCTAGTATTGCACAACACGTGAAGAATGTTAATTCTGAAAAATTTGCTGATAAATTTCCGAAAGCTGCAGAAGCTATAAGAGAACATCGCTACGTTGACAATTGGTTGGATATCGTCAATAGTTAAGGAGATAATTATGTTGGTGCAGGATTCAAGGTACGTGCATGCAAAGGCTGTGTTTAATATTCGAAATTGGTTGTGTAACCTAGCGGATGCTCTGAAGGCCCTGAAAGACCCTGGATTCAATACAAAAAACTCTTGGAGAATTTAATAGAAAAACAATTACATCAAAGGTTTTGGGACTTTTGTGGAACACTAAAGAAGATTATCCAGAATTTTTGCTCCAGTTTGTGAAGCTGCAGAAGGACATTATGAAGGGTTCTAGGATTCCAACGAAGAGAGAACTCCTGTGGGCTTTATCGTCAATAATTTTTGACCCATTAGGATTTCTGAGGTTTTACTGGATGGATGGCAGCGGTAGCTAACTTACGCTTCATGGAGGGTGCTTATATTGGATGTGCTCTAGTTTGTGCTAATTGTTAAGTGGCGCCGTTAAACCCACATCTATTCCAAGGTTGGAACTGCAGTCTGCAGTTTTGGGATCCCGAAAGACTAGTTCAATCATTAAATCGCGAGCGAACATATATATGGACCGATTTAGAAAAAGTCTTACGCTGGTTGCAGTCCTATGCAAGAGTTTAAGTCGTTCGTGATGTTTCGTGTATCAGAAATTTTTCAGAAGACAAAGTTACATGATTGGAACTAGATACTAACAAAATTAAACGTGGCTGATGAAGCAACGAAGTGGTCAAAAGTTCCATCCTTTGACAGAAATGCTCCATGGTTCATTGGACCACATTTTCTTCACCAACCTGAGACTACGTGGCTCATATTCAAATGCACTCAAAATACGTACGAAGAGTTGCGCTCGAAGTACTTGGTGGTAGCGCACTTTACATTGGCAAACAACATGTTTATTATGAAAGGTTCCGTCCTTGGACGCAATTACTCCACTCTGTGGGTTGGATATTATTTAAATTGTCTTCATATTTAGATGCAGAAGATCAAGGTGGATCAAGGTGTCAAGCGACCCGTGCCGATGATCGACTAGGCTGAGGGCCCAGTAAAAATAGCTCAGTCGCAAACGGAGCATCTGGTGAATCTTTGGCAGACCATCAGATCAGCTAGCCTTACCTGTGTATTGGAGCTCTGCGCAGGTGGACCACCCTTTCTCGCATTAGTCGTGGGATCAAATGGACCAAACTAAGAAAACAAAAACAATAACAACAAAAACAACAACAACAAAAAATAAAGAAACAGAAAAGACCCCAGTGTCAGTGGTTCTGGACAAACCTGGCCTGACTACTGAGTCCTCCACGACTTCCACTCCGGAAGATATAAACACCCCCCCTCCAGTACACACGACACATGTCGTCGGTCTCGACACACGTGCGTGAGAGAACTGTTTAAGTCCTTTACGGACAAGTCGCGGCAGCCTCTTCCAGCTACCTCGGGGCTACCCTCGAAAAGTCTAGCGAAACCGCAAGGACGTAAGATGGCGCCCACTCGAGGAACCAAGGGTAGGAAAAGCCAACTGTCCTCTACGGAAGATAAAGTTCCATGCTATCGTGAAAAACGATCCGCAGCCCGCATCTTCAAAAGATTAGGGGGCATCCCCGAGGGCGAATGGGATGAGAAGCAACGGTCAGCCTTCGTCTGGGCAACGAAGGTCAAAGAGTTGCTTTCAAAGCATAACATTGCCCTCCCTACTATACCCAGTGACTCTGGAACCGGCAAGAGAGACAGATCACTGGAGGACACACCTATCCCAGCTGGTTGCGGTGGTGGATCACTTGGATCCCGACGGCAGTATCCGATTGGATAAATGGAGAAAGGTGGAATGCAAACTTGCTATCGCCCTCTTCGATATCCTAACGGAGACTCCAAGACCGCACCCAACTGCAAAGACGGAGGCTGGTACCAGGGCCACGTTAAGGTGCTTTCCTGCGCTGACGCGGTGTCGGTGATCCTTTTAAAAGAGGGCCATCGACCGTATAGGTGAGGTATGGCCTGGCGCCAAGCTGGAGGTCGTGGATCTGGATAAGATCCCCAACAGACAGAGAACTCGGGCAGACTACCAGCCGAACCTGCGGAGCCGGATAAAATCCTGCGACTATTGCATCCAGGACTCAACACCTCGGCCTGGAAGGTGGGAAGGATAGATGAGCCCAAAGGAGACATGAGGACCCTCATCCTGGTCATCAACGTAGAATCACACACCTCGTTAGTCGATCAGGATTTTAATATCAGATATGGTTTCAACAGAGTCCAACTCCATGTCTACAAGAAAGACTCGGAGCAGTCGGCGGCCTCAGCTGCTGCCCTAGAAAAACCGTGCACAAGTCGGGATGCAATCGCACGTACAGATCCGAACACGGATCTGGTCCCTCTTGAAAACCTAACAATTTCCTCGCTACCGAGTAGTCACGCGAAACTGCGGTCTCTGAGTCGGAGACGGACATCCCTCTTATTATAGAGATTGACTCGAAGCAAGAAGACCTCCTTCCTAATCCTACCGACGAGAAAGACGATCAATCGTCTGACTCTGACTCCATGGCCGATAGCACGGTGGTGGAGGTCTCTGAAACCAAACGCAATGCTGCCGGTGGTACAGATTAACCTCAACCACTCGAAGGCGGCCTCCGCTAATCTCCTCCTGCGGGTAGCAACCACGGGGGAGGATATAGTCCTAATGCAAGAGCCCTGAATTGTCAATGACAGGATCTATGGTTTAAGTACTCCCAACTACAAGCTGCTGCATTCGACCAAAGAAGGTAAATCAAGGGCTTGTACCCTCGTAAAGTGTTCTCTTAATACTTTTCTCTTCTCCAACCTCAGTGATCCTGATACAACCACTGTCAACCTGGAGTTGAAGGACACCCGATTCCGGATCATCTCGGCATACCTGGCCTACGATAAATCGGCTCCGACGGAGATGTTCATGACTGCAATCATGAAGGCGGTTTCAAAAAACGCTCGCATCTTGGTAGGATGTGACGCTAACGCACACCATCAAATATGGGTGAGTCCACAATCAACACAAGAGGTGAGTTAATCCTTGAATTTATTTATATTTATATTATATTTAAACAATAAGCTAGCAATCTGTAATAAACGTTGCGACCCTACCTTCATCACTCGCAATAGACAGGAGGTTCTTGACCTTACCCTTGTCTCTGATAACTCTATCAAGCTGATCCAGAATTGGAAGGTATCCAGTATGCCTTCTTTTTCCGACCACTGCTACATACAGTTGGACATCATGGATCACCCAACTCCAAATTCACCATATAGGAAAGTCAGAAGAACAATCTGGCCCCTGTACAGGGGATGCCTAAGGCGCACTCTGCGCCCTCTTCTACATACCCCCAATAACACCAGAGACCTCGATGATCTGGTTGACCTTTTCACTCTGAAGCTGAACAAAGCTCTCGACGTGGCCTGCCCGGTCACTAAACCCAAGGGCAACTTTAAACCATCTTGGTGGAATGTCGAGTTAGACAATCTGAGGAAGAACAGCCGTCGATTATTTAACAAAGCTAAATGCACAAGATTGGATACTGACTGGGACGCCTACAAACAATCTCTCAAAGAGTATAAAACTAAAATCAAGAAATCCAAATCGGAATCTTGAAGACTATTCTGTGGCAAAATAGACGGGGTTGGCGAAGTCTCGAGACTCAGAAAAGTCCTCTCCACCAGTCCAACCATACCCTGCTTCTACAAAAGGCAGGATCGTGAATGAACCATGACCAGTGAAGAATCCCTAAGTATTCTACTCGATACACACTATCCAGGCAGTACGGCGGAATCTCCGCTGACTCAAGAATCAACCAGTCAACAAAGCTGCCTCCCTCATCTTGTCTGGGCCATTCGGAGTTTCAAACCGTACAAGTCACCTGGACCCGATGGCATTACACCTGTGGAACTCCTGCAGTCCTCAGAGTTAATTCTCCCATGGCTTGAGGTCATTTTGAACGGTTGTCTCCGCTTTTAATACATACCAACTAGCTGGAGAGAAGTTAAGGTGGTATTCATACCCAAAGCGGGACGAAGCTCTCATGTTCAACCTAATGATCTCCGCCCCATTAGTTTATCCTAATTCCTTCTCAAACTATTGGAGAGGATAATCGACCTCCACATCCGTTGCACAGTCCCTGCGCATAGGCTAGCAACCTCCCAACATGCATACTGTAAGGGCAAGTCCGTGGATACAGCCCTATACTCACTTGTGCATCATATTGAGAAATCTCTCTTCCACAAGAACTACTCGTTAGTAGCCTTCGTGGATATATAAGGCGTTTTTAACAATGTCTTTCCGCATTCGATATCTAATGAACTGACAGATTTGGGCGTGGACGTGGGGCTCACCTCCCTGATACAAAAGCTACTATGGACTAAGCGTCAATGCCAAAAAAACAGAACTAGTCCTCTTTAACAGGAAATATAAAGTTCCACATGTTAACCCACCGACCATCAGCGGCCAGCAATGCTCTTTTTCCGAGACAGCCAAGTTCCTTGCCGAGCGCGCCCGCAAAGCCACCACTGCACTCTACATGTGCAGAAGGGCTATTGGGTCTAAATGGGGTATCCAACCGCAAATGATGGCCTGGATCTACACGGCTGTGGTGCGCCCTATTCTACTATATGGCGTTGCAGTTTGGTGGCCTCCCACTATAACACTATCAGAAAAGTTTAGCGACTGGCCTCCATATGTATCTGCGGTGCTCTAAGAACCATCCCATCAGATGCATTGGACGTCATTCTCAACCTTATGCCCATAGATCTGTTAGCCCAACAGGCGGCTAGTACAGCCATAAGACTGATCTTCTCATCACAATGGAACGTGTCCCACGGACACTCAAAAATCCTTCAAAGAGTAAACTCTGTGTACCAGAATTTTGACTATGCGGTGCCGAAGGTCTTTTGGACACAAAATTTCCGCACTATGATCCCTGAACGAGATGCGTGGTTGGCTAACCCACAATGGGTTGCTGACGCTACGTGCATCTACACCGATGGATCAAAAACAAACAAAGGCGTTGGTTGCGGAGTCTACTCTGAGGGTTTGAACCTTATGATGATGGATCAAAAACAAACGAAGGCGTTGGTTGTGGAGTCTACTCTTAGGATCTGAACCATAGTTTAGAATTCAGGCTTCCCAATCACTGTAGCGTGTTCCAAACTGAAGTAATGGCCATTCGCGTAGCACTGTCTTGGCTGAAGAAAATAGTATATCCTCAGCTGATATCCTTTATCTTACGGATAGTCAGGCAGCACTCAGGGCCCTGGAATCTGTCTCAACAAACTCCAAGACGGTCATGAACTGCCGCACATCCTTAGTTCAACATACGCCTGTGCTGGGTATCAGGTCACAGAGACATTCCGGGCAACTGTCAAGCAGACGAATTGGCCAGGCTTAACACAACGCAACCACTACTTCAGGAACACGAACACCTCGGTATCTCTCTCGCCATATGCAAACTAGTACTGCATTTGAACGCGATCCATCAGGCTAATCAAAGGTGGTCTAACCACAACCTTTGTCGCATCTCCAAGGAGGTGTGGCCCTCTCTTGAACCCAAACGCTCCAGACTGCTACTACCGCTTAAAAGATCAGCCATAAGCCTGGTCATGGGAGCCGTAACCGGGCACTGTCTAATCGGTGAGCATGCTAGCAGGCTAGGGGCTCCGTCAAACGATTTTTACATAAGCTGCATTGATGAGGAAGATTCAGAAACCCTCCTACACCTGTTATGCACATGTCCGGCGCTCTCGCGCCTCAGACACAAACACTTTGGAAGCTATTTCCTCAACGGCCTACATGACCTCAATAAAACCCCTCCCGCCGGCATTTTAAACTTTATCATCGGCTCCAGCTGGTTTTAGGTTCTTCCCACATGGTGTGGTAGCACAATGGTCCTGTATGGGACTAAGTGCATTCATCAGCCACCTTAACCTACCTACCTACCTGTGCCCTCTACTAAAATCTGTTCGCCGAAAGTGCCAAAGATGCGGGATTCTTCGAGCTGAATCAGTTGTTCCCAAGATGGCTCCACTACCAGAAGCAAAATTAGCAGCAAATACACGACCTTTCAGTTATGTAGATGTAGACTTTTTTGATCCAATTGTGGTAATGTTTAGAAGACTTCAAGAAAAACGGTGGGGAGTATTGCTTGCTTGTTTGACGGTGAGGGTAATTCAAATTCAACACATAGAGATGTCATACACATTAACAACAGACTCGTGCATCTAATGCATAAGAAATTTTATAGCAAGACGAGGAACACCCAGAGGATTTTACTCCGATAACGGCACCAATCTTCGAGGAGCAGAGAAAGAGTTAAGATTAGCCTTTCATCAAATTGATTGTGACAGAATTCAAAAGAAATTTACCAGTTCAGATACCAAACAAGAAACCAAAGGTTGACGGATGAGTCTCTGCAATCGATCCGAAGTGGAAGGTATCATCAATTCAAGGCCACTCACACATGTATCAGTGGATTATGAGAACGGCGAATCGATGACGCCAAATCATTTCATCTAAGGAACATCAAACAGAAGTAAATCTCCAGGGAAATATGAAAACAAGGACCTGATCTTACGTAAAGAATGGAGGAGATGTCAGCAAATTACGAATATATTCTAGAAGCGATGGGTACGTGAGTATTTGACAAACCTGACGAGAAGGACGAAATGGTTCCAGGAGGTTAAGGACGTCGAAGTGGGAGATCGCGTTATAAAAGTAGATGAGAATTTGCCGAGAGGATCCTGGGTAAAAGGTATAGTTATTGCAGTAAAAATGGCCTATTATGGACAAATGAAGAGACCAACAGTCAAGACGTCGTCCGGTCTGTATGATTGACCTGTATCAAGATCAGCCGTGTTGGATGTCATACTAAGATTGGTGACACAGCGACACATGCGGCTGAATCACCGGGAGGGGGAATTGTTGCTGGCTCTGTCAGACGTTTTTGAAGAATTATAAACAAACGCATTCATCGGATGTCAAATTCTAATTTGACCTTTTTAAAAAGTGGCAGTGCGTGGACGTTTTTGAAGAATTATAAACAAACGCATTCATCGGATGTCAAATTTTAATTTGACCTTTTTAAAAAGTGGCAATGCGTGGAAGTTTAAGTAAGCCGTTTGATTTTAGTCTTTATTTTATCTTAATTCATTTGAATTGTCAAATCTTTAATTACATGAATAAATACTACTTAAAATTTGTATTTTCTCCATGACCAACACTGCTTTTCGGCTTCTTTTGCATTTTTTGTTGTAAATAGTTATATTTTTATTTACTTAGTTCTAGATAACTCAATACTAAGAAAACTTTTATTTTTTATTTAATTTCAAATTTTGATCTTAATTTAATAAAAACACTTAAACTATATACGACTATCTTAATCTAATTAAATGAACAATTTTTTTTTATTTTATTTTTTACATTCAATCCCATATTCTGTTGTAACTTATTCTACCCAACACTAAATGCAAGTTCCCCGCAGGTTAAGTCGGTCCAAATACAAGAATGCATCCGATGGAATGAATCCATTCGTGATATGCGTCGCTTGGCTGGCTCTCATCCTTGCCATCTGGGAAGGACTTAAGTTGAACCATACCGTGGAGCCATATGTTATGATTGGCCGAACTAGGGTCGTGCAGCAGATAATCTTAACTCTGAAATCAAGTTAGCTGCTGTAAAACAACCTGCTTGTTTATTTCCATACAACATAATGCCCAAGTACCACGCTCCTCACAGGTAATGGCCGCCTGTGTTGGGTGAACGTCGCATACTACCCATTGCGCCACGGCGCACACGTAATATTTAGTGGAAAATTATTACAGTTTAATAATTATGTAAGGAATGTTCTAATTTATAACAACGTTATCGTTTATTTGCATAATTTCCACATTTTCATTCTTTTTAAAATTACATTTAGGGTGGTCTTTGAAAAAATAAAACTTAAACTTAATCGAATCATTTATATATTTATAATTAAAACGAGCATCCATTATAATTTGGTAATATGATATTATTATTTCTAAACTATTTTTATTAGTGATAGGTCAAATAAAACTTTGTAAAAACTGTCATTTAAATAATTTGGGATAAGTAATATGAATATTATTTCATTATCATTTGCAAACTGTTTTATTGAGGTCTGTTGCTTTGGATGATAGAACGTCTTTCCCTAAAAGTTTACTAAGCAATAGATTTTCTCTTATTTTTCTAACTTGTTCCCTCAATGGATTAATATCGTACTCGATTTGAAATACTTGTTGCATACTACTAGTTCTTGAAAATTCCTTGTTTCTAGAGGAATGACAAGTGACAAAAGTTATGTGTTATTCGGGAATATTCGTTTTTGGAATAAATAAACTATGTTGTGCTCTATAATATCTAAATTATATATATATATATATATATAATTATATAAATATCTAAATTGAAGTATATTCATATACACATTACTACTACTGTAACCTTTTGGTCCCGAATTGTAGTAAACGTGACCCTGAGTTTAAATTGTGTACGCCGTGTTTTTGTCCATTTGATACAATGGCTAGTAACAATAGTGTCAATACGGTTTAATAGGGAAAAAAATAAATAAATTTATGTATTTTCGTATTTGTATATGTATTTAATTTATTTCTTATCAAATCTCTTCCCGTGACTTCTTTAATGTGGTCTTTATCGATAACTTCTACAGATTCCTTTTTGTGAATAGGTTTATGTGTATTATTTCTCCTATTCTAAAGGTAATGGTGTTTATTTTTTGTAATGTATTACAAGTTTTACAATTATTTATGTATAGCTGTTTTAGTGATAGATACCGCTAATTTGTTTTGTGGCCGCCGTGCCGTAGTGGGTAGAGTGCGACACTCAGACGCCGAAAGTCCGGGTTCGATTCCCGGCAGAATACCTCGAATTTTTCACGGCACCACCTCTTTTGAGCTGCTACACTCAAAGAGTAATAACTGTCTAAGAAAACTTCTCAAACTTCGCCGTTCGGGGTCGGAAAAAACTGTGAGAACAGTAGTGCGCACATCACGAGTAGTTGATGAGCAAGTTAGGCCCTATTCGACTGTAACTGCCGCGCAATTCAATTATAATTATTATTATTACTGCTAATTTTTCTTCGACTTCTATATCTCCTAAAAATTTACTACACTTGATAAGCTTTAGTAATTTGTTTTTGCTAAAATACTATATGCAAGTGTTTTGAGATCGAGCAAATAAGTGATCTTTATTACAATAAATTCCTACTTTTCCTTTAGACCTTACAAGTTTTTTCATATCATCGAAAATCAAAACCTCGTAATACGTTTTTAAATTAATTATGATTCCCTTTTTCGGATTGAGTGTATATTTTATGATTATTAATATTAACGGCAGATCCTAAAAAGTACCCAAGAAGTACAAATCGACACTCACTACCTATTCGTTGAATTTAAGGCCGCATATGATAGTGTGCGTAGATACGAACTAGTTTCTAGTGTTGGCATTTCTAACACACACGCTAGATTGTGTAGGATGACGATAGAGAACTCTCGCTCCGTTAAGGTCGGCAACGAACTCACCAAGGCCTTCGATGTCAAAAAAAGTTTCAGACAAGGCGACGAACTGTCATGTGACTTCTTTAATACTATCCTCGAGAAGATCGTGCGTAACTCACAAGTCTTCCAAAAGTTAGTTCAATTGCTAGCTTACGCTGATGACATTGATGTGATTGGATGAACACAGCAAGCCGTCAATGAAGCGTTTGCTGGCATAAAAGCGAAAAATTCTATAATGGGTCTGTAATTAATGAGGGTATAAAAGTACATGTTGTCAGCAAGGATATACACGTCTAGGACAGAACGTCACACTAAGCCATAAACACTTCGAGGTAGTCACGGACTTCGTCTACCTCGCCTCGGTGGTAAATAGGGACAACAACACCAGTACCGAAATCAAACGCAGAATAACTCTTGCCAATCGCTGTTACTTTGGGCTCAAGAGGCAATTGAGTAATAGAGCCCTCTCTCGACGGAATACGCTTACTTTATATAACAGTTTGATAATCCTTTTCCTACTTTATGACTAAAAGTGAATGAGGAAGCCTTAGTCTTTTCGGGAGAAAAGTTTTGCGTACGATTATTGGTTCTGCTTGCGTTGATAGCATCTGGAGGAAAGGACTTAACGATGAACTCTATGCGCTGTACAGCGCCATGCGCCTGGTCCAGCGAGGGGGTGGGGGTAGCCATGGGTCTGCCCACCTCACCGCGTAAAAAAAACATCAGTTCAGAGACAACAACATGCCTCGTATAAGGACGGATCAACTGTTGAGGACCCCAGCAACAGTTTTAAGGACAACGATTTTTTGTTTTGCAAGTGGAATGTGAGGTCCCTTAACAGACCACGTGCAGCCGCAAAAAAAAACTATGTAAACTGCGACATATACTACAGCGATTGCTACAGAGAGAATTCAGTGCATATTCAGATGCGGATTAGTTGTTCGAGATAGACTTTGGCAAAAAGGTCTTGAGCTACGACCCCGTCAGCGAACGCCTCATGCCAATCCGCATCAAGGATAAATTCGAGAATATCAGCCTTATTTGCGCTCACGACCCTACAGAGGAAAAGGATGACAACACCAAAGACGACTTTTATGATCTCCTAGAAGGAACATTCGATCGATGTCCCAGCTACGACATCAAGATCGTTCTAGGAAACTTCAACGCTCAGCTGGGAAAGGATGACATATTTGATGGAGTCATCGGTAAACACAGCCTGCACGATAACACATCCGCAAACTTGAAGTCCGGTGTACCTCAGGGTTCTGTACAGGGGCCCATTCTCTATACTTTGTATTAGTATTGTATTATTGTGTGGATTAGCTGTTTTTGCTGATGACATAGCTGTATATTTATCCCATGAATTTGATCTCAATATTGAGATCAATCTAAAATATGCGATGGAAATACTAGAAATGTATTTTAATAAATGGAAGATCCAATTAAACAAGGACAAGCTGCAAGCTATAATTTTTCACTAGAAAAAGAAAAGTTTGTTGTTTGCCTTCCTCTAATGTACAGATACAGACGTTAAACATTTAGGTATCCATCTTGATTCCAAATTAACATTCCAGGAACACATCTCACAGACTGTTAATAAGGTTAATATTGCAACAAGAGTCCTTTACCCATTTATAAATAGAAGATCATCTCTTTCCCTGCCAAATAAAATAATTATATTTAAAGTTATATTTCAAGCTATTCTTCTTTATGGTTGTTTAGTTAGGGGAAATTCAGCCGGTTGCTTGTTTATTTATTTATTTATCTATTTATGTATTTATTTATTTATTTATTTATTTATTTACTTATATATTTATTTAGTTATTTCTTCATTTACTTACTTATTTATTTATTTATTTATTTATTTATTTATTTATTTATTTATTTATTTATTTATTTATTCATTTATTTATTTATTTGTTTCTTTATTTATTTTTTTTTATTTTATTTTATTTTAATTGTTTGTTTTCTTTTCAAAATTCAAGTTCTTGTCTAATTTTTGTAATAACTTTTCAGAAGAAAGATATATAATAAAAATATCAAATCTCTGTAATTAAAAGTATATTGTGCAATAACGAAGCCATTGTAAATTTATAACGAAATAAATCTGTCTTTTTTATCTATCCGGGAACGGGCTCAGGCTGTTGGACTTCTCCTCGGATCAGAACCTCTCAGTGGCTAGAACGCGGTTCCCACATCTGCACATTCACAAACGAACCTGACGATCTTCTGATCAATCCACCGTCAACCAGATGTATCACATTGCGATCGACGTTAGACACTCCTCCAGTATTCTCGATGTCCGAACCCTCCGAGGGGCAAACATCGACTCGGATCATCACCTTGTTGTAGCCAAGGTAAGAACCTGAATTTCGAGAGATCAAAAGAGTTGAGATATGCTAATACGGGTTAACTTTGCACTCGCAACTGATCGCTGGTCTCTCTAAAACTCGCTCAGATTTCGACGCTGCCTGCACTAAAAAAAGACGAAGGCTGGAAACGTTGTCAAGAAGCCATCAAAGAAACTGCCACTGATATGCTGGGTTTCACGTCACCACCCAGAGGGAACCCATGGTTTGACGACGAGTGCAGGCAAGCGCATGCAGCCAAACAAGACGCCTATAAGGCAACGCTGCATCGAACAATGAGTACTGTTCGTTAGCTCTGCGAACAGAAAAGAACGGAAGAGCACCGGCTTCTCAGAAGGCAAAAGAAGGAACATAAGAAATGGAAATGGAAAGGTATTATGGCAGGAATGTAGTCCGAAAGTTTTACCGAAAAGTGAAACAGCTATCCGGAGGATACAAGGCTCGGACCGAAGCCTGCCGGGACAAAAATGGACAACTCGTGGTAGAGTCGCAGTCTGTGCTGAGAATCTGGAAGGATCATTTCTGTAGACTCCTTAACGGCGGTGACGGCCCAAATACCGCTGTTAGGCAGAATCCTCCACTTGATTTGGACGATGATACACAAGAATTCCGTCCCCCCGAATTAAACGAGGTGAAGATAGCAATATCTAAGCTGAAGTTGAACAAAGATGCTGGAGCGGACGGACTACCCGCAGAACTATTTAAAGCAGAATCAAGTGGTTGGGCGCATTCACCAGCTCATCTATAAGATATGGTCGGAGGAAAGCATGCCCGATATGTTGAATGTCAGCGTCGTTTGCCCGGTCTACAAGAAAGGAGAGTGCGTCAATTATCGAGGGACCAGTCTTCTTAACATCGCCTACAAGATCCTCTTTGCCGTATTGTGTGAGCGCCTGAAACCTGTTGTCCACACCCTGATAGGTCCCTATCACTGTGGTTTCAAGCCAGGGAAGTCCATAACAGAGCAGATCTTCACTTTACGGCAGTGAATACTCAAGAAGTGCAAATCGACACTCACCACCTATTCGTAGACTTTAAGGCTGCATATGACGGTGTGCAAAGAACCGAGCTATACAATGCCATGTATAGTTTTGACATTCTTACCAAACTCGTCAAATTGTGTAGGATGACGATGGAGAACTCTCGAACTTGGCCAGCTAGTCTCTATCGCAAAATATTGTTTTGTTGTACCTGCTTGGGATAAATTGCATGATTCTTTGTCATTTTCTTTACAGTTTTTTTGCCTTCCTCTAATGTACAGATACAGACGTTAAACATTTAGGTATCCATCTTGATTCCAAATTAACATTCCAGGAACACATCTCACAGACTGTTAATAAGGTTAATATTGCAACAAGAGTCCTTTACCCATTTATAAATAGAAGATCATCTCTTTCCCTGCCAAATAAAATAATTATATTTAAAGTTATATTTCAAGCTATTCTTCTTTATGGTTGTTTAGTTAGGGGAAATTCAGCCGGTTGCTTGTTTATTTATTTATTTATCTATTTATGTATTTATTTATTTATTTATTTATTTATTTACTTATATATTTATTTAGTTATTTCTTCATTTACTTACTTATTTATTTATTTATTTATTTATTTATTTATTTATTTATTTATTTATTCATTTATTTATTTATTTGTTTCTTTATTTATTTTTTTTTATTTTATTTTATTTTAATTGTTTGTTTTCTTTTCAAAATTCAAGTTCTTGTCTAATTTTTGTAATAACTTTTCAGAAGAAAGATATATAATAAAAATATCAAATCTCTGTAATTAAAAGTATATTGTGCAATAACGAAGCCATTGTAAATTTATAACGAAATAAATCTGTCTTTTTTATCTATCCGGGAACGGGCTCAGGCTGTTGGACTTCTCCTCGGATCAGAACCTCTCAGTGGCTAGAACGCGGTTCCCACACCTGCACATTCACAAACGAACCTGACGATCTTCTGATCAATCCACCGTCAACCAGATGTATCACATTGCGATCGACGTTAGACACTCCTCCAGTATTCTCGATGTCCGAACCCTCCGAGGGGCAAACATCGACTCGGATCATCACCTTGTTGTAGCCAAGGTAAGAACCTGAATTTCGAGAGATCAAAAGAGTTGAGATATGCTAATACGGGTTAACTTTGCACTCGCAACTGATCGCTGGTCTCTCTAAAACTCGCTCAGATTTCGACGCTGCCTGCACTAAAAAAAGACGAAGGCTGGAAACGTTTTCAAGAAGCCATCAAAGAAACTGCCACTGATATGCTGGGTTTCACGTCACCACCCAGAGGGAACCCATGGTTTGACGACGAGTGCAGGCAAGCGCATGCAGCCAAACAAGACGCCTATAAGGCAACGCTGCATCGAACAATGAGTACTGTTCGTTAGCTCTGCGAACAGAAAAGAACGGAAGAGCACCGGCTTCTCAGAAGGCAAAAGAAGGAACATAAGAAATGGAAATGGAAAGGTATTATGGCAGGAATGTAGTCCGAAAGTTTTACCGAAAAGTGAAACAGCTATCCGGAGGATACAAGGCTCGGACCGAAGCCTGCCGGGACAAAAATGGACAACTCGTGGTAGAGTCGCAGTCTGTGCTGAGAATCTGGAAGGATCATTTCTGTAGACTCCTTAACGGCGGTGACGGCCCAAATACCGCTGTTAGGCAGAATCCTCCACTTGATTTGGACGATGATACACAAGAATTCCGTCCCCCCGAATTAAACGAGGTGAAGATAGCAATATCTAAGCTGAAGTTGAACAAAGATGCTGGAGCGGACGGACTACCCGCAGAACTATTTAAAGCAGAATCAAGTGGTTGGGCGCATTCACCAGCTCATCTATAAGATATGGTCGGAGGAAAGCATGCCCGATATGTTGAATGTCAGCGTCGTTTGCCCGGTCTACAAGAAAGGAGAGTTCGTCAATTATCGAGGGACCAGTCTTCTTAACATCGCCTACAAGATCCTCTTTGCCGTATTGTGTGAGCGCCTGAAACCTGTTGTCCACACCCTGATAGGTCCCTATCACTGTGGTTTCAAGCCAGGGAAGTCCATAACAGAGCAGATCTTCACTTTACGGCAGTGAATACTCAAGAAGTGCAAATCGACACTCACCACCTATTCGTAGACTTTAAGGCTGCATATGACGGTGTGCAAAGAACCGAGCTATACAATGCCATGTATAGTTTTGACATTCTTACCAAACTCGTCAAATTGTGTAGGATGACGATGGAGAACTCTCGAACTTGGCCAGCTAGTCTCTATCGCAAAATATTGTTTTGTTGTACCTGCTTGGGATAAATTGCATGATTCTTTGTCATTTTCTTTACAGTTTTTTTGCCTTCCTCTAATGTACAGATACAGACGTTAAACATTTAGGTATCCATCTTGATTCCAAATTAACATTCCAGGAACACATCTCACAGACTGTTAATAAGGTTAATATTGCAACAAGAGTCCTTTACCCATTTATAAATAGAAGATCATCTCTTTCCCTGCCAAATAAAATAATTATATTTAAAGTTATATTTCAAGCTATTCTTCTTTATGGTTGTTTAGTTAGGGGAAATTCAGCCGGTTGCTTGTTTATTTATTTATTTATCTATTTATGTATTTATTTATTTATTTATTTATTTATTTACTTATATATTTATTTAGTTATTTCTTCATTTACTTACTTATTTATTTATTTATTTATTTATTTATTTATTTATTTATTTATTTATTTATTTATTCATTTATTTATTTATTTGTTTCTTTATTTATTTTTTTTTATTTTATTTTATTTTAATTGTTTGTTTTCTTTTCAAAATTCAAGTTCTTGTCTAATTTTTGTAATAACTTTTCAGAAGAAAGATATATAATAAAAATATCAAATCTCTGTAATTAAAAGTATATTGTGCAATAACGAAGCCATTGTAAATTTATAACGAAATAAATCTGTCTTTTTTATCTATCCGGGAACGGGCTCAGGCTGTTGGACTTCTCCTCGGATCAGAACCTCTCAGTGGCTAGAACGCGGTTCCCACACCTGCACATTCACAAACGAACCTGACGATCTTCTGATCAATCCACCGTCAACCAGATGTATCACATTGCGATCGACGTTAGACACTCCTCCAGTATTCTCGATGTCCGAACCCTCCGAGGGGCAAACATCGACTCGGATCATCACCTTGTTGTAGCCAAGGTAAGAACCTGAATTTCGAGAGATCAAAAGAGTTGAGATATGCTAATACGGGTTAACTTTGCACTCGCAACTGATCGCTGGTCTCTCTAAAACTCGCTCAGATTTCGACGCTGCCTGCACTAAAAAAAGACGAAGGCTGGAAACGTTGTCAAGAAGCCATCAAAGAAACTGCCACTGATATGCTGGGTTTCACGTCACCACCCAGAGGGAACCCATGGTTTGACGACGAGTGCAGGCAAGCGCATGCAGCCAAACAAGACGCCTATAAGGCAACGCTGCATCGAACAATGAGTACTGTTCGTTAGCTCTGCGAACAGAAAAGAACGGAAGAGCACCGGCTTCTCAGAAGGCAAAAGAAGGAACATAAGAAATGGAAATGGAAAGGTATTATGGCAGGAAGGTAGTCCGAAAGTTTTACCGAAAAGTGAAACAGCTATCCGGAGGATACAAGGCTCGGACCGAAGCCTGCCGGGACAAAAATGGACAACTCGTGGTAGAGTCGCAGTCTGTGCTGAGAATCTGGAAGGATCATTTCTGTAGACTCCTTAACGGCGGTGACGGCCCAAATACCGCTGTTAGGCAGAATCCTCCACTTGATTTGGACGATGATACACAAGAATTCCGTCCCCCCGAATTAAACGAGGTGAAGATAGCAATATCTAAGCTGAAGTTGAACAAAGATGCTGGAGCGGACGGACTACCCGCAGAACTATTTAAAGCAGAATCAAGTGGTTGGGCGCATTCACCAGCTCATCTATAAGATATGGTCGGAGGAAAGCATGCCCGATATGTTGAATGTCAGCGTCGTTTGCCCGGTCTACAAGAAAGGAGAGTGCGTCAATTATCGAGGGACCAGTCTTCTTAACATCGCCTACAAGATCCTCTTTGCCGTATTGTGTGAGCGCCTGAAACCTGTTGTCCACACCCTGATAGGTCCCTATCACTGTGGTTTCAAGCCAGGGAAGTCCATAACAGAGCAGATCTTCACTTTACGGCAGTGAATACTCAAGAAGTGCAAATCGACACTCACCACCTATTCGTAGACTTTAAGGCTGCATATGACGGTGTGCAAAGAACCGAGCTATACAATGCCATGTATAGTTTTGACATTCTTACCAAACTCGTCAAATTGTGTAGGATGACGATGGAGAACTCTCGAACTTGGCCAGCTAGTCTCTATCGCAAAATATTGTTTTGTTGTACCTGCTTGGGATAAATTGCATGATTCTTTGTCATTTTCTTTACAGTGTATGTATCTGGTCTGGAGCTTCTAAAACCTCTCTGCACTACTAGATATAATTCAACAGCTGGCGGTAAAACTCATTGGAAACTTATACTTATTACTAAATTGATTTTTGCATGGAAGGACTTTTTTTTTACTGTGACTTTACAATTACATTTCTGATATTCTATTGTTTTTGATAAAATACAAAAAGTATTTGCTCGTTTACTGGCATTCACCGGCACTGTTTTGTAATAATTTACTATTTGGAAAATTTTCCCAGACCTAAGGTAAGGATGGCAAGTACAGTTTTTGTTGACATGCAGTTGCAAAAAATTCAACACATAAATTACAATATCAAGGCATTGATAAAATTTTATTTAACCACATTGAAAGCTATTTGCGTTATTTGCAATAGTTTTTGAGACTATACAGTTGTGAAAACTCTGGTATATTTTGCCATTTAATGATACTACACTCGTGCAGTTAAAAAAAAAAAATAAGAATGCGGTGTTAACCTAAGCCTTCAGTTAAGTACAATTTTTTATATTATACCATTGGACCATTGTTCTGCCAATACAAATACTAGCTACCCAAATACATATAAAATATAAACCTACCTCTAGTCGCTACACAAGACTGTAAGATGCTTGTTTCACCGTACGCGGGGTGAAAAGTTCAGACCAAACAGGTGTATTGAATAAAAAGTACTATGCTCAGCTGTTCCACAATATTGATTTACTAATTCTGTATTTTGGTCTCAAAAGGTATCTATTCTAACTTATATACAACTTACACATACATATAAATATATAAATGGAAAAGAGAATTTAACTGTCTTCCTTCTTTCAGTTGAGTCTAAATTTTTGCGGAAGGCACACGTATTGCACAAGAATCTCCTCAGAACAAAATATTTTTTTATAATTCCATAGAATCAAAGCAAATATTTAAGCGAAGTCTTAATTTCACCTAATCTTTTTTGTAGTACAATTTAAAGTAATTAAAATATTCAAAGTGAGACAGTATATTAATAAAGGAGAAAAAAAGAAAACATCCGCTCTGAATTTAATGGTGCTGAATACTGTTGTGTATCCTTGTTAAGGAGTCTTATTGTTTATATAACTTGTGATAATTTAAGTACGATATACAAAATTCAAAAATAATAATTATAGAAATATTTTAATTTTGTAACATACATAAATGGTATTTATTTATCATTGCATTTTTTGGTATAACTGGCAATCTACTCGATAAATAATTTGCAATTGATTTTGTACCGAAAAGTACTGCGCAGGATCATACTACATAGCCGAGAAAATGTGAATAATATTTACATCACTACAATTGTAGTGTGATGCTCTTCATATAAAAATAAATAACACACCAGCGCGCATGTAACATAGGAAAACGGAAGTGTTCTCTTTTTTTCTCTCTGATGCCCTGTTTTAACTTAATTATTTAGAGAACATACATTTCGTGTCAAAAAATTATTTGTTCAGTTTATATTTATTTTTAAGAATTTGTTGGTTATTGTTTAAAACCACCAACAAAATACAATTTGTTGGTTTCTTACCGGAAGCAACTGTGTTGTACAAAAGAAGTGTGGCAAACGAAGGGTTAGAAATTTGAAAGTGTCCCTATTTAAGGTAACAACTAAAAGAAGAGTTAAACCAATGCATTTAGGTTTTAAACGACAAAAAATACGAACATTTTCGAATAGTAAAAAATGTCTTTACCCCGAGAATGGAACTTACAGGTAAGTCAATTACACATTCATTGTCTTGATTTTTATTCTATTATTATTATATTTTTTTGTGAATTTTGTAAAAATACTAGGTTTCTTTTTCAAATGGATTTTAAGGTATAAAACATTTTAAACAAATACGTTGTATTAACGTAGCAGCAATTTCCATAATTGCTCCGAATTCTAACAAGTTTTGTGAATGTTGTTGAAATGATGACACAATATATATATATATGTATATATATATATATATATCTTATAATCTGTGAAAAGTATTATATAAAGCTCTACATTTATAATTTTCACCGCAATCTTCCTAATTTTTCTTCCTAGTGTGGAACTAAGCATTTATTTATTTTATTTTTTCTGAGAAACTGGAGACAATTGATTTCTTATAGCTCTGCAATGGGATTTCAAGCTTTACTGGTAAAATTTTAGTCGAATTCCGACTAAAAATTAAACCAAAAGGTTTAAGAAGTCACATGTCGGTTTATATCGAGCCGCCACATTCGTGTTATTTTTGTTTTTCATAGAGGTATATAATTTTACTCTCGGCAATTTATAAGCTGTCTTTTTGTTTGTCATTTAAACATAAATAGACAGACGCCCGTATTTGCAAGGAAGATAATACTCACTGCATAACATAATGCCACCGTTTCATCCAAAAAATATGAGTGGTGCTTTTTGGTTTCTTGAAATATTTTATTTGTATTTCTTTAAAAACAATGACATGATAGCTGACATTTTCGTAACCAAGTTGTTAAAAAACGGCACAACGTATCGCACAACTCGTATTACAATAGGTTTATTGAAGGACTCGTGAATTTGTTTTCATCATTGTGAAGACATGTGAAGTAACTTCACATCGTTAAGCCTAAGAACAATTAAACAATTTGAGTACAATATTCGACTCGTTTTCATCGACATACAGCCACAAACGTTAAAAAAAAGTAATCGCAAATTGTCCCAATTGGACTACGTCCCACTTATCTGTGGTGGTCATATGCCCGAATTATAAGGCCAGAAGATTATCTTTCGAATAAAGAAAATTTTAATTCAATTAAAAAAAGTCATCTTTATTTTAATCAATTTCAAAGTTCATAACGCAGAAAAAACCTTTAGGATCTTAATATTCAGAAAATGCCATAGTAAATTGTTCGCGATTAGTTTCATATGATCATTTAAAACGGAAGTTAGGATTTAGTAGGATATGCGGCAGTGATATATACTCAGCGAGAAGCGCAGACATCTTCTTTTTTGTAAACCGAAAAGCGGTGTTAGGGTTTCGTTCATCAGTCATCAGTATTTTTTCTATGAGCTGGTGCTCGCCTCCAACAGCTTCTAGGAACTCTGCGATAAGTCCGCCAAATCCATTCTCTAAATGTAGCAGGCAACTTGCTTGGTACCGGTATATATAATCTGCTGAAATATTTTTCTAAATTCGCAACATCGATTGCGGTTCATATGCAAATAACCAGGTTTTCATCAGGCAGTGCGGATGTCAATCCGATGCCTTAGTTCTTTCGCGCTTCTTATTTCTTTTCACTTCGAATCCCTCATACTACATGCTTCTTAAAGAGCGACCTTGATATCATAGTTGGGATACTGATTATGTTTTTCTTTAAGGATGAAAAAGAATAACTAATTAAGTTGTTTAGATTTGGGAAGATGCTGAATATCAATATTTGCATTTCAGTGCTAAACATTTTTTATATTATCACCATAACAGTACAAAAAGTACAATTGCTCTTAAGAGAGCAATAGGCCACACAAGACATAAAATAGCTCATACAACTTTGTCCGTTTGGACTAAAGACCAAATTTGAACAAAATTAAAAAAGAGAAAAATGCAATATTGTCAAAAACTCTGGAAAAAAAAAAATACGAAACTGACGATATATACTCCTACTAAATCCCTTGTTATTACCAAAATAATATAAAAAGTATATTATACGAGGGGCGTTCAATATATTGTAGGTATCTATATGAAGGAAAATGCGAATTCCATTTAAATTGTTTTTATTTTCCAGTATGATCTCCCCTAACATAAATGATTTGTTGCATATTGAGATAAGCTTTTCTAAACCCTTAAAAAAATAAATTTCCTCTTTCTCTGCAAAATACCCATTTGTTGCCGACGTGAGTTCTTCATCATCCGAAAATCTTTTTCCCAGAAGACAATTTTTCAAATCCGGAAACAAGAAATAATCACTAGGGGTAAGGTCTGGATCATAGGGTGGGTGTTGGATTTCTTCGAAACCACAATCTCGCACAGCAGCCTTGGAAACTCGCATCGTATGAACAGGAGCGTTGTCACGAAGAAGCAACACACCCGCTGCGAATTTACACCGTCCGTTTTTTTAATTTCGTCCCGCAAATTATGCAAAGTGGAAGCGTAGGATGTGGTGTTGATGGTTTAATTTTATTTTGTACTCAATGAGCAAGATTCCCTTTGAGTCCCAAAAAAAACTGTGGCCATGAGCTTCCCGTCAGACGAAGTGACTTCTGCGGGGGGTCTGTTCCTTTTTTATGCCACTGCATGGACTCTTGTTTGCTTTCAGGCTCATAGTGGCGAACCCATGTTTCGTCCCCAGTAATAATTCGATGCATAACACTGTCCGCGTTAGCACTACACATTTCCAAAAGCTCTCTACAGCATGCGGTTTTCACTTTCTTCTGAGGCGCTATGAATATTCGTAGCACCCACCTTGCACTGACTTTTGAAAGATAAGACGGTCATGAAGAATGGTGCAAATGGTACCAGTTGAAAGCTTCGTGATCTCTGCAATCATTTTCATCTTTATTCGGGCATGCTCAAGAACAAGTATTTCGACTTCTTTAAAGCTTACTCCCGTACAAGGAGTAGCCGGGGCGCCGGAGCGGTGGTCGTCTTCAATGCTCTCTCTGCCTCTCTTGAATTCACTTGATCACTTTGGCACAGTTGATAATGAAGGTGCGGAACCCTGGTAAATAGCTACCATCTATTCATGAATAGTTTTTTGACTTTTTCCTTGTTTAGGGAGAAATTTAGTTACAGCGCAATGCTCAATATTCACCATCATCGTCTAAGTTACCGTGTTGATTCTGTTTAAATAGAGATATAACGCGAATTAATAATCACATTTATATGAAATTTTACATGAATGCACTATTATTACTTGATAAATAAGTTGATTTCTATGTACCAGGAATGAAATATAGACCGGTATGAAATGTTTTTTATTTTTTGTTGAAAATAAAACACTAATTATTAATGGGAAAGTAAAAACATTTTATTCAAAGTATTGGCCATTGTTTTCCATTTTGACCACCTTTCTGGCAATTTGTGAATACTACGCCAATAAAATTGTTCATCTTTTATAGCAAACCAATCAGACACCCAATTTTCGACCTCCTCGTGGGAATCAAAGTGCTGCTCAGCCAATGCGTGTCCCATCGATGAAAACAAATGGTAGTCGGAAGGAGCCAAGTCTGGTGAATACGGCGGGTGGGGAAGCTGCTCCCAACCAAGTGTTTTGATTGTATCCTGAACTGGTTTTTTGTGCAGGTGCATTGTCATGAATCAAAAAGCCCTCGCCGTGTCTTCCCTCCCATTCTGGTCGTTTCTCGATCAATGCATGGTTCAAATTGATCATTTGTTGTCGATAGCGATCAGTATTAACAGTTTCACCAGGTTTTAGTAGCTCGTGGTACAGCAAAACTTTCTTGCCCCACAAACACACAGCATTGTTTTCTTGCCGAATCGATCTGGTTTTGCAGTTGATGTTGATGGTTGTCCCAGATTAACCCATGATTTTTTCCGTTTGGGATTCTTAAAATATATCCATTTTTCATCACTAGTAACAATCCGATGCAAAACCGATTTTCTTTCGTGTCTTTGAAGCAAAATTTCACAAGTGTTTTTTCGGTCTTCCATCTGTCTGTTCATTCAATTCATGTGGCACCCATTTTCCACACTTTTGGATCTTTCCCATAGCTTTTAAACGGCCAGAAATTGTTTGTTGTGCAACATTTGACATTGCTGCCATATGCTTTTGATTTAAAGTGTCATCTCCATCCAATATCGTTTGCATTTCGGCGTCTTTAAGCTTTTTTGATGGTCTTCCACGTTCTTCATTTATCACATCAAAACCATCTTTCCAAACCATCTTTTGCATGTTGTTTCTGATAAAGCATGGTCATCATATGTCTCAACAAGCATTCGATGCGACTCTCCAGCACTTTTCTTCAAATGAAAACAAAAAATTAATGCTTTCCGCAAATCATCACTTTCTGGTACGAAATTCGACACTATTAACACGCTGAAAAAATATGATGTTGTCTGTTCAATGACTTGATGTATACTATATATTTTTCACAGATGTCATAGCAAACAAACAAAAAAAAAAATAAGGGCTCGTTCACAACAAATGTTCCCTATCGAGACATTTGTATCCTGACGCTCACTTCATACCGGTATACCTTGTATATATATATATATATATATATATATATATATATATATATATATATATATATATATATATATATATATATATATATGTATGTATAACCACAGCTTCACCCCGATACCGAGAATATATTGAAGGCATCTCGTATTATTAAGTATTCTATATATTATTAAGGCGTTACTTAGTCAATGCAAAACAGCTAAGGCAGTATCTGTCACCATATATATCATAATTAATAAAAACATTTTGTAATTTTTAGGATTCACGGGGATCACTATACTGCCCGAGTGAACCGAACCCAACTAGTAGAGTCCAGTACCAGCCGGGAGGGTTCATTCGCATACCCATTTCAATTCCGGAAGCGGCAAGTTCCCAACCTGCAGCACCGTCTCTTCTTACAGAATGCCAGCAGTCCGGGTCTCTTTTCTCCATACACTCAGCGCCACCTGTTCCAAACACCGAGTTTATTTCTCAACCAGAAAATAGTTTCCAAGCATTCGTCGGTGAAGGGGCTTCAACAGTATCCAGCATTGCTGTTCATAGTGACGCCGGTTGTGAAAGTAACACAAACAGCCAGCTGTTTAACGAACCACAAAAATCCGTTGCTTCAGGGGCATATGAAACAACCCCCCGACGACCAGTATCATTGGCAATCGAGGCAACGTGTTATCCAGCACGAACCCTACACGCAAGTTTATTGGAACACCAGATATCCGAAATTGAGGAAGATGATAATGAAAACTTGTTGACTGTGTCGAGCATAACTGCTAGGCCACTGATTGCAAAATCTCGTGAGTTGAGGTCTAATAGACAAGCAGATATAAGACATAAAAAAAATTGCAGTAAAATAGAAAGTGGTGGAAGCAACAATAATGCTGTCCGAATTGGCACGACCCATAAGGACTTAAATGAAGCTGCTTCGTCCCGGTCATCATTATCTGCCGATCCACCAGATGGTGGTTATGGATGGTTTATTGTATTTGGTGCATTTTCAGTTCAATTTTGGGTTGCTGGACTTGTAAAATCCTATGGAGTACTGTACGTTGAAATTATGGAAACGTTTCCCAGTACCACGGCTACAGTGGCATCTTGGATACCAGCTATCTTGTCAGCATTATGTTTGGCCTTAGCTCCTCTTTCTAGTGCTCTCTGCCAGAAATTTTCTTGCAGAGCGGTTGTATTTACTGGTGGGATATTTTGTGCAATGGGCATGACTTTGAGTTACTTTGCCACTAGTCTTTTACACTTGCTTCTTACTTTTGGTATTTTAACTGGTAAGTTAGTACAGCGATTAAAAAATGACTGGAATAACTTTTTCTGTTACAGGTATTGGTGGAGGTCTTTCGACTACACCTGGAATAGTAATTGTTTCACAATATTTTGACAAACATCGGGCTTTGGCAAATGGGATATGTGTATCGGGAACAGCAGCTGGAAGCTTTATACTTCCAGTCCTAATCAAGCACTTGGCGGATAAGTTTGGTTTTCATGGCACAATTCTTATTTTAGGCGGTTGCATGCTCCATGTGTGTGTATCCGCGACTCTTTACAGGCCTTTAGAAGATAATGTAAATATCGATTCCAAAACTATCGAAAGTTCTCAACCATTGACTGACATCAATCCAAGCAATGCCGGACTGTTAACAAACTCAACATATTTAGACTCTTGTGATGAGTCAGCAGCCTCAAATAAGAAATTCATTGAACATCTGTTTTTAGAAGAGTCAAAAAATCGAAGAAATGATTTTTACAATGCAAACAAACTTGGTAAGTAAAATACATTTAAAACTCTTATGTTTTTAAGGTTTGATTTCTGAAGAACCAGATTATAAAGTACCTCAATTTTTAAATGTTTTAAAAAGAAACAACAGTTCTTTCAGGGCAATACCATTGAATATAATGTACGCTACAAAAGTGTAAAATTTGCATTTATTCCGATTAAGTAAATAAGAATTGTAGAAAATTAATTAGGTTGACCTAAAATAATAATAGCCTCAACAAAGCATCCAACGTAGTTCTTCATTACATTTGTATATAAGGTCTAATCAAACGCAGAAAAGGCAGAATAGCAGTAATTTTATTAATTCTTCTTTAATGAATGTTCAGATGTGAAAACTTCTTGAGCTTACAGCCTTAGCTTTCTGCTTTCTTCTTTCTGCCTTCTTCGTTTCATTTCTCGGCAATAAGAAAAACTTTTCATTCTCTTTCAAAAAAATGGCAGCATCAAAATATTTAAAGCTTCTTAAAACGGAGTTGCTATATTCGTTTTTTACATTGACTATCACAGAAATGCTTCGAATCAGTCAGTGGTTGAGACTTGTATGTAGTCGATAACAATCAGATTCCTGTAGATCATCTTAGATTTTGTATCCGTTAATTATATTTCTCTTCTATGAGATTGTGATACTTACTAAACTAAAGCCAAATAGGCATTTCGTCGAATCCTTTTTTCATGGTGTTCTCGAAATATAATCAAAGCGGTTGTTATTGCAAGAAAAAAAGATTAAAATATTAAGTATGACAATAAATCGATTTGATACAGGATATAGCTTAAGAGTTCTTTAAGAGTTCACATGACAAGAATATTTGAGATTGTAATAAACATAGCTTATTTTGCCACTCACAAACTAAAATTTTCCATTGTTCTATCTAGATAATGCTATCTAGTTTGTAATTTAGATAGCATTATTTGTGATTTTCCAGGTGATATATGTAAGTACGCCATCTGCCAGCAGATCCAACTTGGTTGACTTCCTTCTCAACCTATGCGCATCACCTCAGCCTAGGACATCCTCTGTTGCATTGTCACAGTGGCTCGAATTCGAATTGATTGAAGATTGATTTGTCAGGTGATCGCCAGGGTCTTTTATAGATGTTGAGGTGTGGTCCACATAGAGGATCCGCCCCGAGGCGAAGTCCGTTTCCGGATGTGTTGTTGTGCACGCTGTGTTCCCCGATGACTGCAACAAAGATTTACGAATAAGCATTTCTGCATTTCTTCTTTTTCCTGCGCCATTTCAAAAATATTTTCTTTTCAATATTTCTTATAGTTATATCTTCAACGGAATACCCGGAGCGCTCAAGTTTCACTTTGTTGTTTTTTGCACATACTAGCATTATATCATAGCAATTTTTTGTGTTCTGGCTCATGTTCAAAAACATTAAGAATCTTAAATTATTTTTATTTATTTTTGGGGAACAAATATTTTTCAAAACCAGCACAGTTCTGGAGAATATAGTACTGTGTTATATAAATAATTTTGATTATTAAATGTCTTTTATTAATTGCTTGTGGCCGTCATGGCGTAGTGGTTAGAGTGCGACCCTCACACGCCGAAGGGCCTAATTTCGATTCCCGGCTTAACACCTTGAATTTTTTTCACGGCACCACCTCTTTCGAGCTGCTGACAACACTCAAAGAGTAATAACTGTCCAAAAAAAAAACCTTGTCAAACTTCGCCTTTCGGGGTCGGCAAAAAAACTGTAGATCCCTTCTACTCGTAAAAGAATATTAGCGCGAACAACACAAAAAGTTGATAAGCAAGCTAGGCCTGCGTCCTAGTCCCCCTGTGGACTGTCGTACAATACAATTAAGTGATCAATTGCTTAACCAGTCACCATTACAAATAAACCAATCCGATAACCACCGAACGAATCTCATTAAGTGTAACCTTCATTTTCTGTACTTAGTAATAAGTTTTCCTCTAGTATTCTCTACAAAAGGATATATTCGGGACTCTCGACTCTCTAGATTATTTCTACATATGTACGTATATACTCGTAGCTTTTGAATTTATGACTTATCCAGTCATATTTTCCAAATTGTTTGATCCAGAAACCTGTAAAAATATACGATTTATGTGCGGCAACAATATGTAAGGAAAGGGGTACTTGTTAATAGGACAATATTTTTCTACCATATTTGTGAATTTTGCTAATCCACGAATATGGTAAAAAAATATTATGGTTGTTTGAGGACTATGCGAACAGAATTGTATGAAAGGAATGCAGTGAAGAAGATAATAATAAGATGTTTATTATCATTTTATCATTGTAAGATGTTTAAATGTGGCCGCCTTGGCGTAGTGGGTAGAGTGCGATATGTGCAACACCCGACACGCTCACACGCCGAAGGTCCAGGTTTGATTCCCGGCTGAACACCTTGAATTTTCCACGGCACTACCTCTTTCGAGCTTCTGATAACACTCTTAGAGTAATAACAGTTTAAGAAAAAAAACTTCTCAAACTTCGTCGTTCGGGGTCGGCACGCTACATAATAATACATAGAAAATAAAATTGTTTGTACAATAGTAAATATATTATATACCATATATATATAAACTTGATCATCTACACGTATTGTGCGCGTTAGTATTCTGTCACGAGTAAAAAGCACCTACAGTTTTTTGTCGACTCCGAACAACATAGTTTCAGAAACAATTGTTACTGAGCGTTGTCAGCAGCCCGAAAAAGGTAATGCCGTGAAAACGTCACAGCGGCCACAATTTATTTACATTTATGGTATTTGATTTTATATAGTATACTTAAAATACTGGGTAAATCCATGATATACAACGGCAAATATAAGGCCCATACAACTAACCGAATTGCATACATTCGAGTTGGTCATTCATACTATTTTTAGTGGTTTTAAGTTTTATTAGTATGCGCATAAAAGTATGTAATTTTAATCTGACTTGTAATCAACTGAGCACAACATATTCTGTAGAATGAAGAGGTTAGTAACAATGGGATAAAGAATGCATTCTTTTCCATTTTGTTCAAGTAAATTCTGTAATGAACTAGTTCATTTTCGCATAGATAGAATTTATGTTTTAACTTTGCAAGATTCGTTCTTCTCTTTCCAGTGAACAACAGCGATAAATATCAACACGATAGTGATGATGAGTATAAGGACACTATTGGCGAAACAACTTTTATGAAGCCTATGAAAAGTGTACGTAGCTCTGGAATACTGCATTCAGTTGAGGACCTTAGTACAGACTCAACTTGGGTTTATCGAAAGCACTCTGGAAGTGACTCGAACCGCGGAAGTAGACGGCGTCGTAATGTTTTTGCAAACGATGAACTTATATCAAAGATTCAAGCGCACTTGGATAAACCAATTCCAACTCCAACTTCTAATAAACGCGGTTTAAGTAAAAGTATGGAAATTCCAAGTTCAGTCAGTAAAATGTCTGAACTTAAAAACCAAAGAAACGAAGATGACGACGACTATGGTGAAGAACCAAACAGAACTTGTTGTGATCGTATTCAAACATATTTGGATATAAGTTTACTTAAAGATCCCACATTTATTTTAATGTGTTTGTCAGTAACTTTGATGTCTGTTGGGTGTCCCTATATGTTGTACTATTTGCCAGCTCATGTTATATCAATAGGTATACTTTATATATATGTATAAATTGTTCTTATTTTAATTATGTTTATTATGAATAATTATTAACTCCAAAATCTCTTTAAATAGGCTACAGTAAAAGTGAGGCTGGTTACTTAGTCGCTGTGAGCGCTGCTTTAGATTTAATTGGCCGTCTTGGTCTTGGCTGGTTATCAGACTTACAACTTTTTGATCGAAAAAAGACTTACATAGTTTGGTAAATAATGTTATGTTATTTTTCCCAAGATTCAAAATTAAACAAATTTCACCTTTTATAGCATACTGGGTGCAGGGATTGCAGTCCTTACTATACCGTCAGTGCAATCATTTTACTTTATTGGGTCTTCGGCAGCTGTATATGGATTATGTCTTGGATGTTGGTATGTACTGATGCCAGTGCTCTTAGCAGATATATTTGGCACTGACCGTATAAGCTCGAGTTATGGATTAGTAAGAATGTTTCAAAGTATTGGTGCTATATCTGTGCCGCCTTTAGCCGGATTTTTGCGTGATCTCTCGGGAAGTTATAATATATGTTTCTATTGTATGGGTTCCTGTATGATAATGGGTTGTATTCCATTACTAGTATGGGCTGTGCTAGATTGCCAAAGTAAACGTTTGTTTTCCATGAAAAATGATGACAGTGAAGATAATTCAACCATTTCTTAATTGCACTCAAGTTATTTTGACGATTGTTTAAATGCTATCATGAACTAACCAATTATGTAAGTTACTTTAACTTCTTATAGTTTCAATACACACATTTTGATTTTTGTTTTATTAATTATTTAATTTTTTTGTTTTTTCTTGCGTATTTAAGTAAATTTGTGTTGGGAAAAAAAGCATTTAGTTGAGCAAAATTAAGAACCACCTAGCTACTAAAAGAAAGTAAAATAAATATTTTTGTATTTAATACTATGGTCTATTAAATTAATCTATATCTTTTACCGCACAATTTAAGTTAAAGTGCTCAAGTGTGCTATTCATGGTTAACATTTTTTGCTTAAGAAAAATGTATTATTTTTATTTCATACTCGGCATTGGTAGTTAAGATTGTTTATACAAGTAAAAACTTCAATACCCGTTGATCTCTAATATTAAACTTAACTTATTTGAATAAAAAATAGTATACCTAAAGTTTTGTTTGAACATATGCTCATGTGACTGATGTAATAGGTAGAGTAAAACAAACTACAAATATGTCGAGATCTTTGACTATTAAATTTGTAAAAATACATTTTAAAAAATAATTTATGTAAATGTAAAGTCTATATATAAAGAAACTGTTTGTGTTCTTAATGAATTTATTTTAAAAATTTAAAAAACATCCGCTGTTGGTGTACATGTGCAGAAGTATTAGAATTTTTCTTGGATAGAAAGGCTTTAGTATAAAGTAAAGAGGAATTTAATAACAAAAACACACATCAATGCATAAAAAACCTCCTTAAAAATTGCCGTTCAATAAACGTTGCAGAAAGAACTGAGTTAAAATTAATGAAACTTTAAGAAAGATTTTACGTTTTGATTTTATTAGTTGTAAGAAACCTTCACGATAAATACTATATAAATATTCAAATAATAAACGCATATTTTCTGAAGATTCTAAATCGAATGAAATTACGAAATGTGCAAAAAATAAGGTACATGTAAAGAAAATAAATTAAGTCTTTATGTTGCCCAAAACTCAAATCTTTTCTGTATATATTATATTTATATTTTAGGTACTGATTTGATTTAACGAGTAATTAAATAATAGATTTCAAGGCCGATATTTATTGTTTGCTTTCAAATCCTGTAATGTATAAAATAATATGAAATAAGTGTCCAGTCTACATCAAGTATGGCAGTTCAGCAGTTATGTATATATGAACAGTCAAATTTCACGCTTTTCAAGGAGTTTGTCTCCATAGTATAGCCTACAAGAACTTCTTTACCGTTTCGTGTGAGCGAAAGAATTACTGCTTCATACAGGCTATTTTTATTAGGGTTCCTGAGAAGTACATTTGTTTCACAGAAGCTTATATGAAGGGAACAAAATTTAGCTTCCTGACCCTTTCCCCAAAAGCATATTTAATCCATTGTATTTATGTGTAATACAAACATAGTTTAAGGGTTTTAATTCTCTTATTTAAATGAAACATAATTTGTCACGTTATAATTTATTTTCCTACCGTCTCCTGCGACATCTGAACAGCTTAATCAAATCTTAAATATTACCGACAGCTCTTTGAATGTATATGTGCTTACAATAAGTTTTTTTTATCAAATTAGTCTTAGCTAACTACATAACTTTAATTAAGAAAGTTACAAAAATATTCCCTTCTTTGTTATAAAAAGGTAACAGCTACATCTACAACCTCAAAAAGAAAATATACAGATGAATAAATAATAGTCTTTTCTCACTAACCAAATTACTACCCTAATAATAGCGTTATCTCACTAGCGTTCGGACACTACTCATATGTTAGGTACTGTTTTTACGACATTCACGTGCAGTTAGTACTCGAAATGTAGCTTTCAGTTCCTTGCAGTTTTTTTGCAATAACAACTCAAACTTCGCAAGGAGAAATGTTTATAACTCAAAGCACTATTATCTATATTTGAGGAAGTCTGTTTGAGATGGTCAAGTGCAAGAATTAAAATATACTTTGCGCAGTGAAGATGCGGGTGTAGGGTTAATGTGGGAACACGATATAAATATATGATAATGTGAATGTGAGTTGAACATCTAATGAAAAAGGTTTGTTATTCAAAGGTAAGATAGCACAAAGCAACAAATTTAATCTAATGCATTAAAATTAGAAAAAATTAACCTCCACAGCTACGATTTGATATGAATTTGCACTCTGATCAGGCATTAACAGTCTAGCAGCTGCCTGCAAACAAGCGCGCTCAGATATAATGGGCTCACGCGAGGTAAGAACCCTTAAGATCCTCGCAGTGAATGTAAATTCTCTGATAAGGATCGAACGAAAACTATCGCTCGCTAACTTATTGCAAGCCCACAGCCCTGATGTGCTGATGGCTAGCGAAACTAAGCTTAACCAGAAGCGGAATCTCAGGTACAAAAATTACCATATAATCAGAAGAGACCGACCCCAATCCACTAGAGGTGGTGGGGTCGCCCTTTTGATTAAACGTAACATTTATCATCAGGTCATATATAGCAACAATGTACATAGATTAAGTGTGCTAGAAGCAGCGATTGCACGCATCTCTCTCCATGGTGGAAAGAAGTTATTTGTGATAGCTGCCTACGCTTCAGAACCTCGAAACCCTAACTTTCTCTCTGAGCTCGAGGCTCTTTTCACCAGCCTCTGCTTAAACTCGGAAGAAAACTTCTTTATAGTAGCCGGGAATTTGAACGCCAAGCACGGTGAATGGGGTAACGCTGTTCCAAATGAGCGAGGAAATGCGTTCTTCGAGTGGATGGAACAAAACAATATTGAGTTCAGGTTAGATCTACTGACAACCGATAGACCATCATTTCCCAGAAGCGGGTCCTATCTGGATGTGATGCTTATCGACAGACGACTAACAATACTTAACGTGGAACGACATACGAGGAACTGTTTAACCACAGTCGAGTATGACAGTGATCACTGTGGTCTCGCCGCGGTAATACAGCTCCCGAATAAGCTGGAGGAACTGGAGGAATATGTCCAAACACATCCTTATAATTACAATAAGGAGCGCTGGTCACGTTTCTCTATAGCCTTAGCCAGAGAAATAAGTTCGAGTGTGATCAATCCTCCTACGAACAGAAACCTTACGAACGAAGAGGTTGATGGCTACCTCACACAAATGGACGAAGTCATTAAACGTACAATGGACAAAACTATCCCGAAGGTAGCACAAACTGATGATGGCGACATTTATCGGAATGCTACGATCGATGCACTTCACGTGCAAAAAAGTAGACTCCTGTCAAGACTCAAACTCTTGTACAGGAGATTTACAGATCCACTGAATGCAGAGATTCGCTGTCTGAAGTCACAGATCAAAGTACTCCAACAGTTAATCAAACATAATTACAGACTAGCTGTAAGCTTGCATTGGGGCAATAAGATTCGGGCTGTAAGATCTAACAACCCGAGCATGTTCCCGCAAGTAAATGAATTATTTCGGAGGAAAGATCATAACGACATTCAGAGCGTACGAGTGGACAGAACAAGAGACAACGCAAACTCACTTACCTCAGTTGGCATCGATCCTGAAAGGGGAGTGCTTGACAATGACTACTTCGTAGTTGAGGATCCTCAGGAGAAGGTGAAAGCAATTGGTGCTGTTTTCCAGAGAGTGCATACGGTCAACGAGTCTCGTAGCCCGAATCACGACTTGGAAAGCAGAGCCTTGCTAAATCATGTCCGTCTTCGTAATGAAATAAGTCAATGGCGATCCGAGAACCCTGGTTTTATCAGGTTCAGCGACGAGTATCCGGTAAATAATGTCGTCGCCGATGATGGAAACAACTCCATCCGTATTTCGAAAGATGAGCTCCAAGGTTTGCTCAACTCACTGAAGAAGAAAAAGTCAGTGGGAATAGATGGGATACCAAATATTGTTCTGCGCCATCTACCTTCTGAGGCGGTGGATGTATACACAACTCTGTTTAACAATGCGCTGAGTAATGCATATTACCCGGTGCATTATAAAACAGCTGTGGTACGGCCAATTCCGAAACGGGGCAAAGATACCTCCAACCCAACGAATCTACGTTCTATAAGTCTTCTTCCGTGCATAAGCAAGGTATTCGAGAAGATAGTCATTAGAGCTCTGAAAGAATGGGTTGAGGAAAAACAATTAATACAGGAAAACTAATTTGGCTTCAGGGCGGGGCACGACACCATTCATGCCGCATCCAAATTGGTTTCCGACATTCAGTGGAATAGAAATAAAACACAGTGCACAGGGGCCTGCTTGATCGACATGGAAAAAGCTTTCGACACCGTATGGTTAGAAGGACTCTTCCTAAAGTTGGTCAGGCTTGGCATTCACAAAACATTGCTATATATGATCTACGAAATGGTAACAGGTAGGAAGTTCGTTGTGAAAATGGCAACGAAATTTCCACCACTGTGTTCCACATAAAAAATGGGTTGCAACAAGGAGCGGTGGGTTCTATGCCTAACATAATAGCGTTTGCCGATGATCTAATCGCGTACAGATCAGGTCCGAAGGTAGAAGAAATAAACGGTTTATTGCAGAGTGACTTTGATACGATTCAACGGGCTTACTACCCAAATGAAATGTACCATGAAAGAGTACGTCTTAACGGCTTCATTCCACCTGAAGCTTTCCTTTATTTGGATTCGAAAGGCCTTATACAAGATAGGGAAGGCTGCCCTATCATCTTCCACGTCGCACGCCGAACAGTAGAAAGGCAACTCCAATACGAGCCGGACGTCGCTCGCAGCCATGAGGATCTTCTAGGGTTCAGTGGAGCGATTTCTACCCGAGACAGAGCAGTTTCTGATAAGGAACGGCATTTCTACTGGTGGTTACACCATAATCAGCTTTCGATGCCGCTAATTTCTTAAAGCAAAAGACAGGACAGCTGATTCACAAGGGCCAGCTCACATATGTAGGTTAAGATAGTTTTAAGATATTACAAACAAAACAAAAAAAAACAAAAACAAAAAAAAAAAATAATATATAAAAACATTAAAAAAAAAAACAAAACAAAACAAAAACCAAAAAAGGTGCACCAGGGGGTATCAGATATATATGTAAGGCATATAAATGACACATACTTCTGGGTGCACGCGTCCGTATAACGTTACGGGCACAGTTAAGAATAATGTAAATAGTTAAGTACATATAAGTTTAGACGTAAGTTAGAGTTAGATAGTTTTATCACAGGTTTTAGTCTTAGCATTAAGGAAATTTAATAACCTTAATGTCCAAGTTTTTAAAGTTTTCTTGGGACAAATTAAAGCTGGAATAAAGGCAATTAAAAGAAACACAAATTGAAAACTGAAATAGGCCGAAGGGCAGAAGTAAACAAATAATCCTTTGTTAGCTTAGAGTACTTATGAAAAGTCAGTAAGTTAGAATTAAGATCAAAGAGTAGAAAAGAAAGCTAGTTTAGGTACTTTTGTCTAGCATTTAAGAAAACTATGATGAAATAATAAAAAAATGCATTTAAAAAAAAAAATAACAGTCTAGCATCATACGAAATATGGATACAGTAGTGCACATTCAAATATATAACTTAAAAATCTTTTTTAGATTTTTCTAAAAAAATATAGAAATTTATTCATCAGAAGAATAATTATGACTGGCTACAAAATGTTCTTACTTCTACTTATCGACTAATGCGGCTATGGATGGGAATAATGGGAACATGTAGGAACGTGAAGGAATGCAGGTTCCGATTTGCGTGGTATCAGGGGCGGCTGTTTGCTTGTGGGTGCTTGTCGGGTTGACCCATGGTACGGATGGTACGGTACTTCGCGTTGCTTCAAGTGAACCGCTCGTATCATGCAGTTATGTCGTGCAGGTGTAGGGTGACCGGATGCTGGAGTGTTGCTTGATGCATTTCACGAGACGTGTGCAAACATGTTTAGGAATTTGTTAACGTGTCGTTAACTCTTTCCTCCTTAGAATCAAACGTACTCATTTGATCAGAATAAGGGTATTTGACTCACTCGGTTTTGAAGGTGGTTTTTGTTCGACATTTTCTACATAGGATGCGCGCGGGGCTGGCACTGGTGGGGATGTTGTTTCGACTTGTTCTCCATTGGTTTCAGTATTTCCAGATGTACCTTACTGGTGTTTCTGGTCCAAGAGTTCGATGGTTTGGGTATTGTTTACATGAAGTTCTTTCAGCATCTGCAGCGAAAGCAGCTCTTTGAAGTTACCCTGGATTGAGTCAGGTTGTGAGATCGCCGGCAGAGGCTTGAATCTGGATGCTGTAATGGATGAGTAGGTTGTGTCTTCGGCATGGATTGTTGCATTGACGAATTTTATGATGAACGTCCCGGTAAGCTTCGTGTCCTTGTCATTGACTCGAATCGTCCCGTTATACTGGTTCAGCATCAGGATGCCCGTTGAAATTTCTTCTATTGAAGGGATGTGATGGGAGTTTTTTTGTGCAGTTTAGAGTTGTGCTTTTAAGGAGATTAGGTATACAGGTGGTGCCGCTTATATCTACAAGATTATTACTACTACATATAGACAACTTATTATTACTTTTACATTCTAGAACAATTCCAAAAATATTCTCAGGACATTTTAAAATTTTCTCAAAAGGAAGCTTATTTATAAGATTATCTTTTTTTATGGATTTTAACAATTTTTTTTCGCAAGAGTCCTGTAGGGTTCTTGGTACATTTAAAATATACAGTATGGTGCTTACATTGATTGCAACCTTTACCTCGGCAAACTCCAAGGCTTCATCTGTATTATGGGAGGTTATATTTTCTTTCCTTAAAGAATCTACTATAAAGTTGATTTCACTGTTTGACAAAATAAAAGGATTAATGATTCCACTTTTAGCCCAGTGGATGGCGTATTCTATATTCAGTAACATTTCTTTTATTAATCTAGCCCTGTATTGAAGATGCTCTATAACGTAATTTTTGATAACATTACTATTCTTTAGTTCATTTAATATTCTATTGGTGACATTTGTTAATTCATTAATTTTGTTAATTGAAAACTTATTTATTACTACTTGTTTATTACTGTTTTTTATAACATTGGTCATTCTCCTTTTAACAATTCGAAGTCGTCGTGGTCAGGGCTACCTGCTTCCCCTTTCCACGCGCTCCCTATAAAGTTTAATGACCTTCTTTGTCTTGTCGGTATTAGTCTGCGAAGGATGGTTTGGATTTGGGTGATCTCGTGTGAAAGTAGGAGATAGGAATGGTGGCTAGCGCTCGCGTTAGTTTTGAGGGTAAACACGATGTCGTCAACCAATTTTCGGCAGGTGTCCAAGTCGATTTCGTGGATAGTTTTGATACTTCCTGTTTTGATCAAAGCTGTGCCTGTTCTTATTGTGACGATTTGTGAGTGGGTATAATCCAGCACTCGAACGTTGCCATGGCTCGCGGTGATTCCAAGGATGATTAATCTAAAGGACGGGTTTAGCTTTTAATGTTACATTTGTGCACCACTCTATTTGATTCAGTTAGTATGGTCGTATTATAGTTTTCTTTTACTGTTTCTTTTTTAAACCGAGGGGTAAGTTTTGATCCTAATCGCTTGTTTATTCGCACATATATCTCTTCACCTGGAGAGTAAGATTTTATAGGATGACGCTTCTTGTTATGGTTCGCGATATCAGCCTCTTGTTTTGCTCTGAGTTTCTCGATGTTTTCTTGCCGAATAAGGCTGGGTCAGAACTTACGTTCCGACCGAAAAATACTTCGATTGGTTCTCTTCTCCTATTGCGGAATGGAAGGAGAAATTGTATTCCAAAATGTTGCATTTTAATAACTCTTGGAAACTTCCGTGGGTACGATCTGTTTTCAGACAGCGCATCAACTCTGTGAGGGTGAAGTGTAACCTTTCCACTTGCCCATTTACCATGCTAGCATATGGGGGAGCCTTAAAGATTTGTATTCCCAACTGATCATGCAACATAAATTTGATGGATTTGGAGTTTAATGATTTCTGGTTATCGATGACTATCTTTTCTGGTAACCCAAAACAGAATAATATATCTCTCAGCGGTTGTCGAATATCCTCAATAGCTCTAGACTTCAGAATTCTCGCCTGAGCGAATTTCGAGAATTTGTCGAGCGCTGTGAGGACGAGTTTCTATTCTGTCGTATAGATGTTCAAATGGACTATTTGTCCAGGAAATTGAGGAATTGGTGTTGCCTGCAATTCCGGCTTGTTGGGTGCCTGTCATATTTGTGTTTCTTACATACCGCATATTGTTTTACTAAACTTTTTATTTTTGCACTCATTTTTGGAAAGTAGAACCGTTCCAGAAGCGGCATTCCTATGCGCACAATCGTGGGTTCTGAGAATCTGCTCTTCTTGCTCGGTCTCACTAGACAAATCTTCGACCATAATTCGCGTGTAGCGCACTTTATATTTTGTGAAATATAGGGCATACAACTCCTGTACTCTTCCCATAGTTTCCTCTGATGCCATAAGTCCATTAATAACGAATGGATTCAAATACCTTTTGAAAATGGATATGATATTCTCTTGAGTATATGAGGGCTGTGTAAAGGAATGCTTAAGGTAACCAGGAAATGGTCTAGTAAGTTCATAACTATTTCCTTCGCCAATTGATAGAATGATTTGTGTCTTGAAAGCGTTAATGGGCGCTTCTACGCACGGGATTAAATTGTGAGATGAACTCTCAGCACTGTGAGCTGTAGAGGTTAAGGCATTTATTTTTTGAGGAGGACGGGAGAACGCGTCTGCTACGACGTTGCTTTTCCCTTCTGTTTTGCTAAAAATGACTATATCATCGATATGGACATAGCAAATTTTACCGATATGGTCTCGAAGGATGTCATCGAGTGCCCGTTGAAAGATTGACGGCGCGTTCTTAAGGCCGAAGGGAAGTCTGGTAAATTCATATTTACCATTGTTTATAGAGAATGCGGTTTTCTCAATGTCAGATTCTTTCAGAGGAATCTGGTGGAAACCACTCCTAAGTTCGAGAACCGTAAAGAAGTTGTTTTCACAGAGCTGAGCAATCACCTCGTTGATTTCCGGAATGGGATATCGAAGTAACGTTATTCAGCTTCCTATAATCGATCACCATTCGATATTGCTTTGCTGAATATGAATATGAATCGGGCTTTTTCGGCACGATCCAAACTGGTAAGTTGTACGGGGACCGTGAAGGTCTAATGATGTCTTGTCTCTCTATTTCTCCCTTGAGTGACATGGGAAAAGGGTAGTGTCTGCTATACACAGGATCGGATGAGGAAGTTCTAATTTCCGCGACTACATTCGTAGTGTAGGTCAACCTCTCCTCAGGTTCGGAAAACAGGGTTACATATTTATTTGTAATAGAATTTAACAAGTGTTTTTGCGTAGACGTTAGGTGTTCAATTTTAGTGTATATTGTGTTGACGGATTGCGCTTGGAGCTGTTTCACGCGGATGTGGACTCTATTGAGGATAGTCATGTAACTATCCCGGGTATGAATGACCGCTGAAAGTTCTTTCAAGCTGTCATTGTCCAATATCCCGTCAAACGTCCTTAAGATAGGTAGAAGGTGAAATTTTAGATTAATGTTATCTAGGCCAAACAGATTTATTAGGGTAAAATGACTTACTTTAACATCACCGGCTCTTGATTTAGCGTAAAATATCTGTTCATTTGGAATTGGGTTTTTGACTAAATTGGGTTTTATGTAATTTTTACTCGACCCGGTGTCGATCAGAAATTTCAGTGTATTACCATTCCTCGTCCTACACTCGAAATAAGGCAACGAGGAATCAGTTAATCTAAAAACTGAATATCGCTGTAGTCAAGCGGCTGTTCGGTTTGAAATGCTTGTTCCGTTTGGGTGTGTTCAGGTAAGAATTCGTCTGGGTATGGCTCATATTAATTTGAGGTATGTTCCTCGTAGGCTTGCGCGTAGGCCTCCATTTCCAATTTGTTCATTGAGTAGATGTGAATGAATTTGAGTAGATGTCGATGGTTGCTCTGAGTTCTCAGAACAAGTATTAATGTGGAAATTAGGTTGAATTGTTCTTTGAGAAAAAGCAGCAGATTGGAAAGGCACTTTCGGTTCTCATATTTGAGACAGAGGTGCAATGCTTGCGGCGAATCCGCTGGCTCCTTCATACCAAGCAGATCTGAGAGATTACCCTTTAGACCTCTGATGAAGGTGTCCAGAGCTTTGTCCCTGTAGGTCTGCGTTAGGAGATGCATTGCTTCGGGGCCAATTTCCATACAGGAGATTTTATTAATTATAAGGGTAAATTGGGAGCAGACGGCCTGGTAGAAGTCTTGGACGCTTCTATTCCCTTGCACCAGATGCGACATCTGGCACTCTAGAGTCGTAACGTCGCGCTTGTCAGCATAATGCATGGTGAGACAATGCACTATACTGTTCCAGTCGAGAGGCGTGTTATATGCCTCCAGAGCTGCATCAGCTTGCCCGACGATCTTATTAGGGATGACGCTGAGTATCCCATAATATTTGGCAGTACCCTTGGCATGCCCGTAGATTCCGAGAACGCGCTCAACGCTTTTCTTCTTGTTGTTGGCATTATATTCGTATATTTTTGACTAACACAAAGCAAAGGAGAATGACTAACACAAGACAAAGGAGGATAACCAACACAAAAATAAACAAATAATCGATTTGAAAAACGGAATATGATTTTTGTTCGGATCAATTCTATATTGAGGATTTAACCTGGTTTCACTATCTTATTAAATTTTCTTATTTACTAGATGCTCAAAACTTTTATTATTTTATAAATTTCTAATTTTTATGTTTCGTATTTATATTTTATTCTTCGCATTAATCTCTTCTCATTAAAACAATTATATTATTCAAGAACACTTAATAAAACTAGTTAGGCAACAATTTAAAAGTTAATAATTGATTCTTATTCTGTAATACTTGTTCTAAACTTACGCTAGTCCCACAATGTTCATGCTCATGTTCATATTCAGGTTCAGGACCAAGTTCACGTTTAGGTTTAGGTTCAGGTTCAGGGCGGCTGACAGTTTTTCCTGTCTCCCGTTTGTCTCCTACTAGAGGCCTTGGTTTCCCTGCACTTTTCTCACTGTTAGTTTTTCTTTAGGTTGTCACTATCACTCTATTGTACTTCACCAGGGTAAGGAGAACCGATTTCCGCGCGTTAATTTTTTCCACTGGCTCTGGAGCTAGTTGAGGTCGCGGGCACTGGGTTTGGTTCGATATCAGAGAGGCACTGGAACTACTTGACGTCGCGGGCACTGTCAACCTTTACTTAACTTCGCGGAACCGGCCCCTGCTCGGGCGCCACTTAAAAAATCTTTTTTAGTTTTTTCTAAAAAAAAATATAGATCTTTATTCATCAGAAGAATAATTATGACTGGCTACAAAATGCCTTAAAATGTGCAAAAGTGTATACATTGAGTGATTGCTGTATTTATGAGGGTTTTACAGCCATTTGAAGTTAGATTTGAGCAGTATGTTTGCACAATGTTCGCCACTGTATTTGTTTGTATTCCCTCATGTAGTTGGTGCTACTCATTTCTCTTTCGTAGCCGTTTAGATAAAATGTTTAGGCAAAATCTTTTCCTTTTCAATTATGGAAACATTAAGAAAGCGTCGTGCAACAATTAAACAAATTTAAGCAAATTTAAATTTGTTCTATTTGTCTTCGCATCAAATATAATGTTTCTAAGCATACAGAACAATAGAACATACATACATCTAACCATTCTATACATCCTGCTTCTAGTAATTCTGGAGGAGCTTTAAAATGCTGTATACCGCGATTGTTATGCTATAAAATGAAAGCAATCAATTTCAGAACTGAGCTATTGATTCTGGATCGCAGGTAACCTCGATTTCAGCATCAAATGTTCAAAGCCTCGTATTAAAGCACCGTCATGTGAAAATAATTGGTTAAGAACAATGAAAATCAATATAGCAATTGAGGGTAAGTTATATTGGGCATTTTAATAGCAAATAAAGAAATGGTGTCTCTGTTTAGTGGTAACCGAGTTGCTAAGCAAAATTAAAGATGCGGTTTTTATTACCAATATAGACTGTTTGGCATACATGGAATGCACTACTGTCTTTCAATTTACTTAAAGTTATTTATGCATGCGAATAACATGTGTTGATAGCTTAGTAACATAAATAATAGATTGTACAACCGGGGTAACCTTTTTATAACGTGGGTCCTTTCTTAGCTCGGTAGATTACCTTTTTTATTGGAAATGGATAATATTTGTCAGGAAAAAAGTGCACAGTAGTGTCTGTTTAAAACAACAAAATTGTTTTTGCCTCTTTGTATATGTCCTGAAAAATATAGCTTAAACCAGATAAATCATGCAGTGAGTGGCTTCAATCGTGATGATTTTAGCGTCGAAGACAAAGATCGTCTTGGTCAGCCCAACCATTTTAAAGACTAGGAATCGCAGGCTTAACTGTATTGAGATCCATACCAAACGCAAGATGAACTCATTAATTGTTGGGAGTGATTCTACAAACAATTTTCGTTCCGTTGAAGAAATATGGATCTGTTCAACAGCAAAAAACAAAATTGTGTGCCGTACGAGTTTAATCTCCGAGACGTTGAAAAGCGATTTTTCAGCTCACTTCTTAAAAGAAATCAAAATAATAGTATTTTGTAGCGGATCGTGGCTAGAGATGGAAAGTGTATCCACTACTACTACTAAGAAGAAAAAAGGCTGTGCATAACTTGGTAAACCCGTTTAATCGTTTACATCGATGTCAAAGGAAAACATTCACTGTTCAAAGGTTATACGCTGCTCTTTCGAGCTGCTGACAACACTCAAAGAGTAATAACTGTCTAAGAAAAAACTTCTAAAATTTAGCCGTTTGGAGTCGGCAAAAAACTGTGGGTCCCTTCTGCTCGTGAGAGAACAGTAGCGCGCACAACACGAGTAGTTAATGAGCAAGCTTAGCCCTGATCCCCCCCTGTGGACTGTCGCGCCAACAATTATTATTATATTATTATCCGAAAATTACCTGTGAGATGGGAAAAAGTAGTCGTTAACACGTTTTTCCACAACACAATTATTGTAGAATTTTATTTTAATTTTATTTAACATAGTAATTATAAGATTGACGCAGGTTATATCATGAAGACGAGCATTTTAAGTAATTTATTTTGACATAATTGCGCAATCAAACCAAACAGGGCAACCATATAAGAGTATGGGTTGGAAAATAGTTTTGAACAAACTGATTTTGTTAATATTGCTTAGTATAGATTTCTTATTTATAAACGGATAAATGATTCTGGTTACGTTACTTTATCTATACGATTGGCAATATGCTTTTGGAAGGTTAGTTTTTTTTTTCTAGGACTACTCCTAGGTATTTGCACGAGTCCGCCAATTCTATTTCGATTGCATTTAGATTAAGCTTTCTGTTCGGTATAAAACATTCTTTTCTTCGTCTAGAGAACCAGGCAGCTTGAGTTTTTTCAGCGTTTATCTTTAGCTTCCATTTTGTGCAATAATATTTGATAAAGTGCATTTTGCAACGTCGTGAACACATCCGAGAACTTTACACCAGATGCGAATACAGCGGTATCGTCGGCAAACATTGCAAGTTCAGAATTTTCGGCTTGTATTTGTATGTTGGGTACAAATAGGTTGAAGAAAATAGGTGCAAGATTTGATCCTTGAGGAATACCAAAAACAGCACTTTGCATGGATGAATAGGTATTACCCAAGCACACCATAAACTTCCTATCTTTTAAAAAACTTTGTATTATTTTTATTAATGGAATTGCAAAATCATGCCGATAAAGTTTATGAACAAGCGCATCATGCCACACCGTATCGAAGGCTTTTTCTAAATCAAGCGATACCAAGCCAGTTGATTTTTTTGTCATAAATTTATTTTTGATATGTCGCTTAATTTTTACATTCTTATGGCAAGTTGAATGATCTCTGCGGAAACCGAATTGGGTTTCAGGAAGGATATTATTTTCTTCAATATGTTGTTCAATTCTTACTTTGATTATTCTTTCAAATATTTGTTTAATAAGCTAATAGGCCTGTAGCTAGTAGCATCTTCCTTGGGTTTACCTGGTTTGGCTTTTAGAATAACCCTAGCAATTTTCCAATCGGAGGGAAAATAACACAGTTTTAGGCATGAACTGAAAATTAGTTGCTACAACTTTACGCCTTTTTTAGGCCTTTTTTAGGTTTTTAAACTTTTAAGTATATTATTTATTTCATTTAAGTTAGGAAAATAGGTTTCGTTAATGACGAAAGGAATATCAGAAATTGTGGATAGAGAGGAGAGCACCTGATTTTTGGTAGCAATATCGTTGAGGTGAGCTCCTGATAAATAATATCCCTTAAATGTGGATACCAAGATATTTGCCTTTTCTGTCTGAGAAATATGAACATTGTTGTTCACTTTAAGTGGAGGCAAAATATTGCCTTTGTTTTTAATAACTTTGGTAATTTTCCAAAAGGGACGATTTGCCTTGTCAAACGTGGAGAGAAGAAGGTTCCAACGTTCATTCCTAAAAGCTATAATTTTGTCTTTGATAATTAAGTTAAGCATTTTGGTATTCTCATAGAAGCAATTCGTTAGATAGCGTATCCACTTCCTTCTCTCTGCATTTCTGCGACGAATAAGATATTGGACTTCAGTAGGAATACGTAGCTTATTGAGGATTGTAGCTGAACGTTTTGGACTAGCAAATCCCGCGCCTTTGTTTATGACATCAACAAAATCTCTTAACAAATCATCAACCTGACCTGTTGTGTTTAATTCAGCAATTGAAATCGTGTTAATAATATTAACATTTCTGTTAATGAAGGCTTTGAATCTATTCCAATCAGCTCTGTGGTAGCAAAACTTTTCTTCGCTAGTAATCTTTGAACTCAAACTCGAAACCATAGAGACGGGTGCGGTTATTAAATTTCGATTTGATTGTGATTGGTTTGACGTCGATGCATTTGATTCCGAGCTCGATGAGATAATTCTTCAGTTCAGCTGCGTTGTAGGGTCGATTTTCTTTAGTACCATGAGGATAGAATTGTAAATTAAGTTTTTTAAATTCATTTAAAACTATTTCACGGGAATCGTTTGATTGACAAATTATCTTATGGCCCAAGGATATGTTTTTTAACAAATAGTCAACATTAATTTTTTAAGGATTGAATGCAAAGTTTCACTCTTAGCTTTGAGGACGATTATAGGTGGAACAATTTCTAATTTCTTAACTACAGGCTCGGTTTCACCAACACAAATATCGGAGTCGTCATTCGAAGTCTGGAGCGACTTGAAGTAGTTAGCATAGTTCGGGCCGGCACGCATTTTAATTCTTGAACTATCAGGGGAGAGAAGATTCTCTTCCCCCAATGCTTCCCGCTGTCGTTTACTAGATATTTTGAGACACTTTTCAAGACACGTGTGTTCACTATCACTGTCAACTACGGAATAATTTCGATTTGAAATTCATTACATTAAATATATAATCTAATTCTATTTTGGTTTGGCCTATGGCCGTCTACCAGATTGCCAATATTTTATTTTTTTACAGTTATGTTTTTGCTTTTAAAAGAAAACACAATTTTTACAATAAAAATTAAAAATCTTCTTCAACTATACGTTTTCTATAACGAATTGCATTTGTGCAGTAGTTGTAAAGTAAATCCCTCGGACGCCATTTAAGATTGTCATTGTTTCATCACTTTCCAAGATATACGAATTAAAGAATCTCACTTGAATTTCTTTTACAATTGGACATACTGCAAGGAAGTGAAATACATCCTCTCGTATCTTCATATTGCAAAGATTACATAAGGTAGGTAGCTCTGGACGGTGTGGAACGAAATTCCAGCTCTGTAGCTCTCCTCTGACTTTAAAAATGGTGTTAATTTTTTTTATTGAATTGCAATTTCCAATAGAACATTGAGATGTGCTCTAAGATGTTCAGAATGTCCATCGGGTGTTATCATTAAGGTTAAAAAATTTTCATCCACAACTACAACCGCATCCCCTTTTTGAATAGGCCTAACCTTTTGAACCATTTTGACCTTCTATTTAAAATTGGCAAATATGATTTTGGGGGCATGGGTCTATGCACGACAGGTAACGTCGTTGATTGCGCTCAACATGGCGAGCTGTCAAAGCAACCCTCGTTAGTGCACAGTTCAAGTTGACATACAGCCTCCAAGTGGCGCCCCCTGGATAGCCATCACAACACCCGTTGTATGGTGAACTAATGTATGCAGCGACCCCCTCTGCCCGAGGATTTATGGTTTATAATGGGCCTGGCCTACCTGTCTGTGGGTTGTGCGTGAAGGTAACTTCACGTGGAATGTGAGGTCCCTTAACAGACCACGTGCAGCCGAACAACTTGCGGAGGCCCTTGACAGCTACAAAGCTGACAAAGCTGACAAAGCTGAATTCGACGCTGCATCGAACAACGCGGGCTGTTCGTGAACTCTACGAACAGAGAAGAAGGGAAGAGCACCGGCTTCTCAGAAGGAAGAAGAAGGAGCATGAGAAGTGCGTGGTCGAGGAAATGGAAAGGTGCTTTGTCAGGAATGAAGTATGAACAGCTATCCGGAGGATACAAGGTTCGGAACAAGGCCTGCCGGGACCAAAATGGACAACTCGTAGTAGAGTCGCAGTCTGTGCTGAGAATCTGGAAGGATCATTTCTGCAGACTCCTAAACGGCGATGACGACCCAAATCCCGCTGTTAGGCAGAATGTTCCACTCAATTTGGACGATGATAGACAAGCATTCCGTCCCCCCGACTTAGACGACGTGAAGATAGCAAGAACTATTTAAAGCAGCTGGAGATGACTTGGTTGGGCGCATGCACCAGCTCATCTGTAAGATATAATCGGAGGAAAGCATGTCCGATGAGTGGAATCTCAGCGTCGTTTGCCTGGTCCACAAGAAAGGAGACCCCTTTGACTGCGCCAACTACAGAGGGTTAGTCTCCTGAACATCGCATACAAGATCCTCTCTGCCGTATTGTGTGAGCATCTGAAACCATTTGTCCATGACCTGATAGGTCTCTATCAGTGTGGTTTCAGGCCAGGGAAGTCCACAATAGACCAGATCTTCACATGACGGCAGATCCTCGAAAAGACCCAAGAAATGCAAATTGACACTCATCACCTATTCGTCGATTTCGAGGCTGCATATGACAGTGTGCATAGAGACGAGCTATACAGTGAAATGTATAGTTTTGGCATTCCTACCAAACCCGTCAGATTGTGTACGATAACGATGGAGAACTCTCGCTGCTCCGTCAAGGTCGGTACCGAACTCACCGAGACCTTCAATGACAAAAAAGGTTTTAGACAAGGCGACGCACTGTCATGTGACTTCTTTAACATCATCCTCGAGAAGATCGTGCGTAACTCACAAGTCAACACCAGAGGCACGATCTTCCAGAAGTCAGTTCAATTGCTAGCTTACGCTGATGACATTGAGGTGATTGGGCGAACACGGCGAGCCGTCAATGAGGCGTTTGCTGGCATTGAAGCGGAAGCGGCTAAAATGGGTCTAGTGGTAAATGAGGGCAAAACGAAGTAGAAGGAAGGGCACACAACATCGACGTCTCGGACGGAGCGTCACACTAGGCAGCAGAAACTTCGAGGTAGTTAAGGACTTCGTCTACCTCGGCTCCGCGGTAAACAGGGACACCAACATCAGTACCGAAATCAAACGCAGAATCACTCTTGCCAATCCCTATTTCTTTGGGCTCAAGAGGCAATTGAGTAATAAAGCCCTCTCTCGAAGGACTAAGCTCGCTTTGTACAACAGCTTGATCATCCCCTTCCTACTATTTGGCGCAGAATCTTGGACGTTAGCAAAGGCGGATGAGGAAACCCTTACTCTTTTCGAGAGAAAGGTTTTGCGTGCGATTTTTAGTCCTGTTTGCGTTGATGGCATCTGGACGAGAAGATTTAATGACGAACTCTATAGGCTGTACAGCGACATGCGCCTGGTCAAGCGTGTACGGATACAACGCTTAAGGTGGCTAGGCCATGTAGAGCGTATGGACACCACTGCTCCTGCCCGAAAAGTCTTTGTATCCGAGCCATTGGGACAACGCAACAGAGGACGACCTAGACTAAAGTGGTGCACACAAGTGGAGAAGAACCTCAACCAACTTGAAGTGCGCAATGTTGGTTGAGGCCCAGGTCCACTCCGGACTGTAGCGCCACAAGAAGAAGAAGAAATATGATTTTACCCACTTTTTCCAAACGCGATCGGCTATTAAGTGAGAGTACTTCCAGCTTTTTCTAAGATCGATGCTGTCTGGATCACAAGGTGGCTTTGTACCATTTGATGATCGGAGGAGGAAATGGTTGGGCGTCAATGCCTCATCTTCGCTTGACTCTAACGAAAAAAATATTAACGTCCGAGAGTTCAAAATGTTTTCTATTTCAATAAATGCACAGCGTAGTGTTTCCTCTCCCACCTTGTCACCAGGAAGAATTCGATAAAGAACATCTTTAATTGACCGCACAAGCCTTTTCCATGCACCGCCCATATGCGGAGCCGAAGGCGGATTAAACTTCCATACTATCTCCGCAGATAGAAATTCGTAGGCAAGATATCGCATATTAAACTTTTCCAACTCTTCTCGTAATTCCTTTTCGGCTCCTCTAAAGTTAGTACCATTGTCACAATAGATTTCCAACGGTGTGCCTCGAAGTGCCATAAAATTTTTCAAGCAAACAATACATGAATCTGTTGATAAGGTATATGCAAGCTCTACGTGCACAGCTCTTGTAGTAAGACATGTAAATATCGCTCCTATCTCTTTTTATTCCTCCTTCCAACTATTACGAACACAGGACCAAAATAATCTACTCCAGTAGAGAAAAAGGGTCTGCTGAATGCTGCCATCCTGGCTCTAGGCAAATTTCCCATTTCAGGAGCCTGTGAACGCACACATGTTATTTTGCATAATTGACAACTTCTTCTCACAAACTTCAAAAGCGTTCCCAAATTCGCTATGCAATATTTTTGTTGCAATCAGGAACGTGATTCGGTGTTGCTTCGGAAGTATGATCGGAGTTTTCGCGTTTGCATCGGAGACTTCTGAGTAAATTTTTCGGCCGCATCTAGGAATTGTGAAAGTTTGTAAAACGCGCTGCGTTTTTCTAGAGGGAAGTGTTTGTCCATACCCCGGTTCCTCTTTAACGTCTCTATCTCCTTCGAATATGCAAACATCTGGGCTTGTCGATAGAGTGCAGACTTTGCCTTCTTGATGGTGTCCAAATCGAGCTCCACCGTGTCCGTTGCAAGTTTTTTCGATATCCTTTCGATGAAAAGTAAAGCGTACGTCAGTGAACGATTTACTGAAGCGTTTATCATCAATAAGTAGATCAGTCCGTATTGTCGTTATGTGCGATAAATGTGGTCGGACCTCCTCGGATATAGAGTTGATTGCTGGTGTTTGTGGCCATTTCGAAGATTCCATCTTCAGAAAACCCGAACCTGTAAACCATTCATCTGTAGCTTCATACTTCAAATCTGGATTCCACTTGGTGGCTTTGTCGGCAATATTTAAGTTGGATGTGATCCACCTCCATTTCGAATTGTGTGACGTTTCTAGGATTTCTCCAACACGGAACATTACGAATTGTTGGAATTTGCGTGGATCACCCTTTAACCATCACAGAACCGTCTTTGAATCAGGCCAAAAAAATCTTCTTTCGATAGTGAACTTATGAGAGCTACAAATGAAGGATGCGATGCGTGTTCCGAGGACAGCAGCTTGTAACTCCATTCGAGAGATGGAGACAGGACGTTGAAGAGCAACTTTTGCCTTGGCACTTACGAATGCAATATCAACTGACCCGTGAGCTTCGATGCGAAAATATGAGACAGCTGTATATGCACAAACGTATGTAATTGCACTTTTGCAGCGGATTCCCTTAACAGTGCGTTGTAACATCGAGGAATATTTACACCTGTTGTAACTTTTACAATTTTTTTTAATCGCCGCCAGTTTTCAGCTAGATCCGTTGTTAACTCATCATCCCACCGATGTTCTCCAGATTTGCTGGAGAAGAATTTGTAAGCCGATTAGGAAGTGTGACAGAAAGCCCATTGGATCAAAAACCGATATCAAAATTTTGAGGACCTCACACTTCGTTGCACTTAGATCGTTCTTGATAACACCTCTCTTTAGCCTTTGAAATTTTAGTACATAGGTGAAAGTGTCCGTAGTCGTATTCCAATATAGACCCAGGATCTTTTCCGTTTCGCAGGAAGCTACGTAGCCGAATGATTTGTTGGGACTCTCTTTGTTTTGTTCCAACGCTGTCAAGACATCATTTGAATTGGAAACCCAATTTCTTATATGAAATCCTGCATTACGATGGATAGTCGCGACCTCTTTGACAAGTTGGATGACTTCGGATTCGGTGTTCACACTGTCGATGAAATCGTCGACATAATGATGTTCTAATATTGCTTTAACGGCTCTTGGCATTCTGCTGGCAAACGTCATGGCATTCTTATTTTTTACGTAATGTGCAATACATGGTGAACATGCTGCACCAAATGTCATTATGTTCATATCGTAAACACTGAGTTTTTGTGCATGTTCATCATCATTCCATAAGAACCGCTGTACGTGTCTGTCCTCCCTTCGCACCCGTACCTGATGAAACATCTCTGCAATGTCTCCGCAAACACTTACTTTACCACAGCGAAAACCATACAGCAAAGGAACCAGCTGATCGGGACTTAAGTAGAAAGTCGTTACGAGAGGATCCCTTGGCTCTAGCAGCTGCATCCCAAACCAATCGTATCTTCGACGGCTTGTTTGGATTCCGCAAGATGAACATCGGTAAATACCAGATCCTTTCATAAGCCACTTGAATGTCATCCGAAGAGAACTTTTTATCGTATCCTTTCGTAACAAGATGCGATATTTGCTGGTTCAGTGCAATACGCAGGTCTTTATTTCTTCCTATTACCTTCTGCAAATTTTCGTTGCGGCGATGAGCCATCTGTAGGCTGTCTGGTAAGGAAAATTTATCAAATTTCCACAGTAGACCAACTTCGTAATGGCCGTCGATTTTTACGCAGGTGTTGTCTAGGATTCTTGTTGCCCGCATTTCTTCTTCAGACATAATTTGTTGAGTTGGCGCACGTACACTCAATACTAAAGAAGCTGTCCACAAGTTGGTGAAGCTTAACGTCGTCCGTGCACTGACATAGATGAAGGCTAAGGTGACCACCAGTTTGTCCATGTCCATCAGGTCCGTGTACTGACCAGCCTAGTCTAGTTTTAGTCGCAATTGGTTGAGACCAGTTGCCTTCAAACACTTTGAGTGGAACACCCAACTTCCAGGTGTCCATGTCAATTAATATCCTCGGTCGTGCTTGACTGTACGATGGTATCGGAAGTCCAGCTAAATGATGATACCGAGCTTGACTCGCAACAGATTGTACGGGCAAGTTCAAACTGCGAATGGTGTGCACGTTTGTCAAATGAAACTTGTAACTACCATGATGACGTCCGGCGATGCTCAACGAGACCACTTGTGAATCAGTTTCAACCCTTGATGTATTGGACGTCCACCTTAAGCAAAGTTCTTCACGTCGACCAGACAGCCCCAATTCTTTAGCAATTTCTTCATCTAATAAGGTGAGCGATGACCCTCCGTCCAGAAAAGCAAACGTGCTTAAAGACTTACTCTTTGCAAACAAAGTCACTGGAACCACGTGAAACAACACCATCAAGTCCTTCTGCGTCTTATGCGTTAGAATGCCATTTGATACAGAAGGCGTTTGGTTACAAGGTTGTGCATAAGTGGATGATGCTTTGCTAAGCATCCATCGATTTTACATACGTTTGCAATTTTGCAAAGAGAGTAGGTATGCTTCCCAAGACAGAATCGACATAAATTATTCTGACGGACCATCCGCCATCTCTCTGATAAACTGGCGTTCCAAAAGGAAGGGCAATTAAAGGTCAGATGATCGGCTTGACACACACCACAACCTTTAAAAGTGTCGGTTGATGTAGGGGAACTGAAGGTCTTACTACTTCTGCGTGTGCGAGCGGCTGGCCACTTTGTCGTCCCGAACGCTTATCGCGGAATAAATTCTGTTTATTACCCGCTGGTACACAGTTTTGGGGCAACGCCATTACACTATAAACTGATGCCGCAAGGTCCGTTAGCCAGTTGTAGAAGTCAGCTAGTGTAAGAATGTGGAGGTCCCTTGCACATTCCGACCAATTAATTATCAGATACGATGGAAGTTCAGCGAATTTTTTAAATAATCTACTGAGTTAGTACTCTCAATGGTACCACAGACGCTTTCAACGGATAGAGCGTAATCAATGAGAGCAGTTAGTTTTTCGGGTTTTGGAGGAGAGGTGCTTCTTGCCCGGACTAACAAAGATTCATTCAATGTACTAATAACACCTGCTACCATAGCTGGGTGAGTTAATCGATGCCTAACCGCTTAAAACGCTGCTCCCTGCAGACATTTTCGTAAACGGACAATGTTTTCCGCGTCATAATTTCCCGCGAGCTAGGTGGTTTGTTCAAAGGAATTAATAAATAATTCCCACTCCTCTGGATTGCCGTTAAACATGGGTAAATCTGGTGACATTGAACTTCGTGCTGCTAATTAATTCGTTGTGAGGATTGTGAATGGTTTGACTGTACTTTGCATTTGTGGGACAGACTGAGGGAATGTAGTGCGTGTAGTTGTTGCTTTAGTTGACGATGGATAGGCTTTTGGCCGAATTAGTATATTGTCGACCTGTTGATGATGGGGAATAATATAGTCAAGATCGCTTACCTTTTGTTGTTGGAGAGCTTTGATGTCATCTTCGATGGAATCCAGGGCAATAATTTTATATTTCTTTCGGAGATGATTCAATCGCAGTTTGTTTTCCCCTTCAAGTAGTTGCAGAGCCATTTGTTTCTTCATTTTTGATGGTAGATGGGGGGACCACGTGTCTACATCCACGCTCGCAGCGGCTCCACTTCCTAACGTTTGGGTTCTTCCAGGTGTTGAAGATGGTAGAATTGCTGATGGTGATAACGCTGGTGGTCCTTCGATTTCTGTTGGCGGCCTTTGACTTCTTAGCGGTGGCAATTGTGCCGATGCTGAAGTTGACGCTGCTGCTGCCGGCAGGGGTGGTGGTGACTTCGCAGTTGCTGCTGGCTGATGACAACTTTTACACACCCAAGGTATGCCTTCTACCAACGAATCGACACCGACACAGTCGAAGTGATACCACATATCGCACATATTGCACACTGCACTATGGTGTCGTTATCTTCTTCCGGGCACACTTGGCAATTGTATGGCTTTACTAATTTGGGGGCGTTGGCGTTGATTTAATGTTCAAATTTAAATTAAATTTTTTAAAGAACTGTTTGGTGTAAACTTTAAGACTTAACTTTTAATAGAAGAACTTCATTTATTTGTTAAATGTACTTTTGTAGAACTTTTTCAAAATGCCTCGTGCCAAGCCAATTCGAGAAAAGAAATAATTTTTGCACGTCAAAGATTAAACGGTAAATTTGTGAATTCTTCCTTCCGTCGCCGCAAGCCGTAAGGAATTGGTGTTGGCTACATTGCTTTTCTTTAAGGTGGCGGCAACAGTGTCGGAAGTCAACAAAAAAAGCATATAGTTTTTTATGATTCTGTCTATATATATCTCTTATATATATTAAGTTGTGCAAAAACTTGATCGATTGTCGAGTAATTCTTCCTAAATCCTGCCTGAAACTCATACAAGACTTTTTTATTTTCAACCCAGCAGGTAAGCCTGTTGTATATAAGGGCGGTAAACAACTTGGTAGATGTGTTCAGGAACGATATTCCTCTGTAGTTTGAAGGGTCATCATAGTCGCCCTTTTTGTGCAGTGGATAGATAATTGCCTTTTAAAAACTTTCTGGGAAATTTGCTGAGTCAAAGATTCTATTAAACTCCTTTACAAGTGCAGACATAAATTCAAGTGTACAGTTTATATAGAACTCATATGGAATTCTGTCATCACCGGAGGCCTTTCTGGTCTTTGCTTTATTAATGACTTCTTTGATTTCTTCTAATGAAAACGGGCTATCTATGAACTCGTCTATAATCAGTGGAGCTGCATATTGGATTGGCGGTGAGATCTGTGGAGAGTTAAGCAGATTAATGAAGTGGTCCATTAGTTGCGATGCTTTAAGCGACGAGGCGATGCTGTTTGTTTGGCCATTTATAAATTTTACAGCTTTCCAAAATTCTGCTGTGTACCTTGAGTTGTTTATAATAGCGATACACTGTTGCTCAAACTGTACCTTTTTTTCATAGCAAATGCGGTTAAAGTTCTTATTTGCTTCGCCATATAGTGTTTTAAAGAGGCTGGTATTATATTCCCTAAAAAGGTATAGTAACTAAAAGAGTTATTTTTAGCTTTCAGACACTCGTAATAAAACCACCAAGGTGACCACCAGTTTGTCCATGTCCATCAGGTCCGTGTACTGACCAGCCTAGTCTAGTTTTAGTCGCAATTGGTTGAGACCAGTTGCCTTCAAACACTTTGAGTGGAACACCCAACTTCCAGGTGTCCATGTCAATTAATATCCTCGGTCGTGCTTGACTGTACCATGGTATCGGAAGTCCAGCTAAATGATGATACCGAGCTTGACTCGCAACAGATTGTACGGGCAAGTTCAAACTGCGAATAGTGTGCACGTTTGTCAAATGAAACTTGTAACTACCATGATGACGTCCGGCGATGCTCAACGAGACCACTTGTGAATCAGTTTCAACCCTTGATGTATTGGACGTCCACCTTAAGCAGAGTTCTTCACGTCGACCAGACAGCCCCAATTCTTTAGCAATTTCTTCATCTAATAAGGTGAGCGATGACCCTCCGTCCAGAAAAGCAAACGTGCTTAAAGGCTTACTCTTTGCAAACAAAGTCACTGGAACCACGTGAAACAATACCATAAAGTCCTTCTGCGTCTTATGCGTTAGAATGCCATTTGATACAGAAGGCGTTTGGTTACAAGGTTGTGCATACGTTTGCAATTTTGCAAAGAGAGTATGTTTGCTTCCCAAGACAGAATCGACATAAATTATTCTGACGGACCATCCGCCATCTCTCTGATAAGCTGGCGTTCCAAAAGGAAGGGCAATTAAAGGTCAGATGATCGGCTTGACACACACCACAACCTTTAAAAGTGTCGGTTGATGTAGGGGAACTGAAGGTCCTACTACTTCTGCGTGTGCGAGCAGCTGGCCACTTTGCCGTCCCGAACGCTTATCGCGGAATAAATTCTGTTTATTATCCGCTGGTACACAGTTTTGGGGCAACGCCATTACACTATAAACTGATGCCGCAAGGTCCGTTAGCCAGTTATAGAAGTCAGCTAGTGTAAGAATGTGGAGGTCCCTTGCACATTCCGACCAATTAATTATCAGATACGATGGAAGTTCAGCGAATTTTTTAAATAATCTACTGAGTTAGTACTCTCAATGGTACCACAGACGATAGAGCGTAATCAATGGGAGCAGTTAGTTTTTCGGGTTTTGGAGGAGAGGTGCTTCTTGCCCGGACTAACAAAGATTCATTCAATGTACAAATAACACCTGCTACCATAGCTGGATGAGTTAATCGATGCCTAACCGCTTAAAACGCTGCTCCCTGCAGACATTTTCGTAAACGGACAATGTTTTCCGCGTCATAATTTCCCGCGAACTAGGTGGTTTGTTCAAAGGAATTAATAAATAATTCCCACTCCTCTGGATTGCCGTTAAACATGGGTAAATCTGGTGACATTGAACTTCGTGCTGCTAATTAATTCGCTGTGAGGATTGTGAATGGTTTGACTGTACTTTGCATTTGTGGGACAGACTGAGGGAATGTAGTGCGTGTAGTTGTTGCTTTAGTTGACGATGGATAGGCTTTTGGCCGAATTAGTATATTGTCGACCTGTTGATGATGGGGAATAATATAGTCAAGATCGCTTACCTTTTGTTGTTGGAGAGCTTTGATGTCAATTTCGATGGAATCCAGGGCAATAATTTTATATTTCTTTCGGAGATGATTCAATCGCAGTTTGTTTTCCTCTTCAAGTAGTTGCCATTTGTTTCTTCATTTTTGATATTAGATGGGGGGACCACGTGTCTACATCCACGCTCGCAGCGGCTCCACTTCCTAACGTTTGGGTTCTTCCAGGTGTTGAAGATGGTAGAATTGCTGATGGTGATAACGCTGGTGGTCCTTCGATTTCTGTTGGCGGCCTTTGACTTCTTAGCGGTGGCAATTGTGCCGATGCTGAAGTTGACGCTGCTGCTGCCGGCAGGGGTGGTGGTGACTTCGCAGTTGCTGCTGGCTGATGACAACTTTTACACACCCAAGGTATGCCTTCTACCAACGAATCGACACCGACACAGTCGAAGTGATACCACATATCGCACATATTGCACACTGCACCATGGTGTCGTTATCTTCTTCCGGGCACACTTGGCAATTATATGGCTTTACTAATTTGGAGGGCGTTGGCGTTGATTAAATGTTCAAATTTAAATTAAATTTTTTAAAGAACTGTTTGGTATAAACTTTAAGACTTAAATTTTAATAGAAGAACTTCATTTATTTGTTAAATGTACTTTTGTAGAACTTTTTCAAAATGCCTCGTGCCAAGCCAATTCGAGAAAAGAAAGAATTTTTGCACGTCAAAGATTAAACGGTAAATTTGTGAATTCTTCCTTCCGTCGCCGCAAGCCGTAAGGAATTGGTGTTGGCTACATTGCTTTTCTTTAAGGTGGCGGCAACAGTGTCGGAAGTCAACAAAAAAAGCATATAGTTTTTTATGTTTCTGTCTATATATATCTCTTATATATATTAAGTTGTGCAAAAACTTGATCGATTGTCGAGTAATTTTTCCTAAATCCTGCCTGAAACTCATACAAGACTTTTTTATTTTCAACCCAGCAGGTAAGCCTGTTGTATATAAGGGCGGCAAACAACTTGGTAGATGTGTTCAGGAACGATATTCCTCTGTAGTTTGAAGGGTCATCATAGTCGCCCTTTTTGTGCAGTGGATAGATAATTGCCTTTTAAAAACTTTCTGGGAAATTTGCTGAGTCAAAGATTCTATTAAACTTCTTTACAAGTGCAGACATAAATTCAAGTGTACAGTTTATATAGAACTCATATGGAATTCTGTCATCACCGGAGGCCTTTCTGGTCTTTGCTTTATTAATGACTTCTTTGATTTCTTCTAATGAAAACGGGCTATCTATGAACTCGTCTATAATCAGTGGAGCTGCATATTGGATTGGCGGTGAGATCTGTGGAGAGTTAAGCAGATTAATGAAGTGGTCCATTAGTTGCGATGCTTTAAGCGACGAAGCGATGCTGTTTGTTTGGCCATTTATAAATTTTACAGCTTTCCAAAATTCTGCTGTGTACCTTGAGTTGTTTATAATAGCGATACACTGTTGCTAAAATTGTACCTTTTTTTCATAGCAAATGCGGTTAAAGTTCTTATTTGCTTCGCCATATAGTGTTTTAAAGAGGCTGGTATTATATTCCCTAAAAAGGTATAGTAACTAAAAGAGTTATTTTTAGCTTTCAGACACTCGTTGTTTAACTGCAACATGTTGCCAGCGAACATTCAACAAATTTCAAAACAAACACATCAAGCAACAATGCCCAAAGAAACAAATGTCAAACAATGTAAACAACAGACACAAAGAAATCCATATATAAACTTGCAGTATAATAAAGAATTGGCTATTCAGTTATAACGTTGAAAAGAGAGTGTTTTATTTGCCGTTCCTATTTTCCTTTGTTTTAATTCAGTTACATTATAACACGAACATTTTTGTCCATTCAAACCGGATTAACCACCCTAAAAAACAAAGTGAAAATACACATATCTACATAACTACACACTGGAACTGAGTACAACCCGGAAAACCCTTGGTTCATCGAACGACAACCCGGAAAACAGCATCAAGAGGACTGGATCTTCCACCCTTTATCTTCTCCAGCCGAGCCGTATTTGCTTCCCATCGAGATCTGCAACCCGGATCACAAGAAAACTGCGTGTGTGTGTGCCATCATCAGAAGAGTTACGTGAGTCGATTTGTGTCTGTACTTGTAGCTAGAAGTAGAGGTAGAGTGAAAATATGACGTCCAAAAAATTAGATAAAAATCTTACCCAGCTCGAGAAGGATATTGCAAACTTCTCTAAAAGAGGACCTAGCACGCGAACAGCAAACTTTCTCTCGGGACGTTTGCTAATGTTGGAAAAATCGATAGAGTCAGCGGAAAAAGTGTTCGAAGAGTGTATAAGTACGGTTGCAGATGATAAGTGTTCCGAAGTGGAAAATGTCTATGAGAGAATCCGAGAGTTGTATTTTTACTATCGGGCTGATTTACTCGACGCCATGGACACGGCTAAGGCATTAACCACTAAGGATGCTGAACCCGACGTCAAATCTGTTACCGCAACTCAAAGCACCGAAATTCGCTTAAAGCCTATCCCAGTTCCCGTTTTTTCCGGTTCATATGAGTCCTGGCGGTCGTTCTACGATTTGTTTGTGTCCTTAGTTTATCCGAAATTCAAAAGTTGCATTACTTAAAAACCAGTGTTTCGGGTGAAGCTGAAAGAATTCTAGCTCATTTGCCGATACTAAACGGAAACTACACAAAGGCATGGACGATTTTAAAGGAACGATATGATCACCAACGGTTTCTTGTGAATACACAACTAAAGTGTCTATTTAATCAGCCAATGATCACTCAGGAGCGATCAGAAGCGATCAAGGCGCTGATGGATACCTCCAGTGAAATTGTTCACAGCCTCAACAGTTTGAAGGTTCCGGTGCAGCATTGGGATGCAGTGTTAGTGTACGTCCTAGTGCAGAAACTTAAAACGAAAACGCAGCAACTGTGGGAGGAAAAGCTGGGAGCGAAAGACAAGTCAAAGGAGCTACCAACTTTCGCGGAATTTATCCAATTTCTGGAAATGCGGTTTCGTACTTTGGAGGCTGTCAATTACCAGCAGAACAAGACAACGGCGGATCATCCCAAGAAGACAACAAAGAGTTCATCGTTCCTGGTACAACCAAATAACCCTAAATTTATTTGTAAAATATGCAACAAAGGTCAACATGCTATAAGAAAATGCAATAAATTTCTTAGAATGAGCAATTCTAACAAATTCGATAATTGCAGTAATTGCCTTGCCTATAGCCATAAGGTACAAAATTGTATGAGTGGAAGTAGATGTTATTACTGTCAACAACCACATAATACACTCTTACATAATGGCACACATACAAATTCACAAATAAACGTTCCTACACAAAACAATAGCCCATCTTTTAATACCAGTTATCCCCACAATAGTCCTCCAAGTAATTTACACCCCACTAGAACATACACCCAGCAAATTCATCAACCAAATCAGCTCATCTCTTCCCTTAACACCCAAGCACCAACTTTCCAGCCACATGATGATGAGCAACCAGCAACCAGTTCTGGTGTGAGGAGCCACCACTCAACACACAATAGCAACACCCAGGTTTTACTGGCCACAGCAGTCGTTAAGGTAAGGACATCAACAGGAGATGTACTTCCACTTCAGGCCTCAGTTGACTCTGGTTCTGAGGCGTCCTTTATTACCGCATCTGCTGTTCAACTCCTAGGCTTAAAGGGTAGACCCACTAACGTCGAAATTTCGGGATTAGGGATGGTCAGCAGTGGTACCTGCAAAAGGGTGGTCGAAATCATCGGCTCCTGCAACACAGACTTCGAAACCACCACCCAGGCCTTGGTATACAGGTCACTGTCTGGTCATCTCCCTGCTCGAACACTCGCCGTCGACAACTGGAGTCACCTTTCCGGTCTGCAGTTAGCAGATCCAACATTTTATAAGCCAGACAAGATCGATCTGTTGTTAGGCAGTGATATTCTAGCAGAAATAATGTTGCCAGAGTTGGTGCGACACAACAACAAATATGTTCCTGTAGCGCAGAACACCAAATTGGGATGAATATTGTTTGGGAGGTCAACAGTCAAAACATATACGGCCAGAACTTTCCTCCAACATGCAGATGTTGACACTCTGTTGAGAAGATTTTGGGAGATCGAAGAGACTCCGTTTCATCACTCGGTAAACACGGAAGATGCAGCCTGTGAAGAACATTTCGTGAAAAATGTGAAACGGCTTGCAGATGGGCATTACCAAGTAGCCCTTCCATTTAAGGAAAACACTTACCCAGTGCTTGGTAAATCTCGAGAAGGAGCTCTCATTCGATTCAAGGCATTGGAACGACGTCTAGCAGCCGATTCCCAGTTACACGACCAATACATCGCCTGCATGGAGGAATACCTTCAACTCGGTCATATGCGCGAAGCAGATGAAAACATTTCTGAAAGAGGACATTACTTCCTTCCTCATCACGCAGTGATGAAAGAAAGCAGCTCCACAACAAAACTTAGAGTTATTTTTGATGCGTCTTTCAAAACGTCAGACGGTACATCGTTGAATGACCATCTGAGAACAGGCCCTTCGTTGCAACACAACGTGATGGACATTATATTGCGGTGGAGATTGTACCAGTTCTCGTTTTCAGCCGATGTCGAAAAAATGTACCGGCAAATTTAAGTACCAGAGTTGGATTCCAATTACCAACTCATATATTGGCGAAAGAATCCAATCGACAAATTGAAGGTTTTCCGGCTGAAAACGTTGACTTGCATCTGCCCCGTACTTAGCATAAGAACGCTAATGGAAATCGCGAGACCCGAAGAAACATCACACCCAAGGGCTTCGAAGATGATTCGTACAGAAATGTATGTAGACGATTTGTTGTCCGGCGCAGATATCATCACTGAAGCGAAAATGAAGAGAAATGACATTAAAATGGTTTTAGAAGGAGCAGGGTTTTATTTACGGAAGTGGACAGCCAACGCCGAGGAGCTTCTGGAAGGAATCCCAATTAAGGATCGCGAGGCATCGCTGGCCGTCCCATCCGAAGCAACAAGCCATGTGAAAACCCTAGGCATCCACTGGTTACCCACCGAAGACAATTTCTGCTTTCGCTTCAAACCACCTGCTGACCCGCAACCCACAAAACGATTCATTCTCTCAACAGCAGCCAGGCTTTTTGATCCAATGGGATGGATATCTCCATGTGTTCTAAAGGCCAAACTCATTTTACAGGCATTATGGAAATGCAAAGTAGACTGGGATGAACCCATAAAAGGCGATTTGTTCAAAGAATGGATCAATTTATATGAAGATTTACCGGCCATCAGCATGATACGCATTCCACGATGGGTTCACACTCTAACGGAAAGGAATCGCAAGGAACTGCATGGATTCAGCGATGCGTCGGAAAGAGCTTATGGAGCAGCAGTTTTTCTTCGGACAGAAGACGAAGATGGTACAGTGCACATGCAACTCTTGATTTCCAAGTCGAAGGTAGCACCGGTCCAGCCAGTAAGTCTGCCACGCCTAGAGCTTTGTGGTGCAGTACTATTAGCCCAATTATTGCAATATGTGGCTCACGCCCTTGAGCTGGCGGGAAACCAATTGCACGCGTGGACAGACTCAACAATTACTTTGGCTTGGATTCATGCACCAGCTTCGCGGTGGAAAACATTTGTCAGAAACCGGGTAAGCGAAGTACAGCGTTTAACGGAGGTCCGCATATGGAAACACATCTCCACAAAACTCAACCCTGCTGATTTAGTATCGAGAGGTGTCTTGCCAACATCTTTAATAAATGAAACCTAATGGTGGCATGGCCCAGAGTTCCTCCGAACAAAATGGAACTACGAAATTCCTCCACAACCAAAAGACAACAACACAGAAGAAGAAGCAATACACGTCACGGTCAACCACATCAAGCTGTCAGCTTTAGACTCAACGATTGAGCGTTTCTCGGATTTATATCGTCTTATACGTACCATACGTTTCTGTAAGCGGTTTATCCAGAACGCTCAGAGGCCCCGTGGTTCAAGAATCTTTGGCCCCTTATGTCCGGAGGAAACCGCCGAATCGCACAACGCGATCATCAGATGCGTTCAACAACAAATGTTTCCCGAGGGCATCCGACGGGCCAGAGGCATGGGAGCTCTCAATCCGTTCATGGATACAAACGGAATACTTCGAGTTGGCGGAAGGCTCACACACGCACATCTTCCATACGAAGAAAAACACCCCATCATTTTGATTCCTGGACATCACATGACGCAATTAATTCTTAAAGTCGCGCACGAGAAAACATTGCACGGTGGTTTACAGTTAATGATATGCTGGCTGCGAACGAAGTATTGGATTCTACAAGTCAAACGTGCAGTAAAAAAATACATCCACAACTGCACAGTTTGTCATCGGTATCGCAACAAACCGATCCAGCAACTGATGAAAGATCTACCCTCTCCAAGAGTCAGAGTAACCAGACCCTTCACGCATGTGGGCATCGACTACGCCGGCCCAATCACTATTAAGACGTGGAAAGGTCGCGGAGCCGAAACCCTAAAGGGATACATATGTGTATTCGTCTGCCTCGCAACAAAGACAATTCATCTGGAAGCGGTAACCGACCTTTCAACGCAGGCATTTTTAGCCGCACTTCGACGCTTCACTTCCAAAAGAGGTATTTGTAGCCAAATTTATAGCGACTGCGGCACGAATTTCGTTGGTGCAGAAGCTGAACTAGGTCGTCTCCTAAAGGCAAGCGCGTGTGACTGGAACAAAATTGCAGAGGAGTCATTAGTACAAGGTATAAAGTGGAATTTTATTCCCCCCGCTTCTCCCCACTTTGGAGGACTATGGGAAGCGGGCGTGAAGAGTGTTTGAATTCAAGGCCTCTCTGTCCCTTGTCGAACAACCCAGATGATTTCACAGCACTGACCCCCGCGCACTTCCTCATAGGAGAAACAATGCTAACTATCCCGGAACCAGACATTGTATCAACGAAACAGACACTACACGACCGGTGGAAGTTGCTACAAGCTCATTTGCAAACCTTCTGGAAGCAATGGCAAGCGGAATATTTAGCACGATTGCAACAACGTCCCAAATGGCTGAAGCAGTATGCCCAACCAAAGATTGGTGACCTGGTATTGATAAAGGACGAGCGACTTCCTCCGGCACAATGGAAACTCGGACGCATAATCGACACTCATCCCGGTTCAGACCAGTTGACAAGAGTAGTCACATTGAAAACACAGTACGGAGAATTCAGGAGACCCATAACAAAATTGTGTCCACTTCCAAGCAACACAGAAAGTTTACCAGAAGATGTAAACAAACCCAACTCGCAACATTGACACTTCACACTTAATAAAAGGATGACAGTATCGCACACGACTGTCATCAACCCGCAATTTCTGCATACCTAACACATACACTCATTCGAACACATTTTTTGCAAGCATATCGAAACATACAGTCCACTAAAATTTAAAACAAGTCATTAATCTCTCTAGCACTAATTACACTTATCCACTCAAAGCACTCAAGAAGTCAGCCCTTTTCTTGAATGCAAACACACACACTCACACACATTTGTTCACAATCACTCACAAACTTCACAAATTGCGAACACGTACACCCATACACACGCACTTCAACCCAAGTTAATCAATTCCTTGTGAATTGAAAATAACAAAATAAAAATATAATCAATAAAAAATATGCAATATAATATATAATTGACACTCACTGCATTAATTTCAAAAAATAAATAAATAAATAAATAAAAAACCAATTAACAATTAATCAATATTAAACTAAACTATACACACGATCAAAAACCCGCACCACGTTGCACATTGCATTGAATGAAACTAGACTGGAACAATAGGAAAGAATGAAACAGAGACATCCCCGCGCCTCATACGGATTTCCAGTCCATCAGCGCATCAGCATGGACAACCCCGTACACCTCATACGGATTTCCAGTCCATCAGCGAGGTGTGTCTCACTCCTTACGTCACGTTCCAGTTCATCAGTGCGAATCAAATGTAAACAATGAGACGTCATCACTCATGTGTGGTTTTCTTTTGTTTTGGTGTTTCAGTTTATGCATGTTTGTTTCGTTTCACTAATGCTTTTTTACCATTGCATGAGATGGGCCAAATATGATTCATCAGGGTTGTCAAGGAGGAGCTGCAGCCTGCAGCCGTTGAAACAATAAGTGATAAGAGTCATCAATGAAATTAAGATGATTGAGAACTTCGTTCACCGGCGGGGAGAATGTTTAGCTGCAACATGTTGCCAGCGAACATTCAACAAATTTCAAAACAAACACATCAAGCAACAATGCCCAAAGAAACAAATGTCAAACAATGTAAACAACAGACACAAAAGAAATCCATATATAAACTTGCAGTATAATAAAGAATTGGCTATTCAGTTATAACGTTGAAAAGAGAGTGTTTTATTTGCCGTTCCTATTTTCCTTTGTTTTAATTCAGTTACATTATAACCCGAACACTCGTAATAAAACCACTTTTGTTTAGGGATTTTATTTTTTCATGGAAAGTATGCTCGGAACTGCATTTTTAATAATATTAACAGGGGCAACGACATCCGGTGGAATATACGCTGTATATAATCGCTCAAGTTCATAGTTCAGATTACTGCGATACATATTTCGCGTTCGGTCATTCCAAGTTATTTTTGGTAAAAGCCCTAATTGCCTTATACTCGTCTCATTTGTAGGCCTAGGTACCAAACAATTTACTTCAAGTGGCATATGGTCCGAAAAAGTCTCCAATCCTACTCGAAAGTCGCTGAGGAGAAAGTTCCAGTGCAGCAGTAATCAATTACAGAACATGCTTTTCGCCTTCACAACTTCCAGTTAGAATATTGCAGTCGTAAGCATCCGCAAGATCAAGTATCTTTCTACCCTTATGGTCATAAATTCCGCCTTTGGAGGTGCGATTTATGCGCAATGTGGGTGATTTGTAACCACTTACAAAACTATTTGGTCTTAGCCGACCATTAAATTCACCAATGAGTATCGGATTTGTTTCCATCAGGTTGTGTAGCACTTCCTTAAGCTTTTCATAATCGCGTTGCCAGTGATTTGCGTTCAAATAAATGGGAACCATAAACAAGGCACTGTTATTCATTCTTATATCAAGGACATACGATTTCTCTACTCTTTCAAAATTAACCTCTGTGATATTAGGACCTTTCCGATAACCGTACAATTCTCCCCCGCTTCCCCTTCCAAATATTGACGATTTAATTGCAGGTATCCACTTTAATTCGTATTTTAAAAATAGGTTTTCAAATGTCTTCTCTTCATTTTCTAAAACGTGAGCTTCAAATAGTACAAAGATGTCGAATTTGTTGACATAATTAAAAAAATTTGTAAATAATAGTTTATTTTTCAATTCGGCTACGTTATAACTTAATACTGTTTTCGTTCTGGTAGACTTTTCTGTTTCAGGCTTCGCCTGAAGACGTACTCCTGTGCCCACTCAAACGATTTTCAGCATATTTGTTGATGGTATTGGCAGCATTGTTATTTTGTGACATACTTGACGAATCTCGAGTACTAAAGTTGTTTGCCAACGGATAGTGTACACATAGATAGCAACACATAGTATACACAAGAATAGGAGGTTATTTATTTCAATACAGGATGTTACAACCAGGACAATGACTGACGTTTTTAGAAGGATCATACACTTATTTAGGATTTTTACAGAACAAGATGATCATTAATATAATGGAGTACAGTTGAATGTCATTAAATTTCAATTTTCCAGTGGCAATATGGAAACATCTAAGGCAAACAGAAGAAATATTTTGAGGAGAAAGGTCAAATTAAAGAGTTACCAATGTAAATTTTAAATATTTAAAAAATAAAGTGTTAATTAATGTCAAATATCAAAACAAAAATACAACTATACAGAAATTAAAAATGAATTAATTTTTCGAGGACAAACAGAAATCAACTCTGTTTCAAGTACCTTAAAATAGATAAAAGTAAGACTGGGGAACGTATGAAAATGCAAATTATAATAAACAATAGTTCTCTTAGGCATAAGCAGGAATCTGAATATTACTTGCATCAGAAATTTTTGAAGCAATCAAAACTATTCGATGAACGGGAACTAGAAATAAATAAAAACAAAACTTCCAAATCATAAAAATATGAACGCAGTAACACTTTATTTACTGAAATTTTCAAATAAAATAAACGAACTGAACTAACGATTATTATTGTTTTAATTTAAATGTTGTTTTACATCTTCTGTACATATAAATAATGTTTTATTTGCAAATTTCTCGAGTCAGGAAATCTGGAAACATAAGAAGGAAAAGATTTGACAAAGAATGTATCTCGGTTGTTTTTATATGACTAGAGATTGAATGTCATTCTATCGCTAGTCATTCTATCACCACATTTAAGATTACTTACATTTTATAAAAAGGTAACTTTTTTCAAGTCACAATAGGATTTTTCCTTTTGTAATTTTTCTTTTAGAAAAAATATATATTTTTGAGTGAAGAGGTAATATATATATATAAAAGTCAATATTTGTTTGTTTGTCCTTTATAGACTCTTAACTGGTAAGAGATAGACCATTGATGTCTTTGGCAACTTTGTTCAAAATTCTGTCAAAAGGGGTTTTGGTACCAATTTTTGTTTGGGGGGAAAGCTCCCCATAGAGATGAAGTTGGGGCCTATGTTCAAAGTTCGGCTGATCCTTTCGAGTGATATATCAATCAAAAGGTCTTTGAAAATAAGATTGAGCTTTCTTTCGCAGAAAGAAAGATTTGAAGCTTTAAAAAGTTTGACCGCCTCTAATTTCCACACAGTTGTGTCTACAAATCTGGAAAAATCATGGAAAATCCGTATTAATGAATACTTTCAATTAAAATTAGTTCAAGCATTGAGGCTTAGACACTTTAGGAGCTATTGGTCAAAATCCTCAAAACATCAATATGTAAATTTTGGAAAATTAAAAACGCAGTATTGAAGATCTGGATCAACGCGCTAAGGGAACATAATTATCCAACCGTCCATGGAGATATCGCAGGTTAGATGCTTTTTGTTTCCCATATATTTTTCTCGCTGTAGCCAGTGAATCGACACGAGCCTCAGTGGAGTCACGCACATTGTCCAATTCAACCCCTAAATACACACACAACGCACACTAGAATAAGTGATCGTGTGTTGTTTTGAGAAGTATATATGCTTACGCGTGCGTAGATGCGTGTATGCCCGTGCATAGATTTACCGCTGGTCCAAATCTGAATTTGGATTTGTTCATTCAAATACATACGTATACGTTTGAATATATATTACAGTGTAATTATTTCGTATCACGTTCGAATACAATGGGGTACAAAAAATCATTGCACACTTTTGGAAGAGAAGACGAATGTGTTTTCGGAGGTGCGCTTATTTTATAGTTTCGGGTTTTTGAACAAACATTCCCTGTTATTCAGCGTTCAACGCTGGCTGACGAACTTAATGCATATTTAAAATTATCCGTTTTATGGCGACATGGGCAGCAACTATACTTATAAACCCAAATTGCAACTTGATGGATCCGCTAAACGTTTTGCAAAACAATAATTGGATGATGGAAATGATAAATTGACTGTCGATAAGGTCACACAATGTATCTTATTGCCACCAGACTTCTGCATATTTGCATCAAATGCAGACGAGCCAATACATAATACATGGCTCAGTGAACATGCTATATTAGCAGCCAAAAACAACGATGTCAACTCAATTAATTTCACCATTCTAAGGTGAAATACCCGGAGAAGCGAAAACATATAAATCCATTGATATTGTGATAAACTAGGACGAAGTTGTCAACTATCCAACTGAGTTCTTGAATTCACTTGACTTACCTGGCATGCCTCCACACTTTTTAACATTTAAAATTAGCGTGCCTATCATTTTGATTCGAAACATTAATCCACCACGACTTTGCAACGACACTAGGCTCTCAGTAAAAAAAAATGATAGCGAATATCATCGAAGCTACTATATTGAATGGAAAATTCAAAGGAGAAGATGTCTTATTGCCTCGCATTCCATGAACATGAACAACTGTATGTGGCCTGTTCACGCGTCGGAGAGCCTTCTAATTTATTCGTTTATGCCCCAGATAGAAAAACAAAAAATATTGTATTTCGAACAGCACTTCAATAAACAAAATAAAAATAAAAATCTTCTTTTTAGTGTATGTATAAACATTAACTTTTTTTTTAAAATTTGATTTATTTTATGCGTAGCAAAGCACGCCAAGTATAGCTAGTTATTTATATAATCCACGTCATTCCTTTCATTGAAATTTCTACAGTTAGAGTTCTATTGCGGGAAAGATCTGCTATACTGAGCGTGAAATGTATTAAGCTTGAATTTTTCATTCAATCCCTCTTGTTTGCTTGAGCTGAAGAGAGATTATCGAAAATGTTATATAATACTTTTAAGGACTTGAGCTCTTCTTTCATATTATTATTTTTAACGTTGGCCAAGATCATGGGCCTGTTCACGCGTGGTAACGTTGTTGATTGCGCTCAACAAGCTGATATACAGCCTCCTCGCGGCTTTCCGTGTATAGCCATTACAACACCCGTTGTATGGTAAAACATTACTAGTTCAGAGACAACAACATGCCTCCGTAAGTAAACGTTTTAAGGGATACGACTTTCGGTTTTGTACGTGAAATGTGAGGCCCCGTATAAGGCCACGAGCAGCGACGGTAGACCAGATCGTCACTTAACAGCAGATCCTAGAAAAGACCCAAGAAGTACAAATCGACACTCACCACCTATTCGCCGATTTTAAGGCCGCAATGACAGTGTGCATAGAGACGAGCTATACAGCGCCATGTCTAGATTTGGCATTCCTACCAAACTCGTCAGATTGTGTAAGATGACGATGGAGAACTCTCACTGTTCCGTCAAGGTCGGTAACGAACTCACTAAAACCTTCAATGTCAAAAAAGGTTTCAAACAAGGCGACGCATTGTAGTGTGACTTCTTCAACATCATCAGACAACAAAATCAGTGCCGAAATCAAACGCAGAATCACATTGGGATAACGCAACAGAGGACAGCATAAGCTAAGATGGCGCAGACAAGTGGAGAAAGCCCTCAGCCCACTTGGGGTACGCAACTGCAGGCAGCTGGCGAAAGATTGTACTGACTGGAGAGGCATGTTGGTTGAGGCCAAGGTTCACCCCGGACTGTAGCGCCACAAGAAGAAGGTCTCTAAACCAAAAGTTGGAGGGGTTCTCCCACAAAAAGAGTAAGAATTAGGAAACTAAAGACGGGTTCCACTACCGTTGTGGGCCTTAACCGACCTTCAGTTGAGGCCATCGTTTCTAGATACGTCTCACGTCCCTATTTGCATCTTGGAAGGATTAACTTCGGCTTCGTTTCCAAGGAAAGCGAATAAGGGATGCTTTTCATGGTTACTTTGAATGCCATTGTTTACCTAGATTAACCTTTATCATTCTAAGGATGCTACTGCAATCCTAAGTAGCAGACTTTTTATAATGAAGACAAAACCACACATAGTATTCATCCAAGAACCATGGGTGTGGAAAAAAACGCATCTTTGGCCCCTCTCCGACGAGTGATCGGAAAGAATGAGAGCTTGTCTTATTGTGCCGAACCTTCTCCCAGCAACTAAACTTGGGCAATTCTGAGGACAAGACCTGGTTGCTACAGTCATTAGCTATAAATCAGGCGTACCGTGTCACAATTTTTTCGAGGCTACAGCCTACATCCTTTACGATTCCGTCCTACTACCACCAACAAAGGAAGTAGTAGAACTCATAGAGTACCTCGTTGTCTGTTGCGACGCTAACTCTCACAACACTTTCTGAGCTTCTAAACAGGTCAGTCAAGACTAATCTGGGAGAGGAGTGGGACCTATTTCAATTGTTTTGTTTATTGAAACAAAAAGAATATAAGAGGCTAATTTTGTCTTCGAAAAGTTTTCTATAGCGTTTTTTGAAACAGTCGGTGAAACCAGCAGGCAGGTGAAAGTCCTTTATAGAGTTAAAGCAGTCAGGCTGGATACACTCAGAAAAACCCGACGGTTCCTATACTGAGTCAAAAGCTGAGACCGTTTTTAGAGACTCACTTTCCAGAGTACCAGACCACAATTGGCTCAAAACCGAGGCCGATTTTCGGAACTGGGGATGCACAGACAAATACTGGTTGGTATATAACATCGCTCTTGGTAACGGATGAAGCTATCAAGTACGCTGTTGATAGCTTTTTGATAGCTTCAAGTCACCGGGTACTGATGGCATATACGCAGCACTGCTGTGAAACGGCATAGCCTACATACCAAAAATTGATTCAGAGGACTACTCTCTCTCCAAAAACTTCAGTTCTATTAGTCTTACTTCCTTCACGCTAAAAAGCTTGGAGAGGCTCCTTGAATTGCGTCTGCGTTAAAATGCTTTGCGATTACACCCTCTATCTCATATGTGATATGTTTACTAGTGCGAAAAATTTTGCGAGATTGCGCTTCAAAATCTCGTTGAAAGTGCACTTGACAGGAAAGAATACGCACTGGGCATATTCATGGACATCAAGGGTGCTTTCGACAATGCGAATTTTGATGGCAATGTGGCCAGGGATCACGGCGTAAAAGGAATCATTAGTATTGTGGATAAAAGCAATGCTAATGAATATAACTATAATCGCCGACTATTTCGCGTCGGTCTTCCAGGCGGAAGTCTTCGCGATCCTAATGGTCACTAACTATATTGTGAAGAATAGGTGGAAGGGTCGAAGTATCTGTGTCTGTGAGATTTCAAGAATGCAAGTCTTCCCTTAATTTAGTCGGCAGGCTAAATTCGCTAAGACTTGTCTGGGTCCCGGGTCATCACGGGATCCTGGGAAACGAAACTGCCGATGAACCAGCTAGGCTAGGTTCAGCAGAGGCATTCGCAGGGCCCGAACCCACCTTGGGATTACCCGCGTCCCTGGCCAGGGCCTCCGTCGATGGTTGGGTCTCTCTACAGCACAACCAGAGATGTCGTGACTCTCCAGGATGCAAAGTGACCAAGAATATGCTTCCAATCGTCAGCAAGAAATCCGCGTCTTTTCTGCTATCTCTAGACAGAAACGAGTACAAACGACTTGTACTTACGGGACACTTAACCTTCGCTATGCACCTGAGTCGGCTTGGGCTTAGTGATGTCGCACTGGAGAAGGTGAAGACACTTCAGAGTACTTTCTCTGTCAGTGTCCTGCTTTCGCTTGTTAATATGGTATCTTTCTTAGTATTTTGTTTCAATTACGTTTTAGTTTTTTTCTTTCTACATTATTATTCCGACACACTGTACATTTTCTGTCAACATAATGCAACATATTCTATGTTCTCTCTAAAAACCTTAGAATGACAATATATCTGTCTCGCTCTATCCTTATGCTAAGATCATAGATCATTCCATGTTCCCTTAATTTGTATGTTGAGAGTGGGTGTCGGGTGGCATAGCAAATATACTCTCGTCCACTTGGATCCCGATCGCCACCCACATCACAGCTAAGTATTCACATCGCTGATTCAATAAATTCATATTGTATATCGCATATATATGTATGTCTTTTTGTCTTTCTGCTGTTCTCTTCTTTGTGGTTCTCAATTCGGTGAATAAATATTTACGTGCAAGTACTCAACATAAATTTTGGTCCTTCGAGCCGGATTCTTAATTAAAAAAATAAAAAACAAAAACATTCGCGCGATAATTGTATGTCCTTGAAAACTTGTATGAAGTGAATGTATGTATGCATGAACTAGAACCACGTGTATGAAGGTTTTGTTACGCGTTAAATGCAATTTTTGACACAATTTTCTTTATTCTTATATATCTTCGTATAATTATCAAAGAGAGTTGAGTTCGCTACATCTAAGCAGATATCTTTCTTGTGGTTGTTAAAATATTTTCGCGTCACAATGAGTGCAAGTAAGCAGAAGCACGGCAATGCAAAGGCTTGCTTGACACGTGCTGTCGAATATCTCAAAACGATTGAGGTCCATACCACGGTTGAGATGTTAGAAATTCGATTAAGCAGACTTGTTGAAACATGGAACGAGTTTTGTGCGCTTCACTCTGAATGCCTCAACGAAGTGGATGAAAATGAACTGAGTGAATATCATAAGGATTTCGCCGTCTATGAAGACAAATACTTTGAAGCTCATGCTGGCTTGAAAAAAGCACTTCGCGATAGGCAAAGTGATCAAGTACTCAAAACTGATGGATCACTGCTGAAACAACTTGCCGATCAGCATGTTTCTCTGCTCAAGAATTTAGATTCTTCAAAGAGCACGTGCTCAAAAGTTAACTTGCCACCAATTATCATACCACCATTTTCTGGCAGTTACAAAGATTGGTCCATACCACGGTTGAGATGTTAGAAATTCGATTAAGCAGACTTGTTGAAACATGGAACGAGTTTTGTGCGCTTCACTCTGAATGCCTCAACGAAGTGGATGAAAATGAACTGAGTGAATATCATAAGGATTTCGCCGTCTATGAAGACAAATACTTTGAAGCTCATGCTGGCTTGAAAAAAGCACTTCGCGATAGGCAAAGTGATCAAGTACTCAAAACTGATGGATCACTGCTGAAACAACTTGCCGATCAGCATGTTACTCTGCTCAAGAATTTAGATTCTTCAAAGAGCACGTGCTCAAAAGTTAACTTGCCACCAATTATCATACCACCATTTTCTGGCAACACAAAAATTTCATTATTTAAAATCATTTCTACGCGAAGAAGCTGCTAATCTTATAAATCATCCCAATTTCGGATGCAAACTACATCGAAGCATGGGAGCGGCTGGAAAATCGATACAATCGCGTTAATCTGATTGTGCAATCGTTGGTTCAGGCGTTTCTTTCGCTTCCTGTAATGAATACTTCCAGTTAGAAAACTTTGCGAAAAATTACAGATGGTGCGGACGAGGTGATTCGTGGTCTTAGTGCGTTGGATAAGAACAATCGCTATCCGTGGCTTATTTTCCTGTTATTAGCCAAAGTAGACAGTGAAACAAAGCATGCTTGGGCTGAAGAGATTGGTACTCGCGATGATAGTACTATCGCCCAACTTATCGAGTTCTTAGAAAGTCGGTGTGATGCGTTGGAGTCGTGTCAAACGCTTAGTAGACCGAATGCAACACGAGGTAAATCTATGACTCAGATTAGAGCGCATGTAGCAAAAACTGAAGCAGGTACTAGGTGCTTAATGTGCAAAAGTGATCACAGCTTGACTCAGTGTCCTCAATTCCTCGCGTTAGATATCACATCGAGAAGAGACCTTGTTAAAAAACAATCAGTGTGCTTTAATTGCTTGCGCTCAGGCCATTCTGCAAATCGGTGCAGATCCTCCTTTCGATGCCGCGTGTGCAAGTCTCGACACCACTCCCTTGTACATCAAGACGATCCGAAAGTCGGCTGTACGCTATTACAGGCGAATTCTAATAACCCATCGTCGTCGTCGTCGGTAATAAACGCGTCTGTTGAAGATTATTCTCCTACTTCCTTGCAGCCTACCCCTCTGATTAATAATCATTCGGTTGAACTTGGCATTAAGAAACAAACAATTTTACCCACTTTCGTTGCCAGTGTTCAAGACATTCGGGGAGAGCTCATCACGTGTCGGATTCTCATGGATACAGGGTCTCAATGTTCGTTCATTTTGGAATCTTTTGCTCAACGGCTCGGATATCCTAGAAAACATGCACGAATCCCGGTCGTAGGCTTATCGTCCAAGGAAGCAGGAGTTACCAAGGGTTGTGTGTCGATAAATCTTCGTTCTCGATTGAATAGCACAACATTATCGGTTGACGCATTTAATCTTGGTAAACTGACGTCGAATTTACCATCGAAATCTTTTAATTTATCCTCGTGGGACTATATCCAATCGTTGGATCTGGCAGATCCTCTTTACAATGTTTCAAGGCCGGTCGATATTATACTCGGGGCTGACAAAGTGTGGTTGATCATTCTTCCAGAGCGAATTCAGGGATCTCAAGGCCAACCAATCGCTCAAAATACAACGTTTGGTTGGATTATTTCAGGGGAAATATTTGATCGAAGTCTTAAGAATTCGGAATTTGCAGCCTTTCATTCAACAGTTGATTTAGATGTGCTCCTTCAAAGGTTCTGGCAGCTCGAAGAAGTTGCCTCCAACAAAGCTCAAGAAGACCTCAATGATCCGGCGGAAATACATTTTCGAGAGATATTTTCACGCGCTTCGGATGGGAGATATATTGTGCGGCTTCCATTCAAACAACCCAAGCCCAGTTTCGGTAATTCGATTCGTTCGGCAATTTCGCGGTTACATTCCATGGAGCGTAGATTTCGAACCAATCCTGAACTTCATCGAATGTATAGTAAATTTATGAAAGATTATCTAGCTCTCGGACATATGGAATTAATTCCCTCACACGAAGTTTCGAAAAATCCGTCGCAACAGTTTTACCTTCCGCATCACGCCGTGTTAAAGCCGGATAGTGCAACTAAAAAACTCCGCGTAGTCTTTGATGGCTCGGTATGTGACTCTAACGGATAATCGTTAAATAGCCATCTTCTAATTGGTCTACCTATACAACGCGATCTTATAGGTGTGTGTTTGCGTTTCCGACAACATCGTTATGTGTTTACGGCCGACATCGTAAAAATGTTCCGGCAAGTGTGGGTCCATGATGACGATAGAGATTTTCAGCGTATCGTATGGCGTGACAATCCTACTGATGAACTTCAGCACTATCGCTTGAAAACTGTCACGTATGGTACAGCATCCGCTCCGTTTCTATCCGTGCGCGTTCTGCAGCAATTGGCACATGATTACCAATCCAGGTATCCCAAAGCTGCTCGGATTGTGCTAAATGACGTGTATGTAGACGACGTGATGACCGGAGAAAATTCCGTTAAAGACCTATTAAGTGTGCAGACAGAACTGGTCAAATTACTTTCGGAAGCTAAACTTCAGCTGCGAAAGTGGAGTTCAAACTGTTGGACTTTACTCTCCAAGCAACATCCTGAGGATTGCGAATTTTCATTTGTGGATCCTGAGAGATCTGGAGCTCCAATTAAAGTATTAGGGATGTATTGGAATCCCGCAACTGACATGCTGTCTTATAGTGTCAATCTTACAAAACCGAGTCCTTCATTAACCAGACGAAACCTTTTATCTGAAATCGCGCGTGTGTTTGATCCGTTAGGTCTCCTTGCCCCATCTGTCAAATTGTTCAAAATCCTATTTCAACTGTTGTGGTCTTTGGAATTAAACTTAAGTTGGGATAACCCCCTTCCACCTGAAATCGCAGACAAATGGGTGAGATATCGCTAACAATTACAATCGTTTGAGACAATTCGTGTTGGTCGTTATGTGTTTCGGTCAGATGGAGTGGTTGAGCTTCACGGGTTTTGCGATGCCTCCATTTCGGCATATGGTGCTGTTGTCTTTAACTAACAATAACTGCATCGCACTAGATATTTGTAGCAATCGTAGCGGCTAAAACAAAAGTGGCTCCTTTGAAACCGGTTTCGATTCCGCGATTAGAGCTGTGTGGCGCTTTATTATTGTCTCGATTGATAACCGTAGTGAAATCGTCGCTTAGTGTCGAGATATCGAAGACGTTTGCGTGGTGCGATTCCGAGATTGTGCTTCATTGGCTGTCGTCACCACCGCGTCGCTGGACGACCTTCGTAGCAAATCGCACTGCTGCGATTTTAGAGACACTACCGCGATACTCTTGGCGTTATGTCCCCACGGAGTCAAACCCGGCTGACTGTGCCTCGCGAGGTGTGAATCCATCAGACCTTCCCTCACACAGCCTGTGGTGGACTGGACCGCATTGGTTATCGCTGCCAGATGACCATTGGCCTGTGACGAAAACAAGTTCATCAAATCGTGATCCCCTAAATTCTGAAGAAAAACCGGTTTCTAAGTGTGCACTCGTCGTGTCGTGTGATGACCATGTCTTGGCAACGCTTATCAAAAGGACTTCTTCGTGGTACCGGTTACAGCGAATAATTGCATATTGTTTTCGGTTCGCCTTTAACTGCAGTGCCGGTATATCCCATCGATCAACTCAACCGTTAACGTGCGCAAACATCAGGAGTGCAAGGCTTGTCATCATAAAGTTTGTTCAGATGATGTCATTCGAAGATGACATCCTACACTTACGCACCAAAGCTCAACTACCTCCCAAATCCAAATTGTGGAGATATTCCGCGTTTTTGGACAGTGATGGAGTACTTCGGATTGGTGGACGCCTCAAAAATGCCGACATTTCTTTTGACATAAAGCATCCTGCCATTCTTCCAAAAGACAACCGCATTTAAAAATTAATAATTGAAGACTTTCATCGACGATATATGCATGCAGGAGTGTCTGAAACGTTCGCATTCGTCCGACAGCAGTTTTGGATAATAGGCAGCAGGAATTTAATACGAAAGATCATCCATAGTTGTAAAAAGTGTTTTATGCAGCGTAAGCAAACAAACCAGCAGATTATGGGTGATCTTCCGTACCCTCGTATTCGACCATGCCGTCCGTTCACCAATACCGGTTGCGATTACGCGGGACCATTGACAATAAAATTGTCACGTTGTCGCAGACCAAAAACATCGAAGGCATATATCGCCTTATTTGTATGTATGGTTACAAAGGCTATACACCTTGAAGTGGTGAGTGATCTTACTACGGAAGCATTCATCGCAGCTCTACGTCGCTTCATTTCACGCCGTGGCAAATGCGCTAACTTATACAGCGACAACGGGACAAATTTTCAAGGAGCTCGACGGTGCTTAACCGAAATGCACAGGATTGTATTGGCCCAGACACACAACGAAATTATCGCCGCTGCACTTGCACGGGATGGCATAGCCTGGCATTTCATTCCCCCCTCTGCACCTCATTTCGGAGGGCTGTGGGAAGCTGGCGTGAAGTCAGTTAAACTTCACTTACGCCGTGTTATCGGAAACTCCATTTTGACCTTTGAGGAATTGTGTACTGTCCTTGCCCAAATCGAAGCAGTGTTGAATTCTCGTCCTATATGTTCAATGTCAGATTGTGATTTAAATCCCTTAACACCTGCGCATTTTCTTATAGGTGAACCTTTAACAGCTGTTCCCGAGCCAACACATGCCAATACTCCGGTTAATCGTCTATCGCATTGGAACTTCATCCAGAACATTACACAAGGTTTCTGGAGGCGATGGCACACAGAATACCTGACGTCTCTCCAGGAGCGGGCCAAATGGTAAAAACCCACACGGAATCTCAGCCCAGGCGATTTAGTTGTCATCAAGGAGCCTAAACTTCCGCCCACTAAATGGATACTCGGGCGTATACAGTCAGTCAACCCCGGCGCAGATAATCATGTACGGGTAGCCACCGTGAGAACATCATCAGGAACCATCGTTAGAGCAATATCAAAACTCGCACCTCTACCTGTGTCCTGAAACTTGTTCCAGGGGGGCCGGGATGTTTAGGATTTAACTTAATTTTGTTAATATGGTATCTTTCTTAATATTTTGTTTCAATTACGTTTTATTTTTTTTCTTTCTACATTATTATTCCGACACACTGTACATTTTCTGTCAACATAATGCAACATATTCTATGTTCTCTCTAAAAACCTTAGAATGACAATATATCTGTCTCGCTCTATCCTTATGCTAAGATCATAGATCATTCCATGTTCCCTTAATTTGTATGTTGAGAGTGGGTGTCGGGTGGCATAGCAAATATACTCTCGTCCACTTGGATCCCGATCGCCACCCACATCACAGCTAAGTATTCACATCGCTGATTCAATAAATTCATATTGTATATCGCATATATATGTATGTCTTTTTGTCTTTCTGCTGTTCTCTTCTTTGTGGTTCTCAATTCGGTGAATAAATATTTACGTGCAAGTACTCAACAGGGCAAGTTGATAGACGTACACGAATAGGCTGTGGAAACGCTGGAGAATGGAATACGTTCAACTTTTGCAGTCTTTCCATCATATTATGTCATGTGAATCATTTAACTTTAAAACGGGCGATATCATGTTAGTAGCAGATACTTCAAAGCCACGATTGGAGTGGAAGTTAGCTGCAATCAACAACGTATTCCCTGGACGAGATGACTACGTATGGGCATGTGAAGTGAGGATTGGATTTGTTACTCCTCGGCCTGTGCAACTGTTATATCAGTTGGAAATACCTGTCAACTTGCCGCCGGGAGGATGTTAAAAATTAAGTATAACTATATAAGAAATAATGAATATGAAGAAAAGAGAAAACCATACGTATACAAAATGAAATATGTATATGTATGTGTGTAAATAAAATGCTCAATAAATCAGTTGAAATCAAGAAATCATATCATCGATTCACACGGTTCCACTTCTTTCGCGTCTGAACGGGGTATACAAGTTCGTATATATATATATATTTTTTGCTTGAAGAGGAGTAAAATGTGATTTCCCTCAATCTTGTACTAATAAAAATACTTTCTTTTCTTATTTCACCTTGTGACATCATTTTTAAGGAGGTAAAGGCATTAATTTTAGACGCAGGTAAAATACATTTCCAATTCAATTTAATTTATTCAGTACCCAATTCAATACAATTCATGAAGGTAATTACATAACTAGTTAGAGACTTAGGAGAGTTTCCTTTGAATTACAATTAATTCAATGTATTTATAAAATAAAGTTTCTATTTGTTGCATTATTTTAGTTCAAGGGAAAAGCTACCAACAAAAACCCTCACTTAAATCTTAAACCTACTATTGCACATTAACCCTCTTGCACACTTAATTGAGCAATTAGTCTATGTTCAGAAAAAGAACAATTATTGTAGAATTTTATTTTAATTTTATTTAAAACAGTAATTATAAGGTTGACGCAAGTTATATCATGAAGAGGGTAAATTACATGCCCGCTTTAACACTGCATCGCATCCAAAGTAACAAGAAAGTTACCTGCCGAGGGATTGGAAGTTCTTAGGTATATCATGCTTTCTGTTGTCCATGCGGATTCTTTTTCGTGGAATTCCTCTCTTTATAATTTTCTATAAATTTTAATAGTACAGTAAAGTACAGTTTTCTGAGGCTCAGTATTTGGAAGTCCTTTAGATGAATAAGTCACTACTTATGTTTACAATGTGTTTTTGATACACATTTGAAAAAAAAAAAATTCGGTGGAACGTAGGACACAAAGTTAAACATTTGAAAACGGGCGTCTTTGATCAACTTGATTTTTAAACAAAAAACAATTGACCATGCAGCCGATCAATAGTTTTTGTTACGATGGGCAAATTTTTGGTTGTTTTGTATTTGTTTGTTTGTTTTTTTTTGTTTATTTTAACGCATTACCGGCTGTCAATTTATTTAATTTTACGCGTATGAGCTCTCCGGCAGTATTTTTCTAAGTCTAACAAATCTATCCAGTCCAATTTATGAGGAAGAATGAGTTGCTGCAATCTCCAATTAGGGTGTGATTTAATTCGTCATAGCACTTTCTGCAGTGTTCGCGATTAAGCCAGCTATAAGATTTGTTTAAAAGGTTATTTCCGCCAAATCTACTGCAGTTTTTTTTTAGTATTATTTTTAATATTTTCTTGAAGGGGGACTTTGTAGGAACGACAGGTTTTTCCACCGCAATGTCTGTTGTCGATTTAACTTTGGGGACTTCGTGGAGCTGACAAGTTTTTCCACTATTTAAGTTCTGAAACTTGATATAGTTTCCATTGAAAAAAATAAATTTCATTACTTATGCATGCTTTATTACTTATGCATGCCTCTTAACTCTTGAAAAACCAGTGTTAAGTATGATATATCCTTCCCTTATTTTTATGACTGTCTAAAATTTAGAAAATTTATAAGTTATACAACGAATAATATTATTCTTAAATAAGCTGCTACTTAAAATTTATTCAATATTCTAAGTATGTATTATGTTTTGAACATCTGTCAAATTCCAACTGAGATTAGATTATAGAAATCAATCATACAACTCTGTGTCACAAGCTTCTCACATTAATTCGTATTTAATAATTATACTTGGACTACGCTGTTGATTGCTGACCAAGAAACGTTGTTAACTGCCCCACATAGGACAAAGTATTATACTGGAAATAAAAAGGGAAGATCATCATAAGTTTTCTTAGCTTTCAAAGCTAAAATTTGAGTAAAATAGTCATACGGGCAACATATATCGCACTGGCTTGAAGAGAAAACAAAAACACAAAAAATAATTTTCGATATCTAGCTTTCTATAACGTCGTGTGAAGTAATAGTGTAAAAAAATAATACATCAAGGAAAAAAAATTAAAAAATAGACGCGAACATATATCGCTTGCTCCTGACGCACTAGTGCGGACACAGTTAGCAAACAAAACATGTATTTGTACTCGTGTTAGTAAAGTCAGATAAAATTATTTGGTTCCGTCTTATAAGAAATCGCACTTTTAATGACAATAAAACTGCATTGAAGTGATTAAACTTCTTCTTCTTCTTCGGATGGCGCTACAGTCCGGGGTGGACCTGGGCCTCAACCAACATGCCTCTCCAGCTAGCACGATCTCTTGCCAGCTGTCTCCAATTGCGCACTCCAAGATGATTGAGGTCCTTTTCCACTTGTGTGCGCCATCTCAATCTAGGACGTCCTCTGTTGCGTTGTCCCTGTGGTTCGGATTCGAAAACTCTTCGGGCCGGAGCAGTGCTGTCCATGCGCTCTACATGGCCTAGCCACCTTAAGCGTTGTATCCGTAGACGCTTGACTAGGCTCATGCCGCGGTACAGCCCATACAGTTCGTGGTTGAATCTTCTCCTCCAGATGCCATCAACGCAAACAGGACCAAAAATCGCACGCAGAACTTTTCTCTCGAAGAGACCAAGGGCTTCCTCATCCGCTTTTAGTAGCGTCCAGGTTTCTGCGCCGTAAAGCAGGGCTGGGATGATCAAGGTGTTGTACAAAGTCACTTTGGTCGTTCGGGAGAGGGCTTTATTACTCAATTGCCTCTTGAGCCCAAAGAAACAGCGATTGGCAAGAGTGATTCTGCGCTTGATTTCGGTACTGATGTTGTTATCCCTATTCACCGCGGAGCCGAGATGGACGAAGTTATTCACTACCTCGAAGTGTCTGCTGCCCATAGTGACGCTCTGTCCGAGACGTCGCTGCTCTGCGTCCTTCTTCGATGACAGCATATACTTCGTTTTGCCCTCGTTTACCACCAGTCCCACTTTAGCCGCTTCCGCTTCAATGCTAGTAAACGCCTCATTGACGGCTCGCTGAGTTCGGCCTATCACGTCAATGTCATCCGCATAAGCTAGCAATTGAACGGATTTGTGGAGGATCGTGCCTCTGGTGTTGACGTGTGAGTTCCGCACGATCCCCTCAAGGATGATGTTAAAGAAGTCGCATGACAGCGCGTCGCCTTGTCTAAATCCTTTTTTGACATCGAAGGTCTCGGTGAGTTCGTCGACCTTGACGGAGCAGCGAGAGTTCTCCATCGTCATCCTACACAATCCTACACCAGTTTGGTAGGGATGCCAAAACTAGACATGGCACTGTATAGCACGTCATTCCTGCCATAGCACCTCTCCATTTCCTCGACCGCGCGCTTCTCGTGCTCTTTCTTTTTTCTTGTGAGAAGCCGGTTCTCTTCCCTTCTTCTCTGTTTGTAGAGCTCACAAACAGCTCTCGTCGTTCGATGCAGCGTTGCCTTGTACGCTTCTTGTTTGGCAGCATGCGTCTGCCTACACTCGTCGTCAAACCATGGGTTCCTCTTAGGTGGTGGCGTGAAACCCGGCACATCAGTGGCGGCCTCTTTGATGGCTTCTTGACAACGTTTCCATTTGTCTTCTATTGTTTGTGCAGGCAGCGTCGAACTTTGAGATAGTTTCAGGGAGAATCGATCGGCAAAGGCTCTAGCGATCGGTTGCGATTGTAGCTTTCCGACATCAAACCGTCTTGGCTTGTCTCGACTCCGTTGCTCTCTCGATATCCGGGTTCTTACCTTGGCTACAACAAGGTGATGATCCGAGTCGATGTTTGCACCTCGGAAGGTTCGGACATCGAGGATATTGGAGGAGTGTCTGACGTCGATCGCAACGTGATCAATCTGGTTGACGGTTGATTGATCAGGTGATCGCCAGGTACCTTTATGAATGTTGAGGTGTGGGAACCGCGTGCTGACCACAGAGAGATTTCGCGAGGCGAAGTCAACTAGCCTGAGTCCGTTTCCGGAGGTGTTGGCGTGCAGGCTGTGTCTTCCGATGACTTTAGCAAAGACTTCTTCTCTTCCCAGCTGAGCGTTGAAATCTCCTAGAACTATCTTGGTGTCGTAGCTGGGGCATCGATCATATGTCCTTTCTAGGAGGTGATAGAAGTCATCTTTACTGCTGTCATCTTTTTCCTCTGTCGGGGCGTGGGCGCATATGAGGCTTATATTCCCGAATTTAGCCTCGATGCGGATTGTTATGAGGCGTTCGCTTATGTATTGGAAGCTTAAGACGTTTTGCCTAAGTCTGCCTCGAACAACAAAACCGCATCCAAATAAGCGTTTCCCTCTCTCCCTGTAGCAGTCGCCGTGGTATATGTCGCAGTTTCTCACTCTTCTCTTGCCTGGTCCATCCCACCGCATTTCCTGAATTGCGGTAATGTCTGCTTTATAGCAGTCCAGGGCCTCCGAAAGTTCATCGGCTGCACGTGGTCTGTTTAGGGACCTCACATTCCACGTGCATATCCGTAGAGCATTATACTGTTTTCGTTTGCGTGGGTCGTCAACAGTGAATCCATCCATATCCGAGGCATTCGGTTGGTTCGTAACTGATTTTTTTTTAATGTGGCCGGGCAGTTACCCCGACGCACACCCCCAACCTGGAGAACCAGGCCCTTTTTTATACCTCTTGGGCGGAGGTCGCACTTATAGGTTTAGCAGGTTGAGTTCGGGTGAACAACAACCAGTACCCGATGGCTACCAACGTGGAGGTAGAATAAGCACAATTGGTGTGTGAAAGACAGTTACAGCAGCTGGGCATCGCCAGGTTGATACCAATCAGTGCCTACCCTGTTCCCACATCACCCAGCCAGTGATTAAACTATGGATCCATAAATATGAGATGAACGGTGTTCACATAAACATTATTATTATTTTCTCTTAATCCGTCAAGTTATATGGACTTTAAGTAGTCTCTACATGTCAAACACTCGATCGTTCATTTCGTGTACTTTGTTAATTATTATTAAAATAAGTAACAAGCGAAAAACATTAATTTCGAAAAGTATATTTAGAGGGTTTCATTATAGGTATTTTAATTAAATTATAAACTTACTTTAATTTATACACTCACTCGAATTTATACAAAAACTTAATGTTAACTTTAAGAAATAGTTATAATTACTTTTGGATACACAGTGAATTATCATTTTATCTTCTTAGTAGATTATTGGGTATTATTATTCACGTATGTTTTACGTTACAAGCTTTTAAATAAGCTTTCAAATACATTTTTACTTTTATGTGATCTCTCGGAAGTGCCCAGGCCTCACGTCTTTGCTTAAAAAATAAACATAGTACTTCACCAACATTTCAGTATTATAATAACATACATTTTTAATTTAGTTTGTTCAATTATTACAGCAATGGGTATTAGCAAACAACAAAGTGTTTCTTTCGTATGGATTTAATACAGTCGCATTTTTTATATAGATAATACTAAATTCTGAATTGAAGTTATTTATATCACGTGCGGACAGATGTGTTCTTCGTACGGGGCGTTTTGATTCGAAAACCAACAGCTGTTTACACAGTCACACTGATTTCTCTTAATAACACATATTTTATTTCCCCTTGTTCGTTTCTGTTATATTAACTACACAGTATGTATATAAGTGACCACTAGCCGCAGCAGACTTTGTCGATGTGAAACAGTTTCCAATGCATGTTGAACTACATTTCTTAGAATCAATCTTCAAAATTTAAATACATTGCGTAATTTGTAAAAATTTAAAGCTTGCAGAACTAAGTGTATAAAAAAATGTCTATATCAGACCTAGGAATAAGTGTAAGTTTTATGGTCGGTTGCTGCACAGCTTCACATATAGCTCGCAAATTAACTAACAACGTTTTTAATCACGGTATTGTACCGATTCTAATTAAAGAAGCAATTGCAGCTGCAGAACTTTGTGCTTGTGGTTTTGAGCTAAGCATAGGTATGTATGTGAAAATTTAACATTGGTTGCATTTTTAAATTTTTGTACGAGTAATGCATTTTATGATAATTTTTTTTGCAGTTGCAGAACATTATGGACTTGCAGCGTACGCAGTGTGTTTGTTCGCACTTTCGATTTGGTGGAATCAAACCTGGACTGATGTTTCAGCCTGCCCATATACTTATATAGAAGACTGGGTCGATGGCTGCATGTCATTGAAAGAAGTGTTTTTACGAACCTGGGCTGAATTAATGGGAGGATACTGCGTATATAGAATTGTGCAAGTTTTTTGGTATCTCGAGTTGGCTGATACCCACAAAGGCAAAGCGTTTGAAGATTGTTCTGCTGATCTTAAGGTGAACTTTATTAGTTATACTAAAATCCTCAAATCATAATCTGCTTATCTTAAGGTGAACTATATTAGTTACACTTAAACCCTGAAATCATTTTTCCACGGTCCATTTTTTTATTTCCTTTCGAACACTGCCGTTCATCTTAGCTGAGCGGTGATTCCTATAAAAGGGATTAGGTAATTCAATCGTTGAAGAATGGTTAAATAGTAAAATAATAATACATAATTTAAATTTCAGTTCACATGAGCAAGTTAGGTACTGGTCCCCGTGGACTGTCGCACCATATAATTAAAAAATTATTATTAAAAATTATCCAGCCTTCTTCCCTTACGATTTCGTCCTACCATTACCATCAAAGGAAGTAGCGGAACCTTTAGAGTGCTGAGAAACGAAAAAGATAGGCCTCGTTATCTGTTGCGACGCTTATGCTCACAACATTTTCTGGAGCAGCATCAAGTGTAGCAGGAGAGGATCGCATTTTCTCAATTTTGGCTTCCAGCCAACATTTGTTACGTCAAGACAGAAAGTGATTGACTTAGCGCTAGCAAAAACTGACCTGAAACTGAACTGAAATGCTGAAATGACATGCCCAGTCAAAAACACCCCCTGCTAAACCCTTGTTCCGTGGTGGAATATGGAACTGTGAAAAGAAAAAAGAAACCTAAAGAAACCAGAAAACTTATAAATAGGTCACTCAACCAATCTGGAAGAGGACTGGGACTAGTATCGGCAGTCGGTGAAACTAGCAAACTGGTTAAGGTCCTCAAAAGGGACAAAGCAGTGAGGCTGGATACACTTAGAAAATCCGACGGCACCTATACTCCTGGCGCAAAGTGAGGGTAACTTTCATACCAAAAATTGGTAAAGTAGATTACTCTCTCGCCAAAACCTCCAGGCCTATTCTTCCTTCATGCTTTAAAGCGTGGAGAGGCTGGTCGAACTGCATTTGCGCAAAAAAGCTTTGCTATCACATCCTCTATCTCAGATGCAACATGCTTACCAGGGCGGAAAATCTTGCGAGACTGCGCTTCGAAATGTCGTCGGCAGAATAGGAAGTGTACTTGACAGGAAAGAATACGCACTGGGAATTTTCATCGACATCGAGGGTGCTTTCTATAACGCGATTTTTGATAACACGGCATAGAAGAATCATTGGTATTTTGGATAAAAGCAATGCTAATGAATATAATTATAATTGCGGAGGCGGAGTGTGATCAGTTTGTAATGTCGGAGGTAAAAAGAGGCTGCCCCCAAGGTGGAGTCCTCTCTCACCCCTCCTATGGTCCATGCTGGTCGACTCTTTGCTTTCCACCTTAAATAGAGTTTAAACATACGCCCAAGCTTATGCGAGTGATGAACCCTACTGGTTACCGGACAATGCCTTGCGGCCGTTTGTGTAAGCGGGCAGTCGGCTTTTGTACTAGGAATGGGCTTTCAGTCAACCCTCTTAAAACTGAGGTTGGAAGAATATGAGTGGTCGGACTGAACTAGTACTTAAAAGTGTCACTATGCCACTTTTCAATGAAGCCAAATATCTAGGTGTTATCCTGGATAAAAAACTGCTTTGGAAAAAACACATTGAGATAAAAGCCCCAAGGAGCTGTCAGTCTTCTGGCAGCATAAGGGAGTTTTTGGCAAAACCTGGAGCCTATTACCAAAGAGATCCATATGGATCTACCTCTTCTCTCATATGTATCAGTCGTTTGGTGGAATAAGCTTTCTCGCATATACGTGACTGCTTCTTTACAAAATCTTCAAGGAACTGTTTGTCTCCGCTGCAGAGGGGCCTTTCCCAGCACGCCTGTTTCTGCACTTGACGCACTGATCAATCTCTCTCCTCTTGACATCCACATCATGGGATGCCTACTCAAGGCCATCTCTCAACTAAAAAGAAATGGTCTTTGGTTCCATTCGCACTGTAGCTTTGATGACCTCGTACACCGCATCTCCTATGACACTAGCCTCATGGATTGCCAACTCTCAACTAAAAAGAAATGGTCTTTGGTTCCATTCGCACTGTAGCTTTGATGACCTCGTACACCGCATCTCCTATGGCACTAGCCTCATGGATATGCCGTCTAATGCGAGGTCGACTTTCCTCGTGTCCTGGACTGGCTGTGGCCAGAAACTGAACCGGGAAAGGAACGTAGTCGGATTTTCACGGATGGCTTCAAGACGACTGAAAGTTCTGAAGCTGAAGCCTTCGTTGAAGACGACAACATCCTAAGGCAATTTCGCGTCAGTCTTCCAGGCGGAAGTGTTCGCGATCCTTATCCTAATGGCTATCAGCTATATATTGTATCTGTATCTCCAGCGACAGCCAAGCTGTGCTTAAGGCCTTACTCAGCCCTTTAACCACTTCCAAGACAGCAAAAGAATGCATTCTCTTAATTTGGTTGGCAGACTGAACTCGCTAAGACTTGCCTGGGTCCTGGGACATCACGGGATCATGGGAAACGAGATTGCCGATGAACTAGCTAGGCAAGGTTCAGAAGAGGCATTCGTAGAGTTCCAATGGGACATTACACCTTCGTTAAGCACCTAAGTCGGCAAGGGCTTTACGACGCCTGTAGAGAAAGTGAAGACACTTCAGAACACTTTCTCTGTCTCGCCTTTGCTCGTATCAGGTGGCGGCTGTTTGGCGCTGACGTGGTGGGTACTTAAGGCCTAAGCTCTTTATCACAGAAGCGCCTTCTTGCCTTTCTTCGGACAAAAGGTTTAATCTGGCGGCGTGTGTGAAGAAATAAAGGTACAACAGAAGCAGTACCAAATGGATTTTCAAACTTTGTTCTTCTTTTTCAAAATTTAAACAATATTTTGTGCAGATAAAACAACAATTGCTTTTAGTTCCCAGCAGATGATGCTAAATACAAAAAACTGCGCCGTCCTCAAGGTGTTAAATGAAGGTTACTGTCTGGTGGTACAATGTACCAGTCTTTGAGTCTGAGCGCTCAAGTGCAGTGTATGTAAAATACACGGGGAATGTGACGATATAATTAAAATAAGATAAACTTTTCAAGGTTTTCTGAAGCAAGTATCTAACTATAGATATGATTAAACGAATATAATATATGATTAATAATCAAAAAAAAATATTTTTGTTCCAATGCCTACAAAAACTTTCTTTTAATTCTGTGAGGGAAACAAAATTGATAATTTGTGCATAACTTTATTGTACATAAAAAAATCTTACGAATCTAATGTCTCTTATGCTACTTCGAAACAAATAATGACACTTCCAAAATTGCTCAGATTAAATATAAATTTTAGTTTTTTAACAGATTAAAAGGATATTTAGCTGTACATATACAAGTACCGACTTTAGGAAAACAGTAACTTTAAAATTTTGTGCAGATGTTGTAGATAAATATGTATACCAGGTCTGTTTACAAAATAATAAAAGATTCAAATTTCGTGGGCTACGTACATTCAGTCAACAATATTTTTATTTTGTTATGTTGATACACTCATGTCGAATATACATTTACAGTTTCAGCTATATGTCATATTTATTTTGTTTGTGCAAGGGATAAAAGTTATACGTGATTTGCGTATTCTGCCATGTCTCTTTGCTCTTCCATTGAGATGGCTAGACTTTGGTTTCGATGTCATAACCACATACCCACGAAGCGTCATTAGTTATGACAATTTCAAGCAAATCCGTTGACGTCAGTTGACAGTTCCTGAACGCTGCTCATTCGACATGTTGTTTTTGTCAAAATTCGCCGCCACACGCTTCATGCCCAACATTTCCAAAAAAATATGTATTATGAGCCAACCGATGAGCCGACATCTTCAGAAACTTCTCTAAGGATGATTTGACTATCCTTCATAGCAACTTTTTTCACTTTGTCAACATTTACATCGATTGTTGATGTGCTGGGGCGTCCAGAGCGGGCGTTGTCTATCACCTATTCTTGACAAGCTTTAAGAAGCTTGTACCACTTATAAACATTTTTTGGCTCACTGTATACCACAGTTAACATTTCAAAATTGAATGTAAATTTTTTGACCCGTTTTTTTAACTGCAGTAAAATATTGTAAACATATGTTCGAAACGAATATACTAACATAACAAAAAAAAGTCGATCATCGAATGTGCGTATCCCGCAAAATTTCACAATTTACCTTTCTTTTTAAACACACCTCATATCATTTCTTATTCCCAATTGTTTTCGCTTCTTTAACCTAAGCAAACAACTTTCATTATGGATGTGTATTCATATTTATATAAGATTTTTTTTACCGTGTCAGGTAATTTTTTTCCAAACGTTTCCGGTAACAAGAGACCCATTAACCCGGCCGACAAAGAAATTGTTGCAAATATTAACATAGGTAAGTTGTCGAGATATATTCTCTAAAAGAAAATCGAGAGAATAATATCGTTAAAATGAAAATACTTTATTCATTACCAGGAGAGGAATAAATGGAGCAATCATAGCCCCAAAACGTGCACAGGTAGACATGCATCCAACCCCACCGCTTCTTATTATCTATAATACCAGAGAGAAAGTGTTATCATTTTTCTTTAAAATAATCATTACTATAAAAAGAAGCTTGCCGTAGGCATCATTTCAGCAGTATACGTGTAAATCACGGCAAACGAAGATGTAATTCCCAGTTTTCCAATAAGAAAGAGAGAGATAAGCGCCCATTGCACATCTGGAAATTAAATGCGTTTAAATAATTTGACTTTTGTGCACTGCGGTTTTGATTAGTTGAGATTATTTTTTAAATTGCTTTTAATTATATAACATTTTGTTTTACTTTCTAACACACATTGTAGGCGAATGTAATTATTCGAAATTTTTCATTTCTACTGAACGTTAGTTTTTAATTATTTCTATGATAAATGTTCCTTAATACTCATCCTTCATTAAAAAATAAAATAACCAAAAAATTCAAAAATGAAATACAAAAATACTAAGTTGATAAATATATATTCACTGGCCTTGGATATCATCTTCTTCTTCTTCTTGTGGCGCTACAGTCCGGGGTGGACCAGGGCCTCAACTAACATGCCTCTTTTTCGCCAGCTGCATCCAGTTGCCCACTACAAGTTGGTTGGGGTCCTTCTCCACTTGTGTGCGCCACCTCAGCCTGGGCCGATCTCTTTTGTGTTGTCCCAATGGCTCGGATTCGAAGAATTTCCCAGCTGGAGCAGTGATGTCCATACGCTCTACATGGCCCAGCCATCTTAAGCATTGTATCCGAAGACGATTGACCAGGCGTTCGTCGTTAAATCTTCTCCTTCAGATGCCATCAACTCAAATAGGACCAAATACCGCATGCAAAACTTTTCTCTGGAAAAGACTCTGGGTTTCCTCACCCGCCTTTGATAACGTCTAGGTTTCCGCGCCATAAAGTAGGACTCGGATGATCAAGCTTAGTCCTTCGAGAGAGAGCTTTATTACTAAACAGCGATTGGCAAGAGTGATTCTGCGTCTGATTTCGGTACTGGTGTCGTTGTCCCTGTTTATCGCGGAGTCCTTGTCTACCTCGAAGTTTCTGCTGCCTAGTGTACCGCTCTATCCGAGACGTCAATGTTGTGTGTCCTTGATGACTTAGTTTTGCCCTCATTTACCGCCAGCCCTATTTTAGTCGCTTCCGCTTCAATGCCAGCAAACGCCTCATTGACAACTCGCTGTGTTCATCCAATCACGTTAATGTCATCAGCGTAAGCTAGCAATTGAAATGACTTCTGGAAGATCGTTGGTGTTTACTTATGAGTTACGCACGATCTTCTCAACGATGATGTTGAATAAGTCACATTACAGTCCGTCGCTTGTTTAAAACCTTTTTTAACATTGAAGGTTTCAGTGAGTTCGTTAACGACCTTGAGGGAGCAGCGAGAGTTCTCCATCGTCATCTTACACAATCCTGCGAGTTTGGTAGAAATGCCACATACTCATAGGGCATGCTTTCATTCACTTATTTCTTTTTACAATAACATTAGTTTACCTGCAAAGGGAAATGCTTATCTGCAGGTGGTTATGCCTGCTAATATTTGAGTTGAGAAAGGTCTTTACTTCAATATAACATATTTAACAAGTAAATAGACAAATGTTTCACAAATTAGAGTTTACAATTTCCAATTCAAGAAAAAGGTTTTAAGGTGCAAGAGCTTTTACATTTTAATTACAACAATTGAATTAAACATTTTCTTAAATCTTTTTTTCTTCTTTTAAAATTTTAAATACATTTTAATGATTGAGGTAATACATTAATTGGTTTTGGAAATTACATATCGGAATTCTCGATCTTCATAGGTGTTGTAAGTTTCCGGGATTTCAAATATTCCTTGAGCTCATCTTCTTGTATTTGTCCTGTGTTGATAAGGCTGTAAAAATCGTCGGTCGATCATGTAGTGCATTAGTGTGGTCATCCGGTAAATTGCTTTGACTTACTTTACAACATACCAATAATTTAATAAGCCGCTGCTGTAAGGTGGTTATTTTGTCAAGATGAGTTTTTGCTGCGTTACCCCAAGCCAGAATCTCATATCTAATACGGCATTCAGCTAGCGAATAGTACACTTGTTTCTGTACTTCACTCGTTGAGTATTTTTTCAGGTACACCATAGTAAACATAGCACTTTTGAGTTGAAGACCCAAGGTATTTATGTGATCGCGTCATAAAAAGTTGTTGTCTATTGTTACTCCAAGATACTTAATTCGTAAACTACTTCGACGTTATTGGTGGTGGAAACTGGACAACAGTCATTTCTGCGGTAGATATGGATTGGTGTGGTTTTATTGGATGTATATGCATCACTTTAGTTTTTGCAGCATTTATAATAAGCCCATTTTCGTGGCACCATTTTTATACTGTAGAAACTGTAAAATGTTTATGGCTACTTGCAGGTCTCGGTGCTTTACCACGATTGCTATATCATCCGAATAGGCATAGGTCGTTCCCTTATTAAGTATTGTCAGTAGTTCATTCGTGAAAAGAATGAATAGGATAGGTCCTAGTCTCGAGCCTTGTGGTACTCCATACTTAATGCTTTTTTCAGTGCTTGCTATGTCCGATACTTTAACTTACTTCTTTAACGTTCTGTCTGTTAAATAATTTTTTAAACAATTTGTCAGACTATCTACCAATTTTCCAGGTTTTAGGGTATCGAAAGCCTTACTAAAATCGATGAAGAGTGCAAGGACATGGTTTTCGAATTCAGCTATAAAAACATCCCACGTTTTGGTTATAGGTCTTATATAGAAACTAATACAACAAAAAATAGTATTTTTAATAATTCTTTATCATTACCAGTAACGTCCTGTTTGTTTCGTTTTCGATTATCATATTTAATCATATAAAACTTCGGGCTTATGTGATCTTATTGACATCGTTGCCTGTTCCGATGTGTATTGTTTCACTGTTTTAATTTTTTTTTTTGCAAGAATTTTACCTGTTCTCTCTCAAACAAACCATCTAACCATAAAAGATGTTTGTTTGTTTGCATCAGGTGGTTGTTGACGTAAATAACTGCATCTGTGTCGGGAAAGGTGGTGTTCATCGATGTGTCTGGTTTTGTTTTTTTTAATTGCTCTTACAGAATTTTTGCGCCTCAGTTTTATTTTGTTCATAACAATTATCGTATTTTTGAAGTTTATAAAACTGACTACGTTCTTTTTAATTGTTCTGTATATGTCACTTATGCCGGTGTTACATATATTGTGGTCTATTGTTTTGCACATAGCATGGACAATTTCTATCAGTTTTCTGTTTTGCGTTTGTGGAATGTTTTTAAATTCAATGTTATTTGTTAGTAGTTGTTATTCTAGTGTGTTAACTTTCGTTTCTATGGAGAATATATGCTGATCATTTTGTTGGTTACTTTCCTTGAGTTCTTTAATTTCGCCTGTAAGTGTGTGTAACATATCATTATTCGTTGTCATGTGTATTTTTAGCTCTTCGTATTCTTTTTGCTGAAAATTCGCAACTTAACTCTGTGTCTGACATTTCTTTCCACAGTTTTTTCATTTCAGTTAGAACTAAGTCTTTATTGCTGACTTTGTTGATCGCGCTCAATACGACGAGCTGCCAACATTATTGCACAGGTCAAATTGACATACAGGCTCCTCGTGGCACCCTCTGGATAGCCATCACAACACCCGATTGTGGTGAACAAATGTATGCATCGAACCCCTTTGCCCGAGGGTTAAATAATGGGCCTGGCCTACCAGCGGATTGTACATGAGGTTAACTTTCTCACCACGTAAAAATATATGGTTCAATAACACAGACATGCCTTAGATAAGGGCGGATCAACTGTTGACAACCCATACAAACGTTTAAAGGACAATGATTTTCGGCTTTGCAAGTTAAATGTGAGGTCCCATAACAGACCACGTGCAGCCGAACAACTTGCGGAGGCCTACAAGCAGACACCACCGTTCTCCCGGAAATGCGATGAGATATGCCCTGCAAAACAACGATGAAAACTACAGCGATTGCATTAGAAAAAGATGGCAGTGTTTATTTAGATGCGGATTCGTTGTTCGAGATAGACTTTGGCAAAAAGTCTTGAGCTACGACCCAGTCAGCGAACGCCTCATGACAATTCGAAATAAGGCTTAATTCGGGAACACTAGCCTAATTTGCGCTCACGCCCCGACATAGGAAAAGGATGACAACACCAAGGATGATCGAATAGAAAGAACATACGATCGATGACCCAGCTACGACACCAAGATCGTTCTAGGAGAATTCAACGTTCAGCTGAGAAAGGAGGATATCTTTGCTGTAGTTATCGGAAAAACAGCCACCACGACAACACATCCGGAAACGGACTCAGGCTGTTGGATTTCGCATTGTAGCGGAACCTCTCTGTGGTTAGCACGCGGTTCTCACACGTGAACATTCACAAAGGAAGATGGCGATCACCTGATCAATCTACCGTTAATCAGATTGATCACGTTGTGGTCGATGTCAGACACTCCTCCAATATTCTCGATGTCCGAACCTTACGAGGTGCAAACCTCGACTCGGATCATCACCTTGTTGTAGCCAAGGTAAGAAGGGTTGACTTTGCAATCGCAACTGATCGCTGGGAACTTTGCCGACCGAGTCTCTCTGAAACTCGCTCAGAGTTCGACGCTGCCTGCACTAAAAATAGACGAAGGCTGGAAACGTTGTCAAGAAGCCATCAAGGAAACTGCCTCTGATATGCTGGGTTTCACGTCACCACCCAGAGGGAACCCATGGTTTGATGACGAGTGCAGGCAAGCGCATGCAGCCAAACAAGACGCCTATAAGGCAACGCTGCAGCGAACAACGAGCTCTGCGAACAGAGAAGAAGGGAAGAGCACCGGCTTCTCAGAAGGCAAAAGAAGGAGCATGAGAAGCGCGCGGCAGCGGAAATGGAAAGGTGTTATGGCAGGAATGTAGTCCAAAAGTTTTACCGAAAAGTGAAACAGCTATCCGGAGGATACAAGGCTCGGACCGAAGCCTGCAGGGACAAAAATGGACAACTCGTGGTAGAGTGGCAGTCAGTGCTGAGAATCTGGAAGAATCATTTCTGTAGACTCCTTAATGGCGATGACGGCCCAAATACCGCTGTTAGGCAGAATGTTCCACTCGATTTGGACGATGATACACAAGAATTTCGTCTCGCCGACTGAGACGAGGTGAAGATAGCAATATCTAAGTTGAAGTTGAACAAAGCTGCTGGAGCGGACGGACTACTCGCAAAACTATTTAAATCAGAATCAAGTGGTTGGGCTCATCTATAAAATATGGTCGGAGGAAAGCATGCCCGATATGTGGAATCTCAGCGTCGTTTGCCCTGTCTACAAGAAAGCAGAGTGTGCCAATTATCGAAGGATCAGTCTTCTTAACATCGCCTACAAGATCCACTTTGCCGTATTGTGTGAGCGCCTGAAACCTGTTGTCCACAACTTAAAAGGTCCCTATCAGTGTGGTTTCAGACCAGGGAAGTCCCCGATAGACCAGATCTTCATTTTTCTGCAGATCCTGGAAAAGGCTCAAGAAGTGCAAATCGATACTCACCACCTTTTCGTCGATTTTAAGGCCGCAAATGACAGTGTGCATAGAGACGAGCTATACAGTGCCATGTATACTTTTGGCATTCCTACCAAACTCGTCAGATTGTGTAGGATGACGATGGAGAACTCTCGCTGCTCAACGTCAGCAACTAACTCAACGACACCTTCAGTGGCAAAAGAGATTTTTGACAAGGCTGCGCACTGTCATGTCACTTCTTTGACATCATTTTTGAGAAGATCGTGCATAACTCACAAGTCAACATCAGAGGCACGATCTTCCAAAAGTCAATTCAATTGCTATCTTACGTTGATGACATTGACGTGATTGGACGAACATGAGCCGTCAATAAGGCGTTTGCTGGCATTGAAACGGAAATGGCTAAAATGGTTCTGGTTGTTAATGAGGGTGAAACGAAGTATATGCTGTCATTAAGGAAGGACACACAATATCGACGTCTCAATCGTCGTCAGGACGAGAAGTAGTCAAGGACTTCGTCTACCTCGGCTCCGCGGTAAACATGTACAACAACATCAGTACCGGAATCAAGCGCAGAATCACTCTTGTCAATCGCTGTTTCTTTGGGCTCAAGAGGCAATTGAGTAATAAAACCCTCTCTAGAAGGACTATTGTATATAACAGTTTGATAATGCTAGTCCTACTTTATGGCTAAAAGCGGATGAAGAAGCCTTAATCTTTTCGAGAGAAAAGTTTTGCATGCGATTTTTGGTCATGTTTGCGTTGACAGCATCTGGAAGAGAGGATTTAACGATGAACTCTATGGGTTGTACGACATGCGCCTGGTCAATCGTCTTCGGATACAACGCTTAAGACAGCTAGGACATCTGAATTAGCCAAAAAAGGAAACTGATCAAAAAAACAACACATGGCCATAATGTTAAGCCGCAAAAACTTTCTATCAACTATGTAGGGTTAATGGAAAATTAACCGAAACGGCCCAATCTATAAGAGTCCATATAGAATAATAAATAATCAATCTCCAAATTGTGTTATAATAGATACAAATAATAAAAAACAATTACTGTGTTTAAGAATAAAATAAAAACAATGTAAAATAGAAGTGCAGAATTAAATATGTTAATATGTGTTTAACAATTAGGGATAGTATAAATACTGGCCTCAGTAACTCTCATGACTTGATAGTGTGCACGCATATACGATATCTTTTATATAAGGTTGTCAAATATCCCTTCCGCCTTTTTACTTTTTGAATTTTCCGGCTATGTACAAAGCGCTACAGAGCTCGTATCTGGCAATACTATATACCATTTGAAAGGGAGATATTTGACAACCTTATATTATTATAACATAACTCCTTCAAGTATATGTATAATATTTTGCATTACATCACACATTTAGAAAAATGTAATACCTGTAAATATTTTGAAAAGCGGTTTTTGAAGTACCAATCAAATTGAAGAAAAATGTTAGGGGCTGACGACAAGTACAATCACTATTCTCTCATATTCTACGTTTAACTCTTCATCCTACTGTTCATGTTCTGAATTAAATTTATTTTGTGAATGCTTTTATGTGCGCTCTTTATGTCAGAAGTCCTATTCTTTATATGTTAACGGAAATTCAACAAATTCCTCTTAAATGACCATAATGTAATATTTATGCAAATACTTGATTTATCTAAATGTCTGTCTTTGCTACGAAACTTTACGATAATTGATTAAAATAATAATTCAAAGAAATAAGATTATGTAACATTATTTTATAACATCTTAAGCGGGCAACTTAATTTAAACTTTCGTCTAAGGACTATTTGTTCCCCATTCTTCAACAGATTCACAAGTTTGATACACCATTAATATAAGAATGTTTTAAGTTTAAATTTTCTAAAAACGGGTTACTTTTAATACAAAAATAATTAAGACAAAACAATAACCAACTTACTTTTTGCTACAAATCCTCCCAATGCAAGTGTTATTGAACAAAGAATCATCGACCCAGAAAGGGACCACCTTCTTCCACACTTGTTTAATGTTATCTAAGCAAAAAAAAATTGATTACACATTAAAAAGTGACCGTGAATGAAGTGAATTTACCCATGCCAATGTGTACCCAGGAATTTCAACAAGACATACTAATATGAAATTAATATACTTGTTTCCGCTTAAACTTGTAGAACTTAGTGAGAGTCCATAGAACACAGTTGCATTCTCTTCTTCTTCTTCTTCTTGTGGCGCTACAGTCCGGGGTGGACCTGGGCCTCAACCAACATGCCTCTCCAGCCAGCACGATCTTTCGCCAGCTGTCTCCAGTTACGCACTCCAAGTTGGTTGAGGTCCTTCTCCACTTGTGTGCGCCACTTCAGTCTAGGCCGTCCTCTGTTGCGTTGTCCCAATGGCTCGGATTCAAAGACTTTTCGGGCCGGAGCAGTGGTGTCCATACGCTCTACATGGCCTAGCCATCTTAAGCGTTGTATCCGTAGACGCTTAACCAGGCGCATGTCGCTGTACAGCCTATAGAGTTCGTCATTAAATCTTCTCCTCCAGATGCCATCAACGCAAACAGGACCAAAAATCGCACGCAAAACTTTTCTCTCAAAAAGACTAAGGGCTTCCTCATCCGCCTTTGCTAACGTCCAAGATTCTGCGCCATATAGTAGGACGGGGATGATCAAGCTGTTATATAAAGCCAGCTTAGTCCTTCGAGAGAGGGCTTTATTACTCAATTGCCTCTTGAGCCCAAAGAAACAGCGGTTGGCAAGAGTGATTCTGCGTTTGATTTCGGTACTGATGTTGTTGTCCCTGTTTACCGCGGAGCCGAGGTAGACGAAGTCCTTAACTACCTCGAAGTTTCTGCTGCCTAGTGTGACGCTCCGTCCGAGACGTCGATGTTGTGTGTCCTTCCTTGATGACAGCATGTACTTCGTTTTGCCCTCATTTACCGCAAGACCCATTTTGGCCGCTTCTGCTTCAATGCCAGCAAACGCCTCATTGACGGCTCGCTGTGTTCGTCCAATCACGTCAATGTCATCAGCGTAAGCTAACAATTGAACTGACTTCTGGAAGATCGTGCCTCTGGTGTTGACTTGTGAGTTACGCACGATCTTCTCGAGGATGATGTTAAAGAAGTCACATGACAGTGCGTCGCCTTGTCTAAAACCTTTTTTGACATTGAAGGTCTCGGTGAGTTCGGTACCGACCTTGACGGAGCAGCGAGAGTTCTCCATCGTCATCCTACACAATCTGACGAGTTTGGTAGGAATGCCAAAACTAGACATGGCACTGTATAGCTCGTCTCTATGCACACTGTCATATGCAGCCTTGAAATCGACGAATAGGTGGTGGGTGTCAATTTGCATTTCTTGGGTCTTTTCCAGGATCTGCCGTAATGTGAAGATCTGGTCTATTGTGGACTTCCCTGGTCTGAAACCACACTGATAGGGACCTATCAGGTCATGGACAAATGGTTTCAGACGCTCACACAATACGGCAGAGAGGATCTTGTATGCGATGTTCAGGAGACTAATCCCTCTGTAGTTGGCGCAGTCAAAGGGGTCTCCTTTTTTGTGGACCGGGCAAACGACGCTGAGATTCCACTCATCGGGCATGCTTTCCTCCGACCATATCTTACAGATGAGCTGGTGCATGCGCCCAACCAGGTCATCTCCAGCTGCTTTAAATAGTTCTGCGGACAGTCCGTCCGCTCCAGCAGCTTTGTTCGACTTTAGCTTGGATATTGCTATCTTCACCTCGTCTAAGTCGGGGGGACGGAATGCTTGTCTATCATCGTCCAAATTGAGTGGAACATTCTGCCTAACAGCGGGATTTGGGTCGTCATCGCCGTTTAGGAGTCTGCAGAAATGATCCTTCCAGATTCTCAGCACAGACTGCGACTCTACTACTAGTTGTCCATTTTGGTCCCGGCAGGCCTTGGTCCGAACCTTGTATCCTCCGGATAGCTGTTTTACCTTTCGGTAAAACTTTCGGACTTCATTCCTGCCAAAGCACCTTTCCATTTCCTCGACCGCGCGCTTCTCATGCTCCTTCTTTTTCCTTCTGAGAAGCCGGTGCTCTTCCCTTCTTCTCTGTTCGTAGAGTTCACGAACAGCTCGCGTTGTTCGATGCAGCGTCGCCTTATAGGCGTCTTGTTTAGCTGCGTGCGCTTGCCTGCACTCGTCGTCAAACCATGGGTTCCTTCTGGGTGGTGACGTGAAACCCAGCACATCAGTGGCAGCTTCTTTGATGGCTTCTTGACAACGTTTCCATTCTTCTTCTATGCTTAGTGCAGGAAGCGTCGAACTCTGGGCGAGTTTCCGGGAGACTCGGTCGGCAAAGTTCCCAGCAATCAGCTGCGATTGTAGCTTTTCGACGTCAAACCGTTTTGGCCTTTCTCGACTCCGTTGCTCTCTCGATATCCGGGTTCTTACCTTGGCTACAACAAGGTGATGATCCGAGTCAATGTTTGCACCTCGGAAGGTTCGGACATCGAGAATACTGGAGGAGTGTCTGACGTCGATCGCAACGTGATCAATCTGGTTGACGGTTGATTGATCAGGAGATCGCCAGGTTCCTTTGTGAATGTTCAGGTGTGGGAACCGCGTGCTAGCCACAGAGAGGTTTCGCCCCGAGGCGAAGTCCAACAGCCTGAGTCCGTTTCCGGATGTGTTGTCGTGCAGGCTGTGTTTACCGATGACTCCAGCAAAGATGTCCTCCTTTCCCAGCTGAGCGTTGAAATCTCCTAGAACGATCTTGGTGTCATAGCTGGGGCATCGATCGTATGTTCTTTCTAGGAGATCATAGAAGTCATCCTTGATGTTGTCATCCTTCTCCTCTGTCGGGGCGTGAGCGCATATTAGGCTGATGTTCCCGAATTTAGCCTTGATGCGGATTGTCATGAGGCGCTCGCTGACTGGGTCGTAGCTCAAGACTTTTTGCCTAAGTCTGCCTCGAACAACAAATCCGCATCCGAATAAGCGCTGCCTTCTCTCTCTATAGCAATTGCTGTAGTAGATATCGCAGTTCTTCATCGCTTTTATGCCAGGCCCATCCCATCGCACTTCCTGGATGGCGGTTATGTCAGCTTTGTAGCTGTCAAGGGCCTCCGTAAGTTGTTCGGCTGCACGTGGCCTATTAAGGGACCTCACATTCCACGTGCAAAACCGAAAATCGTTGTCCTTTAAACGTTTGCTGGGGTCGTCAACAGTTAATCCGTCCTTATCCGAGGCATATCGGTTTTTCTGAACTATTTTTCTTTTTTACGTGGTAAGGAAGTTACCCTCACGCACAACCCACAGACTGGTAGGCCAGGCCCATTATTTAAATCCTCGGGCAGAGGGGGTCGCTGCATACATTAGTTCACCATACAACGGGTGTTGTGATGGCTATCCAGGGGGCGCCACTTGGAGGCTGTATGTCAACTTGACCTGTGCACTAACGAGGATTGCCTTGGCAGCTCGCCATGTTGAGCGCAATCAACGACGTTACCTCGCGTGCATAGGCCCATGCCAACCCTACAGTTGCATTCACTGCCCTAAAATTAGGATAACATTCAATGAGTTGTCAAATTAAAATAATGTTCTTTTATTTTTACCAAATATATAATAAGATCGTGTATCGAATACATAGCCTTTTAGATCTAAGTACACCTTTCGTTGCATTTAAAATTTCACTCTTAGCAACCGCAAACTGAGTTGTATTTTTATTGGAGCCAGTATTTGACACACCTTTTTTTGGAAATGCAGACATCAAACCAACGGAGAGTGACCTGTTGTTGACTTTTGCTGCTTCTTTTATGATTTCTTCAGCTTTTTCACGTTTGTTTCGAGCTAATAGCCAACGAACAGATTCCGGAATAAGCCAGTAGTAAGTTACAAAAAAGAGGGGAGGCACCGATAAACCAAACTGCAAGAGCTGCCAATCACGAAGAAGCCATGCAGCTAATCCCACAGAAGCTTCTCCCACAGCATAAAAGTAGTTCAAGACAATTGATGACATCTCTCTATGTTTTGGACCAACCATTTCAACGCCTAAAATAAATGCTAAAGGATAAACTCCGGACGTGCCTACGGCATTCAAAAAAGCGAACACTAAAAAACTGTTGTAGTCCCATGCAAAGCCTTGTAGAATGCCTGTGAGAGCCATGAAAATTATGCAAATAATGAAAATAATTTTTCTTCCGTATCTAGTAAGGGATTGAGATTTTCGGTAAAAAAAGAAATTCACACTGTTAAAAAGAACTTACCTATCCGCAAAAAACCCTGATAGAAATGTTCCAATGACTAAACCGGCAAAGTGTAATGTTCCAACAAGAGCAAGCTTCCATATGTTCTCGGAACAAGTTAGCGTCCACTAAAAACATTGAATTATAATACAGAAAATATTTATATACGTGATAAAAAATACAAATGTGGCTTTATTTACTTTTACTATAATTAATAATTACAACATTACTAAAAAAAATTTGTTACATTTTGATTAATGAATATGAATAAAAAAATGAATATACAGTTATTATTAAAACCAGTGATCAATGTATCCGTAGTTGATTAGAAATATTAATAGTGATAAATAAATAAAAGTTAAGGTCAAAAATAAATACAGATAACAAAATTCGAAAATCATCTAAATGTGTCGAGGTGTGGTAACAACTAAAAAACAAGAAAATTGTAATTTTTTTTATTCTTGGAACAGACGTAAAACTTCTGGTATGTATCATCTTTAGTTATCGCCAAGTATCAGCACTCTTGTCTTATCTTCTAGTCGGAGAGGAAGAATTCTGTGAATTTGAAGGAATTAAGAACTAGGAGTTGGGAATTACTCTTAAGACACGTTTTTATGTTATTAAACAAAAACGATATTAATTAATTAAATAATTGTTGGCGCAACAGTCCACAGGGGGACCAGGGCCCTAGCTTGCTTATCAACTACTCGTAGTGCGCGCTACTGTTCTCTCACGAGTAGAAGGGACCTACAGTTTTTGCCGACACCAAACGGCGAAGTTTGAGAAGCTTTCTTAGACAGTTATTACTCTTTGAGTGTTGTCAGCAGCTCGAAAGAGGTGGTGCCGTGAAATTCGAGGTGTTCAGCCAGGAATCGAACCTAGACCCTTCGGCGTGTTAGCGTCGCACTCTACTAAAAAAACGATATTATATTTGTAAATAATCACGACCTGAACAGGAAAGACCGTACTGCAATTTACACGTATGGTAAATAGCCAGTTTCCAAACAGATGTGGTAGATCTATTTTACTTCTTAAGATAACTTTTGACTCAAAGTAATACCAATATATGTCCTGTCTGTCCGACGTGTGAGCAGGCTACGTACAGTTGCCCATGAGAGAAGCACGGACTTTCTAAATTCAGGCAAATATTTGTAAAGATTGTCCTTATGCCTAGTTGATGGAAATGGCATAGGCGAGTCGGCATTATGTGAATGCGAGGCAATGGGGCATCTTTTCTTTCAATTTTCCATTCAATATGGTACCTTCGATGATATTTTTTTTTAACTGAAAGCCTAGTGCATTTGCAAAGTATTGGCGTTTTGATGTTTCGAAGCAAAATAGGCACGCCAATTTTCAAAGTTAAAATGTGAGGAGACATTTTAGGTAAGTCAAGTGAATTCATAAGCTCGAATGGATAGTTGACAACGTTGTGTTTATTTAACGCAGTGTCAACGGATTTATATGTTTTCGTGAAATAGATAGAGAAAACATCGTAGTTTTTGGCTGCTTATATACGTTCATTGAGCCATTCATGATTCATGTAATTCCTTGTGATATCGGGAAAACTTTGTGTACTAGCTTGTCTGCATTTGATGTGAATATGCCGAATTCTGGTGGTAATGAGATATTTTGTGTGGTTTTATCGATGGTCAGTTGACCATCTCAAATATCCAATAGTGGTTTTGCAAAACGTTAAGCGGGTGCATCACACGGCAATTCTATACGCATATTAATTTTTAAGCTTAGTTTCTACACAAGTCGCCATAAAACAAATAATTTTAAGCATGCATTAAGCTCGTCAGCCGGTGTCAGCGGAATGACTGGTTAAGTGTCGATTCGACATTGTCAAAAGTTCCCAGACAACAAAATTAGAGCATCACCAAAAGGTTATTTCTTTTAAGGTCCTTAAGTGTACTGTTCAGTGCTTCCAATGCTTTTTTGTGCGCCATTATACATTCATCCCATATGACGATTTGACATTTTCGGACTACTGCAATATCACAAAAAATTCTGGAATAGAAACAGACATTGCATGACGGTACTTCAATAGCTTGTAATGAAATAGAAAAATATTCGTTATACGCATCAACTCGTTTGCTGACAATCGAAATTGTAATTTAAAATTAATGTTTTTATTCAATCAATAACTTCAATCAGCGGAGCTGCGTCTTAGCTTTTTTCTAATTTTTCTTGGCGTCGGAAGCTACTATAAGAATGACATTCCAGTGCAGTTATTACATTGAAGGCAATTAATACAATCCCTATATATAGTTTTCAGTTTTTTGCAGTTAAATTGTAATAACAATTCAAACTTCTCAAGGAGAAATTTTTTTAACCCAAAGCACTATTATCTATATTTGAGGGAGTCTGTTTAACATGATAAATTGTAAGAAAATCTACTTTGTGCACTTAGTGCCCGAGATGCGGGTGTTGGGTTAATGTGGGAACACGATTTGAAAATATAATACTGCGAGTGAGCTATACATCTGGTGGAAAGGATTTGTTATTTAAAGGTAAGATAACATGAAGCAAAAATCAATTCAAATAAAGGGTGTCCCAACAAGAACGCAAGATTTAAATTTTAAATAAAACGCAGATATTTAAAAAAAATCGTAAATTCTTTATTATATCGTAAAGTAGACAGGATGAGGTTATGAATGGAATAACACATCAGCCAGATGGCCGCCGCGGCTTTGCTAGCACATACGCGATCTTTTAATGAAATTTCCAATGACCGTCTTGCATAAATGCTGCTGTTTTCCATTAATGCAGTGCCAAACTTCCTTTTTTAAGGCTTACGTCGTCGTCGGCTTATTCGCATAAACCGTCTACTTCAAAAAACCCTAAAGAAAAATGTCTAATGGTGTTAAATCGCACGATCTAGGCGATGGAAATGGACCTCGTCAATCGAGCTGGTCCAAGGCGCGTTGTTGTCATTTCATCAGTTACAGACCCAGTTTCAGTAAAGTTTTCCATTAATCGCTTTACAGCGACTCTTTTGGAGCATTATTGTAACCCCAAATTGATCGCAATTTGCGAACTGTAGCCGCAAAAATTTCACCATTTTGGTAAAACAATTTCACAATGAGAATGCGTTGTTCATTCGTGTAGCATTCCATTTTTATTAACCTTATACCTTCTACTAACAAACAATAATAATTTTTCAAATGTTAAACAATGACAATTGGAATGTCGCCAAATTTAAATCTTGCGCTCTTGTTGGGACACTACATATGCTTGCACTCATATTTATCCGGGCTCTAACCATTGCTGAATCTATGTACAAACACACACGCATATACGCACTTGTAGCCATGTATACTTCCCATACGAGATACGATCACTTATTCCAGCGTCCGTTGTGGGTATATATAGGGGTTGAATTGCACAATGTACGCGACTTCCAAATTTGGAACTTTGTGTCCCTCCGACAGTACTTTTTACCGAAAAATCACTAAACAAGCTACATCCCATTTTCAAAGACATTTTGATTGATATATTACTCGACGGGATCAGCCGAACTATGAAAGTCCACCCCCATCACTTCAATGGGTGCCCTAACCCCCCCTCACCAAAAAAAAAAAGAATTGATACCGAAACCTCTTTGACAGAATTCTGAATAAAGTTGCCAAAGACATCAAAGCTCTATATCTTACCATTTAAGAGTCTATAAATGACAAGCAAATGAACAAACATTGACTTTTATGTATAATATGTACATATATACATATGTTAATAATATAATATGTACATATATACATATGTTAATATTAAACATTTTAAATGTCTAAATTCCTTATATTGAGGATTGTGAATCAAAAGAGTCTGCATTAGTATTAATAATAATTCCTATTCACGTTACACGTTGAGTCATTATTAGTGGTCAGTCTAGCAAAAAGAGAAGTTTGCGATTTGCAATGGTTTTACTATAATTGTATTGTTGAAATTAATTATAACGTTATAATTTCTCACTTTTTTGCTTTAGTAGTCAAACAGAAATAAAAATTATTACTACTTGCCGCTGGTGGGGGGAAGTCAATGTGTGCTGGTTACTTTAATGAACTGCCCTTTATTTACAAATAATTTTACTTAAATACTACAAATTTGCTTACTCTACGATAATAATGCGAAAACACGGGGAAACGAAATGCACAAAAGGTGAATGAATCGCGCTGTGCTTCACCGCTTGGCGTCGTGTTTCATTATTGTTGTGAACAATCACAACATGCTGGGGTCGCCTAGACGACAAAGTGGTCGTCGGAAAATATTGATGATGCAGCAGGTTTATTTCCTCGGTATTTAATGCTGGGTTAGGAGTGGTCACGATGTTGATGTTGGCTAACTTCCTTTTCCTAAACTTTTTCAAGGCAGCAATGCCTAGTGCAATTACGATAACAAATGCTAACGCACCGCTTATTGAATATTGCTGAATCTTGTGGGTTAGGATTTGATTTGGCTGTATTTCTTGCCTTTTTTGGAGAGTGATCTCATGTTGCAACCTAGAGATGTGCTGTGATATCTTTGTTCCCACAACAGGCCGCTCTTCGTTGGAGTAATTCTGATCCGATGGAAATTCAGAAATATTTGGCAGCGGTAAATACGATGAAATTATCCTCGTTGTTACTGTCGGACTTGCAAAAATCATCATGTTGTAATGAAGAATCCTGCAGTTTGGTTGCAACTGCATTATTCCACTTGCCGTCAATTGCGCTGATGAAGATTCTTTGCCACATACTATGTCTTTCTTGACCGCGGATGGTGTGCTGTAGATTCAAGTGTTTCTATGGTGCATTTGTACCCAATACAGATGATGATTGACGGTTTGAATAACACAAGAAGATGGAATATAGCCTGCATGTCTTAAGAGACCCATTTTACAGAAGCTAACAGTCGACTCGGTAAGATACAAAGAATGTTTCCTGTCGTACCGGAATGATCCTGACGTTCGATGCTTACACATCGAGAATGATATTTCGTCTTACGCGTAGAAATGATCGCCTTCTAGATTGACTATCAAATAGTCGGATGACGGCACGATAAATACAAATTTTATTTCTCGCCAGGTGGCTTTGAGTTGCCGTGCGATCTTCCTGAAATTGGTTGATTGTGGAGTCTATAATGCTCGTTTGATTCTTCAATAGATTGAGCAAATGGTTGTCATTGTCTGTGACTTCTGCTATTTTCTATTCATATTGAGCCGCAAAGCCTTAATCTAGAATTAAAAGCAATTTGTTGCTGATTATTTCGATGAAGTCAAAGGGTGATCGTTTCATCCTATGTTTTGATTCATTGTTTGTTCTTAATCTTTAAAATATATTCCTGGGGTTGTTTCAAATTTAGTAATTTCATAGTTGTCGCTTATTTGTTGGCCAACTGCAGTGCTTAAGACCATTGTTAACATACAAATCCAAAGGAATAGGTTGAAATTCATTTTTTTTCCTAATAATACGACAGGTTTGCATTTCTGGTCTGAGAAACTTGCTCTGCTTCCAACAGAAGTTATTATACAGTAACTGCTCGAACTTGTCCATCTGTTCCAGGATACACTTCAGTAATTTTTCCCAAATTCCACTTAGTAGGTGGAAGGCGATCGTCTTTTATCAGTACTATATCTCCAATACCTAAGTTCTCTCTCTTCTGTTTCCATTTCCCACGTAACTGGCTTAAGTATTCTGATGACCATGTTTGCCAAAAATCTTGCACCATTTTTTGAGTCAATAGCCATCGAGAGCGGCAAGTTCTATTTTGATCCAGTGTGGGATCTGACAGGTTATTAATTGCTGAGCCGATTAGGAAGTGTCCCGGGGTTAAAATCATTTTGTCATCGATGTCATTACTCAGAGTGGTCAGTGGGCAGGAGTTAAGGCATGCTTCTATTTGTATTAATGTTGTATAGAATTCTTCAAAAGTGAGGGTGGTGTCACCGATGACTCTTTTCAGATGATATTTCATGGATTTTACTCCGGCTTCCCACAATCCTCCAAAGTGGGGTGCAGCTGGCGGAATAAAATTCCACTGTTTACCGTCCACGAGCAATTTGTATAATACTTCGGTTTTTAGTTTATTGGCAACGAGCTTGCAGATATTCTGTAACTCCTTGTTTGCTCCTGCAAATGTTGTTCCGCAATCACTGTAGAAGTTCGAACAGATGCCTCTTCTAGAAATTAATCTTCGTACTGCCGGCAAGAATGCTTCAGATGTGAGATCGCTAACTAATTCGAGATGAATTGCCTTGGTTGCGAAACACACAAAAATCGCAACATAACCCTTTGTTAATCGAACTCCTCTTCCTTTTTTCAATCTTACTTGAAATGGCCCTGCATAATCCACTCCAGTGTGAGTGAACGGTCTTGATGGTGACACCCTTGGTGGTGGTAACACTCCCATTATTTGTTGAGTACTAGATGCCTTTAATCTGTGACATCGAACCTTACGTACCAATCGCTTCTCATGGAGAATCCAGTAACACTGCCTCAATGTAGCCATAGTCAGTTTTATTCCTCCGTGCAGTGTCCTTTCATGTATTTTCTGTACTAATAATCTCGTGCACTTGTTGGCGTACGGCAGAATGTAAGGATGTTTTTGGGTTTGCGGTAAATTGGAGTTCTCTAAACGAACCCCAACAGTCAAAATCCCTTCTTCATTTAGCTTGCTATTTTTCGAAATGTCCGTTCCATTGATCAAGCAATTTATTTCAGCAGAAAACTCTTTAAGTTGAACTGAACGTATGATATGTTTTGTAGTTTCTTCAATTTCGTTCACTGTAAGTGTTCCTGAACATCTTTCTGCTACAGCACTTCTAGAATTATGTATATACTGTGTACAGTATGTTATTACCCTGAGAAGTCTAGGCATGATACAAATTAGGCTTCATTCTTTAGCCGGTTCGGTCCACTCCACCATAAGGGATGACTTAGTAACTGTTTAGGTTTCAGTCCTCTAGAAGCACAATCAGAAGGATTTTCTGAGGACCTTATATGCCTCCATGATTCTGGATCTACTGCTCTACGTATTTTCGATATCCTGTTGGATATAAATAAGGCCTTGATGGAAGAATCCTTTTTTAGCCAGTATAAGACGATAGTACCGATAACACCTTATGTACTTCCAATCCAATATTCTGTCTTACTTCCGTCAAGAGCTTCGATAAAAGATCAGCACCATACAGCTCTAACTTTGGGATTGTGAGTTTTTCCTTTAACGGCGCAACTCTTGTCTTTGATGTTAACAGGTTGATTGAAAACCTATTGTCATAGTAGACTCTGGAGTACACCAGCGCCGCATAAGCTGCGTCAGAAGCATAACAAAAGCCATGCAACTCAATTTCTTGGCCCTTTTCTGTGTTAATCCATCTAGGAATTGTTATGGTCTCTGCAGACGGAAGTTCAATCTTGAAGTTAGACCAACATTGTTGTAATTCAGCAGTAAGCGGTTCATCCCAGTCGAGGTTAACAGGTTGATTGAAAACCTATTGTCATAGTAGACTCTGGAGTACACCAGCGCCGCATAAGCTGCGTCAGAAGCATAACAAAAGCCATGCAACTCAATTTCTTGGCCCTTTTCTGTATTAATCCATCTAGGAATTGTTATGGTCTCTGCAGACGGAAGTTCAATCTTGGAGTTAGACCAACATTGTTGTAATTCAGCAGTAAGCGGTTCATCCCAGTCGAGGTCTGCCTTCCAGATCTGCTGCATTAGTAGCTTTGCGCGGATTGTTAGCGGTGAGAGCCATCCTAATGGATTAAACAACAGTCCTATTTTAGACAATGTCGTTCGTTTTGTTAATACTTTATGTTCCTTTAACCTTGAAGTGGAAGGTATCGTTAGATGGATTCCAATGTATGCTCAAAGTCTTGATCGTGTTTTCTTTCTTAAAGTTGATTGGTGACAGGCTATTCGAACTTGAGATAACAACCATTAGTTCCGTGTTGTTTGCAGTCCATTTTCGAAGAAGAAATCCTCTACATTATAATAAGCCTATAAGCTGCTTCTGAACATATTTGCACTCACGTAAGGTGTCCCCCCGAAATCAAGTCATCAACATAGAAGTCTTCCCGTGTAGCAATCGGATGTCATTGTTCTTCATCAGATGTCAGCTGATGAATTGTTTTCACAGCAAGGTACGGTGCAGACGCCGTTCCATATGTAACGGTGGTGAGTTTGTACTCTTTAATTTTTTCACTTGAAGAGATCCGCCACACTATCCGTTGATAGTCTTGATGAAGTTCGTTGATTTTGATTTTGCGATACATCTTCTCGACGTCTGCTGTGAACACATATCTGTGTCTCCGCCAACGCATAATGATTGTTGTTAGATTATACTGCAGTCTATGACCAACCAACATGAGATCATTGAGGCTGATTCCAGTTGATGTTTTCGCTGATGCATCGAACACTACTCTGAGCTTTGTTATCAGACTGTGAGGTTTAATGACAGCGTAGTATGCGCCTTCTTTCATTTTCATGTGACGTAGACTTATAAATTCCCTTATGAAATTACTATATTCGCGGTGCATTGAGGGATTCGATTTGAATTTTTTCTCCAGTTTGAGTAATCTTGCAATTGATCTGTGTCTTAACTTTCCAAGACTATATTTCTGATCCAATTGCTTGTTAAATGGGATGTCAACAAGTCACTATTTCGACAGTGTGTCTCTTCGTACAATTTTTCGCAACTAAGGTCGTCTTGCGTTAATTTAATTTTTTTGTGTATCTCTTCTTGATCCCAAAAATTCTTGAGCTGTCTTTCTAACGAAGTTTGGGAAACCATTCCTATAATTTTTACACTTCCGCAAAAGTCTTCTTGGTGTAAGAGGGTATGGTGTTTCTTATTGCACTGTTTTGTTTTGCAGAAAATCATACAATGTTCGCAGTGAGGGTATCTTGTTTGATTGTTCTAAACTTTGCTCAAACAGGTTTCTGCTTTCTTGGTCAAACGCCTTCGTGATAAGATGAACAATAAGAGGGCCCAAAGATTTCGTATCAAAGCCCATGTTGGCTATAGCAGTTAGGCCTTCCTTCGTTGCATCTAAGATCGCCTTAATTGAGTTTGATGTTGACTGGTTGCCTTGATGAATAGCCTTGAGCATTTTTTCGATGTGTTCTCCGAAAATTTTTCTTCCATTGTCGTATCTATTTTTTAATCTTTCCCATGCCGTTTGATCATTTGCACTTGAAATGGTTAGATGCTGTATTAGTTGCAGTGGCTTTTCTTCTAAATGGGTTTTCAAATATGCCATTTTTTCTGTTGTGCTGAGAGTTGCTCTATTATGTATAATGGCGGTGAATATATCACAAAACGATTGCCATTCTAAATAATTTACTTTGATTATCGGAATTTTTAATTGTGGCAATCGTGCCTCAACCTGAGGTGTCTCTTTTCAACCGCTATTTGCTTCACTTCACTGAGTTTTGAAACCATTTTATGAAGACATCGGTTCAACTCTCTTTGTACTTGCCGGCACTCGTCATTTATCACATAGCTTGTATTGACCTCGTTCTCTGAAGCGTTCATTATAAAGCCTTCGTGCAACTGATTGATCTAATAATATTTTTTGTTGGAAGTAATGTACTTTCGTTGAATAGTCCGTCAAAGCTGCCTCTTCAAACTCCATTTTATTATTAGCAATTGTCTTCATTTTTATTTTCATTTTTAGCAATTGTTGCGATTGCTCCCGTCCCAGTTTTTCTTCTGAAGTTCCTGGTTCTTTGGTGTATGGGTTGTGTTGTTGAATTTTCGCTTTTAATTCTTCAGAGGCAACCGGTTCGCTGACATACGGACTTGTCTTAGCTGTCCTTTGAAAAATATATGCTAGTTCTCTCAAGCTCTTTTGCCAGAGCTTTCTGCCTAGCAACTACGATGTAGACTTCAGTTTCATCTAAAACTATCTTGCAGTTTTACGCTTTATGTTTAATTTTTGCTCTTGAATTCTTTAATTCTTATTACTACCAGTGGTTACGCTTTTTTAATTCCAACGTGAGTCTGGGAAACGCTCTTAAAATCCAATGTGAGCCTTGAATATACCGCTGGTGGGGGAAGTCAATGTGTGCTGGGTACTTTAATGAACTGCCCTTTATTTACAAATAATTTCACTTAAATACTACAAATTTGCTAACTCTACGATATTAATGCGAAAACGCGGAGAAACGAAATGCACAAAGGTTAGTAGGATAATGTTTAACCATTGAACAAAGCCGATGTTTCTTCTTCTTTATTTTTAAGAAGAGGTGTTGCTCCTTCTTAAAAAATGTTTATTTAATCATCATTTTTTTGTAAGAACTCCTGATAAACACCCCTTCACATTATTCACATCAAAATTGGCGTGCTTTTTTCGGCCTTGGCACGCCTGGGCTTTTCCATTGAGACGACTGGACTCTATAATTTGTTAGCAGATTTGACCCTTTTGAGTAAACATTTTTTAATCAAAATACAGCGCTTTAAAAACGAGCTTCGCTGTTCCACGCCTTATCTCAACATATGCCGACATTTTTAGTAACTTCTTTAATAATGATTCGACGATTCTAACGACGGCGATAACAATTTTCTTCACTTTCTCAACATTTTCATCGATTGTTGATGTACTGGGGCATCCAGGAGGAGGGTCGTCATTCACATCTTCTCAACCTTCTTTGAAAAGCTTTTAATAATAATAACAATAATAATTGTTGGCGCTACAGTCCAAAGGTAGACCAGGGACTAGCTTGCTTATCAACTACTCGTGTTGTGCGAGCTACTGTTCTCTCACAAGACTTACAGTTTTTTGCCGACTCTTTGAGTGTTGTCAGCAGCTCGAAAGAGGTGGTGACATGAAAAATTCGAAAAATCGGTGTCGAGCTGGGAATCGAACCTAGACCCTTCGGCGTGTGAGCATCGCACTCTACCCACTACGCCACGTCGGCCACAATGAAAAGCTTTTACCACTTGTAATAATTTGTTTTGTCTTGCAGTACACTCACTGTATACCACTATTAAGCTATTAACTATTAATATTTTTAAGTATTAAATTCCACTTTACATTCTGACTCTTATGACTCTCTCAAACAAAATAAATATAGCTGAAACGTATGTTCGAAACGAGTCTACCAATATTAAAGGGCGACGAGTTTCGGTCCTTTGAATATGAGAGCTCTTAACAGATCAGTTGACTGATCTTCACACACAGAAGTGCTCAATATTTTGTTTCATTGTGAATTTCGTTTTTTGTGATAATTTTAAAGAACATTTAGACTAACATCCACATGCATTTGTAACAACAACACAATTAATATCCCCTGATGAAGGCAGCAATCTCTGCCGAAACGTTGGGATAATAACAATGAAATAACCTAGTTTCATTGAAAATCAACAGTGACCAAAAAAGCAGACGAAGGAAAGACAGTTTTCTCTGCATAATAATAACAAACAACAAAAAAATGGCTAATTTTGTGAAAGTATTTTTGAAAAATCTATTTAATACTAAACAGTGGACGATAGTCATTTTCATATAACAATTTCGGAATCGTACATTACTTACACTAGACCAGTAATAACCCTACGCAGTTTAAAGGTACTCACCTCTTGAACTATCGTGTGCTCGTTAGTATCAAAAATCCACTCATTACATCTAATTTTTTGATTCTGATTAAATTTTTCCGCCACACATGTTTCTGGCAGCATCACCGATTCATTGACTTTATAACGAAAACAGTTTTCTGGTATGAAATTGCCATTACTGATTTTGCCCGGTGTAGCGTTAATTATCCAGTGGGGATATAGTTCATCGTTAAGAGAGTTTTCACATTCAGGAACCATGCACCTAGAATTTGAATTTATTTTCACAAATTGTGTTAATTAACAAATAGAGTCTAGTGTTACCTGTAATCTTGTTCACCAGCTGTAAACACATATGACAAACTGTTAGCTGCTCCGAACATTACTGGTAAACATAACAGGAAATAAATTGTTTTTTGATATCGCCCGAATTCTCCAATTTCTTTAAGAATCTCATCGAAATCCATCGTCTTTGCGAATCAAGTTGTAATAAATATAAGTTAAAAATGTGAAAAGAAAAGACTAAATATTGCTTTTAAGAGATTAACTTACTGAGGGTATGGACTTAAGCATTTATGTATGTATTTATTCAGCATAACGGAAATAAAATTGCTTAATACATTAAACACTAGATAATTAAAAAAAGTTAAGACGAACAAGCAATATATAAAGGTATACTTTCTGTTATTTTTTGGTAAAATTCCATTGATTCTTTGCAGTTATATTTTTGGACACTTGTTTCGGTGAATGATCTCCCTTATCGAGGTCTATTTTAAAAGCTCATATGTTTAACAGATGCCATATGTATTGAAAAACTTAAAGTTTAATTGAACATATCAGTCGTATAGTTTAGCAATGCTTTTCAAAGCTTTTATTTTGTCCCCAAGCACTGAAACTTTCATGTACCGAATTTGTTATTTGTAATAGAGGTCTTCAATAAATGAATTGAAATCAGTTTCTAGACTTAGCACTTGAAAGATCAGTTTGAAATTCTATGCGTACAGTTTGTTTTGCCGACTGCCAATGGCAACGTTTAAAATGCTTTTTCATTAACAAAAAGTTAGTTTTATTTCTTGTCGAAAACGAAAAGAAATTAGTGACAAGCAAAAATGCAAGAAGTCACACAACTTAGTGAAGGTTATTTATGGAAAGCAGGATACGCTGAAAAAATAGTCCGACTTATTGGTTGCACATGAAATTATACTGGTTAAAATATTGAGCACTGCTTACATTATTTATAATGATACCTCATTAAAAAAATTGTATTCATGTGTTAACATTTCACATAAGTTTTAATGCTTGAAAATGAAATAAATACTTCCGGATGTATTATATTTCAAGCCTAAGAACGACTTTTAAAATATAATATACCTATAACATTCATTTAAAAATTCAAACACGTGTTGTGACATAGCAATTATTCTTTTAATTGCTTTTAAGCTCTGTAAAATTTTCTTGTCAATTAATTTAGCTTGCAAGTTCGCCGATGTGAAGTTAAAGCGTGCGGTTAAACTATTGTCAATCTTAATAATGAATTGATGGAAATAATTTTTTCAATGTAATTGAAATGCAATAAAGTTCGAGAGTTCAACATTTTGCATTAACTTGTTTTTCTCAAATGTGAATATCAGCCTTTAAAATAAAAAATAAAGACAACAAAAACATTTTGAAAAACATCATATGAGATATTAATATCTTCATATTTATATAAGGATAAAGTAACACATGGGTATGCTTGAAATTATACGTTTTATGTTGTAAATATGTATGTATATGCGCTCAATCACCTTAAGTTATTGGCAGTTATTGGAATAGATATTTTGGTTTTATTTTTCCTTATACATTTTATGATATATTTAAAAACTGCACACCTTGTTTTTACACTTTATGTTTATGCCCTGGGTATGTGTTCCGTTCATTAGATACAAGAAATATATAATAAGCTGATTGCTTGTAGAATATATTCTTCAAATGTCACTGTATTGACAAATGTTATAGAAAAATCAATTGCATTAGCCTGTCTTACCAATGTAATCAATTCGTTTTAGTTTTTTTTTTAAGTAAAAATATCTCTTCTGAATATTTTAAATGGAACAAAAGTTCAAAGGTGTTTTATATCTCAACAATATAAAGTACTTAAAGAAAAGAAATTCAAAATTATCTTAGCTGTTCTAACCTTAAGTAAATGCGCTTATTAAATTATTGTTTTACTTCTAACAACCAACCTTTAGCCACTTAGAAGCTTCTACTATCACTTAATATCTTATGTAAATTTTACTGAGGATGCATGCATTAAAATTACTTAAATCTTTTTATTAAAACACTGATTACTTATTTGAAACTCAATTTAGATATACTCTTTTATGTTTGCGAAATATATCAACAAATTTATTTAGCAGATAAATTCACGTATTACAGATTAAGGTGTGTTATCATTTTCACTTTGATCGACTGAGTTGTCAGTAATATAAATAAATTTAAACCAAAAGTTTGTTAAAGTAAGGTTAATACATTGTTTCTACGTGTTAATTATAAACCCACAGCAGATTTGAGGCAACTATAACAATGAAATTGTTTTTTTTTTTTTTTGTATTTACTTTTATCTGCATCCTAGTTATTCGTTTTATTGTCCTTTGTTCTTCTTCTGCGCTTTTTGCCTATCCGTTACGCTACCCAACTGAAATCGATGCAACTTGAGTCAAAACTAAACCAGAGACTTGTATATTACTCCAGATATATCTTGCTTTTTCGATGCTTGTGTGTATTGCCGCATGTTAGTTCTCAGAGAAAGTTGTACTTATCGCTATTCTTCTTCGGATTCTTCATGAATGCATATTGTATTTCACACATTAATAAATTCCAAGTTTACATTTTGTGTGAACAAATCATTTTGCAGTATACTTTCAGGCTTGAGCATCTAAGAAATGAAAAATAATTTTGAAGTGTTTAGTTTACTGAGACAAATGTTTACAACTGAAATTTAATTATAATACAAAGCATAATTATTATAGCTGACTTAAGATATGTCTAGCTTTATCCAACATACAAATATTATATATCTTTATATCTAATTCAAGATTAATACAGTTAATTTACATTTTTAATCATTGTGTACGCTTGCTCCCGGCATACATACTCATACTTAAAATTAATGACTACAGTTAAACTAAACCTTTAGTTTAGGGAAGATATGTATATATACATAAACATATATATACATATATATATATATATATATATATATATATATATATATATATATATATATATATACATTTTCAACTACATGACACATGGAGGTCAAATTTTCAGTAACGCTGAAGATTCCTTAATGATTTATATATGTATATTCTATATATTCAAAAGGCATTTCCAAGTTTACTGAGTTAAACAAAGCTTCAAATAGCTTTTCTCATATTATTATATGTATGTTATGTTATCCCCTTAAGGTTAAGGGTGAAGCTTTCTCATAAAATGAAACCACAAGTCAATAGAGGAAGTGAACTTGTATTCATCATATCTTATTTGCACCATACAACGTTTTATTGGAAAACCATTTTTTGTCCGGTTTTCTGAATTTATCACAGCAAAATCTTAAAATCATTCTCTCAAAGTTTTCTAATTCATTAGCTACCGTGGGAGAAATAGTGAACCAGCAAGCGAACACATGTGTCAGAATTGGTCTAATCAACGTTTTGTACATCATTAGCTTTGTCTTCCCTGACACTAGTTTAGAATTTAGTAGCGGTTTAAGAACGGCATCTCTCATTTTTGCTTTACTTAGTATATATCTCGCGTCTTTTTCGAAGAGGAAACGCATGTGAAAATAAATTCCTAGATATTTCGATTCTGAACGCAGAGGAATCGGATTATATTTAAAGACAAAGTTTTACTGTCTTTACCGACTTTTTATTTGCTATCGGTATTAACTAAGATTTTTTCCATATTCCCGGAAAGTATCCATTATTAATACAGTGGTTAAAGATTATTGATAACACTACATCTAGAGAGTAGGGCCATTTTTTCACAATGAAATTGGAAATATTATCGTATCCCGAAGATCTTTTATTATTTAAATTTAATCTGAGACTGTTAACTTTTTCTGGTGATGTAAAAGGAAATATTCGCGGGTTAGGGGCAATAATATTTCGAGAAAATGTCCTGATTAGTTGATTAGTATGAATTTCCCTAAATTGATTAATGGTTGCAGATATTTCATTTTCTAGCTCTGAATCACTTTCTGACTCCGTATAAACTGTTGTGTAGCATTAAACTTCTCAGGTATGCTAGCCAGCCATTGACCATCGTAAATCGAGCTATCTCTTGACGTTTCTGTGCCACCAAATTTTCGCCCAGTAATTTTATTAATTTCCCGAAAAGCTTGTGGAGATGGCGTTATTTGCTTCAACCCACGCTGATATTCTTCGTTAATATCTAAACGTATCCTTTTATTAATAATTTTAGTAAGACACTGAATTCTTGAATGCAGTTGACGGCATTCTGTATTAATTCTATTTAGTTGTAGGTGGTATATTCTTTTAAGTTTAACCTTGGAAATGTTGGTCCATCAGAAGGTATGATATCAAGATTTAGATATGGACCACTGTAAAACCAATTATTGATGACATCTTCATTTTTGTTATGAAAACTGTCTCCCCATGCTGAACGACGGGCATTAAAATCACCACCCATAATAGCGGCGTCAAATGTATTAGTAAGAGCGTACAGTCTATCGAGCTTTACAGCTGAAGGGGATGTATATACTTCCAATAAGTAATCTAAAACTAGATCCTGAAGGCTTAAAAGATGTAATAGAAGCCAAACAGCCCGAAAATAATTCGATGTGAAAAGGAATGGGGGTGTACTTAATTTTTAATTATAATTGCTGTTCCTCTTCCAGAGTCGTTTCGAATTTTATTATTTTATGGTTAAACGGGTTTCAGAAATAAAACAGATGTGGGGTTTTTTTATACTTTAATGTATTAAGAAGTGCAACTCTCTTTTCATGCGAAATTAAAGAATTGAAATTTATTGAGAGTATATTAAGTTCGTTTAATATCATTATACAACAGTAGAGGCAACACATGAATTGAATGAAAGACAGATGGAAAACCGAAAAAACACTTGTGAAATTTTGCTTCAAAGACACGAAAGAAAATCGGTTTTGCATTGGATTGTTACTAGATCTGAAAAATGGATTTATTTTAAGAAGCCTAAACGGAAAAAATCATGGGTTAATCTGGGACAATCATCAACATCGACTGTAAAATCAGGTCGATTCGGCAAGAAGACAATGCTGTGTGTTTGTTGCGACCAGAAAGGTGTGCTGTACCACGAGCTCCTAAAACCTGGTGAAACCGTTAATACTAATCGCTACCGACAATAAATTATCAATTTGAATCATGCATTGATCGAGAAACGACCAGAATATTTGCAAAAATTTAAAAAAAAAAATTAAAAATTTAAATTCTTCTGAAGGGCCTTGATGGTGATCGCCCCTAACGTTAGGATAAAAAAATAAGTCCTTTTTCTACAGCTAGAACTAAAGAGCTTAAGCAAAAGTTAAATATTTTCTCAGTACAACTGGAGAGAGGTGTGAGGTACTTACTGAATCAAAGAGTCCATTGGGAAAGGAAACACAGTAAGACTGTTATTCGTTGTTATATGTGTCAACGTTTTGGACATTCAGGTGAATGTTGTTCTTATAACAGCAGGTGCGTTGTATGTGGTGAACCTCATGACTCAATTGACTGTATAGAATAGCTTAAAACTCTTAAGGATTATAATTTGGCAGTGGCCACACTTAAGTGTGTGAATTGCAACAAAGACGGCCACGCAGCTAGTGATCGGCGATGTCCGGCGTATTTAAAGTACAGAGAAAAAAAGAAGTGTTCATACAAAATGCTAAAAACATAGTTAAGGATTCAAACTATAATTTTACGAATGCCAACGTCTCGTTCGCAGATAAGGCAAGGGTGTCGAGCCAAGGAAGAAGTTATGTTGCATTGAACAAAAAAATGATTCCTTCGACACATTCAGGAAAAGGTGATCTCGCTAACTTCTTAGACGAATCTAAAAACTTATTCAGTATTCCGTTTAAGGATCTTATTACCAAAATAGGGCAATTTCTGCCCCATTACCAAGCGATACAATCCAAGGAGGAGAAAATGTTCTCTTACCTTGAGTTTGTTGCCTCTATTGTTGTATAATGATATTAAACGAACTTAATATAATCTCAAAAAATTTCAATTCTTTAATTTCGCATGAAAAGAGAGTTGCACTTCTTAATACATTAAAAGATAAAAAACCCCACATCTGTTTTATTTCTGAAACTCGTTTATCCATATAAATATAAAAAATAATTTTGAAATAATTTTCGAATCGTAAATTAAATACACATATACATAAATATACTGTATGTAGAAAACTTAATTGAGTTCTACTGTATTTAACTAAACAAAATTTGGCTTATATATATAAGTTTAAACATGATTTGACTTTAATTTATTGAACAAAAACTAAAATGAGGAATTTTGAATCAACTATAAAGTTAAATATCATTGAACAGTTAATAAATGAATGAAAATATTCTTCCATACAGGATAAAAAAGTCATATATTATTTTAAAAATTCTTATTGAATCAATTACTATATATGTATATATAAATAATTATTTCCACTCATTCGAGCTGTATTCACTTCAGATTTTTCAAGTATTAAAACAGGATTCGCACTGTCCCATATTTTTCAATTGGATTGATTTTAAAATCCTGGATTGGCAATGGCATCACTTTCAAACATTGCTGCGTAAGCCATTTTGTTACTATTTTGAACGTGTGTTTTTGGTCACCATCGTTCTAAAATGTTTATGCCCGCAGTTTTGGTTCATTTACCGTTCTTATTTAATTTTTACCAGAAATAAATACTACCTACTTTATAAATATGTTAATGTGGCTAATGTATTGCACTTGGACGGACGTACCATATACGCGGTACTTCTGATTACCTCTATAGTGATCATCTACTTCAACAAACGGTTTTATAAGTGTGAGCGACGAAGCGTTAATATTAACTCTAACTTATTACTAAATGTTTGTTCTTAAATAAAATGTAAAATAAAGATTAAATTATTATGTAGTATTGTATAGGGCTAATGACCATACAAGGGTTGTGGAGTATATTTTAATTTTTGTGTTTTTTAACTGTTGATTGTGTCCAGGGCATAACTTCGTTTAACGCATTAAAAAACCCCTTAAGAATTTCTCTTACAAAACAATCAACTTTCTGAATATATCAATGGTACTTTACTGAAACAGAAATTGCAATTGGTTTATTTGATTATATGTACAAGAAAATTACAATGAGGAAATGTATCGTTTTGATGTTTCTGTTTATTAATTTGTCGGACTAGCAATGCAAGAACTGTCTCATTTTATTGTATTATATTATTACTATTACGGGGCTGAGCATAAGGTAAGTAAGGCATAGAGCATAAAGTAAGTAAGGCACATAAGTAAATAATGCAAAGTCAAATTAAAGCAAAATATATCTAAAAAAAATAATAAAATACAAGCAAAAAAACGTAACATTTATATTAAATTAACTTAAATTTCGTTTTTCGTAAGGGATAGTCTTTTTTTTTATAAATTTACGTTTTCCCATAAGTTACTTCAAATTGGAAATACAAATGAACTTCAAAGTGCAAATTTAATACTATATACTATTAGTATACATCAAGTCATTGAACAGACAACATCATATTTTTTCATCGTGTTAAAAATGTCGAATTTCGTACCAGAAAGTGATGATTTGCGGAAAGCATTAATTTGTTGTTTTAATTTGAAGAAAAGTGCTGGAGAGTCGCATCGAATGCTTGTCGAGGCATATGTTGATCATGCTCTATCAGATGCAACATGCAAAAGATGTTTTCAACGGTTCAGAAATAATGATTTTGATGTGAGAAATGAAGAACGTGGAAGACCACCAAAAAAGTTTGAAGACACCGAATTGCAAACGATATTCGATGGAGATGACACTTTGAGTCAAAAACAAATGGCAGCAATGTCAAATATTGCACAACAAACAATTTCTGACCGTTTAAAAGCAATGGGAAAGATCCAAAAGTGTGGAAAATGGGTGCCACAAGAATTAAATGAAAGACATATGGAAAACCGAAAAAACACTTGTGAAATTTTGCTTCAAAAACAAAGAAAGAAAATCGGTTTTGCATCAGATTGATACTGATTGATACTGTTTGGTGGGAACAGAAAGGTGCTCTGTACCACGAGCTCCTAAAATCTGGTGAAACCGTTAATACTGTTCGCCACCGACAGCAAATGATCAATTTGAACCATGCACTGATCGAGAAACGACCAGAATAGGCCAGAAGACACGGCAAGGTAATTTTGCTCCATGACAATGCACCTGCACACCAAGCATAACCGGTTCAGGATACAATAAAAACACTTGGCTGGAAGCAGCTACCCCAACCGCCGTATTCACCAGACTTGGCTCCTTCCGATTACCATTTGTTTTCATCGATGGGACACGCATTGGCTGAGCAGCACTTTGATTCCTACGAGGAGGTCGAAAATTGGGTGTCCGATTGGTTTGCTTTAAAAGACGAACAATTTTATTGGCGTGGTAATCACAAACTGCCAGAAAGGTGGTGAAAATGTGTAGAAAACAATTTCCAATACTTTGAATAAAGTGTTTTCACTTTCCTATTAATAATTAGTGTTTTATTTTCAAAACAAAAAAAAATTCATACCGGTATACAAGGTATATTAATGATAGTTGTGAATAAGTGATTGATCCGAATATTGATCCCATAAAAAATGCATTAATAATTGTTGGCGTGGCAGTCCACAGGGGGACCAAGGCCTAGCTTGCTCATCAACTACTCGTGTTGTGGGCGCTACTATACTCATGAGTAGAAGGGACCAACAGTTGTTGCCGACTCTGAACGGCGAAGTTTGAAAAGCTGTCAGCAGCTCGAAAGAGGTGGTGCCGTGAAAAATTCGAGGTGTTCAGGCGGGAATCGAACCTAGACCCCTCGGCGTGTGAGCCTCGCACTCTACCCACTACGCCCCGGCGGACACATAAAAAAAACACATTGCTCACAATAAAACTATTGTATACAAAGAAGATGCGGTAACGATTAGAAGAAGAATCTCTTTTATATCTACGTACTCAACTTATTGAGTGTTTTGAAAATGCGAAAACTTTCACTTCAACACCCAATAGGGCTCAGCGTAACATATCTGATTCTTTGAACTCTTTTTTTCCCTCTCTACCTTATCACAGAAGTGTGAAAGAAATGAATGAATAAGTAATTGAGGTAATAGTTGATTTATCAAAATGAACCTCAAAATTTGAATGGTTTAATAATGTTAATTATTGTAATACAAAAATATAATTTGTACATTAAAGTTTAAACAGGAAAAATATTTAATTCCTGGATTTTATAAGTAAAAATAATATTAGTATGCGTCTAGTTAATGAAAACAATCTTTGTATAGTAACTGCTTAAATTCAATTTCAAAAGCAATAGAGTTGACAGAAACAATAGATGAAATGAGAGTGTTGCTATTCTTGTCCGTAGATTGGTTCAACATTTGTCTTTGACTGTAATCCGCTTATCTGATGACAAATGTGAATATTGAACTCAAGCATGAAAACAAAATTGTAAAAAAATACTGTATATATATATGTCTAGTTCATTTTCCATCGGCTGAGACTCACGATACACTACTTTTTATTGGGTATTTGCGAAGCTTACTTAAGTGATATCTTTCTCGCTGATGATTTTAGGTTTTAGTAACATGATGGGGGTTGTATTCAGACAAATACTTGGTGTAATATTCTTTCTTATTTTGTATTTACCACTCATTTCTTACCTTATCGTATACTCCTGCAGATTTACTAAAAAATCCTTTCATACTTGATATTTTTATCAATAATGATAGTTACTCTGACAACTATCTTCGTCTGTGAAAAATTCGTTTTCTCTATGATGAATGAATACTTTTTCCTAAACAACAAATAAGATTAAATTCAATTCAAACGTAAGACTACGAGTCCTAATCTATGAATTGGTTTCCTATATAAAGGATAAGTTTATTTCTCCTCCAAGTCGATTAAATTACTACATTATCGAACACATTAAAATTACAATAGAAAAAGTATTAGAGGAATTATACAGAGATATCGGCAAAGTAATCACTAATTAACACTATAGGAATTTAGGAATACTTAATGCGGAATTGCTTAATATTATAGCAAGCATTTTTATCATTATACGGTAAGTTGTGGAATAGCAAATGTGTTTGAGGATGCAATCTGCAATGGCGGTTTTAAACATAATATAATCCTAGTTTCTGAAATTTCAATGCTTGGGATATTGTCTATGTAAAACTGCATACAAAAATCGGAAAAATACGTCCACTGTTACACTGTGTGCCTTCCGATTTCAGAGTTGAAATTCTAGGAAGACCACAAAACCGTATCGTAGGGTAGAAAAACAAGAAGTTTGTGTATGCAGTCAGACCCCATAGCTAGAGAATTTAAGAACATTTAAAGGTTAACGTGTTACTTTAAGAAAACATTTGTCAAGGAAGTTTAAAAGAGGTCAATTTATTAAATGCTGTGGGTGGGACAATAAATTTATTTCTTCAATGTGTATATCCTTCATATAAAAATATTGCCAAACAGTTGGGTTTTACTATAGGTATGCAACATATTAACGATAAGGTTTTATTTAAAAGATATTATAATTCAATTAAATTTTCGCCTTGACATAGAAAATGATTTTCTTTAAACAGCCGATTTATTTTATATCTACCGCATACAGAAGGTTTTAGAGATAAGTTTGTCCATTTGGCCTTACGGTTTCTATTTCGGTATTATAAAGCACCCTCTTATCCCTCCGCATTTTGGATTAATCCGATATGGTCAATATATAAAAATGTTTACGGTGGAATGAATCCACTTCGGCGCGCATTCTCATGATATGCATCGTTGGGGTAGTAGGCTCCGAATATAAGTTCGTTGTGAGAAGACATGGCTCTTGCAACGTGTCTTCGAATTAGCTTAATAATGAAATTATCCACCCTATTCACTTTGGCTTCGCTGTACGAAATCTCATTATTGCGATAGAATTTCTTGACAAGCGCGAAGACATTGCCTCTTGAACATCCTTATCTTTTCCATCTGGGAAGGACTCACGTTGAACCACCAGGGCCGTGTAGCAGACCACTTTTACTTTGGAGTTAAGTTAGCTGCTGTAAAATAACCTTTAACCATAGCAAACGTTTTTTTGGCTTTCTTTAGAGCCGAAGCTGAATGAATGTTTCCATACAGAAACTGGTCTAACAAAATGCCAAGATATCGTACTATCGTCTTTGCAGCTAATGGTTGTCCCTGTGGGTCCAAGACGCTGAACTAACGCCAGTTTTGTACGTATCCCTTGAGACTTTGCACAACGGAATCCTGAAGAAAATGGTTTCGCACTTCTGGTAGTTGTTTTTTAACTTCCAGTCGTCGCAAAATCGCTGGACCGTTTCGAAGTCACGTTGCAAAAGAGTATTAATGACCTCAATCTCCGGCGCTGTTCTGTATACGAAGGTTGCCTTTTATACTTCGGTATTGGTAACCCTAGTGTTGCAATCTGGCAACTGCCAGCTCTATCGTAAAGTTTGAATTTTTGAGGTTATACGTATTCAGAACGTTTTGACATACGAGTGCAATTTGTATTGTTTACAGGAATTAAATGGTGAACATTTTCGTGCGATTATTTTTTAAAACTTTCGACGTGGATTAACTCAACAACAGTGCATCGATAGACTTAATTCAATTTTGACGACGAAGCTCCATCAAGGACCAGTGTTTATCGATGGTATTTTGAAGTCAACCGAGGTCGTAGTTCACTCTAAGACGAATTTTGTGTAGATCGTCCAAAATCAGTTGTTATTCCGGACACCATTGATGCTGTGCGCCAACTGATATTGCAAGATCGTCATGTGACATATCGTGAGATTGAGACAACCTTAGGCATTAGTGGGACCAGCATACATTCAATATTGCATGAACATTTGACCGTCAAAAAATTTGTTCGCGTTGGATTCCACACAATTTGTCAATCGCTCAAAACAAGGCTCGTGTCGATTGGTCGAAAGAAATGCTCCAAAAATACGATCGCGGTTCTTCGAAACACGTCTATGACATCATGACAGGTGAGGTCATAGACGTGAATTTACGCGTATGAGCCCGAAAGTAAACAGCAGTCGACTGTATGGGTGTTTCAAATTGAGCCAAATCTAACAAAAATTGCTCGCTCACGAAGCATTTTCAAGCAACTGATCGCCTGTTTTTTCGAAAGAACTGGACATGTCGCAACTGTACCACTAGAACAACATAGAACAGTCAATTCTGAGTGGTGCACAACCATTTGTTTGCAAGTTGCCTTCCAAGAAATCTGGAAAACCAACCGCCGAAGACGGATCACTCTTCACCACGACAACGCATGCTCTCACACATCGGCTCAAGCAACTGCATTTTTGAGCACTCAAAACATCGATTTGATGAGTCATCCGCCAAATTTTCCTGACTTGGCACCGAATGACTTCTTTTTATTCCCGTACGTAAAAAATAAAATTAGAGGTCAACGTTTTTCAACACCTGAAGAAGCAGTTTATGTGTTTAGAATGCATGTTTTGGAGATACCTCAATCAGAGTGGCAAAAGTGCTTCAACAATTGGTTCAAATGCATGCAATAATGTATAGATCTTAATAGGGAATATTTTGAAAAACAATAATGCTATTTTCTATGATTAATATTTGGTTTTGTTCTCTAATCCCGAAATATACAAGTAACCCTCGTATGACCAAATCATCAGCGAATGCTATCAGATGCTGTGTGGACCCAATCAGGTCACTGGTGAAGATAGATAGAATTGGTGAGTTTACCGCACACTGTTGGAGCCCATTATTTATTTTGAAAACATGAGTAGAGACTTTGTTGCCACTTTTAAGAACAAATTTTTTACCTGTTATCATGTTGTAGATCGTGTAAAGCAGTGCTTTACTTTTCGAAAACCTTGCTTATGCAAGGGAGGAGACTTTTCGACCGAAGATTTTTCGGAAGTGAGGAATCTTTGTCGCTTTTGGGAATAGGTTGCACTATCGCCGTTTTTCAATGCTCTGGGTAATGTGCATTACTCAAAGCATTGTTGAACAGGATTGAATATACCTCTGCCGCCTCTTCGGTGAGATGACGCAACACAATATTCGGCATTTCGTTGGTGTTTTTGTTCTTCAGACTGTTGAAGATATTTTTGAGATCCACCATCGAAATAAGTATGGCATTTGAGCCAGTTTGGGCGACAGCATTAATTGCCTTGTTTTCATCATTGAACCTGGTGAAACCATGATTCTCAGAACGCCATTGCTGTATTTCATTTCGAAGGTGGTAATGGTAAAGCAAGGCTCTGTTTTCCAGTCATGATTTGGTTTCTGTAAATCGTCTGTAAAGTGTCTTAATTCAGCAGTCTGCTTTTTTGCACGTGCATTGATAGTATTATTCCGATAGATGTCGCCATCTGTTCTCTATGATACTTTGGGAATCGAATCGTATGAGGAACCTGTCAATTTCCTAGCTCGTAAGGTTTCTGTTCGAGGGTGGCGTTAAGTCATTCGAACGCAGTTCTCTGAAGAAACGTGGCCAACGAGCCTTACAATAATTGTAAGGGTTCGTTTCAACAAGTTCCTTCACCTCCTTCCTTCTACCATCTCGTTCGGGAACCGGTGGTGAGCCCGCACTGATCACTGTCGTACTCTACCGTTGTTAAGCAGCTCCTAATTTGTATGTTTACGTTCCGTTGTCTGTCAATAAGCATCAGATTAAGATAAAATCCACTTCTAGGAAAAGACGATCTATTAGTTGCAAGCAAATTTAGCTTGAACTCAATAGAGTGGTGCATCAACCACTCAAGGAGTGAATTTCCTTTGGTATTTGACACAGAATTGGCCCATTCTACATGCTTGCTTTCAAATCACTGGCCACAACAAAATAGTTATCCTCTGAGCATAAACGAAGTTTTCGAAAGAGTTTCGAGCTCCGAAATGAAGTCTGTGGACCGAGGTGCATCTGGTGCATTGACCGCTACTACGTACAATTTCCATTAAATTCGCACCTGAGCGGGTCTTGACGAATGGACTCGGTCCATCCGTAGAACATCCCTCTCGAACTGCTCCATTTGGGCCTTCATTGAGGCCATCATAGAAAACAGTTCCGCGAAGCCCATATTCGGAGCCTCCACCGGTATTGGTGTCACTTTTGGTCTTATCTGTTGTGCCGGTCGCCTACCAAACGCCATCTGGGCATAGAAAACCACTAACGTAACAAAGGTGGTTGGAGTCATTGGCAGAGGCCTTGACTCCACCACTTTTGCTTTTTTGAGCATATCATTTTTTTCATTTGCTTGACCATGCCCTCAGGTGTGACCTGGACCAGGAAGAAGGGAAAGCAGACGCTCAGGTGGCATTGCAGAACGGACAGTGGAAAAGCGCTTTACGGAAACAACATTCACGTCCTCAGTTTCCATTTCTGGGCATAAAATGGTCTCCGGCTCAGCCAAGACATCTAGACCTTTTAGCAGAACCGTTTGCAGTTTTTGATTTTTTAGTGTGAAGGTGTAGAACTCCACATCACCGTCATCTGTTGCTTGATGACTGTAAAACTATCCATTGATAAATAGTGGACAGATTGCTTTTGTATCCCCTTATTTTGATAAAAAATTTGTCCTCTATGTTAACATTATCTTTAGTATCCATTCCAATAATATTTATTGGTGGCGTACTTTTCTCTTTTTGCTGACTCTGTTGTGGCTGTTTTTGCTTTTGTTGTTGTTGTTGATTTTGTTGCTTCTGCTGCGTTGGTTTCTGCTGCTGTTGCTTTAGTTTAACTTCCCGTTGATGTTCCTGTTGATGTTGTGCCACTTGGTCCTTTTCCGGGATCTTTCTTTTTCTTTTCTCCTCAGATACAACCTTCTTTCACTCTTCTAATTTGTGTTGAAGAGCTTTGATAAATGCCTCCAGCTTTTTCTTTTCCCTGATTTTTTCGACTAACTTCTCTTCAGCCTGGTCCGCTACTTCAGATCAAGCTAATTCCCCATACTTCTTCTTTTTCTTCTTTTATAGGGGGGGGGTGTATTGTTTGGCGTCGTCGACAGCCATTTTGTTGAATTGCGATTAAAATCGCAATGGTTTTTCTGTTTATTTGTGATTTTCTTTCTTTGCTGCAGTTATGCAATTATCCGAGTTGTCGCTAGGAAGCAGCTCTTCGTCCATATCGAAATCTGTTTTCTTTCAATAAATCTTGATTTTTATTGTTTTTTTTTTTTCAATTTTTTAATTTTTCAGTTATTTATTATTATTTCGTTGCTTAGGCAACTACGCATTATAGCCGATATACGTTTTTAGAAGACGGAATACTGAAATCGACTGTGAATAAGGGCCTTAAATATGTCGCATGTTATCGTCATGCATACAGAAAATAAAATATTTGACATTGTGGGTTTATAGAAAGAAAAATTATCCGCAAAATTGTAATTGTAACGTACAAGTGATTTTTTATACTAATCAGTCTGCTTTATGCCCACGCTTCGATATAGTACGACCTACGATCTCTTAGATGAAACATCACAGACTTTGGCTTGTGACTTAGGCTCAATGTTTTTTAAAAGGGACATCTGTTCCTCAGTGCGCATACTGACTTTTATATCCAAACATTGCGTAATTTCAAACAATGGTATCAAGGACTGGAAAGGTAAATAATGCACTACTATTTTACCATATTTTACAGGATTTATAGTAGATGAGGTAGAATTTGTACTTTCTACTCAAATAATCCATGCCAATTGTCTCCAGATAATTGTTAATAATTACAATAATTTTTAATAATTCACAATACAAGCAATGGAACGTAGATGTGACCGACTTTTCCTTTAGCTTCGCATAATAACCGATAGTAGGTTGCAATCTCCAATTCCCCCATGAAGATAAACCTCGAATGGAATTGCAAACTTCAACCAAAAACTCAGGACTCATTGTTTCTTCGATACCCAACTGCTGTATCATCATAACCCTCGTCACCGAAACCGTAAGTGTAGTAAGGCAATGCTTAAAATATTTTTAACTTCGGTAGCCGGGCTAATGTATGATTTCACATTCGTCCGTGGCTTTTATAAGTGTAACATACTTTCAGGGAATTATATTTAAATTTTTTTTAATTTTTGCAAGCTCCACTGTCTTATTGTGATCAGCGTTTTTTATTACATGTATTGTGAAATTTTATGTCTATAATAATTAGGAAATCTGAGTGACATAGAAACTAAAAGTATGACTGCACGTTAAGCAAAATAATTTAATTTCACTTTCATGAACAATCTATTCACAAGAAAAGATTAAAACACCGGAGAAAAAATCAGCAGTATTGCCACTTTATATTATAACTTGCGAGAGATCGAAAATTGTCTCACATTAAATTTTCATTTTTTTTAAATTTAGTTCATTTGAAATTGTATATACAAAAGTGTTTCCTTATTCAAGTTTACTTTGTTTACCAAAATCGTTCATAATAACAATTTGAAGTATGCCTTTACGTTTGATCAAGATTATTTTCAGGAAAAATTATTTGAAATCAATTTATTATTAATTCATTCACGTTAATTTCTATATTTTACTTAACTGTTACAGAACGATCAACAACTTGACCTAATGTCAATTGTATTTTATAATAAATAACTTAAGCTACAGAGCTATTCATTTGTCATAAAATATTATAAAATAATAAGCGTCATGGAGTAGTTTAAGACATATGACAATATAGCTACATTTTTCTTTTTTCATAATTTTTTTTATATATTAATACAAAATCAAATTTCCTTATATTATTCTCATAAAGCCAGATTGTTTAATTGACCAGATAAAAAAGTAGTTGAAACAAAAACAAACGGCTTCAGTATTTCATAAAAGTGATAGTTTAATTTTAGGGATATACACCTTTATTTGGGAGACTTATGTGTGAATATGCGTAAACCAAATAAGCTACGCACAACCGTGTACATGTTCATACAATATATGGAATGTAAATATAATATATAAGTAAATCTACTTATATATAAGTGAACATGTGAAATGTTTTTATCTCATACAGTTATGTTAAGTAACAATTTATCTACTGAATTTATTTCTAGCAAAATTCTGTATCTAATTTATACTTGTACATTAAAAAAAGTGTTTAATAATAAGTTTAAGAGCCCAAATATAATAAATCGGTAGTTGAGCTATGAACTTAGGAATTTTTATCTTTCGTAGAACTAAATGCTAGGTGAAATACAAAATAATCGAAAGTTTTGTGACAATATTTGTTAATAATAAATGTTAAGTATGCACCGAAAAAACCTTGCAAGTGATCCTTATATGTGTTTGCACACTTAAAACCTTTTTATATCTTAAGTTCTAACCTTTTTATTAAACCTTTAAAAAAAGCAATGCTCGTGTAGATTTTTACAAAGACTAATACTAATAAATAAATTCATTATAACAAAAACTCTTCGTACTTCACCAGCTCAATGTATCATAATGTTCTTTGTGTTCAGTTGGATCTCGTTCTCTCAAATGATTCACACTTTTTGTGAGTGGTCTTTCTATAATGAAATTCGTGTTTTTCGGTTTTTTGTTTGCTTCAGCAATTTAGTCGAAACACTGACGAGGTAGATACAAGTTGTCTTGGCATTTCCCGGTTTACACTCCTATATACATATGTACACAGATAACAATTTTTTCGTTCACCTATTTATCTTATCACTTCTGTGAAAATTTGCTGTATTTCGCGTCGGTGCATGTATATATTTATTTGTGGAAAGAACTGTAGAAAATGGGTTCGATCTGGAACAATATTTTTAAAAAATCAAAGAAAGATTTACCCGAAAAAAATAGTGATACAAAGTCGCTAGCGTTAACTAATGGAACTGCTGTTAGTGTAATAACACAGAATGTGGAATGCAAATCGTATTCAAAAAGTCTATCGAGCAAAAGTGAGATCACAATTAAAACAAATGGAAAGGAAACGATGTTTCAACATAAAAGCCTTACTTCACGAGAGCAATTTGCTCAGTCCAAATCCAGTATAACTTCCAAATCCAATACAAAAGAAATAAAAAGATTCGATTTCGGTAAAAAGAATACTGAGGCGGACGCAATCCCATTTAATATAGCAAATGAAATTCCATATAAAAATACCAACATACAAAAATATACTACCAGCGTAGTACTTCCAAGCGGACATACACCATCTAAAGTACCTTACCAGTCACCATATCGCAATTCAAGTGGAATATCTTCATTCGGTGATAAAAATTATTCATTTGTTACTGCCAGTCGAACTCCTACTTCAACAAACAAAACATTGCATACAAAAGAAGAGCCAAAAACATCAGTACCTAGTTCAAAAACCCTCACTTATAGTTGGAATAACTCACCCAAATTATCATGTTCAGTATTGCATCAACAGCCGCCTGCACCGTTGGGAGTTAAACCTATTCGAAAACAATCACCGGGTCTTGTTTTCATATTTCACAATGATAAATTCGACAGTCCAAACGAATTTCGCTATGGTAGTGCTGCAGATGTTCGTTTATTGACGCGAACTTTTCAAAACTTTAAGACGCCAATTACTACCTACGAAAACTTAACAGTCAAAGAAGTGACTAGAGCTGTAGAAAAGAGTAAGTTATAGAAAAACTGTATTTTAATTAAGTTTTTAGCTATAAATAAAGACACTTTCTATTTCTGAATTAAATATAATGAAAACGCTTATTATTCTGTAATTTTTTTTTGTTTTCAATGTGATATAATGTTTAATATATTTTGTTGTATTTGAAATGAATATCTTGAAGATATGACTAATTGCTTTTATACTTGTAATGAACGCATCTGCTTATGATTTTCGTACATTAATGCGGAAATCTGTTAACACTTCCTGTTATTAAAGTGATAAAAGTTTTCGGCAGTTTTGCATAAGCATATTGCTAATGTATTTTTTTCAAGCAAAGTTCATACTTCCAAAAATCTTACTGGCATCGTTTATTATACAAAACAAAGTGGCAAGTTTTGATGATTTTTATGGGCAAGAAGACATCATCATAGAAAATCAACATTGTTTTCAGCGTAACGTGTTTTTTTTTCTTCACCAACTCTCATAAACTTTTGATTTTAACCACTTAATAGACTATGTTGAAGATGTTTTTGTCCACAAAGAAATAAATATCGGCCACCTTGACATTAATTATAAGCTTCAACAAAGTAAAGTTTTTTTTGTCTTATTGATAAACTTTTTTAATTGAAATGAGTGTTTGAACTTTCCTGAAACAATCTTGTAAACTATACTATAGCATAATATAATTCAGGTTTTGTTTTTAAGGAGTTGTTTCTGTTAACCTTATTTTCGCTCCTTGATGATTGTGTGTATTCTTTGGTTCGAATTTGGCCTGAATTCATCTGTCTTTTAGTTTTATCTCATTTGCTGAGCGCTTAATTTTTTCGATTTCAATGTTAAACGTTTTTTTTGTATTCCTTCACAAGCAACCTCTGTTAAAGATATGCGTTATGTAATTATGGGTCTGTTACAATTCATTTGTGTACAGAAATTCGTAGTTAAGTAGTTTGGGTAAAATTCTCTCTTGCAGAGACTAACTCTACCAAAACTTATGACACGACTTTTTGTAAACAGCTATCGGATGTGTGAAATGTCAGAGGTTTTTTTCTTTTCATTTTGACAGCCATCTGCTGCGATTCGTAGGGAGGGAAAATATTTTACTCTCTCATGAGCTCTCTTCTACGAAAAAATCAGCTAATAGAACGCTTTTTTGTAGTTTTTCGGGCAAATTCGTAAACATTCGTAGCAATTCAGAGCAATTGGAACGAAACTTATGAATTTCAAAATTTCCTTTTTTTATCATTTCCTTAAATCGGCTACTTTTGCATTATGTTGGCTCACGCAACAACTTGTACGAATATCGCATCAATAATAATTAGATAGTAAAATAAAACTAAATTTATACATGTTATGCATGGTTATACAGACCCATTCTGTTTGAACAAGTTTCAACCAAAAAATTATAGTTCAGGAATATTAAGATCAGAAGAATTATTCTCAATTGTATTAAAAAAACGTCATAACGGTATTGAATGGAATTTTTATACTTTTTTATACTTTTTTATACTTCCGTATAGTTGAAAAGAAGGATTTTGGAAATTGTTCTTGTGTAGTCATAATTATTCTCACCCACGGAACCCGCCATGGAAGCGTATATGCAAAGGACGGTAGCTATTCCATAAATGATGATGTCCTTTTCCCTATTTTGAGGAACAAGTCATTAATATCAAAGCCGAAACTTTTTTTCATCCAAGCATGCAAAGGACATATGGAACCTGAGCATCTTCATAAAGATGCTGTCGCAGCAAGTGGCAGTCCTCAAGAAATATTAAAATGTTATAGCACCTTTGAAGGTGAGTATTCGTCTTCTGCACTTAATTTAATAATTTGAACATTTTAAATTATTCACTTTAAGGATATGTTGCTTATCGAACTGAAAAGGGAACATTTTTCATACAAGCACTATGTGAGCTCTTGCAAGAACTTGGAAAAACGACAAATATAAAAGATATTATGGATAAAGTTATAAAACGTGTTCAAGAAATGACAAGGTGCGTTAAAATTGTAATCACATATTTGATAAAATATGTCAATTAATTTTAATATACATATTTCTTTTTTCAATTACAGAAATAAACAGATTCCTTCTTATGAAACAACTTTAACCAAGCCATATATTTTTGGAGACTATATTTAAATAGCGTTTAGTTGAATTGTTCTAGTCTGTGATTTTGAAATTTTCAATAACTAGAGTATTAAGAATATTTTTGAATGTTGTATTTGATATTGTAAAAAGCCAAGACATGTTGACCAAGTGCTGAAAAAAGGTAAAGATATCACATTTTTAAATTTTGGGTGTTGAACTTCGCTTTTAAATTTCGAAACGGAAAGAAGTCAAAGCTGGTGCTGCACAAGAAATTATTCTGTCCAAATACTCTACCTTCTGTATATATGTATATATTTACAATTTTGAATGTTTCAAATGAAACTTATTTTTAACATTACTGGTGAAACGTCTTTAATAGAAGCTGCAGAAAGGTAATTAATACGTGAATAATAAGTGGAGATAATGTACATTCTTTGGTGTAAATGGAAATTTTTTTAAAATTATTTAAATCCGTACATGTTGTTTTAGGTACTAGGGTTGCCTTTTATATTTCGGGATTAGAGAACAACAAGAAATATTAATCATAGAAAATAGTGTTATTGTTTTTCAAAATATTCCCTATTAAGATCTATACACTTTTGCATGCATTCGAACCAATTGTCGAAGTACTTTTGCCACTCTGATTGTGGTATCTGTAAAACATGCATTCTGAACCCATCAGGCGCTTCTTCAGGTGTCGAAAAACGTTGACCTCTCATTTTATATTTTACGTACGGGAATAAATAGAAGTCGGTGCAAAGTCAGGAATATTTGGCGGATGACTCATCAAATCGATGTTTTGAGTGCTCAAAAATGCAGTTGCTTGAGCCGATGTGTGAGAGCATGCGTTGTCGTGGTGAAGAGTGATCCGTCTTCGGCGGTTGGTTTTCCTGATTTCTTGTAAGACAACTGGCAAACAAATGGTTGTGCACCACTCAGAATTGACCGTTCTGCGTTGTTCTAGTGGTACGGTTGCGACATGTCCAGTTCTTATGAAAAAACAGGCGATCAGTTGCTTGAAAATGCTTCGTGAGCGAGCAACGTTTGTTGGATTTGGGTCAATTTGAAACACCCATACTTTCGAATGGTGTTTGCTTTCGGGCTTATATGCTTAAATCCACGATTCATCACCTGTCACGATGTCATAGACGTGTTTCGAAGCACCGCGATCGTATTTTTGGAGCATTTCTTTCGACCAATCGACACTAACCTTTTTTTGAGCGATGGACACATTGTGTGGGTTCCAATGCTAACAAATTTTTTGACGGTCAAATGTTCATGCAATATTGAATGTATGCTGGTCGCACTAATGCCTAAGGTTGTCTCAATCTCACGATATGTCACATGACGATCTTGCAATACCAGTTGGCGCACAGCATAAATGGTTTCCGGAATAACAACTGATTTTGGACGACCTTCACGAAATTCGTCTTAGAGTGAACTACGACCTCGGTTGAATTCACCATACCATCGATAAACACTGGTCCTTGATGGAGCTTCATCGCCAAAAATTGAATTAAGTTCATCGATGCACGGTTGTTGTGTTAATCCACGTCGAAATTTGTAAAAAATAAAAAATCGCACGAAAATTTTCACGAATTAATTCCATTTTTTGGGCGAGATGAATCTTCAAAAGTACTGTAAACAACACAAATAGTACTCGTATGTCAAAAGGTTCTGAGTACGTACAACCTCAAAAATGTCAAACTTTCCGATAGAGCTGGCAGTTGCCAGATTGGAACACTAGGGTTGCTCATTCCTTTCCAGAACACCTTTCAACATTCACTGGTAATCACGGTACAGTTATGTAAAGTTACTTGGTAATACTTTGGATACAAAAGTGCGATTCGATGTTCAATGTAGTTTTAAGAAAAATATAACTACTGAGCTAAATAAAATCAAAATCAGAAATCAGAATCACTTTCTACACTTGGGATTTATGATAGTCATTTTAGATGTACAAACCTCGAAGTGGAATCTTTGCTTGTAGACTAAAGCACTTGGAGCAAACGAATCTTGTAATACAGCATTATTATTATCGTATTTTGCACCATACCGCTTCCAAAAACCTTGACCTATAACCTTAAAAAGATTCCAAAGAGAGGTTGATGCAATTTAGCTAAATCAATTATAGTCGACGAAGTCAAGTTGTTTCGTGTCAAACAATCACTTGTAAGAGAAATGTAATAAAAGTTCATCATTTAAACTAAACCTAATGTCCGACAATTTTTAAACTTGAGTAGAATTATCTGCTGGTGCCTTTAACCCATTTTCTGATATGAAAAATGCTCGGCAGAAATAATCGTGGGCCCTTTTATATTTGCATAAATTGCAGGTCCGTTCAGCATATAATCGGCGTAAAATCATGTTTCGCGAACATTGGTACCGTTGGTAAACCAAACAAATGTATGTTTAATAAATGGCGAATGTAACGCTGATGAAATAAATTAAACTTCAAGGTAAATTCTTTTTTATGCTTTTTTGTGAATTAAACAATTCAAGTAAATGAAACCAAATACAAAATTAATTTATTGCTTACAATCTCTTCGCGGAAACTGTCACGATGAATTGAAAACATTTATGTCCGCATATTGTAACAAGAAATGCTCTGCATTAACAATAATATTACAGATTCTCAGATTTGACAAACGGGTATATTTCATTCAGTTTTTGCATATACAGTGAAAACAATATTAATTTGGTGATGCATTCAATACGCGCCAAAAAAAAACGAACAAACGTACATTTTTTTTTTAGATAGAACACATTAATAAAATTAATTTAAATATAATTAATGTAAATAATAAAACTTGTGTTTGTCAGCAACCAATTAAATTAACCGATAAAATATTTTGCCCACTACATCACATATATATAATAAAATCAATATACATCAAGACATTTTTTAAACTTAGCTTTAGCTCCTTATTACTTTTGGTTTCATACCAACTCAGGAAATTGAATGCTGTTCATAAAGAAGTATGAGAACACTAAATGGATACATTAAATATTAAGTGACTTTTCGGAAAGTATCATTTATTTGAGCTTCTATAAATGTATATAAATATATATTGTTCTCTAACATCTAACATTTGACATTTGACGACTGATTTAAGCGTAAGCCACATAGATTTATTTAATTCAGAAATTATATTATTATTTCATTTAAACAACTCAAAACTAGTCAAAAATTACTTTAATAAATTTGATAACCTTCGGGTGAAATATTTCAATTTGTATCTAGTATCTAGTTTTAGTTTTTTATCATATCTCATTTCGAAGAAATATGTTCCTGTTCTTGAAGCTCTTGATGGGAATCTTGTGACATCCTCTTTCAGTTTCATTATTTTCCATAATGAATTTTGCTGAGGAATATATAACATAGTTACATGGTAAGAGGTACCCTGCATAGTACGGCATGTAGAAGACGACTTTATTTTTGGCTCTCTTTCTGCGTGTGAACCAACCATGTTTTTCAAATATGTATATATGTATTTTTTTTTTCACAATTTACCTTAATCTTGAATTATGCTCCAGTTGGGGAAGTCTAGCTACTGCCCGATTTTTGAAACCACACAATTTTTTTGGGACCCATCAGTAATTTAATAAACGGTATATTGACTACATATTTGCATGGTAGGCGTTTGTACACACTCTCGCTCTTTATGTATTAAATAACTATAACCGCGTATGCATTATAAACCAATGTTCATCCTATTATTATTGAAAACAGATATGTGTTTAGGGTCTTTCTTTTCGTATTTATTTCAATATGACCTTAGATGTCGGCTTGCTACGTGTTTTTCACGCTTCTAGTGATCCTCAATTATAGAACCACTTCTTCAGATACCAACGTTATTTGCAAATCTGACTCAATGAGGACTCTTAATTGTCTGGAATCTCCATTTTTATTTCTCGTGATAACAATTACAAGTACTCATGAAGTGTTTCAATTATTCTTGTTTTCTTTCTAAAATATGATCTGTTAAAAATTAACTACAACTATATAAGAAAAAATGAATGCTTAGAAAAGAGAAAACCATAAGTATACAAAATGCAATATGTATATGTATGTATGCAAATGAAATGTTAAATAAATCAGTTGAAGTCAAGAAATCATACGATACACACATTTCGACTTTGTTCGCGTCTGAACGGGGAATATATATCCATTTTTCTATAATTTTACTACATGGTGCCGAAACCCGGAAACAAAGTGGCCAGAAACTAAATCATATAATGGAAGTGTCCATGAGAGTCGCTTATCGTGGGCAAATCACAAAGATTGTGAGAATCGCGTTAGAGTACCTCGCATCCAAGGATCCCAGCTCAACTCAGATAATAATCTCAATTCTATCGAAGAGAAGCTGCAAATACTACGACAACGCTTGACGGCGGCAGGAAGTAGTCAACAAATCTTTACTCAAGGAAGATGAATTGGACAAAGACGCTGAAAGAATAACGGAATACCAAGCCACGGCGATAGAACGGTTGGCTAAACTCAATCTGCACTTGCAAAAGGTAATCCCAAGACAATGCTCATCATCAAACGTTCTGGACAGCAATGACACTATTATTTCAAACCACAAAGAAATCGGTCTTCCCAAATTGCCGAAACTCCCGCTTAAAAAATTCGACGGCAATATTCAAGAATGGCTTCCCTCTTGGTCTGATAACAGTGGATTAACATCATCTGATAAATTTTGTTACCTTGAGTCTGTTCTCATCGGGAAGGCAAAAAAGGTAAATGAAGGCTTTACAGAATCGGGAACATGCTATGAGGCACCCATGTGCAGCAACGCACGGATTCATATGGCTTACGCACTCTTTACAATGCTTGGACATCATGCTGTCTCACCCTAACCGCATTACAAATTCCTACACACCAATACAATGTAATGCTTGAATCTATTCTAATTCGGTATCTTCCTGTGGATATTCGGGTAGAATAGTTTCGTTCTGCAGAAAGGGACGATGATCGTACATATACTCAAACACATGAGACACGACGATAGTTCTTGCACACTCTGGCAAATGGGCAAGTGAAAAGCATAATGCGTTTTCTAAAAAAGGAGGGCGTATCTTTAGAAAAGAGCGAGATAACAACCAATTTGTTATCTCTACACAATAAGGACAAATGCGTATTTTGTGGATCTGTGGAACATACAACAAAGTAGTGTGACATCCAACTGTCAGTGCAACAGAAGAAAGAAATATTGCGAAAGGAAAATCGTTGCTATCGGTGTGCAAAACGTGAACATGTGTCAAAGAATTGTAAAAACCCAAAATACATCTAGTGTGGTAAATGCAAAAGGAAACATCTAACAAGTTTGTGTAACCCGAAAAAGGAGACAGTTCTACATAATGCATCTGTGCCTGCCTCCGATATGACACAATTAACAAATGTCTTTTTGGAGACAGGTCGAGGAATTGTCTTCACCGAGACCAAAAGAAATAAACTACTCATTCGTTTTTTAATAGACGGCGGCAGCCAGTGATCGAATTTTCGCGATGATCTGATCAAAAAACTGAAAATTCCCTTTGTTGGGAAAGTCCTTAATGCCCCTTGGTTCCAAAAATCAAACTCCCTCAAAGATATTTAATAAGTTATGAATATGGCTCCAAAGTCAGTATAATGGTAAACAAGTGCCTTGAAGCTGCGGTGGTTCCAAATATATGTGTCAACGTCCTGCCTCTTCTCATCGGATCTGACGCATACTGGTCAGTTGTCACCGGCATACAACGTTTCAGATGGATTTGCTCCCATAAAGTGCCAACAAAGACGAGTGTTTTATCACCCACACCATCCGATTTATAAAAAATCGGAATTGTGTTCGGAATTGTTTTCGACGCTTCCGCCCGTAGTCAAGATTCGCCTTCGCTCAACGATATGCTCAAGGTTGGTGCCAATCTTCATCCAGATGTCCTAAGGGTTTTGTTAAATTTTAGACTTAGGCGCTATAGTGTGATAGCTGATGTGGAAAATGCTTTTTTTTCTTGCAAATCCTGCTCAACGAGGATGATCGTAATACTCACCGCTTTGTGTGATTCGCTCCGGGTGCTCTGCCGAGTCGAATTAATAAATGTGTAGACTACCGAATGACCAGAGTCACTTTCGTCGTGAATTGCAGCCCATTTTTATTAACAGCTACAATAAGAGATCATCTTTATCGCGAAATCTCAAATTATCTTTCAACTTGTCATCTGTTGCAAGAAAGTTTTTATGCTGATGACGTCGCTATGGCGTTTGATATCGAAGAGGACGCAATCGCTGCAAACCGGGAAGCTGCACAGTGAGGAATGCATCTATGTATCTAAGAAAATGGAATTGGAATAGTAATCGACTAAAGGAAATGTTGAATTCAAAGGATGCAATTATTAACCAGAAAGTTCTTGGTGTAAGATGGTAAGTGCTTGTAGAGGAGCTTGGTGTTGCAACTAATTCATTGAACGAAGCGATTATGCATGCTAGCACCACCAAAGGGTTGGCCTGAGTACGATAGCAAGAGTTTACGGTCCGTTGGGTATGGTTTCTCCAGTAATCGTTAAAATGGAGAGAAAAACTAAAACGAACCGCTGAATAGGAAACTTCTATCCGAAAGGAAACAGTGCATCCAGTTTTTATCCGATCTTAAAGAAATTACTATTCCACGGGCAGCTTAAATATTTTGTCAGTTACAATAGATATACACATATTTTCCGATGCAAGCCCTAAGGCGTTTGGTGTTGTAGCCTATATTGTAGGCGACAATCAATTGGAAGAAAAATTTTCAAATTTCGGGTAGCTCCATTAAAGGACAACGGGCTAACATTACCGAAATTGGAGTTGACAGCTTCTTTAGTTACCGTTCAGCTTTGTACGTATTTGAGACTGTCGCTTAAAATTTCGGCATCCTGGTTTTATTTCTGGACCGATTCCAAAATAACATTAAATTAGATTCAAGGAGGGAAAGGTAAATGGAAACCTTATGCGCAAAGTAGAGTGGACGGAATCAGAAACATTCTAGGGTTTCACAGTGGCGGCATTGTAACGGGACAGAAAATCCGGCAGATCTCCTGACTAGAGTCAGTGCAGCAGTTCTTCACTCTTCATCCCTTTGGAAAAATAGACCGACTTGGTTGAGAAGTGGAGGTTTTTCTGTTCAATGCTCTGGTCATATGGATAGCGTCGTCTTGACAACAGAAGTAATTCAGAAAATTGAGGTCAAAATGCAGTCGCCTCTACTTTAATACGAAAATGTGGGTACATGGAAGCGCTTAATTCGCATTACAGCATATGTGCAACGTTTTACCCAGGCGTGTCTTAAGAAAAAAAAAAAAAAAATCAGCATGTGTACATCTTAGTGCAGAGGAAGTTGGGGGTGCCAAAGTCTATTGGATCAGGTACATCCAGTTAAATTGTTTTTATAAAGAAATTACAGAATAAAAATTCAATTCCAAAAGCATCGCAAATAAATAAAAATAAAATACTACTCGATGATTCCTTTAATGTCCGTTATCCAATAATATTGCCGATCAACATCTACCTGACTGACTTGATAGTAGACGATTATCACCAGAGTCCTCTTCACGGTGGAACAAATATCGTGCTGTCTCAACTAAGGACCATGTTTTGGCTACCGAAAAGACGACAATATGTTCAGAAGAGGATAAGAACTTGTGTAATATGCCGAAAGTTGTTTGGTAAGCCATCTTCAGCGCCATTTGCACCCCTACCCGTCGACCGGATCATACTACTTAGTCCATTTAACATCATTGGAGTTGATTTTGCGGGTCCACTGTACTCTTTTGATAAGAGAGGTAATATAAATAATGTCTATATTATGGTTTTCCCCTGCGCCGCTATTCGGGCAGTACACCTTGAAATGTTGCCAAGTTTATCTACGGACAACTGTCTCAAGTGCTTTATTGCTCGAAGAGGAGTTCCGAGTGTCATATATTCCGATAATGCTAAGACATTCCGCAGAAGTGCATTTGAGCTGAAAGCTGTTAAATTTGAAAATGGAGCGCTACAAGATTTTTTAACACATAAGCACATTCAATGGAAGATTTCTATAGAACGAGCTTCCTGGTGGTGTATTGAAGGTAGTCATTGGAAGAGCCAAACTCAATTCCGAGCAACAAAGAACTTTATTAATTGAAACTGAATGATTGGTTAACTCGCGTCCTTTAACATATCTTGGAATAAAGAACCGCATCTCCTATGATACTACTCTCATGGACATGCCGTCTGATGCGAGGTCGCCAATAATACAGTTGCGACGTTTATACAAAGTCGACTTTCCCCGTGTCCTGGACTGGCTGTGGCCAGAAACTGAACCGGGGAAGAAATGTAGTCGGATTTTCACGGACGGGCCCAAGACAACGGAGAGTTATGGAGCTGCAGGCTTCGTGGAAAACGACAACATCAGACTTCACGCCTCCTTAGGTAATTTCCCGTCGGTCTTCCAGGTGGAAGCCTTCGCGATCCTAATGACCACCAACTATATTGTGAAGGAAGAAGTATCTGCGTCTGCAGCGACAAACAAGCTGTGCTCAAGGCCTTTCTCAACCTTTTAACCACCTCCAAGATAGTTCAAGAATGCAAGTCTTCCCTTAATTTGTTGGGCAGGCTGAATTCGCTAAGACTTGTCTGGGTCCCGGGTCATCACGGGATCCTGGGAAACTAAACTGCCGATGAAATAGCTAGGCTAGGTTCAGCAGAGGCATTCGTAGGGCCCGAACCCACCTTGGGATTACCCGCGTCCCTGGCCAGGGCCTCCGTCGGTGGTTGGGTCTCTCTACAGCACAACCAGAGATACCGTGACTCTCCAGGATGCAGGGTGACCAAGAGTATGCTTCCAAACGTCAGCAAGAAATCCGCGCCTTTTCTGCTATCTCTAGACAGAAACTAGTACGGACGACTTGTCGGCGTACTAACGGGACATTTAACCTTCGCTATGCACCTTAGTCGGCTTGGGTTAGTGATGTCACACTCTGCGACGCCTGTGGAGAAGGTGAACCCACTTCCGAGCACTTTCTCTGTCAGTGTCCTGCTTTCGCTCGTCTCAGGTGGCGGGTATTTGGCGCTGATGTGGTGGGAACTGAAAACCTAAGTTCTATATCACAGAAGCGCATCTTGGTTTTTCTTCGGAAAACCAAGAAAGTACATTAAATGAAGGTTACTGCCTTGTAGTACAATGAATCAGTATTTGAGTCTGAGCGCTCCAGTGTAGTTTTTCCCAACCTCCAACAAAACAAAAAAAAAAAAAAAAAAAGATCAAAAGATTAGATAGGTAATTTTGAGTATTTTGTGTAGTATTTAAGAAACCATTATAAATGAATAAAAAAAATGCATAAAACAACATATGTTGGCTGTAGCCACTTAGACTCGGAACCGTTGACACCATCTCACTTCTTGGGAATTCGATATGGGCAAGTTGATAGAAGTACACGAATAAGCTGTGGAAACGCGGGAGAATGGAATACGTTCAACTTTTGCGGTCTTTCCATCACAACATGTCATGTGAATCATTTAACTTTAAAACGGGCGATATCATGTTAGTAGCAGATACTTCAAGCCAAGATTGGAGTGGAAGTTAGCTGTAATCAACAACGTATTCCCTGGACGAGATGGCTACGTATGGGCATGTGAAGTGAGGTTTTCCAATGGATTTATTACTCTTCGGCCTGTGCAACTATTATATCAATTGGAGATACCTGTTAACTTGCCGCCGAGAGAATGCTAAAAATTAACTATAACTATATAAGAAATAATGGATATGAAAAAAAGAGAAAATTATAAGTATACAAGGTGAAATATGTATGTGTAAATAAAATGTTCAATAAATCAGTTGAAGTCAAGAAATCATACGATTCACATGTTTCGACTTTTTTCTCGTCTGAACGGGGTATACATGTTCGTATATATATATATACTTTTTTTGCTCGAAGAGGAGTAAAATGTCATTTCCCTCAATCTTGTACTAATATAAACACTTTCTTTTTTTTTATTTCACCTTTTGACATCATTTTTTAGGGGGAAAAGGCATGAATTTTAGACGCAGGTAAAATACATTTCCAATTCAATTTAATTTATTCAGTACCCAATTCGATACAATTCATGAAGGTAATTACATAACTAGTTAGAGATTTAGGAGAGTTTCCTTTGAATTACAATTAATTCAATGTATTTATAAAATAAAGTTTCTATTTGTTGCATTATTTTAGTTCAAGAAAAAAGTAACCAACAAAACCCTCACTTAAATCTTAAACCTACTATTGCACATTAACCCTCTTGCACACTTAATTGAGCAATTAGTCTATGTTCAGAAAAAGAACAATTATTGTAGAATTTTATTTTAATTTTATTTAACATAGTAATTATAAAGTAATTATAATTAATTATAAATTCGGGAATATAAGCCTCATATGCGCCCACGCCCCGACAGAGGAAAAAGATGACAGCAGTAAAGAGGACTTCTATCATCTCCTAGAAAGGACATATGATCGATGCCCCAGCTACGACACCAAGATAGTTCTAGGAGATTTCAACGCTCAGCTGGGAAGAGAAGAAGTCTTTGCTAAAGTCATCGGAAGACACAGCCTGCACGCCAACACATCCGGAAACGGACTCAGGCTAGTTGACTTCGCCTCGCGAAATCTCTCTGTGGTCAGCACGCGGTTCCCACACCTCAACATTCATAAAGGTACCTGGCGATCACCTGATCAATCAACCGTCAACCAGATTGATCACGTTGCGATCGACGTCAGACACTCCTCCAATATCCTCGATGTCCGAACCTTCCGAGGTGCAAACATCGACTCGGATCATCACCTTGTTGTAGCCAAGGTAAGAACCCGGATATCGAGAGAGCAACGGAGTCGAGACAAGCCAAGACGGTTTGATGTCGGAAAGCTACAATCGCAACCGATCGCTAGAGCCTTTGCCGATCGATTCTCCCTGAAACTATCTCAAAGTTCGACGCTGCCTGCACAAACAATAGAAGACAAATGGAAACGTTGTCAAGAAGCCATCAAAGAGGCCGCCACTGATGTGCCGGGTTTCACGCCACCACCTAAGAGGAACCCATGGTTTGACGACGAGTGTAGGCAGACGCATGCTGCCAAACAAGAAGCGTACAAGGCAACGCTGCATCGAACGACGAGAGCTGTTTGTGAGCTCTACAAACAGAGAAGAAGGGAAGAGAACCGGCTTCTCACAAGAAAAAAGAAAGAGCACGAGAAGCGCGCGGTCGAGGAAATGGAGAGGTGCTATGGCAGGAATGATGTCCGAAAGTTTTACCACAAGATAAAACAGTTATCCGGTGGTTATAAGGCTCGGACAGAAGCCTGCCGGGATCAAAATGGACAACTAGTGGTAGAGTCGCAGTCGGTGCTGAGAATCTGGAAGGATCATTTCTGCAGACTCCTAAACGGCGATGACGTCGCAAATTCCGCTGTTAGGCAGAATGTTCCACTCAATTTGGACGACGATGGACGAGAATTCCGTCCCCCCGACATCGACGAGGTCAAGATAGCAATATCGAGACTGAAATCGAACAAAGCTGCTGGCGCGGACGGACTATCCGCAGAGCTGTTCAAAGCGGCTGGGGATGAGCTGGTTGGGTGCATGCACCAGCTCATCTGTGAGATATGGTCGGAGGAAAGCATGCCCGACGAGTGGAATCTCAGCATCGTTTGTCCGGTCCACAAGAAAGGAGACCCCTTCGACTGCGCCAACTACCGAGGGATCAGTCTTCTTAACATTGCATATAAGATTTTCTCTGCCGTACTGTGTGAGCGCCTGAAACCGTTCGTCAACAACCTGATAGGTCCTTATCAGTGTGGTTTCAGGCCAGGGAAGTCCACAATCGACCAGATCTGCCACACTGCGGCAGATCCTGGAGAAGTCCCAAGAAGTACAAATCGACACCCACCATCTATTTGTCGATTTCAAGGCCGCGTATGACAGCGTGCATAGAGACGAGCTATACAGTGCCATGTCTAGTTTTGGCATCCCTACCAAACTCGTCAGATTGTGTAGGATGACGATGGAGAACTCTCGCTGCTCCGTCAAGGTCGGTAGCGAACTCACCGATACCTTCGATGTCAAAAAAGGATTTAGACAAGGCGACGCGCTGTCATGCGACTTCTTTAACATCATCCTTGAGGGGATCGTGCGGAACTCACACGTCAACACCAGAGGCACGATCTTCCACAAGTCCGTTCAATTGCTAGCTTATGCGGATGACATTGACGTGATCGGCCGAACTCAGCGAGCCGTCAATGAGGCGTTTGCTAGCATTGAAACGGAAGCGGCTAAAGTGGGACTGGTGGTAAACGAGGGCAAAACGAAGTATATGCTGTCATCGAAGAAGGACGCAGAACATCGACGTCTCGGACAGAGCGTCACTATGGGCAGCAGACACTTCGAGGTAGTGAAGGACTTCGTCTATCTCGGCTCCGCGGTGAATAGGGACAACAACATCAGTACCGAAATCAAGCGCAGAATCACTCTTGCCAATCGCTGTTTCTTTGGGCTCAAGAGGCAATTGAGTAATAAAGCCCTCTCCCGAACGACCAAAGTGACTTTGTACAACACCTTGATCATCCCAGTCCTCCTCTACGGCGCAGAAACCCGGACGCTACTAAAAGCGGATGAGGAAGCCATTGGTCTCTTCGAGAGAAAAGTTCTGCGTGCGATTTTTGGTCCTGTTTGCGTTGATGGCATCTGGAGGAGAAGATTCAACCACGAACTGTATGGGCTGTACGGCGGCATGAACCTAGTCAAGCGTCTACGGATACAACGCTTAAGGTGGCTAGGCCATGTAGAGCGCATGGACAGCACTGCTCCGGCCCGAAGAGTCTTCGAATCCGAACCACAGGGACAACGCAACAGAGGGCGTCCTAGACTGAGATGGCGCACACAAGTGGAAAAGGACCTCAACCATCTTGGAGTGCGCAATTGGAGACAGCTGGCAAGAGATCGTGCTAGCTGGAGAGGCATGTTGGTTGAGGCCCAGGTCCACCCCGGACTGTAGCGCCATCCGAAGAAGAAGAAGAAGTAATTATAAAGTAGACGCAAGTTATATCATGAAGAGGGTAAAATACATGCCCGCTTTAACACATGACATGACACTACATCGCATCCGAAGTAACTGGAAACTAGGGAACATAGGACACAAAACTAAACATTTGAAAACGGGCGTCTTCGGTAAACTTAATTTTTAAACATATTGACCATGCAGCCGATCAATAGTTTTTGTTACGATGGGCAAATTTTTGGTTGTTTTGTATTTGTTTGTTTTTTTTTTTTGTTTATTTTAACACATTACCGGGTATCAATTTATTTAATTTTACGCGTATGAGCTTTCCGGCAGTGTTATTCTAAACCTAACAAATCTATCCAGTCCAATTTATGAGAAAGAATGAGTTGCTGCAATCTCCAATTAGAGTGTGATTTAATTCTTCATAGCACTTTCTGCAGTGTTAGCGATTAAGCCAGCTCTGAAACTTGATATAGTTTCCATTGAAAAAAATAAATTTCATTACCAATGCATGCTTTATTACTTATGTATGCCTCTTAACTCTTAACTCTCGAAAAACCAGTGTTAAGTATGATATATCCTTCCCGTATCTTTTATGACTGTCTAACATTTAGAAAACGTATAAGTTATACAACGAATTATATTATTCTTAAATAAACTGCTACTTAAAATTTATTTAATATTCTAAGTATGTATTATGTTTTGAACATCTGTCAAATTCCAACTGAGATTAGAATATAGAAATCAATCATACAACTCTGTGTAACAAGCTTCTCACAATAATTCCTATATAATAATTAAACTTGGACTACACTTCTGTTTGCTGACCAAGAAACGTTGTTAACTACCCCACATAGGACAAAGTATTATAATGGAAATAAAACGAGAAGATCGTCATCAGTTTTTTTAGCTTTCAAAGTTAAAATTTGAGTAAAATAGTCATACGGGCAACAATATCGCACGCGCTCGGACAGAAAACAAAAACACAAGAAATAATTTTCGATATCTAGCTTTCTATAACGTCGTGTGAGAGCAAAGGAAAATGAAAAGTAATAGAGTAAAAAAATAATACATTAAGGGAAAAAAAAAAAATTAAAAAATAGACGCGAACATATATCGCTTGCTCCTGACGCACTAGTGCGGACACAGCAAACAAAACATGTATTTGTACTCGTGTTAGTAAAGTCAGATAAAATTATTTGGTTCCATCTTATAAGAAATCACACTTTTAACGACAATAAAACTGCATTGAAGTGATTAAATTATGGATCCATAAATATGAGATGAACGGTGTATTTTACTTGTTTCACATAAACATTATTATTATTTTCTCTTAATTCGTCAAGTTATATGGACTTTAAGTAGTCTCTACATGTCAAACACTCTATCGTTCATTTCGTGTACTTTGTTAATTATTATTAAAAGAAGTAACAAGCGAAAAACATTAATTTCGAAAAGTATATTTAGAGGGTTTCATTATAGGTCTTTTAATTAAATTATAAACTTATTTTAATTTATACACTCACTCGGATTTACACAAAAACTTAATGTTAACTTTAAGAAATAGTTATAATTACTTTTGGATACACAGTGAATTATCATTTTCTCTTCTTAGTGAATTATTGGGTATTATTATTCACGTATGTTTTACGTCACAAGCTTTTAAATAAGCTTTCAAATATATTTTTACTTTTATGTGATCTCTCGGAAGTGCCCAGGGCTTACGTCTTTGCTTAAAAAATAAACATAGTACTTCACCAACATTTCAGTATTATAATAATATACATTTTTAATTTAGTTTGTTCAATTATTACAGCAATGGGTATTAGCTAAAAACAAAGTGTTTCTTTCGTATGGATTCAATACAGTCGCATTTTTTATATAGATCATACTAAATTCTGAATTTAAGTTATTTATATCACGTGCGGACAGATGTGTTCTACGTACGGGGCGTTTTGATTTGGAAACCAACAGCTGTTTTCACAGTCACACTGATTTCTCTTAATAACACATATTTTATTTCCCCTTGTTCGTTTCTGTTATATTAACTACACAGTATGTATATAAGTGACCACTAGCCGCAGCAGACTTTGTCGATGTGAAACAGTTTCCAATGCATGTTGAACTACATTTCTTAGAATCAATCTTCAAAATTTAATTACATTGCGTAATTTGTAAAAATTTAAAGTTTGCAGAACTAAGTGTATAAAAAAATGTCTATATCAGACCTAGGAATAAGCGTAAGTTTTATGGTCGGTTGCTGCACAGCTTCACATATAGCTCGCAAATTAACTTACAACGTTTTTAATCACGGTATTGTACCGATTCTAATTAAAGAAGCAATTGCAGCTGCAGAACTTTGTGCTTGTGGTTTTGAGCTAAGCATAGGTATGTATGTGAAAATTTAACATTGGTTGCATTTTTAAATTTTTTTTGCAGTTGCAGAACATTATGGACTTGCAGCGTACGCAGTGTGTCTGTTCGCACTTTCGATTTGGTGGAATACAACCTGGACTGATGTTTCAGCCTGCCCATATACCCATATAGAAGACTGGGTCGATGGCTGCATGTCATTGAAAGAAGTGTTTTTACGAACCTGGGCTGAATTAATGGGAGGATGCTGTGTGTATAGAATTGTGCAAGTTTTTTGGTATCTCGAGTTGGCTGATACCCACAAAGGCAAAGCGTTTGAAGATTGTTCTGCTGATCTTAAGGTGAACTATATTAGTTATACTTAAATCCTCAAATCATGTTCTGCTGATCTTAAGGTGAACTATATTAGTTATACTGAAATCATTTTTCTACGGTCCATGTTTTTGTTTGGTTTCGAACACTGCCATTCGTTTTAGCTGAGCGGTGATTCCTGTAAAAGTGATTAGGTAATTCAATCGTTGAAGAATGGTTAAGTAGTAAAATAATATATAGTAGTAGTAAAATAATAAATAATTTAAATTTCAGTTTCTATAATCAGAGAGGGTGATCTAGTTTTAGTCTGGGTTTTGTCTGTAGGCTATTAGGCCTTATTATTACGTCCCACAATAAATACATGCATATTGGAAGCTGAATGTAGAAAAAAAGTTATGAACTCGATGTGTTACCAGAACTGTAACACGAGGAAAAAACAAAATAGTTAGCTCCCCACTCTTGTGCAAGTGTAACAACCTCTTTTCCCCAATTTTATTCAGTATTTGATGCATTCCTTCTTCACATTCTGAATCATTTCTGTCGATGTTGTGTCGTTTTCATGACCACCTACATGTTATTTTGCAATGCTGTCTGTATTAAGGTAACGAGCTACGTTTCGGAACAACAATAATTTATTCACGTTCGTCAGCTGCGAGGTTAACATTTTCTAAAACCTGTAAAAAAGAACTTTACAAAACATCATTAACATAGACGATGACAGGGTTTTGTTTTTTTTTTTTTTTTTTTATAATTGACGCGTGCAAAAGGGGTTGCGAGTACCCTTAAGTGACCGGATCAAGTCACAGCACGGTCCGAAGGTATAGAGGAAGAGAGGGAGAGGAGGTACCGATGCACATTGGTTTTAAATGCCTGTGGATTGTAATGAGGAGGAAAAATCAAGCTGGGAAGAGCATTCCAGATTCGTGTAGTGCGGCTAAAGAACGAGTCTCTGAATTTGACTGTACGTCCGAAAGAGGGCTCGAGGGTGAATTGGTGGGCATTCCTATCGAGGCGTGTATTTCGGGTGAATTCTTGAAAGGGAGGAATGCAACTGGCTAATTCATCTGAGCTTTTGTTGTTAAAATAGCGATAAAAGAGTGACAACGACGCGACATTACGTCGGTGTTCTAACGAGTCAATCGACTTCGCAATATTACTGTCACCTATAAGTTTTATCGCTCGCTTTTGAATTCTATCCAGCAGGTGCAGGGAGGTCTTAGGAGCACCTGACCAAATAGGAGCGTTATACTCAAGTTTTGGGCGTATGTAGGCCTTGTATATTGTAGCCAGATCAGAAGGGGTGAAGTACTTCTTGCATCGTTTAAGGAAGCCTAGACATTTCGCAGCATTTTCCAACTAATTGTTGGGTTGATACACATACCGAGGATGGAAAGTTTTTCGGTTTCAACAACACAAGTGCCGTCCATGGATAACGGCTGATTATTTTGTAATCGCTTTAACGACAGTAGACAGCACTGTGTTTTGGAAGCATTAAATTCCACTCTATTCTTATTTCCCCAATCGATTATGCTGTCAAGGTCGGAATTTAATGTGCTTAACATACGCTGCCGTTCCGAGTCTAAGGCCGAAGTGGAGGGACGTGAGCCAAGGAACGAATATGAAAAGCTGAGGGTACTGTCATCAGCGAAGGAATGAATGGGATTAGAAGTAGCAAACAAGAGATCATTTATAAAAATGAGAAAGAGTGTCGGAGACAAAACAGAGCCCTGGGGAACACCAGCATTAATATAGTGAATATCACACTTGAATCCATCCAAAACGACTTGTATTGAACGATTCGAAAGGTAATTTTTAATCCATTGAAGAAGAGACTCATCGATCCCAAAAGCACGCATTTTCGACAAGAGAGCCTGGTGCCAGACCCTGTCAAATGCCTTAGAAATATCAAGCGCAACAATCTTGCTTTCTCCTGCATTGTGCAAAGATTGGTTCCACTTTTCAGTGAGATATGCCATCAGATCACCAGTGGAACGGTTGCTTCGGAAGCCGTACTGCCGGTCATTAAGAAGCTTCCGGGACTCAAGATATTTCATAAGCTGACGGTTGATCAGCGTTTCCATGACCTTGGAGAGAAGGGACGTTAGTGCTATGGGTCGGTAGGCGGTGGGTGACGAACATTCGCCCTTTTTAGGGACGGGCTGGACAAATGCAGTTTTCCACTTACTCAGAAAGAGCCCTGAAGAGTAGGACAGATGGAAAAGCTTACGCAGTGGTTTTGCCAGCGTAGAAGAACACCTCTTCAGAAGAACAGGGGGTATACCATCCGGGCCAGCGGATTTGTGTATGTTTAGATCTTTAAGTACTCTTGCTACTGTACGAGTGCGAAAATGGATTTGCCCCATGGAGAAATTTACGCTCTTAAGTACAGGCGGGGACAAAGTGCTATCTGGCAGCGTTGAGCTAGCTGCAAAGTGTGCAGCAAGCAGATTAGCTTTGTCCAAAGAGCTGACAGCTGGAATGTCATTGCAAATGAGCGTTGGGATCGAAGACGAGGCTGAATTCCTTATGTTTTTTACGAAAGACCAAAAGCTTCTGCTACCCTTGGGGCATTGTAGAACTTTTTGCCTCAACTTTTGGTCAAAGGAGAATTTAACACGTCTTATTAATGCATTGCTGTAATTACGGATCCGTTTGAACTTTTTCCGGGCTTCCTCAGAAGGGTTGGCCTTATAATCCCGGAAACTCAACTCTCTCATCCTGATAGCCTCTTTACAGCTCAAGTCGAACCACGCGTTTGCCTTAGGCTTGATGCTCTTCACTCTGTGAGGAATGAAGGACCTCATGCCCAGCGAAATAATGTTTGTGATCGCATCAGTAGCGGCATCCACGTCACTATTGAGGAAGCATAGTGACCAGTTAAAATTCCTAAAGAAGTTGTTAAGTCCGCTCCAGTTGGCTTTCTCGTAGAGCCATACTGTTCTTTTCGGAATTCGTTCTCTAAATGTGTGGGAGGAGTACGAGAATTTGGCTGAGACGACACAGTGGTCGGACGAGCCTAGAGGCGACAATATATCAATTGAATATTTTTCCGGATGAGAGGTGAGAAACAGATCCAAGGTGTTAGCGGTATGATCTGCAATGTCAGGTATTCGTGTTGGCTCATTCACAAGCTGGGTTAAATTATTTACCTCAGCGAAAATTTCAACATACCTTCCTTCGGGTGTTGTCTGGCCTGAATGTCGAAGCCAAGTAGAATTGTGTACATTGAAATTACCCGCAATAGCGATTTCAGTGCGAGGATACAAGGATACAATTCTTGTGATGGGGTCGGACAACGCATCAAACTCGTTATCAGTTAAGTTGCTATCCATGTTTGGACTTCTATAAACAAAGCAGTAGTGGATTAAATGCTTAAGGACAAAGAGTTTTAACCACAGAAAATTAAATTCCGGATTGGAACAGTGGCCATATTGTGGTTGAATTTGGTAAGCAACATCACTACGCACATAAATGGCGAGACCGCGATGTAAAAAGAATAAGGGCACCAAGCTATATCCAGGCAGGTTCAAACCCGATAAATCGGTATTCTCACCCACCTGTGTTTCACTCAGCGCCAAGACAGCTGGTTTATGGCGGGAGAGGTGGACGTAAACGGCAAAGAGATTAGTTCTCAGTCAGCGAATGTTGCTCACGTCAACACGAAATTGCCCCCTCATATCAGTCTTAGGCATGTGAAAACCAACTCCAACAATGCAGTTGGTGAAAGTGAGCAGAGTTCAGAAGTGTAAATTCTGCGTTTAGCTTCGCAAAACAAATCAATGTAGGTGTTATGCCCGTACATTGACTTGAATTGGTCCACTAACAAATATTTACACTTCCGAATCCGCTATGTCAGATGTTAGGCAGACTCAGACATCGCCCCAGCCCGTCTGGTAAATCAAACGGGAGTTGCGACCGAGAATGCCCAACAGTGTTTTGTGAAGGAGTGGGAGAGGGGGGAGCGGACCGCGTGTGCTCTACCAATGCACTTCACTGCACTGTGTTTGTATTTTGAAGAAGGAGAACGTGGTGAAATAATGTTCATAATAAACGCTTCTTGCTTGAAAACTGTGTGCGGGAATTCGCCTTAAAATTATTATAAATTTTTTTATTTTTATTACCAACCTCAAGATTTTTCTTAAAAATAAACTCGTAGACTTTTTAACAGGTCATATCTCTACGCTCTCAAAACCTTGACACAATAAAACAAAAAAGTTTTGTTTCATAATATTGTATAATTGAAACTTAAATATGTTCATTTATCAAAAGACAACTTTGCGCTCTTCACATTTTTTTTAAGTTTGAAATTATATTATATTACTTAAATTATCTTATATCTTGCCGTGCCTTCTCTCTCTGTAGTAATCGCTGTAGTAGATACCCCAGTTTTTCATTGTTTTTTGTGGGGCCCATCCCACCACACTTCCTGGATAACGGTAATGTCTATTTGTAGCTAGTTGTTTGACTGCACTTGGTGTGTTAAGAGACGAAGTTGAAGTTGAAGTTGAAGTTTGTTGAGACAAATATTTACAGCTGAAATTGAATTATCATTCTTCTTCTTCTTCTTGTGGCGCTACAGTCCGGGGTGGACCTGGGCCTCAACCAACATGCCTCTCCAGCCAGGACGATCTTTCGCCAGCTGTCTCCAGTTGCGCACTCCAAGTCGGTTGAGGTCCTTCTCCACTTGTGTGCGCCACTTCAGTCTAGGCCGTCCTCTGTTGCGTTGTCCCAATGGCTCGGATTCAAAGACTTTTCGGGCCGGAGCAGTGGTGTCCATACGCTCTACATGGCCTAGCCATCTTAAGCGTTGTATCCGTAGACGCTTAACCAGGCGCATGTCGCTGTACAGCCTATAGAGTTCGTCATTAAATCTTCTCCTCCAGATGCCATCAACGCAAACAGGACCAAAAATCGCACGCAAAACTTTTCTCTCGAAAAGACTAAGGGCTTCCTCATCCGCCTTTGCTAACGTCCAAGATTCTGCGCCATATAGTAGGACGGGGATGATCAAGCTGTTATATAAAGCTAGTTTAGTCCTTCGAGAGAGGGCTTTATTACTCAATTGCCTCTTGAGCCCAAAGTAACAGCGGTTGGCAAGAGTGATTCTGCGTTTGATTTCGGTACTGATGTTGTTGTCCCTGTTTACTGCGGAGCCGAGGTAGACGAAGTCCTTAACTACCTCGAAGTTTCTGCTGCCTAGTGTGACGCTCCGTCCGAGACGTCGATGTTGTGTGTCCTTCCTTGATGACAGCATGTACTTCGTTTTGCCCTCATTTACCGCAAGACCCATTTTAGCCGCTTCCGCTTCAATGCCAGCAAACGCCTCATTGACGGCTCGCTGTGTTCGTCCAATCACTTCAATGTCATCAGCGTAAGCTAACAATTGAACTGACTTCTGGAAGATCGTGCCTCTGGTGTTGACTTGTGAGGTACGCACGATCTTCTCGAGGATGATGTTAAAGAAGTCACATGACAGTGCTCGCCTTGTCTAAATCCTTTTTTGACATTGAAGGTCTCGGTGAGTTCGGTACCGACCTTGACGGAGCAACGAGATTTCTCCATCGTCATACTACACAATCTGACGAGTTTGGTAGGAATGCCAAAACTAGACATGGCACTGTATAGCTCGTCTCTATGCACACTGTCATATGCAGCCTTGAAATTTGCATTTCTTGGGTCTTTTCCAGGATCTGCCGTAATGTGAAGATCTGGTCTATTGTGGACTTCCCTGGTCTGAAACCACACTGATAGGGACCTATCAGGTCATGGACAAATTGTTTCAGACGCTCACACAATACGGTAGAGAGGATCTTGTATGCGATGTTCAGGAGACTAATCCCTCTGAAGTTGGCGCAGTCAAAGGGGTCTCCTTTTTTGTGGACCGGGCAAACGACGCTGAGATTCTACTCATCGGGCATGCTTATCTTACAGATGAGCTGGTGCATGCGCCCAACCAGGTCATCTCCAGCTGCTTTAAATAGTTCTGCGGACATTCCGACCGCTCCAGCAGCTTTGTTAGACTTTAACTTGGATATTGCTATCTTCACCTCGTCTAAGTCGGGGGGACGGAATGCTTGTCTATCATCGTCCAAATTGAGTGGAACATTCTGCCTAACAGCGGGATTTGGGTCGTCATCGCCGTTTAGGAGTCTGCAGAAATGATCCTTCCAGATTCTCAGCACAGACTGCGACTCTACTACTAGTTGTCCATTTTGGTCCCGGCAGGCCTTGGTCCGAACCTTGTATCCTCCGGATAGCTGCTTTACCTTTCGGTAAAACTTTTGGACTTCATTCCTGCCAAAGCACCTTTCCATTTCCTCGACCGCGCGCTTCTCATGCTCCTTCTTCTTCCTTCTGAGAAGCCGGTGCTCTTCCCTTCTTCTCTGTTCGTAGAGTTCACGAACAGCTCGCGTTGTTCGATGCAGTGTCGCCTTATAGGCGTCTTGTTTAGCTGCGTGCGCTTGCCTGAACTCGTCGTCAAACCATGGGTTCCTTCTGGGTGGTGACGTGAAACCCAGCACATCAGTGGCAGCATCTTTGATGGCTTCTTGACAACGTTTCCATTCTTCTTCTATGCTTAGTGCAGGAAGCGTCGAACTCTGGGCGAGTTTCCCGGAGACTCGGTCGGCAAAGTTCCCAGCAATCAGCTGCGATTGTAGCTTTTCGACGTCAAACTGTTTTGGCCTTTCTCGACTCCGTTGCTCTCTCGATATCCGGGTTCTTACCTTGGCTACAACAAGGTGATGATCCGAGTCAATGTTTGCACCTCGGAAGGTTCGGACATCGAGAATACTGGAGGAGTGTCTGACGTCGATCGCAACGTGATCAATCTGGTTGACGGTTGATTGATCAGGAGATCGCCAGGTTCCTTTGTGAATGTTCAGGTGTGGGAACCGCGTGCTAGCCACAGAGAGGTTTCGCCCCGAGGCGAAGTCCAACTGCCTGAGTCCGTTTCCGGATGTGTTGTCGTGCAGGCTGTGTTTACCGATGACTCCAGCAAAGATGTCCTTCTTTCCCAGCTGAGCGTTGAAATCTCCTAGAACGATCTTGGTGTCATAGCTGGGGCATCGATCGTATGTTCTTTCTAGGAGATCATAGAAGTCATCCTTGATGTTGTCATCCTTCTCCTCTGTCGGGGCGTGAGCGCATATTAGGCTGATGTTCCCGAATTTAGCCTTGATGCGGATTGTCATGAGGCGCTCGCTGACTGGGTCGTAGCTCAAGACTTTTTGCCTAAGTCTGCCTCGAACAACAAATCCGCATCCGAATAAGCGCTGCCTTCTCTCTCTATAGCAATTGCTGTAGTAGATATCGCAGTTCTTCATCGCTTTTATGCCAGGCCCATCCCATCGCACTTCCTGGATGGCGGTTATGTCAGCTTTGTAGCTGTCAAGGGCCTCCGCAAGTTGTTCGGCTGCACGTGGCCTGTTAAGGGACCTCACATTCCACGTGCTAAACCGAAAATCGTTGTCCTTTAAACGTTTGCTGGGGTCGTCAACAGTTAATCCGTCCTTATCCGAGGCATATCGGTTTTTCTGAACTATTTTATTTTTACGTGGTAAGGAAGTTACCCTCACGCACAACCCACAGACTGGTAGGCCAGACCCATTATTTAAATCCTCGGGCAGAGGGGGTCGCTGCATACATTAGTTCACCATACAACGGGTGTTGTGATGGCTATCCAGGGGGCGCCACTTGGAGGCTGTATGTCAACTTGACCTGTGCACTAACGATGATTGCCTTGGCAGCTCGCCATGTTGAGCGCAATCAACGACGTTACCTCGCGTGCATAGGCCCATGCCCCCCCAATTATATATATATCAATTATAATACAAAGCATAATTATTATAGCTGACTTAAGATATGTCTAGCTTTATCCAACATACAAATATGATATATCTTTATATCTAAATCAAGATTACAGTTAATCTACATTTTTAATCATTGTGTACGCTTACTCCCGGCATTCATACTCAGAGTCGCTCCTTAGGCTTTCTTAAAATTAATTACTAGAGTTAAACTAAACCTTAAATTTAGGGAACATATGTATATATATATATATATATATATATATATATATATATATAAATATATATATATTCATTTTCAACTACATGACAATTGAAGATCAAGTTTTCAGTAACGTTGAAGATTCCTTAATGATTTATATATGTATATTCTATATATTCAAAAGGCATTTCCAGGTTTACTGAGTTGAACAAAGGTTCAAATAGCTTTTCTCGTATTATTATATGTATGTTATGTTATCCCCTTAAGGTTAAGGGTGAAGCTTTCTGATAAAATGGAAAAGAGATTATCATCAATGGGAGTCACTAGAGGAAGTGAACTTGTATTCATAAGATTGAATGGTGAAAATTAGTAATATTCTTGGACACCACTGGTAATATTTAAGTCCATTAAGGATCTAATAAGCGGATTGTTGTGTGAACTTATTCGATTTAATTTTTTGAAAAGAAGATCAATTTGATATCTCATTAAGAGGGTTCTGTTAGTTGCATCATACTAGGTTTTATTAGAAATCCACTTTTTGTCCGGATTTCTGAATTTACCACAGCAAAATCATTCTCACAAAGTTTTCTAATTCATTAGCTACCGTGGGAGAGATAGTGCACCAGCAAGCGAACCCATACGTGAGAATTGGTGTAATCAACGTTGTGCACATCATTAGCTTTGTCTTCTCTGACACTAGTTTAGAATTTAGTAGCGGTTTAAGAATGGTAGCTGTCATTTTTGCTTTACTTAGTATATATCTCGCGTGTTTGTTGAAGAGGAAACGGTTGTGAAAATAAATTCCTAGATATTTCGATTCTGAACGCAGAGGAATCGGATATTATTTATATTTAAAGACAAGGTCTTTCACTAGCACTAGCATTCCTAAAATAAGTAAAAAAGTATTTACTTCATTGAGAGCTGAACCAGGGCGTAAATCACTTGCTAGTATAACAGTGTCGTCAGCGTAGTGGATGGAGCCTACAACATTCGACATGGGTCAGAGAGAGGAAAATCAGAGAGGAGAATCATGAAATATACTAACCGAAGCTGATTGGTTCGTTAAATAACTAAGCATCACTCTTATAAACCAAGGAGGCATATTCAATCTGATGAGCTTGAATATGAGACCGTTATGCCAGACTGAATCAAAAGCTGTAGATTTTTTTTTCTCGCAGATTTTGGATTACTACATTCTGAAGTATAAGGATTGCGTGTTCTGGAGAATAAACTTTTCTAAAACCGAATTGATTTTTCGGCATAACTTGCACTTCCTCGCAGTATTCGACCAGGTGTTCAGCTAATACTCTCTCAAACAATTTTCCGATATTAGAGAGCATAGAAATCGGGCGGAAATTAATAACATCTTTCAGAGACTTTTTCTTTGCTATCGGTATTAACTTAGATCTTTCATCTTTTCATCTTTCCCGGAAAGTATCCATTATTAATACAGTGGTTAAAGATTATTGATAACACTACATCTAGAAAGTAGGAATAATTTTTCATAATGAAATTGGAAATATTATCATATCCCGAAGATCTTTAAACATTTAAATTTAATCTGAGACTGTTAACTTTTTCTGGTGATGTAAAAGGAAATATTCGCGGGTTAGAGGCAATGATATTTCAAGGAAATGTCGTGATTGGTTGATTAGTATGAATTTCTCTAAATTGATTAATGGTAGCTGATACTTCATTTTCTAGCTCTGAATGACTTTCTGACTCCGTATAAACTGTTGTGTAAACATTTTTAAAAGCATTTAACTTCTCAGGTATGCTAGTCAGCAATTGACCATCGTAAATCAAGCTATCCCTTGACGTATCTGTGCCAAAAAATTTTCGCCCAGTAATTTCCCGAAAAGCTTGTGGAGTTGGCGTTATTTGCTTCAACCTACGCGTATATTCTTCGTTAATATCTAAACGTTTTCTTTTATTAATAATTTTAGTAAGACACTGAGTTCTTGAAAGCAGTTGACGGCATTCTGTATTAATTCTGTTTAGTTGTCGGTGGTATATTCTTTTAAGCTGTTTTAACCAAATGCTCCGCAATTTCATCAATTTCTTGTTAAAGGTCGTGATATTATGGTACCTATAGTTTTTCGCAATTATAATGGAAGAATGAGCTTCTACACTAGATGTTATGCATGAATTTATGCGGTATACCATGTTATCAATTTCAGAGATCATTTACCAGATTCAGGGAACATAACCTGGTATGAAGATCGAATCTGAAAGCATCTCAGTTAGTGTTACTAAAGCTTTGGTATTCGGTAGGTGGTAGAAGAGTAGGAAAAAATCTTTAATTTTTATTTGCATAGAAATTCCAAAATGATCTGACGGAACCGAAAAGGTTGAGCACCTAGAATTTACAACATTACTTAAAGAATGTAGAGATGCCGATATCATAAAAAAGTTCAGAAAGGAAGAAGACCTTGGAAATGTTGGTCCATCAGAAGGTATGATATCAAGATTTAGATATGGAACACTGTAAAACCAGTTATTGATGACATCTTCATTTTTGTTACGAAAACTGTCTCCCCATGCTGAATGACGGGTTTTAAAATCACCACCCATAATATCGCCGTCAAATGTTTTAATAAGAGCGTACAGTCTATCGAGCTCTACAGATAAACGCACGCCTACATTGGAAGGGATGTATATACTTCCAATAAGTAATCTAAAACTAGATCCTGAAGGCTTAAAAGATGTTATAGAAGCCAGACATATCGAAAATAATTCGCTGTGAAAGGGAACAGGAACTTGTAACAGTTTTTAATTATAGTTGCTGTTCCTCTTCCAGAGTCGTTTCGAATTTTATTATATCCATCAAATACTGGTTTATATTTTATGGATAAACGGGTTTCAGAAATAAAACAGATGTGGGTTCTTTTATCCTTTTATGTATTAAGAAGTGCAACTCTCTTTTCATGCGAAATTAAAGAATTGAAATTTATTGAGATTATATTAAGTTCGTTTAATACCATTATATAACAATAGAGGCAACAAACTCAAGGTAAGTGAACATTTTCTCCTCCTTGGATTGTATCGTTTGGTAATGGGGAAAAAATTGTCTTATTTTGGTAATAAGATCCTTAAACGGAATACTGGATAAGTTTTTAGATTCGTCTAAGAAGTTAGCGCGATCACCTTTAATTGAATGTGTCGATATCGAAGGAATTATTTTTTTGTTCGATGCAACATAACTTTTTCATTGGCTTGACTCCCTTGCCTTATCTGCAAACGAGACACTGGCATTCGTAAAATTATAGATCGAATCTTTAACTATTGACCTATTCTTGTCGGCCATGTATTTAGCATTTTGTATGGACACTTCTTTTTTTTCTCTGTACTTTAAATACGCCGAACATCGCCGATCACTAGCTGCGTGGCCGTCTTTGTTGCAATTTACATACTTAAGTGTGGCCACTGTCTGATTATTATCCTTAAGAGTTTTAAGTGTTTCTATACAGTCACTTGAGTCGTGAGATTCACCACATACAACACACCTGCTATTATAAGAACAACATTCACCTGAATGTCCAAAACGTTGACACCTATAACAACAAATAACAGTCTTATTGTGTTTCCTTTCCCAATGGACTCTTTGATTCAGTAATTACCTCACACGAATTAAATCTTTAATGGACTCGCCTACCTCCAGTTGTACTGAGAAAATATTTAACTTTTGCTTAAGCTCGTTAGTTCTAGCTGTAGAAAAAGGACTTATTTTATTTATCCTAACGTTGGGGGCGATTGTTTCCAATGACTTCATAATAACATCTACAGGTGTATCACCATCAAGACCCTTCAGAAGAATTGAAATTTTTCTTGAATCTTTTGGGGGGAAAGAATATGCATTAACTCCTGTACCCGGCAAGCGATCTATTATTAACTTATGCACCGAAGAATTACTTACCTTTTTTTTATAGCCCAGATTTACAAACTTATGTGCTAAGTTAGGAACTTTACATTCTAGTGCTAAGAGTTTTATAAGATGGCTTGGATCACTACAGTTGGCACCAAATACAAATATTGAGGGACAGAAGGTCACCATAGTTCCTTCATTCTCATCTGAGTTCTTACGGTTCCGGGGTCTAGTAACCTTAGGGGGCTGCATATCATCTTCAACTATTGTTTTCGCTGCATTTGTGTTTGAAGAAGCAATATCATCATCTAATGCTGTATATCGATTGGCAGTCAGATGGTTCTTTTGAGTCAAATAGGAAGTTTCGGCAGAGTACTTTCCTCTCTTTCCTGCATGGAAACTGCTCACAGCTCGCTTGAGGTTTGAGATGAGAGTTGTCCATTCATTTGGGTTCCTGTCTTCGCTAAGCTCCAGTTTGACATGGAGTGTGTATGCTTATGATGGTTGTGTACCGGCTTATCCCCAGGAGATGGAGTTTTATTGAGTGAGTTGTTGCCAACACTCTTTAAATTATTTGAACTACTCTTATTAAAGAGCGAAATTTCATGAGCGTTACGTTTACTCAATTGATCGATCGACGAATCACGTGCATTATTGCAGAATTTTATTTTTTGATTTCAGCATACAGCTGATCAATCTTACACTATTTTTAACACTTTTAATTAACAAGAGTCACTGTCTCTAAAGCACTATGGGGAAGATTTACTTATGTATTTTCTTTTGCTGCAAAGCAGCTTATAAATTGAATTCGTTACAATTGTCACACGTCTAGTAACGTCAACGTCAGATCACGACTCTATTCTGTTAAGAGACCTCACATTCCACGTGTAAAACCGAAAATCGTTGTCCTTAAAACGTTGATCCGTCCTTATCTGAGGCATGTTATTGCCTCTGAACCAATTTTTTTTACATGGTGAGAAAGCTAACCTCACGTACAACCTACTGACTGGTAGGCTAAATCTAATTATTAAAAATAGAGGGTTTCGCTGCATACATTCATTCACCATACAACAGGTATTGTGTTGGCTATCCAGGGAGCTATATGTCAACTTAGCCTGAGCCCTAGCCCAAATTGTGTTATAAGCTCGCCTTGTTCAGCGCGATCCAGTTGCGCACTCCAAGTTGGTTGAGTTCCTTCTCCACAAGTCCCAATGGCTTGAATTCAAAGACATTTCAGACTGGAGCAGTGGTGTCCATACGCTCTACATGGCCTATCCATCTTAAGCGTTGTATCCGAACACGCTTGACCAGGTGAATGTCGCCGTACAGCCCATAGAGTTCGTCATTAAATCATTTAATCCAGATGCCATTAATGCAAACATTACCAAAAATCATACTCAAAACTTTTCTCTCGAAAAGACTAAGGGCTTTCTCATCCGCTTTTATCAAAGTCCAGGCTTCCGCGCCATAAAGTAGGACTGATATGATCAAGCTGTTATATAAAGTGAGCTTAGTCCTTCGAGAGAGAGCTTTATTACTCAATTGCCTCTTGAGCCCAAAGAAACAGCGATTAGCAAGAGTGATTCTGCGTTTGATTTCAGTACTGATGTTGTTGTCCCTGTTTACCGCGAAGAAGAGATAAACGAAGTCCTTGACTACTTCGAAGTTTCTGCTGCCTAGTGTGACTCTCTGTCCGAGACGTCGATGTTGTGGGTCCTTCCTTGATGACAACATGTACTTAGTTTTGCCTCATTTACAGCCAGACCCGTTTAAGCAGTTTCCGCTTCAATGCCAGCAAACGCCTATCGCGGACTTCCCTTGCCTCACACCAAACTGATAGGGATATATCAGGCAATGGACAAACTGTTTCAGACGCTCACACAATACGGCAGAGAGGATCTTGTATGCGATGTTAAGGAGACTAATCCCTCAGTAGTTGGCTCAGTCAAAGGGGTCGCTTTTTTTGTGAAGTTGGCAAATGACGCTGAGATTCGACTCATCGAGCATGCTTTTCTACGTCCATATCTTACAAATGAGCTGGTGCATGCGCCCAACCAGGTCATCTCCAGCTGTTTTAAATAGTTCTGCGGACAGTCCGTCCGCTCCAGCAGCTTTGTTCGACTTCAGCTTGGATATTGGTATGTTCACCTCGTCTAATTCGGGGGGACGGAATTCTCGTCTATCATCGTCCAGGTTCTCAGCACAGACAACTCAACCACAAGTTGTCCGCATAGCTTTTTTATCTTTCAGTTAAACTTTTGGATTTAATTTCTGCCATAACACCTTTCCATTTCCTCGACTGTTCGCTTCTCATGCTCCTTCTTTTTCTTTTTGAGAAGCCGGTGGTCTTCTCTTCTTCTCTGTTCGTAGAGCTCACTAACAGCCCTCGTAGTTTGATGCAGCGTCGCGTTATAAGCATCTTGTTTGGCTGCATGCGCTTGCCTGCACTCGTCGTCAAACCATGGGTTCCTTCTGGGTTGTGAAGTGAAACCCAGCACATCCAACGTCAAACCGTTTTGGTCTATCTCTACTCCGTTGTTCTCTCGATATCCGAGTTCTTACCTTTGCACCTCGGAAGGTTCGCACATCGAGAATACTGGGGGAGTATCTGACGTCGATCGCAACGTGATCAATCTGGTTGACGGTGAATTGACGGATTGATTGTCATGAGGCGTTCGCTCACGGAGTCGTAGCTCAAGACTTTTTGCCTAAGTCTACCTCAAATAACAAATCCGCATTCGAATAAGCGCTGAATTCTTTCTCTTTAGAAATCGCTGTAGTATGCCGGCCCGTCCCATTGCACTTCTTGGATGGCGGTAATATCTGCCTTGTAGCAGTCAAAAGCCTCCGGTAGTTATTCGGCTGCACATGGCCTGTTAAGGGACCTCATATTCCACGTGCAAAACCGAAAATCATTGTCCTTTAAACTTTTACTGGGGTCATCAACAGTGGATCCTTCATTATCCGATGCATGATGTTGTCTCTGAACTAATGATTTTTACATGGTGAAGAAGTTACACTCACGCATTATTTAAACCCTCGGGCAGAGGGGCTCGCTGAATACATTGGTTCATCATACGACGGGTGTTGTGATGGCTATCTGGTCACGTGGAGGCTGTATGTCAACTTGACCTATGCACTAAGGAGGATAGTGTTTGCAACTCGCCTTGTTGAGCGCAATCAACAACGTTACCTGCCGTGAACATGCCCATGCCCCCTGTACATACATAAACTAATTGCCTCTAAATGTTTTGAAACAAATAATACAAAATATTGAAAAATGAAATGTCTAAGAGCGAAGCAATAATGCAATAATGTGACATTATAGTGAATTTGTTAAAAAGGTGAATAAATACTGTCGTCCATCTGTTATTAATAATTTGTTAACGGGTGTTCCATTTGTATTTTTCTTCTTCTACAGCAGATTTGATTGTTTCATCATGTATAGAATTTGTTGTCTTTTTGACGGTTTTGCCCTCACGTTCTTATCGATTTTTCTATCTGACTTCTTGAATCCGGAAAACGTTATCTTCGCAAGCCTACAGTAGAGGGAATTATTTTGACGTTTTGTGACATCGAGGAACTACTATTTCATAAGAAATACTGCACTGGTTTCTTCCTACTTTCAGCAACTGTAATATCATAATTCTTTTCTAAAAGATTGTGTCTTCCTAGCACTCTGATTTTACAAAACTAAGGTTTTCTTAACTAACTATAATACTACAACATCATTAGTTTCTTTTTTCAATTTAATATATACACGAATATCACATTTAGGTAGATCCCTATGTTGGAGCCACCATCGAAGGAATCGCAACTCTTTTATGTAGAATAACCACGAAAGCGCTAAGTGAGAAAAATGCAAGGCATGGAAATGTCATCGATTGTTTCATTGCTACAGGCTTAGTTGTTGCGGGTAAGTAATTGAGTACAGTATTAACTCAAATACATTAAATCTATTTGCATTTCTCAAAAAGTTTACTCTCTCAATTATTTCCTGATTTTAGCCGCAAACCATTCAGGAGGGTACTTCAACCCAGTGCTTGCAACTGCTCTTAAATGGGGCTGCACAGGTCACACAAATATGGAACATATTATTGTGTACTGGATTGGAGCATGTACTGGATCTTTACTTTCAGTGCCTATATACCGTACAAAATTCGTCCAAAATTATATTGCTAAAATTAAAGTTGATTAAAAAAAAAGTTTATTGTTTGCTTGTCGTGCTTAAGCAAATATTTGACATTTCCACATTGTTTTTTGATGCCCGTACATATTATGTAATAACATGTCTCTCTGAATATTTCAAAGTGACTATTTTAAAATAACGAAAATATAATATGGCTAGCTGCAAAGGGTGAATTTTCTGCTCATTTATTGTTTTACTTGATTAGTGATAACAGCAGCCAAATATTATATATTATAGAATATAATTGAAAATAATTAAAAAAATATAGCCAAAGAAAAGTTTGATCGTCAATCTAGAAAAACAATGAATGAATGAAGAAATTGATTAGTCCACGTCATACAGTAAGGCCCTTACACTAAAAATATCTGCGAATAATAGATCCCGTATTGGTTTCATATAACATACCACAAATTCTTCAAGAAATCATTTTTACCAATTCTTATAAATTATTCCGTTGCACAACGGTGTACACCTTCTCTTCTCTTCTCTTCCTTCTCTTTTAATTTTAAATGGAGTATAAGTAAATGCGTTTACTTGAACTTTTAGGTGTGAAGCGAAGATTTATCACGATTTGTTAAAAAGCCTAAAAGTTCTAAGTTTTCTCCAAAACTGGTGCGAGAGCGTTATAATTTGGGCCGACAAAGTGATCAGCCTACGTTTTCTGAAATTGATTGGAAATTCTTGAAATAATGACCGACATGTTGGGAAACATTAATATTATTCGAAACTAGAAAAAATTACACAGTTGAGGACCTTGAGAATAGCATTCGACAAGAATGTGAAATAATATTAGAAATACATTCAAATATTCATTAAATCGCTTTAAACTTTGTACACAAATTCATTGTAGTTTCAAAATTTTGTATTTTGGACCTACTAATTTGTAATTGCTTACTATACAAGTTATGAAATACGTGTTTTTTGTGTTTGAAGTAGTACTTTATTATGTAATGTCCTGATTATGTGTTAACATAAAGTCAAATTTTGTTTAAATTGTCTGAACATAAACAATAAAAATGTGCCATATTTTTACCACAATCTGTAGATTGTCATTTCATCTCTTCTAGTAAGGTAAGTGGAACCACGCTTCTGATGTCAGAATTTATTACAGAGCATAGTTGTATATTACAAATTATTTTTTTTTAATATTTTTGATCTTTTGTTGATATGGCTTAAAATATTTAAAGTGTTATATTTATTTCTCAATCATGCCTGCATATACATTTTTGTTTTCATTGATTCGGGCACTAAATTTTTCTTTAAAGAATATTTTCCTTCTGCCTGTATATTGAAAAACAATTGCGGTGATGGTTGAAAACTATTATTATTATTCTTGTATAGATTGGAAACTCTTGAAATCTTATTTCCCTTAGACGGAATATTTTTTTAAATAATGGAATTGTTTTAACAAGGTGCATGGTTTAGAAAGCAGCATTTCTTAAAAATAATAATTTCCACACAGCGTTAGTAATTAATCTCTCATAAATAGGTGAAATTTGCGGGCATTTACACACAAAATAAGTGTATCCCCTATAAATTCTATCTCAAACAGGAGATACGGTACCTTCGTTACCTATCTCCTACAAGAATGTAATTTAACTATTATATTAATATTTCGTTAAACTTTAAAAAATTTAAGTACTTTTGCCAAATGCCTCGTGCCAAGCCAATTCGAGAAAAGAAAGGAAAAAATCAAAAACTAAACGGTAAATTTGTAGATTCTTCCTTCCGTCGCCGCAAGCCGTAAGGAATTGGTGTTGGCTGCATTGCTTTTCTTAAAGGTGTCGACAACGCAGTCCCCCCAGTAAGTCGATCTGAGTCTTCATTTAGCTCGGTCTTACTCCCTTAGTCGCCACTTGATGTCGGAAAGATGTCAAGAACTGCGAGTTTGAAAGCTGTTCGTTCGAAAACTCCTCCAACGGTTTGCATTTTGGAAAACAATTTCCGGGTAAATTTGCATCCACAACTATAACCACATCCTCTTTGTGAATAGGCTTAACCTTTTTGAACCATTTGGACCTTCTATTTAAAATTGGCAAATATGATTTTACCCACTTTTTCCAAAAGCGATCCATTATTAAGTGAAAGTACTTCCAGCTTTTTCTAAGATCGATGTCGTCTGGATCACAATGTGGCTTTGTACCATTTGATGATTCGAGGAGGAAATGGTTGGGCCTCAAGGCCTCATCTTCGCTCGACTCTAATGAAACAACTGCTAACGGCCGAAAATTCAAAATGTTTTCAATAAGTGCACAGCGTAGTGTTTCCTCTCCAACCTTGTTACCAGGAAAAATTCGATAAAGAACATCCTTAATTGACCGCACAAGCCTTTCCCACGCACCGCCCATATGCGGAGCCGAAGGTTTATTAAACTTACATACTATCTCCACAGATAGAGGCAAGACATCGCATGCATAACTTTTTCAACACTTCTCGTAGCTCCTTTTTGGCTCCTCTAAAGTTAGTACCGTTGTCGCAATAGATTTCCAACGGTGTGCCTCGACTTACATTCATCTGTAGCTTCATACTTCAAGTCTGGATTCCATCTGGTTTTCAGATACCTACGACTGATATGAGGAGGCAATTTCGTGTTGACGTGAGCAACATTCGCGGACTGAGAACTAATCTCTTTGCCGTTTACGTCCACCTCTCCCGCCATAAACCAGCTGTCTTGGCCCTGAGTGAAACGCAGGTGGGTGAGAATACCGATTTATCGGATTTGAACCTGCCTGGATATAGCTTGGTGCCCTTATTCTTTTTACACCGCGGTCTCGCCATTTATGTGCGTAGTGATGTTGCTTACCAAATTCAACCACAATATGACCACTGTTCCAATCCGGAATTTAATTTTCTGTGGTTAAAACTCTTTGTCCGTAAGCATTTAATCCACTACTGCTTTGTTTATAGAAGTCCAAACATGGACAGCAACTCAACTTATAACGAGTTTGATGCGCTGTCCGACTCCATCACAAGAATTGTATCCCTGTATCCTCGCACTGAAATCGCTATTGCGGGCGATTTCAATGTACACAATTCTACTTGGCTTCGACATTCAGCCCAGACAACACCCGAAGGAAGGTATGTTGAAATCTTCGCTGAGGTAAATAATTTAACCCAGCTTGTGAATGAGCCAACACGAATACCTGACATTGCAGATCATACCGCTAACACCTTGGATCTGTTTCTCACCTCTCATCCGGAAAAATATTCAATTGATATATTGTCGCCTCTAGGCTCGTCCGACCACTGTGTCGTGTCAGCCAAATTCTCGTACTCCTCCCACACAGTTAGAGAACAAGTTCCGAAAAGAACAGTATGGCTCTACGAGAAAGCCAACTGGAGCGAACTTAACAACTTCTTTAGGAATTTTAACTGGTCACTATGCTTCCTCGATAGTGACGTGGATGCCGCTACTGATGCGATCACAAACATTATTTCGCTGGGCATGAGGTCCTTCATTCCTCACAGAGTGAAGAGCATCAAGCCTAAGGCAAACGCGTGGTTCGACTTGAGCTGCAAAGAGGCTATCAGGGTGAGAGAGTTGAATTTCCGGGATTATAAAGCCAACCTATCTGAGGAAGCCCGGAAAAAGTTCAAACGGATCTGTAATGACTGTAATGCATTAATAATACGTGTTAAATTCTCCTTTGACCAAAAGTTGAGGCAAAAAGTTCTACAATGCCCCAAGGGTAGCAGAAGCTTTTGGTCTTTCGTAAAAAACATAATGAATTCAGCCTCGTCTTCAACCAACGCTCAATGACATTCCAGCTGTCAGCTCTTTGGATAAAGCTAATCTGCTTGCTGCACACTTTGCAGTTAGCTCAACGCTGCCAGATAGCACTTTGTCCCCGAATGTACTTAAGAGCGTAAATTTCTCCATGGGGCAAATCAATTTTCGCACTCGTACAGTAGCAAGAGTACTTAAAGATCTAAACATACACAAATCCGCTGTTCCGGATGGTATACCCACTGTTCTTCTACGCTGGCAAAACCACTGCGTAAGCTTTTCCATCTGTCCTACTCTTCAGGGCTCTTTCCGAGTAAGTGGAAAACTGCATTTGTCCAGCCCGTCCCTAAAAAGGGCGAATGTTCATCACCCACCTCCTACCGACCCATAGCACTCCAAGGTCATGGAAACGCTGATCAACCGTCAGCTTAAGAAATATCTTGAGTCCCGGAAGCTTCTTAATGACCGGCAGTACGGCTTCCGAAGCAACCGTTCCACTGGTGATCTGATGGCATATCTCACTGAAAAGTGGAACCAATCTTTGCACAATGTAGGAGAAAGCAAGATTGTTGCGCTTGATATTTCAAAGGCATTTGACAGGGTCTGGCACCAGGCTCTCTTGTCGAAAATGCGTGCTTTTGGGACCTACCAAAATCGATACCTTTCGAATCGTTCAATACAAGTCGTTTTGGATGGATTTAAGTCAGATATTCACCATATTAATGCTGGTGTTCCCCAGGGCTCTGTTCTGCCTCCGACACTCTTTCTCTTTTATAAATGATCTCTTGTCTGCTACTTCTAATCATATTCATTCTTTCGCTGATGACAGTACCCTCAGCTTTTCATACTCGTTCCTTGGCTAACGTCCCTCCACTTCGGCCTTAGACTTGGAACCGCAGCGTATGTTAAGCACATTAAAATCCGACCTTGACAGCATAATCGATTGGGGAAATAAGAATAGACTGGAAAATAATGCTTCCAAAACACAGTGCTGTCTACTGTCGTTTAAGCGATTACAAAATAATCAGCCGTTATTTATGAAAGGCACTTGTGTTGTTGAAACCGAAAGACTTTCCATCCTCGGTATGTGTATCAACCCAACATTAGTTGGAACGATCACATATTTGAGGTCGCCAAAAATGCTCCGAAATGTCTAGGCTTCCTTAAACGATGCAAGAAGTCCTTCAGCCCTTCTGCTCTGGCTACAATATACAAGGCCTACATACGCCCAAAACTTGAGTATAACGCTCCTATTTGGTCAGGTGCTTCTAAGACCTCCCTGCACCTGCTAGATAGAATTCAAAAGCGAGCGATAAAACTTATAGGTGACAGTAATATTGCGAAGTCGATTGACTCGTTAGAACACCGACGTAATGTCGCGTCGTTGTCACTCTTTTATCGCTATTTTAACAACAAAAGCTCAGATGAATTAGCCAGTTGAATTCCTCCCTTTCAAGAATTCACGCGAAATACACGCCTCGATAGGAATGCCCACCAATTCACCCTCAAGCCCTCTTTCGGACGTACAGTCAAATTCAGAGACTCGTTCTTTAGCCGCACTACACGAATCTGGAATGCTCTTCCCAGCTAGATTTTTCCTCCTCATTACAATCCACAGGCATTTAAAACCAATGTGCATCGGTACCTCCTCTCCCTCTCTTCCTCTATACCTTCGGCCCGTGCTGTGACTTGATCCGGTCACTTAAGGGTACTCGCAACCCCTTTTTTTCAATTATAAAAAAAAAATTCTAGGGATGGAGACAGGGCGTTGAGGGGCAACTTTCGCCTGGTTTTAATCGCCGATAGTTTTCAGCTCAATCCGTTGTTAACTCATCTTCCCTGGATGTTCTCCAGATTTGGTGGAGAAGAATTTTTAAGCCAATTAGGAAGTGTGACAAAAAGCCCATTGGATCGAAAACCGACATAAGAATTTTGAGGACCCCACGCTTCGTCGGATTTAGATCTTTGTCGAAGACATCTCTCTTGAGCCTTTGAAATTTTAGTACATAAATGAAGGTGTCCGTACTCGTATTCCAATATAGACCCATGATCTTTTCTGTTTTGCAGGAAGCTACATCGACGAATGATTTGTTGGGACTGTCTTCGTTTTACTCCAACGCTGTCAAAACATCCTTTGAATTGGAAACCCAATTTCTTATATGAAATCCTGCATTACGATGGATAGTCGCGACCGCTTTGGCAAATTGAATGGCTTCGGATTCGGTGTTCACGCTGTCGATGAAATTGTCGACATAATGATGTTCTGTTATGTAGAATTATTATTGCTTCAGCGGCTCTTGACATTCTGCTGGCAAACGTCATGGCATTCTTATTTTTTACGTAATGTGGAATACATGGAGAACATTCTGCACCAAATGTCATTACGTTCATTTCGTAAACACTGAGTTTTTGTACATGTTCATCATCATTCCATAAGAACCGCTGTACGTGTCTGTCCTCCTTTCGCACCCATACCTGGTGAAACATCTCTGCAATGTCTCCGCCAACACTTACTTTACCACAGCGAAAACCATACAGCAAAGGAACCAGCTGATCGGGACTTAAGTAGAAAGTCGTTACGAGAGGATCCCTTGCCTCTAGCAGCTGCATCCCAAACAATCGTATCTTCGACGGCTTGCTTGGATTCCGCACTATTAATATCGGTAAATACCAGATCCTTTCATGAGCCACTTGAATGTCATCCGGTGACAACTTTTTCGCGTATCCTTTGTAACAAAATTCGATATTTGCTGGTTCAGTGCAATACGCAGGTCTTTATTTTTTCCTATTACTTTCTGCAAATTTTCCTTGCGACGATGAGCCATCTGTAGGCTGTCTGGTAAGGAAAATTTATTATTGCGTAGTAACAGTAATGTTTTATTTGAGTTTTTAATAACAATTGTAGACAGAGATAAAAGATATATGTATGTGTGGATAGAATATTGGTTGAAGTCTTCGATTTGGAAATAAGAACAGGGATGTTTATCACGCCACCTCAATGAGAAGGTTCTTCAACCTTGATGATCCCTAACTTTGATAAGCACCCGTAACGTTTTGCTGCACCAACACCTTTAGTCAGTACATCTGCAGGCATCTCTTCAATTGGAAGAAAGTTAAGTTTGATTTATCATTTTGTGAGAACGTTTCTGATAAAATGGTGGCGAATATCAATATGCCTCGTTCTCTGATGAAAAACTTGATTTTCAGCTAGAAGTTGTGCCCCACGATTATTATTGTATACAGTAATCTTGTCAAAATCCTTTCATGAACCCTTTTAAATAAACAGCTTCTTTAATAGCCTCCGAAATATCCATATATTCGGCTACTGTCGAAGAGAGAGCTTCTTCTTCTTCTTCTTCTTGTGGCGCTACAGTCCGGGGTGGACCTGGGCCTCAACCAACATGCCTCTCCAGCCAGCACGATCTTTCGCCAGCTGTCTCCAGTTGCGCACTCCAAGCTGGTTGAGGTCCTTCTCCACTTGTGTACGCCACTTTAGTCTAGGTCGTCCTCTGTTGCGTTGTCCCAATGGCTCGGATTCAAAGACTTTTCGGGCCGGAGCTGTGGTGTCCATACGCTCTACATGGCCTAGCCATCTTAAGCGTTGTATCCGTAGACGCTTAACCAGGCGCATGTCGCTGTACAGCCTATAGAGTTCGTCATTAAATCTTCTCCTCCAGATGCCATCAACGCAAACAGGACCAAAAATCGCACGCAAAACTTTTCTCTCGAAAAGACTAAGGGCTTCCTCATCCGCCTTTGCTAACGTCCAAGATTCTGCGCCATATAGTAGGACGGGGATGATCAAGCTGTTATATAAAGCTAGTTTGTTCTGTTATGTAGAATTATTATTGCTTCAGCGGCTCTTGACATTCTGCTGGCAAACGTCATGGCATTCTTATTTTTTACGTAATGTGGAATACATGGAGAACATTCTGCACCAAATGTCATTACGTTCATTTCGTAAACACTGAGTTTTTTGTACATGTTCATCATCATTCCATAAGAACCGCTGTACGTGTCTGTCCTCCTTTCGCACCCATACCTGGTGAAACATCTCTGCAATGTCTCCGCAAACACTTACTTTACCACAGCGAAAACCATACAGCAAAGGAACCAGCTGATCGGGACTTAAGTAGAAAGTCGTTACGAGAGGATCCCTTGCCTCTAGCAGCTGCATCCCAAACAATCGTATCTTCGACGGCTTGTTTGGATTCCGCACTATTAATATCGGTAAATACCAGATCCTTTCATGAGCCACTTGAATGTCATCCGGTGACAACTTTTTCGCGTATCCTTTCGTAACAAAATTCGATATTTGCTGGTTCAGTGCAATACGCAGGTCTTTATTTTTTCCTATTACCTTCTGCAAATTTTCCTTGCGACGATGAGCCATCTGTAGGCTGTCTGGTAAGGAAAATTTATTATTGCGTAGTAACAGTAATGTTTTATTTGAGTTTTTAATACCAATTGTAGACAGAGATAAAAGATATAACATAAGTAAAAACGAAATGAATATATATGTATGTGTGGATAGAATATTGGTTGAAGTCTTCGAATTGGAAATAAGAACAGGGATGTTTATCACGCCACCTCAATGAGAAGGTTCTTCAACCTTGATGATCCCTAACTTTGATAAACACCCGTAACGTTTTTGCTGCACCAACACCTTTAGTCAGTACATCTGCAGGCATCTCTTCACTTGGAAGAAAGTTAAGTTTGTTTTATCATTTTGTGAGAACGTTTCTGATAAAATGGTGGCGAATATCAATATGCCTCGTTCTCTGATGAAAAACTTGATTTTCAGCTAGGAGTTGTGCCCCACGATTATCATTGTATACAGTAATCTTGTCAAAATCCTTTCATGAACCCTTTTAAATAAACAGCTTCTTTAATAGCCTCCGAAATATCCATATATTCGGCTTCTGTCGAAGAGAGAGCTTCTTCTTCTTCTTCTTCTTGTGGCGCTACAGTCCGGGGTGGACCTGGGCCTCAACCAACATGCCTCTCCAGCCAGCACGATCTTTCGCCAGCTGTCTCCAGTTGCGCACTCCAAGTTGGTTGAGGTCCTTCTCCACTTGTGTACGCCACTTTAGTCTAGGTCGTCCTCTGTTGCGTTGTCCCAATGGCTCGGATTCAAAGACTTTTCGGGCCGGAGCTGTGGTGTCCATACGCTCTACATGGCCTAGCCATCTTAAGCGTTGTATCCGTAGACGCTTAACCAGGCGCATGTCGCTGTACAGCCTATAGAGTTCGTCATTAAATCTTCTCCTCCAGATGCCATCAACGCAAACAGGACCAAAAATCGCACGCAAAACTTTTCTCTCGAAAAGACTAAGGGCTTCCTCATCCGCCTTTGCTAACGTCCAAGATTCTGCGCCATATAGTAGGATGGGGATGATCAAGCTGTTATATAAAGCTAGTCTAGAGAGGGCTTTATTACTCAATTGCCTCTTGAGCCCAAAGAAACAGCGGCTGGCAAGAGTGATTCTGCGTTTGATTTCGGTACTGTTGTTGTTGTCCCTATTTACCGCGGAGCCGAGGTAGACGAAGTCCTTAACTACCTCGAAGTTTCTGCTGCCTAGTGTGACGCTCCGTCCGAGACGTCGATGTTGTGTGTCCTTCTTTGATGACAGCATGTACTTCGTTTTGCCCTCATTTACCGCAAGACCCATTTTAGCCGCTTCCGCTTCAATGCCAGCAAACGCCTCATTGACGGCTCGCTGTGTTCGTCCAATCACGTCAATGTCATCAGCGTAAGCTAACAGTTGAACTGACTTCTGGAAGATCGTGCCTCTGGTGTTGACTTGTGAGTTACGCACGATCTTCTCGAGGATGATATTAAAGAAGTCACATGACAGTGCGTCGCCTTGTCTAAAACCTTTTTTGACATTGAAGGTCTCGCTGAGTTCGGTACCGACCTTGACGGAGCAGCGAGAGTTCTCCATCGTCATCCTACACAATCTGACGAGTTTGGTAGGAATTCCAAAACTAGACATGGCACTGTATAGCTCGTCTCTATGCACACTGTCATATGCAGCCTTGAAATCGACGAATAGGTGGTGAGTGTCAATTTGCATTTCTTGGGTCTTTTCCAGGATCTGCCGTAATGTGAAGATCTGGTCTATTGTGGACTTCCCTGGTCTGAAACCACACTGATATTGACCTATCAGGTCATGGACAAATGGTTTCAGACGCTCACACAATACGGCAGAGAGGATCTTGTATGCGATGTTCAGGAGACTAATCCCTCTGTAGTTGGCGCAGTCAAAGGGGTCGCCTTTCTTGTGGACCGGGCAAACGACGCTGAGATTGCACCCATCGGGCATGCTTTCCTCCGACCATATCTTACAGATGAGCTGGTGCATGCGCCCAACCAGGTCATCTCCAGCTGCTTTAAATAGTTCTGCGGACAGTCCGACCGCTCCAGCAGCTTTGTTAGACTTTAGCTTGGATATTGCTATCTTCACCTCGTCTAAGTCGGGGGGACGGAATGCTTGTCTATCATCGTCCAAATTGAGTGGAACATTCTGCCTAACAGCGGGATTTGGGTCGTCATCGCCGTTTAGGAGTCTGCAGAAATGATCCTTCCAGATTCTCAGCACAGACTGCGACTCTACTACTAGTTGTCCATTTTGGTCCCGGCAGGCCTTGGTCCGAACCTTGTATCCTCCGGATAGCTGCTTTACCTTTCGGTAAAACTTTTGGACTTCATTCCTGCCAAAGCACCTTTCCATTTCCTCGACCGCGCGCTTCTCATGCTCCTTCTTCTTCCTTCTGAGAAGCCGGTGCTCTTCCCTTCTTCTCTGTTCGTAGAGTTCACGAACAGCTCGCGTTGTTCGATGCAGTGTCGCCTTATAGGCGTCTTGTTTAGCTGCGTGCGCTTGCCTGCACTCGTCTGCAAACCATGGATTCCTTCTGGGTGGTGACGTGAAACCCAGCACATCAGTGGCAGCATCTTTGATGGCTTCTTGACAACGTTTCCATTCTTCTTCTATGCTTAGTGCAGGAAGCGTCGAACTCTGGGCAAGTTTCCGGGAGACTCGGTCGGCAAAGTTCCCAGCAATCAGCTGCGATTGTAGCTTTTCGACGTCAAACCGTTTTGGCCTTTCTCGACTCCGTTGCTCTCTCGATATCCGGGTTCTTACCTTGGCTACAACAAGGTGATGATCCGAGTCAATGTTTGCACCTCGGAAGGTTCGGACATCGAGAATACTGGAGGAGTGTCTGACGTCGATCGCAACGTGATCAATCTGGTTGACGGTTGATTGATCAGGAGATCGCCAGGTTCCTTTGTGAATGTTCAGGTGTGGGAACCGCGTGCTAGCCACAGAGAGGTTTCGCCCCGAGGCGAAGTCCAACAGCCTGAGTCCGTTTCCGGATGTGTTGTCGTGCAGGCTGTGTTTACCGATGACTCCAGCAAAAATGTCCTCCTTTCCCAGCTGAGCGTTGAAATCTCCTAGAACGATCTTGGTGTCATAGCTGGGGCATCGATCGTATGTTCTTTCTAGGAGATCATAGAAGTCATCCTTCATGTTGTCATCCTTCTCCTCTGTCGGGGCGTGAGCGCATATGAGGCTGATGTTCCCGAATTTAGCCTTGATGCGGATTGTCATGAGGCGTTCGCTGACTGGGTCGTAGCTCAAGACTTTTTGCCTAAGTCTGCCTCGAACAACAAATCCGCATCCGAATAAGCGCTGCCTTCTCTCTCTATAGCAATTGCTGTAGTAGATATCGCAGTTCTTCATCGCTTTTATGCCAGGCCCATCCCATCGCACTTCCTGGATGGCGGTTATGTCAGCTTTGTAGCTGTCAAGGGCCTCCGCAAGTTGTTCGGCTGCACGTGGCCTGTTAAGGGACCTCACATTCCACGTGCAAAACCGAAAATCTTTGTCCTTAAAACGTTTGCTGGGGTCGTCAACAGTTGATCCGTCCTTATCCGAGGCATGTTGTTGTCTCTGAACTTCTGGTTTTTACGTGGTGAGGAAGTTACCCTCACGCACAACCCACGGACTGGTAGGCCAGGCCCATTATTTAAATCCTCGGGCAGAGGAGGTCGCTGCATACATTAGTTCACCATACAACGGGTGTTGTGATGGCTATCCAGGGGGCGCCACTTGGAGGCTGTATGTCAACTTGACCTGTGCACTAACGAGGATTGCCTTGGCAGCTCGCCATGTTGAGCGCAATCAACGACGTTACCTCGCGTGCATAGGCCCATGCCCACCGAAGAGAGAGCTACAGTCCTTTATTTCTGTGATTTCGAGCTTAAAGCATATCCGGTGTAAGAGGTTCTGTCGATAACACATCTCCCACAATTCTTATGACGCTACAGCCCAGGGTGGATCAGGGCCTCAACCAACATGCCTCTCTAGCCAGCATGAACTTTCACCAGCCGTCTCCAGTTGCGCACTCCAAGTTGGTTGAGTTCCTTCTCCACAAGTCCCAATGGCTTGAATTCAAAGACATTTCAGACTGGAGCAGTGGTGTCCATACGCTCTACATGGCCTATCCATCTTAAGCGTTGTATCCGAACACGCTTGACCAGGTGAATGTCGCCGTACAGCCCATAGAGTTCGTCATTAAATCATTTAATCCAGATGCCATTAATGCAAACATTACCAAAAATCATACTCAAAACTTTTCTCTCGAAAAGACTAAGGGCTGTCTCATCCGCTTTTATCAAAGTCCAGGCTTCCGCGCCATAAAGTAGGACTGATATGATCAAGCTGTTATATAAAGTGAGCTTAGTCCTTCGAGAGAGGGCTTTATTACTCAATTGCCTCTTGAGCCCAAAGAAACAGCGATTGGCAAGAGTAATTCTGCGTTTGATTTCGGTACTAATGTTGTTGTCTCTTTTTACCGCGAAGAAGAGATAAACGAAGTCCTTGACTACCTCGAAGTTTCGCCTGCCTAGTGTGACGCTGTGTTCGAGACTTCACTTGACCTTGACGGAGCAGCGGGAGTTCTTCATCGTCATTATACACAATGTGACAAGTTTGGTAGGACTGCCAAAACTAAACATGGCACTGTATAACTCGACTCAATGCACACTGTCATCTGCGGCCTTAAAATCGACAAATAGGTGGTTTGGAATTCTTCGGTCCTTCCCGGGATCTGTCTTGTCGTGGACTTCCTTGGCCTGAAACTGCACTGATTGGGGCCTATCAAGTTATTGACAAACGGTTTCAGATGCTTATATAATACGGCGGAGAGGATCTTGTGCTTGATGTTAAGAAGACTAATTCCTCCCTTTTTTGTGGACCGGGCAAACGGTACTAAGATTCCACCCATCGGGCATGCTTTTCTCCGACCATATCTTACAGATTAACTGGTGCATCGGCCCAACCAACTCATCTCCAGCTGATTTAAATAGTTCTGCGGGCAATCCGTCCGCACCAGCACCTTTATTCGACTTCAGCTTGGATATTACTTACTTAACCTCGTCTTGGAATTCTTGTCTATCATCGTTCAAATCGAGTATAACATTCTGCCTAACAGCGGAAATTGGGGCCGTCATGGCCGTTAAGAAGTCCATAGAAATCATTTCTCAGCACGAACTGCGACTCTACCACAAGTTGTCCATTTTGGTCCCGGTAGGCTTCGGTCCGAACTTTGTATCCTCCGGATAGCTGTTTTATTTTCCAATAAAACTTACGGACTTCATTCCTGCCATAACACCTTCCCTCTTCTTCTCTGTTTGTAAAGCTCACGAACAGCCCTCGTTGTTCGATGCAGCGTTGCCTTATAGGCGTCTTGTTTGGCTGCATGCGCTTGCCTGCACTCGTCGTCAAATCATGAGTTCCTTCTGGGTGGTGACGTGAAAACCAGCACATCAGTGTTGTCGTGCAGGCTGTGTTTTCCGATGACTCCAGATCGGCTCCTAGAACGATCTTGGTGTCGATCGTATGTTCTTTCTAGGTGCGTGTGCGCAAATTATTCTGATGTAGCTCAAGATACTTTGCCTGAGTCTACTTCGAAGATTAAATCCGCCTCCCCATAAGCGCTGCCTTCTCCCTATGTGGCAATTGCCGTAGTAGATGTTTTTTTAGTAGATGTTTTTTTGGCGGGCAAATCCCATCACACTTCCTGGATGGCGGTTATGTCTGTTTTTCAGCAATCAGGGCGTCCGCATGTTGTTCGTGCAAAACCGAAAATCATTTTCCTTAAAACGTTTTCTGGGGTCGTCAACAGTTAATCCCTCCTTTTCCCGGGCTTGTTGTTGTCTCTGAACTAACGTTTTTTTACGTGGTTAGAAAGTTACCCTCACGCACAACTCACAGACTGGTAAAACAGGCCCATTATTTAACCCTCTGGTAGAGGGATTCGCTGCATACGTTTGTTCACTACACAACGGATGTTGTGATGGCTATCCAGGGGGCGCCACAAGGCAGCCATATGTCAATTTAACCTATGCACAAACGGGGATAGTATTGGCAACTCGCCATGCTGAGTGCGATCAACAACGTTTCCTCGCGCGGACTGGCCCATGCCCCCACTACTGGTATGGTATATAGCTTATCGAACGGCCACTAAGAGAAAAAAAAAACTAATTACACGTGATTCATGTTTTTAAATAGTTTTTGTATCCACATTTTTTTTTGTTGGAGGTTGGGAAAAACTACACTGGAGCACTCAGACTCAAATACTGGTCCACTGTGCTACGAGTGTACGAGAGAAACCAAGATGCTCTTTTGTGATATAGAACTTAGGTTTTCAGTTCCCACCACATCAGCGCCAAATAACCGCCACGTGATACGAGCGAAAGCAGGACTGACACAGAAAGTGCTCTGAAGTGTCTTCACTTTCTCCACAGGCGTCGCAGAGTGTGACATCACCAAGCCCAAGCCGACTCAGGTGCATAGTGAAGGTTAAGTGTCCCGTTAGTACGCCGACAAGTTGTCTGCACTCGTTTCTGTCTAGAGTTTGGGAGCATACTCTTGGTCACCCTGCATCCTGGGGAGTGACGCCATCTCTGGTTGTGCTGTAGCGAGACCCAACAATCGACGGAGGCTCTTACGAGGGACGCGGATAATCCCAAGGTGGGTTCGGGCCCTTCGAATGCCTCTGCTGAACCTAGCCTAGCTAGTTTATCTACAGTTTCGTTGCCCAGGATCCCGTGATGACCCGCACAGCTTGACTGTCGCTGCAAACGCAGATACTTCTTTTCTTCCACCTATTCTTCTCAATATAGTTGGTGGCCATTAGGATCGTGGAGGCTTCCGCCTGGAAGACCGACGCGAAATTACCTAAGGAGGCGTGAAGTCTGATGTTGTCGTTTTCCACGAAGCCCCCAGCTCCAGAACCATCCGTTGTCTTGAAGCCGTCTGTGAAAATCCGACTACATTCCTTTCCCGGTTCAGTTTCTGACTACAGGCAGTCCAGGGACACGGGGAAAGCCGACTTTGTATAAGCCTCGCAACTGTATTAATTGGCGACCTCGCATCAGACGGCATGTCCATGAGAGTAGTATCATAGGTGATGCGGTGTGCGAGGTCATCAAAACTCCAGTGCGAGTGGAACGAAAGACCATTCCTTTTTAATCGAGGGATGGCCTTGAGTGTACATCCCATGATGCGGAGATCAAAGGGGTGATATTAATCAGAGCATCAAGAGCAGAGTCAGGCGTGCTGGGAAATGCCCCTGTGTAGCCGAGACAAGCTGTTCTTTGAAGATTGGTGAAAGCGGCGATCGCGTATTTGCCCGAAAGCTTGTTCCACCAAACGACTGATGCATAAGTGAGAAGTGGTCTTATCATTGCTGCGTGGATCCAAAGGTATCTTTTGGGTTATAGACCCCAGGTTTTGCCAAAAATTCTCTTGCATTTCCAGAAGACTGACAGCGCCTTGAAGGTTTTTGTCTCAATGTGTCTTTTCCAAAGAAGTTTACTGTCAGGTTAATACCTAGATATTTGGCTTCATTGGAAAGTGGGATATTGACGCCTTTAAGTACCAGTTGAATCAAACCAGTCATATTCCTCCTTCTCGTAAAAAGAAGAACCTCAGTTTTAAGAGGGTTGACTGAAAGCCCATTGCTAGCACATCAGCTATCGATCATGTCAAGAGCCGCCTGCCCGCGTAAACTGACGGCCGCAAGGCATGGTCCGGTAACCAGTGCGGCTACATCGTCTGCATAAACCTGGGAGTAGGTGATAGAACTATTCAAAACGGAAAGCAAAGAATCGACCAGCATGCACCATAGGAGGGAAGACAGGACCCCGTCTTGGGGGCAGCCCCTGTTAACCTCCTACATTACAAACTTGTCACACTCCGCCTCCGCGATTATAGTCATCTTCATTAGCATTGCTCTTATCCACAACATCAATGATTCCACTACGCCGTGATTCCAGGCCGCGTTACACATCTATGCTATGTTCTTTACTCGTATTAAATTTCCCATTAATTTACTTATATGTATGTAGCATGGTACTGCATGGAACCAATTAATTCACTGATAGAAACAGTGAAAAAATTGGTGAGTTCACCGTGCCCTTTAATACAAAATACGTTAGTAGAAACCTTGTTGCCACTCTTAACAATCAATTTTCCACCTGTCATCATATTGTAAAGTAAGTAACTAAAGCTTATACCCAACTTTGACAACTTAAGGAAGAGGCCTTCTAACCAGACACTGTCGAATGCGTTTTCCAAATCATCCAGGCAGTCCCCGGTGTACTGCGTCTTATTCCTGCTCCATTGACTGTCCAAAACCAATTTTGACGCGGCATATACAGTATCATACCACACCTTAAGTCCAAATAGGTTATTCGGTATTATTTGTTTTTGGAAGCGAGAAATCTTTGTCAGTTTTGTTGATGGGTTGCACTAGCACCGCCTTCCAATGCTCTGGGTAATCTGCATTACTCAGAGCATTGCTAAACAGGATTGTGTATATCTCTGCCGCCTCGTCAAAGGAGTTGACACAATTCAAACAGTTCAGATGTCTTAAACTCTTCAGTATGTGTATGGAGAAACGCGTCCAAATAACTTTACAATAATTAAGAGTACGCTTTTACATATTGCTCCAGTCGTTCCTGAATAACTGCAGTGATCACTGTCTTGTCTGCTTAGTCGTCTACTGTCTGATCCCGGTCCCCTGTAAACAAAATAAAAACTCTGAAATATACATTTGTTTTGGGCAAGTACGTACCTGTGTGTGTTCCCACGATCATCCTCCTTTTCCATTCACCTGTTGTTCACCTAAAAAGAAACAAACCAAAACACCAAAAACAACGACGAGACCAGGGAAAACAGACTAAAAGAGACGACACTTCCAAGCTGGAAGTTGATAGACGAACGAGGTAGAAAAAAAAGGTGGAGATCGAGACGACGGTGCACTAAGGCAAGCCAAAGAAAAAAACACAAAGGTAGTCGAGTGAAAAACGAGAGATCGGAAGAGTGAGTGTGTGCGCATGAAGACAAAAAAAGGACTATAATAATTGTTTAAAATTTGGATTAAAAAAAAAATTGGGAAGCAAAAGAAGGAAAGCAAAGAAAAAGTGCAGCAAAAATATAAGGCGAAACATTTTATTAGGGCTGGGAATTCCAAAGAACTGGGCGTCTGCATTCCCGGTACATATATAATATATAGACTAACAGAGATTAGGATAGTGCTGTGCATTGGTGCTTTTTGTTTACGCACACGCCAATGGCAAAAAAGAAAAAAAACAACATCACAAAAATAAATAAACACAAACATATCACGGGATTAACTTGTGGCCTCGCTGCCGTAAGAGAACGAATAATGCAACAAAAAAAATTAAATACATATAAAGAGCTAAACTATCGGGATCGTGTGCCGGGAGAGAAGAAAGTGGAAGTGTGCCGGTTGACCGAGGGATACGTAGGAGCTCCAGTGGCAATTTTTTCTATATATATAAATTAATTGTTTAGCTTTGTTTAGCTTTGTTGAATTTTATTAATAAGCATTGTGTTCCTTTTGTTTTGTTTGTTATATATAGTCCTGGCTGTAGTGGACAAGTGTCGTAAGTGTTCGCGAAAAGAGGGCTGAGACCCCACATTGGCGCTAATGACAATTTTTTACACAGGGCCGTCACCACAGTCGTGCTGCGCGCATAACGCCGCCACAAGAAACGTGAGTCCGTGGGTTCCACACTATTGAAAACCCCTTTGTGTAGTGTGTCGTCCCAGCCCTTAATTATTTTTTTTTAATTCTTATTTTTGTATATTTACTTTTTTTGATTTTGAGTTTCTTTTAGATAGTATAGTTTATTTTCATATTTTTTTCTTTTTTTCATAGTTTAATTAAAGTTGCATAAATTTAGGAGCTGGCGAGTAATTTTGTTACCTTTTTTCCCCAGCGATACAGAAACTCCTATACGACGAGCTCGATAGAATGCACTCGTTGGGAGTTATTGAGGAGAGGAACAGTGCTTGGAGTTCTCCAGTTGTATTGATCCGCAATGCCTAAGGAATTCTGGACTGACGTGGAGTAGACAAAGTTCTGTTATAAAGAGATTATATCATGTTATATCGTTGGTGATGGATGTTGACAAGGTATCGGCGGTCGAGAACTTTCCGGTTCCGAAGACTACCAAACAACTCTGCGAGTTCTTAAGAATGACGGGATGGTATAGGCGCTTTATACCAAATTTTGCGTCTATAGCATCCCCCATGACCCACTGCTTGAAAAATGCAAGACGTTTCTGATGACTGAAGAAGCGCTTAACGCGTTTGATTTACTTAAAAAAACTTTTATGTCCGCACCAATACTCACAAACCCAGATTTCAAGAAACGCTTCTACATACAGTGTGACACATCAACGGCAGGCGTCGAAAGCGAGCTTTTCCAAATGGATGCGGATAATAACGTACGACCGATAGCATTCATGTCACAGAATCTCGATGGAATAGTTCATATTTTTTTTTGCCGGATGTGTGTGTGTGGTGTGTAGGGAAGGCCGTCCTTCTAGGTGCTGCTGACAAGGTGGAGTGTTGAGCCGTGGCTTTCGTCTCCGCCAAGGGGCCATCTCTCAAAAGATCACCAAGAGAGATAGCAAAGGTCATGTCAACTATGGCATGAGGGGTGGGATGGCGACTTGTGCCAATATAATCAGGCACGCGCGGGTTCTTAACGAACTCTTATCACTTAACGACGCTGGAAGGGCATAGTTTCGCAGAAGGGCAAACATAGGTAGTCTTAAGTTAGTGTAGGCTTACCGCAGGCTTAGTTTTAAGAATAAAAGGTAAGTGTAGGTTTAAGAAAGGTTAGTCAGCGTAGCTCTACGAGCAACCTTCCGGCCTTGTTTGGTAGTATGGGCATTGGTCTATCCCGCCGCTTCCTCTTCATTCCATCTTTAGATGTCTGTCCGCTGTCCGGTTAGGGTATTAGGCTTTCTTTCTTCTATTGAAACCTTTTCTTCCTCTTCCTTCTATCTTCCTTTAGCTAGCTTAGGGACCATTTTTTTTGTTCAATATGGATGATGTGCTAGTGAGGGGGAGAAGAACCAACCAGTCGGACGAGCTTAGCCGTGCAACCACAAGCGTGCCGCCGTCCTCCTCCTCCTCATCGAAGCTGCCCCTGTGGCTAAAAACTCAACGGCAACAAATGTAACAAAAAATCATTGTACTTGCATTTATGCGCACATACACCATTTACACGCATTTTCTGTAAGCGCGAATATACCCCATGTAAGCCCGTAGATATATGGGAATGTGTGTACATTTAATCCAAGCAACAGAAATGATATCGTTTTGTCGATGGCGCTTTTTTGTTTATGCGATGTAAAACTCTGGGGCATGGGCCTTCGCATGCAAGGTAACGTCGTTGATTGCGCTGAACATGGCCAGCTGCCAAGGCTATCCCCGTTAGTGCACAGGTCAAGTTGACATACAGCCTCCACGCGGCGCCCTCTGGATAGCCATCACAACACCCGTTGTATGGTGAACCAATGAATGCAGCGAAGCCTGGCCTACCAGTCTGTGGGCATTGCGTGAGGGTAAATTCCTCACCATATAAAAAACCGTTAGTTCAGAGAACTCGACATGCCTCGGATAAGGACGGATCAACTGTTGACGACCCCAGCAAACGTTTTAAGGATAATGATTTTCGGTTTTGCACGTTGAATGTGAGGTCCCTTAACAGGCCACGTGCAGCCGAACAACTTGCGGAGGCCCTTGACTGCTACAAGGCAGACATTACCGCCATCCAGGAAGTGCGATGGGATGAGCCTGGCATTAAAGCGATGAAGAACTGCGATATCTACTACAGCAATTGCTATAGAGAGAGAAGGCAGCGCTTATTCAGATGCGGATTTGTTGTTCGAGGCAGACTTACGCAAAAAGTTTTGAGCTACTACCCCGTCAGCGAACGCCTCATGACAATCTGCATCAAGGCTAAATTCGGGAACATAAGCCTAATAGGCGCTCACGCCCCAACAGAGGAGAAGGATGATAACATCAAGGATGACTTCTATGATCTCCTAGAAAGAACATACGATCGATGCCCCAGCTACGACAACAAGATCGTTCTAGAGGATTTCAACGCTCAGCTGGGAAAGGAGGACATATTTGCTGGAGTCATCGGAAAAGAATTTAAATATCTGGACTTTCTCGTAATGTCTAACTTACGAGGGGCCTTCAATATATTCTCGGTATGTGGTCGCCGCGGCGTAGTGGGTAGAGTGCGACGCTCACACGCCGAAGGGTCTAGGTTCGATTCCCAGCTCAACACCGATTTTTCGAATTTTTCAAGGCACCACCTCTTTCGAGCTGCTGACAACACTCAAAGTGTCGGCAAAAAACTGTAGGTTCCTTCTACTTATGAGAGAACAGTAGCTCGCATAACACGAGTAGTTGATGAGCAAGCTAGTCCCTGGTCTACCTTTGGACTGTAGCGCCAACAATTATTATTGTTATTATTATTAAAAGCTTTTTAAAGAAGGTTGAGAAGATGTGAATGACGACGCTCCTTCTGGACGCCCCAGTACATCAACAACTAATAAAGATGTTGGACAAGTGAAAAAACTTGTTATCGTCGTCTGGAGATGCTGGAGATGTCGGAAAATCAGTAAGTCCATTTCTTCCATTTTTTTTTAGATATTTTGGGCCAGAAACGTGTGGTAGCAAATCGCTCAGAAATTGTTAAATGACATCAGCGGCAATCCAAATTTACTTGAAAGGGTCATAATTGGTGACGAAACATGGGTATATGATTACGACATCGAAATCCAAATAATATAAAGCTGAAACTGTAAACATATGCTCAAGTGTATCAACATAACCAAATTAAAAAATGACACAATAATAGAATGTGCGTAGCCCTCGAAATTTAAATCTCACCTTCTTTTTGAGCAAAGCTATATGCTTGACGGTACGTATGTGTAAATGAAAAGTCAACCTAAATATACATAATCTTAAAATGCAACACCAAAGCCCATAAATTATGCTGATAAGTAAGTAATAAGTAATGCTGATGCAGTGTCTGGGCAGCACATAGGTTTAAGTTAATTTTAAGCTAATTTTACGTCAGATGTAAGGTAGAAATATATTTTAATAAACGGGGGCATCACTAGTAGTTTAGCCTCCGAAAGAAGAGGTCGTGTTTTAATAATTAACTAGCGCCCAACTACCCAGTCTTTCTAAAAAGTAGAACTCCGAAATTAATTTATTATTTTTATTTAGTTTATTTTTGTTCCGGCTTATTCGAAATAATCATCAATAAAATATGACGAATCCTCCTGGAACCCTGTAGCTGAGAGCTGTATTTCAAATAATGTGGATAAAACTGTAAAGATTTTATATTGTTAAGTGTTAATACAATAAGTGTTTATTTTTACTTAAATTAGAGTGAATTCTGTTAGTAAAAAAAATGAAAAATATCTGTTAGTATCGGTATAAAAGTAAAGGAAATAATGGCGGCGAACAACCTACTCAGACAGAAGGCCCTTACATGTTCTAGAAAATATTTTAGTGCAAGGCAAAATGAATATTTCCGATTTTTATGAGAAGATTATTTATGTTTGATCATTTCATTGTCAAACAAATGCTGTTCTGACGCTTTCCGAGTATCCATTTCGGGACTAAATAAACCTTTTTGTAATAACCTTTTTTCGTCTGGTTGTTTAGATCTTCCCTTAGCTATCGCCAAAGTGCAACAGTTGGAGGCTTCTTCTTCTTCTACCGCTACGGTCCGGGGTGGACTTGGGCCTCAACCAACATGCCAGCTAGAACGATCTTTCGCTAGCTGCCTCCGAAAGTTGCGCACTCAAAGTTGGTTGAGGTCCTTCTCCATTTGTGTTCGCCATCTTAACCTAGGCCGTCCTCTGTTGTGTTGTCCCAATGGCTCTGATTCGCAGACTTTTCGGGCAGGAGCAGTAGTATCCATACGCTCTACATGACCTAGTCATCTTAAGCGAAGACGATTAACCAGGTGCATGTCGCTGTACAGCCCATAGAGTTCGTCGTTATATCTTCTCCTCCAGATGCCATCAACGCAAACAGAACACAAGATCGCGAGCAAAACTTTTCTCTCGAAAAGACTAAGGGCTTCCTCATCCGCCTTTGCTAACGTCCAAGATTCTGCGCCATATAGTAGGACGGGGATGATCAAGCTGTTATATAAAGCTAGTTTAGTCCTTCGAGAGAGGGCTTTATTACTCAATTGCCTCTTGAGCCCAAAGTAACAGCGGTTGGCAAGAGTGATTCTGCGTTTGATTTCGGTACTGATGTTGTTGTCTCTGTTTACCGCGGAGCCGAGGTAGACGAAGTCCTTAACTACCTCGAAGTTTCTGCTGCCTAGTGTGACGCTCCGTCCGAGACGTCGATGTTGTGTGTCCTTCCTTGATGACAGCATGTACTTCGTTTTGCCCTCATTTACCGCAAGACCCATTTTAGCCGCTTCCGCTTCAATGCCAGCAAACGCCTCATTGACGGCTTACTGTGTCCGTCCAATCACGTCAATGTCATCAGCGTAAGCTTTCAATTGAACTGACTTTTGGAAAATCGTGCCTCGAGGATGATATTGGAGAAGTCACATGACAGTGCGTCGCCTTGTCTAAAACCATTTTTGACATTAAAGGTCTTTTTGAGTTTATTACCGACCTTGACGGAGCAGCGGAAGTTCTTCATCGTCATTATACACAATGTGACAAGTTTGGTAGGACTGCCAAAACTAAACATGGCACTGTATAACTCGACTCAATGCACACTGTCATATGCGGCCTTAAAATCGACAAATAGGTGATTTGGAATTCTTCGGTCCTTCCCGGGATCTGTCTTGTCGTGGACTTCCTTGGCCTGAAACCGCACTGATTGGGGCCTATCAAGTTATTGACAAACGGTTTCAGATGCTTATATAATACGGCGGAGAGGATCTTGTATTTGATGTTAAGAAGACTAATTCCTCCCTTTTTTGTGGACCGGGCAAACGGTGCTAAGATTTCACCCATCGGGCATGCTTTTCTCCGACCATATCTTACAGATTAGCTGGTGCATCGGCCCAACCAACTCATCTCCAGCTGATTTAAATAGTTCTGCGGGCAATCCGTCCACCTCTTTCGAGCTGCTGACAACACTCAAAGAGTAATAACTGTCTAAGAAAGCTTCTCAAATTTCGCCGTTCGGAGTCGGCAAAAAACTGTAGGTCCCTTCTACTCGTGAGAGAACAGTAGCGCGCACAACACGATTAGTTGATGAGCAAGCTAGGCCCTGGTCCCCCTTTGGACTGTAGCGCCAACAATTATTATTATTATTATGAGACCTAAGGAAAATGGATCTTCGTAAAAGATTATATTAATTGGGGACATTATAAATCTTTAATTTTTATTTGCATAGAAATTCCAAAATGATCTGACGGAACCGAAAAAGTTGAGCACCTAGAATTTACAACATTACTTAAAGAATGTAGAGATGCCGATATCATAAAAAAGTCCAGAAAGGAAGAAGACCTTGGAAATGTTGGTCCATCAGAAGGTATGATATCAAGATTTAGATATGGAACACTGTAAAACCAGTTATCGATGACATCTTCATTTTTGTTATGAAAACTGTCTCCCCATGCTGAATGACGGGTATTAAAATCACCACCCATAATATCGCCGTCAAATGTTTTAATAAGAGCGTACAGTCTATCCAGCACTACAGCTAAACGCACGCCTACATTGGAAGGGATGTATATACTTCCAATAAGTAATCTAAAATTAGATCCTGAAGGCTTAAAAGATGTTATAGAAGCCAGACATATCGAAAATAATTCGCTGTGAAAGGGAACAGGAACTTGTAACAGTTTTTAATTATAGTTGCTGTTCCTCTTCCAGAGTCGTTTCGAATTTTATTATATCCATTATATTTTATGGATAAACGGGTTTCAGAAATAAAACAGATGTGGGTTATTTTATCCTTTATGTATTATGAAGTGCAACTCTCTTTTCATGCGAAATTAATGAATTGAAATTTATTGAGATTATATTAAGTTCGTTTAATATCATTATACAACAATAGAGGCAACAAACTCAAGGTAAGTGAACATTTTCTCCTCCTTTGATTGTATCGTTTGGTAATGGGGAAAAAATTGTCTTATTTTGGTAATAAGATCCTTAAACGGAACACTGGATAAGTTTTTAGATTCGTCTAAGAAGTTAGCGCGATCACCTTTAATTGAATGTGTCGATATCGAAGGAATTATTTTTTTGTTCGATGCAACATAACTTTTTCATTGGCTTGACTCCCTTGCCTTATCTGCAAACGAGACACTGGCATTCGTAAAATTATAGATCGAATCTTTAACTATTGACCTATTCTTGTCGGCCATGTATTTAGCATTTTGTATGGACACTTCTTTTTTTTCTCTGTACTTTAAATACGCCGAACATCGCCGATCACTAGCTGCGTGGCCGTCTTTGTTGCAATTTACATACTTAAGTGTGGCCACTGTCTGATTATTATCCTTAAGAGTTTTAAGTGTTTCTATACAGTCACTTGAGTCGTGAGATTCACCACATACAACACACCTGCTATTATAAGAACAACATTCACCTGAATGTCCAAAACGTTGACACCTATAACAACAAATAACAGGCTTATTGTGTTTCCTTTCCCAATGGACTCTTTGACTCAGTAATTACCTCACACGAATTAAATCTTTAATGGACTCGCCTACCTCCAGTTGTACTGAGAAAATATTTAACTTTTGCTTAAGCTCGTTAGTTCTAGCTGTAGAAAAAGGACTTATTTTATTTATCCTAACGTTGGGGGCGATTGTTTCCAATGCCTTCATAATAACATCTACAGGTGTATCACCATCAAGACCCTTCAGAAGAATTGAAATTTTTCTTGAATCTTTTGGGGGGAAAGAATATGCATCAACTCCTGTACCCGGCAAGCGATCTATTATTAACTTATGCACCGAAGAATTACTTACCTTTATTTTTATAGCCCAGATTTACAAACTTATGTGCTAAGTTAGGAACTTTACATTCTAGTGCTAAGAGTTTTATAAGATGGCTTGGATCACTACAGTTGGCACCAAATACAAATATTGAGGGACAGAAGGTCACCATAGTTCCTTCATTCTCATCTGAGTTCTTACGGTTCCGGGGTCTAGTAACCTTAGGGGGCTGCATATCATCTTCAACTATTGTTTTTGCTGCATTTGTGTTTGAAGAAGCAATATCATCATCTAATGCTGTATATCGATTGGCAGTCAGATGGTTTTTTTGAGTCAAATAGGAAGTTTCGGCAGAGTACTTTCCTCTCTTTCCTGCATGGAAACTGCTCACAGCTCGCTTGAGGTTTGAGATGAGAGTTGTCCATTCATTTGGGTTCCTGTCTTCGCTAAGCCCCAGTTTGACATGGAGTGTGTATGCTTATGATGGTTGTGTACCGGCTTATCCCCAGGAGATGGAGTTTTATTGAGTGAGTTTGTGGCAGACAACCACACCAACGGTCCGGCCAACCAGTGCAGCTGAGCATACTTTACGGACTACGCAACGGCACACTCAGCAGCACATCGCAGTACGTGAACTAACCCAACGGCACATAACCCACGCCAGGATATCCTTCCACGCAAAATAACATCTGCGATCGTGGTCCGTATGTCGTTGGGTAAACAACCCAACGAACCCAACGGTGCCCGCGACGCACAAGAGGATATCCTTCGCATCCCACCAACGCCGAGGGATGCAACGTGGGCATGTGCCTACGGAGCAATAAAAGGAATGGGTTGGGTCACACAAAAGACACTCGCAATTAAAAAGTCACACGGATCATAACTAGCAGTGGGATAGTGACACTGATCAATACTTACATTGAAATCGCCGATGATAACTTATCTAAATAAAATATTGTATACATAAATCGACTCCTCGCCTTTTAATTAACTCCAAGTAGGACATACTTGTGGCAACGAGCTACAAATTGGTGACCCCGACGTGATCTCAAAAACGATCTGAAGTTTCGTTATTGACGAAATCGTGTTTGTAAATGTCCTACGAGTTACGGAGTAAACGGAAGCTAGTGTTCGATTCTGACGTTGAAAGTGATCGCGAAACAATAGCCACAGACGAAGTCAACACCGAGTTGATAAAACAACTTCGCGATCAGCTTCAGGCGGCAAATGAAGCAATCGATTCGCTCAAGCTTGACTTCAAAGCGCAATCTTCGTCAGGTTCTGGAGCAACCGTACAACATCCAGCTCCGTTACTACCGAACAGTCAACCGTCGCAGCATAGTCTCCAACGTGCGAACTTGCCGAAATTCAACCCGGAGTATCCTCAGCTGTGGCTGACTCAAGTGGAATGCGCGTTCAAACTTGGAGGTGTGGTCAACGACGACGAACGGTACGCCAATTTGCTAGTTTGTCTTGAAGGCGACGCCTTAAGAGCTGTAGAAGACCTAGCAAATAATCTACCATCAGCCAACAAATTCGTCACACTCAAAAAGACATTGTGAGCTTAGAGTGTAAAGACGTGTTGTGAATTCACTCTGTGAAATATTAATTTACTAGATTTTAAGACAAAGTATATATTTCTTAAAACTACAACAAAACATAAGACAGTGAACTTTATTAAATAGATAAACAAATAAACGATAAGTTGTGAATTAATAGCAACATATTTTAAATTTTTCAATTCTAAAACTTCAGTAATATTAACGCCTAATTGAAATTATTTAGCAATGTATGTGTGTGGTCGGTGTGATGACAACCTCCCCTCCAATGGAGACTTTGCTGTTTGCTCTTTATGTAAACGCAAATTGCACTTTGAGTGTACTACGGTTACAGAAAAATCTTGGAGAACCATGGGTACAAGAAGAGATATGTGGAAGTGCCAAGCCTGTAGGAACAGTGGAGACGTGGTAACGACAGCCACAGTTAGCAATGTGGTAGTAACTACGCCACATGCAGAGCAGGCTCAACCCGCTAAAAGAATACGAGCACACAGCACCCCTGAAAAAACAGCTGATAACATCTCAGCCGAGAACAGCCCATCGTTACTAGCCGAAATCCGCTTGATGAGAGGAGAAATTAGAGAAATTGCTGCAAGCTGTGAATTTCTAGCGGCCAAGTACGATGAACTCAACACACACATGAAAAAGAACAATGACCTCATCGAAAACATAAACAAGGAGCTAAATGATCTCAAAGAATGCAATAAGCAAAAGGACACAATAATAGAAAACATGCAAGCACAGATCAACACACTGGAGCAGCACTTGATAAAAAACAATATTGAAATTAAAAACATTCCCCCAACTCCACAAGAAGATTTATTGGACATTATAAAATGTATAGGAAATTCAATTAATCACGAAATAAAAGACACTGATATCACCGATATTTATCGAACAAATACAAAGAATAAGGACAAATCGTGCATAATAGCAACTTTTGCATCAAGCATAAACAGATCAAAATTTGTTAAACAGACTCGTTCAACTAGATCCATTAAATTAAAAGCGATAATAAAGAACACCACGAATTGCCCAAGAGCGATTGCAACTCTGCCTGATGCTACGGTTTACGTCAATAATCAGCTGACGAGACACAACAAAAAATTGATGTGGATGGCAAAAGAGAGAGCAAAACAAGAAAACTGGAGATTTGTCTGGGAGAATGCGGGAAGAATTTTCGCTAGGCAAAACGAGAGTGCTCAGCCAATTCTAATAAGTACCGTAAACGATGTGATGAAAATAACACGCACACAATAATTAAATCACTGTGTTTATAAACAAAAAGAAACACAACTGTATTTAAACATGAAAATGGAGAAAACAAATAGAAATGATGAATTATATGCGGATTTGAATTGTAGGGTAATAAATGGTTTTACCAGCGTCAATGTAAACGAATTAGAAAAAAATATTTGTTGTTACTTTAGTTTCAACATAAGATCATTGCGCAAAAATTGGAATGATTTCTGTTTGAACATAAGTCATATGGTGCATGTATTAAATGTTATTGTTTTAGTCGAGACGAACATAGAAAAAGAAGAAGAGGGATTCTATAGACTGAATGGATTTCAATGTGAGTTCCTGAATAAAGATAAACGCAGAGGTGGTGGAATTTTAATGTTAATTCGAAATGATGTTAAGTATGAACGTCTTACGTCTGAAAGCTCATCTTACAAAAACATTCTGATTCGCATCGAGGAGAAAAATGCATACAAATATGTCTTCGGATTATACAGACCACCAGGTTTTAGTAAAAAAGCATTTATTGAAGAATTTAAAAACAAAATTGCACCTATGGGAAAAAAGAACGAAATCATAATAATGGGCGACGTAAACATAAATGTGAAAGACCCAGACCTATATGGTGTAAAAGAATACTTGGAATTGCTGGCCTCATTAGGTTTGATAAATGTCATAACAGAGTTTACAAGAATAGATCCAAAAACTGGAACAAGAACGATCATTGATCATATTTTATCCAATACGGCGAACCCAAAAATAAACTCTGCGGTGATTGAAAGCTGCATTACGGACCATTACCCGACCCTTTATTTTACAAGTTCGCATGAATCAAAAGAAAAAGAACAACGAAATGGTAAGGAGCATATTTGTAATGCCAAAGTAGATGAGCTAATTTCCGGAGCAGACTGGAATGATGTAATTGCCGAAAATGATGCTGATTCTCTATATGGAAAACTCGTAAAAAAAATGAAAAACATCTACGATGAGTCAACATGTGTTAAAACAGTAATTAACAAAAGAAAAAACAACCCTTGGATGACTACAGAGTTAAAAGTCAAATGCAAAAAAAGAGATGAACTGTATAAAAAATGGAAGAACAACAGATTGAATAGGCGTTATGAGTTGGACTACAAGACGTTTCGTAACAAACTTAATAAAGAGATTATGGTACAAAAATCTGCTTATTACAAAAACAAGTTCAACGAAGCTAGACTAGACCCACGCAAGACATGGAGTTTAGTTAATGAAATTCTGGGGAGAAAAAAGCCTAGTTTAGATGATACAATCATTAAGAAGAATGTGTTTGAGCAATCTTACCAATGAATTTGCAAAAAATTTCAAAGAGCAAATTGTAAACATCACACATCATTGCGACGCGATTACCTCGATACACTCAAACAAAAGAATAGATAATTCCATTTTTTTTCCAAGAAAGCGATATATCGGAAATAATAAATGCAATTAATCTGCTTGGCGAAACCAAGTAACCTGGTATCGATGGAATTAGGGCAATTGACATAAAAAAACATGTTACAACCTTTGCTCCAATCTTGTGCAAACTAGTTAATTTAAGTATAACACAAGCAAAAGTACCAGAAACTTTAAAAACAGCCGTTGTCAGACCAATATATAAAGGAGGACACAAGAGCCAACTGAATAATTACAGACCGATTTCAATACTACCTGTAGTAGAAAAGTGTCTGGAAGAAGTTGTAGTTAAAAGATTGCAAAACTTCATGGAAAAACATTCCCTCATACACGAAAGTCAGTATGGCTTTCAAAAAGCGAAGAGCACAGGAAAACTACTTGCCGAATTTGCTAACTATATTAACGAAAACCTGGACAAGAGCTATCACGTACTGATAGTTTTTATGGACTTCAGTAAAGCTTTTGATACGCTTAATCATACTAAGCTAATTGAAGCTCTTGAACGTATTGGAATACGAGGAATGATGGCAGACTGGCTAAAGGACTTCCTGCACAATCGGTTTTACTGTATAAAGATCAGTGAAACCTATAGTGATAAAGAAGACGCACCCTACGGAGTTCCACAAGGATCGAAATTGGGGCCAATTCTTTTCATCCTATATGCCAATGAGCTTCTTCGCACCTTTAAGAGAGCCAAACCTTTTGCATATGCGGACGATACAGCAATTGTAGTGTGCCATAGATCCCTGGAGGCAGCAACAACAATAATGCAAGAAGAATTTGACAATGCAGCTAAATGGTGTCATGATCAGGGCCTAACTATTAATGCATCAAAGACCAAAATGATGCATATTAGAAACCCGCAGTTTGCAGTAACCCAGCAACAAATCTACTTCAGGAATAATTCCTGCAGTTCTTCAGCTAGCTGCCCTATAGCGATAGTGGAAAGCTACAGGTACCTAGGAGTCATAATAGACAGCAATTTTATATGGAATCTGCATACTGAGGAGTTACGCATTACCTTGAGAAAGACACTTTACGCGCTGACCCACTTAAAGTACCATGCCACAAGCGATGTATTAAAACAAGTGTACTATGCATTAGTGGAATCCAAACTGAGGTATGGAATACTCGCATGGGGCAACGCTTCGGGAACGCATTTAAAAAAACTTCAAAAATTACAAAACGCAGCACTCAAACGGATAAATACATCTACTCGAGCAAACAGTGAACATGACAACTTCAGACCCCTTCAAATTAAAGACATCTTTAAGATGACTCTTATATTGGAGTACTACGACGATAGACGATTTATAAGCCCAATTGACCATGGAATTCATACAAGAAGACGTGCCCAAAATATGCTTAATGAACCTCGTTTTCACAATAATTACGGCAGAAGACAATTAAAATGCATGTGTGCCTGAGATACTTAACGCGCTTCCTCATGAAATAAGAAATATACAAAATCTCAAAACTAGAAAGAATTGTATAAAAAACTATTTTCTGAATGCAAGAACTGAAGTATAACTTGAATGTGAAAATGTTTAATTGTTACTGTAATCTTAAATTTTTGAATTGAACTGATATATTTTAAACACAATTAATTAACTTTTCATAAGAAGTATTAATTTGTCTTTCATCTGTTAAAATATAAATTAATAATTTATCTTAATCTAAGCTAACAAAACTGTCAACAATTGAAACATAACCTTCTGCAGAAAAGCCTTTCGGCTTCGCAGAAACATAAAATCATTGTAAACTATTGTATTATGAATAATAAAATTGAAATTGAATTGAAAAAAAAAAAAAAAAAAAAAAAAAAAAAAAAACAATTTTGTTGGCGTGGCATTCAAAAAATGCCAGAAAGGTGGTCAAAATGTGTAGAAAACAATGGCCAATACTTTGAATAAAATGTTTTTACTTTCCTATTAAAAAAAAAAAAAAAAAAAAAAAAAGAGCGACTCATCCACCATCTCGCTCCATCACCAGAGTCGCAGTTACGACGAATGCTTCGGGGCGAAGATATGACTGGCAGAAAACCATCCGACATCTTGGCGCACATGAGGCATCTTGCTGGCGGTCGCTGTGATACGTCTATCATGGGAACATTGTTCTTCGATAGACTGCCCGAAAACATGCGCTCAATGTTGCTGGCAACAGGACAAGAAGACTTGGAGAAGCTAGTCGAAGTCGCCGACAAAATCTTCGACATGTCCAACGCACAGCTGTGCCCTGTTTCGACCACTTTGCAACCCACGCAGGACATCCAAGTCATCAATAGACAAGCCGATTCAACGTTGGACGACATCATGAAGTCTATTCAATTTCTACGTCCTAGTTGTCCGAAACATTCGGAAAACTAGGATCGCCGCTGGGCATAAAGGCGGTCGCTCACGGCAACTACAACTGTCACCGCCTACAAATAAAGGACAGAATCAGCGGCGCATCTTACCTAGTTGGCACCGGCGCCGATATTTCTGTCCTACCGAAAAAATTTGCCGAAAACCCGACAACTACATCGCGTCAACTTTACGCTGCCAATGGTACTGCAATGCCAACATATGGTACAAGAACTCTGGTACTCGATCTGGGACTTCGACGCGAGTTTCGTTGGACTTTTATCATAGCCGATGTTCAACAGCCGATCATAGGAGCAGATTTCATCGATCACTTCGACTTGACGATACGCTTAAAACGCCGAACGCTTAGTGATAACATTACCAAACTAAGCGTTTGCGGCAGCGTAGTCAGCAGCTCCCAACCATCGCTGAAAACGATCGATGAAACCAATCGCTTCGCCGACATACTGAAGGACTTCGTTGACATCACGCGCGACGACAACAAATGCGTTGCAGATCATCACGTCCAACATCACGTTGTTGTCAGAGGACATCCAGTTGCGGAAAGAGCTCGTCGGTTAGCCGGCGATAAACTCAAAGCAGCGAAGGACGAATTTGACAACATGGTCCGACTGGGAATTTGCAAGCCATCAAACAGCGAGTGGGCATCTCCCCTGCAAATGGTGCAGAAGAAATCTGGTGGATGGAGACCGTGCGGTGACTACCGTCGCCTCAACAAAATCACCGTTCCCGACAGGTATCCCATACCACATCTTCGAGACTTCAGCCATCAACTCACCGGCTGCACCATCTTCACCATACTGGACTTGCAGAGAGCGTATAACCAGATACCACTCGCCCCAGAAGACCGATCCAAGACAGCCGTCATCACACCATTCGGCCTCTTCGAATTCAACGTGATGACATTTGGATTGTGCAACGCAGCGCAGACGATGCAACGATTTATGGACACAGTGCTGAGAGAACTTGAATTCTGCTTCTGCTACATTGACGACATCATCATCGCGTCGCCAAACGAAGAGATGCATCGCCAACACTTGCGCATCGTCTTCGAGAGACTTCAGCAGTTTGGACTAACCATCAACGTATCCAAGTGTTGCTTCGGACACCCGGAAGTGCGATACTTAGGATACACCGTCAACAAAGCTGCGATAAAGCCTCCCACGGACCGGGTTGAGGCCTTGACCAATTATCCTAAGCCAGCAACGATGGACAAACTGTGGAAGTTTCTAGAAGCCTGGAACTTCTACCGTAGCTGTATGCCTGGTGCGTCAACGACACAAACTCTGCTGGTAAACCTGACAATCGGAGCTAAGAAAGGAGACAAAAAGCCAATCCAGTGGACACCTGAAGCAGAGGAAGCATTCAACCAATGCAAAAACAAACTGAGGGATGCAGTGCAATTAGCCCATCCGCGTTCAGGTGTTCCCTTAATCCACCGATGTGACGCATCAGATTCAGCAATTGGAGCCGCACTAGACCAGCGCATCGGCGACAAGATCCAGCCTCTTGGTTTCTTCTCCCAGAAACTAACTTCGAGAGAATCGCGATACAAGGTGTACGACCAAGAGCTCTTGGCCATATACAGAGCAGTAAGGCATTTTCGTCACCTTACCGAAGGCCGCGAACTCATTATCCTCACAGACCACAAGCCGTTGATATATGCATTCGACCAGAAATCAGGTCACGCCTGTGATCGCGTAGCCCGGCAACTAGAGGAAATTGCCCGATTCTCGACAAGAATTCAGTTTGTTTCTGGTGGAGACAACGTTGTAGCAGACGCATATTCCCGCATCAACCTCATCAACATGCCCATCATGTTCAGCACTGCAGAACTTGCCGAGATGCAGAAAAATGACAACGAGCTCAGATTTCTTCTCGCAACACATGAGAAGACTTCACTTAAGCTCCGTGGACTACGCATCGTACGTGCCAGCCGCTCTGCGAAGGAAAGTGTTTGACAACGCCCACAATTTGTCACATCCCAGCGGCAGAGCTACAAAACAAGCCATCAGCGAGAGGTACGTGTGGCCCAGAATGAACAAGGACATTATTTCATGGGCCAGGTCCTGCATCCAATGTCAACGAAGCAAAATCAGCAGACATGTGAAGAACATCCCACAACGTATCCCGATGCCTAGTTCCAGATTTCAGCATGTCCACATCGACATTGTCATAATGCCGCCGGTAAATGGGTATCGATATTTACTGACGATGATCGACCGCTTCACGAGATGGCCAGAAGCAATTCCACTGAAGGGCAACACTGCTGAAACGGTTGTCAACGCATTCTATGCATGCTGGATCTGCAGATTTGGTTCACCCGTGACTATTACCACCGACAGAGGATCCCAGTTCGAATCAGCGTTGTTCGAAGCTCTAACTAAGCTAGTTGGAAGTGCGCATATCCGGACATCAGCATATCACCCGTCCTCAAATGGTATGATCGAACGATGGCACAGATCACTTAAATCTGCCATCAAGTGTCACGAGGCGACAGACTGGGTAAGCGTCCTTCCAACAGTTTTATTAGGGCTGCGAACTAGCTTCAAGGAGGACATCAAAGCAACTGCAGCAGAACTTGTCCTCGGAACCACACTGAGACTACCTGGCGAATTTTTCACACACGAAGAAGTTTCGCCAGACCCTCAAATCTTTGTGGAAAAGTTCCGAGAGCACATGCGACAAGTCAAATCAACACCTTCAGCACATTATCACAGACGACGACCATTTGTGCACAAAACACTGTACAACTGCACACATGTCTTCGTCAGGGTCGACTCCGTCAAGAAGCCCTGTGAGCAGCCGTATAAGAGGATATCCTTCGCATCCCACCAACGCCGAGGGATGCAACGTGGGCATGTGCCTACGGAGCAATAAAAGGAATGGGTTGGGTCACACAAAAGACACTCGCAATTAGAAAGTCACACGGATCATAACTAGCAGTGGGATAGTGACACTGATCAATACTTACATTGAAATCGCCGATGATAACTTATCTAAAAAAAAAATATTGTATACATAAATCGACTCCTCGCCTTTTAATTAACTCCAAGTAGGACATACTTGTGGCAACGAGCTACAAGTTGTTGCCAACACTTTTTAAATTATTCGAACTACTCTTATTAAAGAGCGAAATTTCATGAGCGTTACCTTTACTCAATTGATCGATCGACGAATCACGTGCATTATTGCAGAATTTTATTTTTTGATTTCAGCATACAGCTGATCAATCTTACACTATTTTTAACACTTTTAATTAACAAGAGTCACTGTCTCTAAAGCACTATGGGGAAGATTTACTTATGTATTTTTTTTGCTGCAAAGCCTACAACCTACTGACTGGTAGGCTAAATCTAATTATTAAAAATAGAGGGTTTCGCTGCATACATTCATTCACCATACAATAAGTATTGTGATGGCTATCCAGGGAGCTATATGTCAACTTAGCCTGAGCCCTAGCCCAAATTGTGTTATAAGCTCGCCTTGTTCAGCGCGATCAACAACGTTACCCCATGTGCACAGGCTCATGCCCCCCGAATTTCGTATATACACTTCTTCTTCTTCTTCTTATGACGCTACAGTCCAGGGTGGATCAGGGCCTCAACCAACATGCCTCTCTAGCCAGCATGAACTTTCACCAGCCGTCTCCAGTTGCGCACTCCAAGTTGGTTGAGTTCCTTCTCCACAAGTCCCAATGGCTTGAATTCAAAGACATTTCAGACTGGAGCAGTGGTGTCCATACGCTCTACATGGCCTATCCATCTTAAGCGTTGTATCCGAACACGCTTGACCAGGTGAATGTCGCCGTACAGCCCATAGAGTTCGTCATTAAATCATTTAATCCAGATGCCATTAATGCAAACATTACCAAAAATCATACTCAAAACTTTTCTCTCGAAAAGACTAAGGGCTTTCTCATCCGCTTTTATCAAAGTCCAGGCTTCCGCGCCATAAAGTAGGACTGATATGATCAAGCTGTTATATAAAGTGAGCTTAGTCCTTCGAGATAGGGCTTTATTACTCAATTGCCTCTTGAGCCCAAAGGAAAGGAATTCTTGTCTATCATCGTCCAAATCGAGTATAACATTCTGCCTAACAGCGGAAATTGGGGCCGTCATGGCCGTTAAGGAGTCCATAGAAATCATTTCTCAGCACGAAGTGCGACTCTACCACAAGTTGTCCATTTTGGTCCCGGTAGGCTTCGGTCCGAACTTTGTATCCTCCGGATAGCCGTTTTGTTTTCCAATAAAACTTACGGACTTCATTCCTGCCATAACACCTTCACAGCCCTCGTTGTTCTATGCAGCGTTGCCTTATAAATGTCGTGTTTGGCTGCATACGCTTGCCTGCACTCGTCGTCAAACCATTGGTTCCTTCTGGGTGGTGACGTGAAAGCCAGCACATCTGTGGCAGTTTCTTTGATGGCACCTTGGCGATCCAGAAATTGGTTAGAGCGAGAAGAATTATATATTATATATATGTTATATATTACATATAGATATATTACCGACAACTTTACTTTTAATTTTATGAAAAAATAAATTTAATTTTGCATGAGACCTAAGGAAAATGGATCTTCGTAAAAGATATTATTAATTGGGGACATTATCGTTATATCGCCTTAGATCGGTTTTTTGGATTTATTTATTATTATCTTTATGCGCTTAATTTGAACATTTGCGAGAAGGTATATCTTTGCTGAACTGTAAACACCTAATTCGCTGACTAATATTATTACAATAATAACAAAGTCTTACTGATTACACATACATACGGTGATGAAAAAATTTCAAAAGATACATACGATACCAATATCACAAAATTAATATTGGTCGAAAAATATCGGAATTCGTGTTCAAAATTTATTCTTTTCAATTATAGCTACAAAACTTTTTAGTTTTAAGGACAGAACCGTGTTTTTTGCTCGTTTTGTTATTAATTCGGCCCATTTTTTAAAGATTGTGCCACATACAAGTTATTGCTAATCTTGGATGACAATTGTCAGAAAAAAGTGTATATTAGAGTCTGCCGGATTCTTTAAGCTCGTAGTAAGCAATCGAATTATATAGTGTGCTTTATCATCGTAATTTATTCTCTCCAATTGAAAAGTTAACGGTGAATTTTGCGCCTCGAAGATGGGCGATAAGAAAGACAATCATTAAAAATAAACCTCGAACAAGAAGTCCTTAAATAAGATTATTGGCGTTCCGAAAAATAACTTGAAAGATAAACCAATGGTTTGGACTACCTTGTGCACCACCTTGTTCAAAAAACCATGATGTACTACAAACCGGCAAGGTACAGCAAATCGGCTGTAGCGTATATGCGGGCAGCGACATCAAATGAAAATCAAAATGAAATCTCGTTATCTAATAAAGTGGAATTTGATAATCAGAAAAACTCTCCGAGTTTTAAAAAAGGACGTGTTTTCGATCCTGATAACCCCTTCGACTTTGTAGAAGACAATAAGGAAATTTGGTATACGCCTGCAGACTTTCAAGCAGGCGATGTATCGTCAAGAAAGTTCGCGAAACAACGTGTACAGAACCAACCCTACGAAAAAGATGCAGAACAACAAAAAGCACAGAAATTCCCAAGGAAAGGAGTCAATGATGCCCACCGATTTTAGCTAGAGGAGTTTTCATAAATGTTATAAGTGAGTACCTCTTTTCGATTAATTGTAGTGTTTGTAAATGATGTGAAAGCACACGCGCGGTAAATCCATTTTAAATCTAAGAGTAACCTGTAAACCTGAGGTACCAGTGTCAAGCAGTGCTATCGTTAGCAAAGTATAGGGCATATGAGCAATAGAAGCTCATATGCGCTATACTTTGGAGGGGTTTGTCTGCTTCCCAAAGAGGCACCCCAAGCAAAGATCTTCTGTGTCAACTGAAACTCGAGCGGCCATTCGGCAAGCAGCAAATGTTGCCCACAATACGGCTTCCGCAGCAAAAGGTCAACTAGTGATATGATGACATATTATGAATATAGTGGAATTTAATGCTTCCAAAACTCAGTGCTGTCTACTGTCACTCAAGCAATCCCAAAAGAATCAGGAACTTTTGGTTTTCAAGTGGCATTCCCAAAAGCTAATACCTTTACCTACGGGGATGAAGGGCCACAAAAAACGCGAGGAAGTCCTAATGGAGGAAGCTTCCACGACTTTTTCGTGGAGTTAGAGAAGCTATTCGGACGTCTGAACAAATTACTAAAAAACAGGGCGAAAGCAAAAAATACGTATTGTATCTCAATTTTATCAATTCTATCAGGGTACCATGAACTTATTCCTTCATCTCTTTCAAATACTAAAATGATTGAAATTGACTTACTATATGGTCCAGGAGACTGGCCTTTCAATTAATAAAGACTACGTCTTCATCGGCAATAAGGATGGCAGAGGTACCGTCATTATTCTGCAAAACACAATAAATTTTACCCGATACTTCTTTACAAATAATTTTATTACTGCAAAAATAGCCTCAATTACTATATATGTATATACTAAATAAAGGTAGTGAAGCCATAGCACTTATTTCTATATATAAGGTTCAATATCTTCCTTCCGCTTTTTTACTCTTAATTCAATGCTTCATAAAAAGTGTTACAGTTATCGGATTTAGTTGAAATATGCGCCTTTCTGTTCGATAATCTGTTTCCATCTAGACGGCAACTTCATAATACCCCCCTCGTAGAAGCCCCCCTCCTTATTTGAGAAGAACTCGGACAGCCACCTTTCACAAGCATCTTTTGAGCGTTCGTCATGGACAGGAACAGGTAATCACTAGGCGCTATGTCCGGGCTATATGGTGGATGCTATAAAACCTCCCATTTAAGCTCCCGTAGCTTCTGACGAGTCATCAACGAAGTTTGTGATCTGACGTTGGCCTGGTGGAAGATTACACCATTCCTGTGGGGCAATTCTGGGCGCTTCTGGTCGATCGCCTGCTTCAAGCGGCCCAGTTGTTCGCAGTAGATGGTAGAATTAAGCATCTAGTCATATGAGAGCAGCTCATAGTGGATGATTCCCTTCCGGCTTGGCCACTGTTTGGGACGATTTACCGGCCTTCAACGACGTTGAGGCCTTCAACCCGTTTGCTTGATATTTTCATATGTGATCCATTTTTCGTCGCCAGTCACCATTGGCTTCAAAAATGGGTCGAGTTCGTTCCGTTTCAGCAGCATATCGCAGGCGTTGATTCGTTCCTGAATGTTTTTTGCGTCTAATCATGCGGCACCCAAACACCAAGCTTTTTTTGTATCCAGCCTTCTGGTTGGTTTGGTAACTAACTCCCATCTCCTGGGCGATGTCACGAGATGCCACATGCCGGTCTAATTCGATAATTTCCATTCGATCAGTATTCGTCGTCACAGGTCTTCCGTCAGCTCACTTATCCATGGTATCGTTTTCAACGGCTATAAATCGTCGAAACCATTCCTCCGCGGTTCGAAGTGATTGCCAGATACGACCTATGTACATAGAGGGAAAATTCAAAAAGGTGGAAGGGAGATATTTGACAACCTTATATATATTTACATATTGTTATATCGTTGGAATCGTAAAGCCCTTTCAACGTTTGTCTCATTTTGTATAAAATGATTACTCAGCTTTCTTCCCATGCGAGTCCTTTGCGGATAACTTTAGCAGTGAATGTTACTGGTACTAATTCCTCTTCATCAGATTTGTCAGACTCACTTTCGCAAACTAAGTTAACTAAATCATCCTCACTTAGTTCCTTATCAGCCATCAACTCTGCGATATCATCAACAGTAAAATCATCAAAACCTTCTCCGCCCAATGAGAGAGAAAAGAAAAAAGTAGCATTTTGTCGAGTGCGATAAAAACAAAAAAAGTAGCATTTAGTAGAGTACGATAAAAACAAAAAAAACTTATTTGGAAAACCGTGTAAAAGCGAAAACGTGTAAAATAAGTACCGTGTACATCGGGGGATAGGTGTACTTGCAGGACATAGTTTATCACTGAGCCGAGTTGCAGCGGGTGTAACATGATACACAGCCACTCGTCGGGCATATCTACCATATTTTGCATGCGTAGCACATTCCATTCTATGGGATATGCAGTACAATTTAGATCTCTTTGCTAAATCAAAATTCAGAATATAAGTTAAAATTCAGTTTTAAATAAACTCTAGTCACGCTTGGACCACGTAATTGGCGCAGTCGGTAAAGCGAAAAATATATCTCAAACGTTAAGTGTTAGAGAATATTTTGTCAAACATTCTAAGTTCGAAAACAATTCCTTCTCCCTTTGCCGAGCGAAAAAAGAAAAATATTCTTAAACGTTCAAAGTTAGAATTTAAACGTTTAAAGTGTGATCTCAAACGTAACATGTTTGTAGAAAAGTGCTGAAAGGAAATTAAAAGTTATATTTTTTCTTTTCTCAAAAATGCACTAACATTTTTATTTTCTCTAGCGTTAAATGTCTGTGGAAATTGAAGAGTTTGATCTCAAACGTAACATTTTGTAGAAATATAAAAGTGCTAATAGGAAATTAAAAACTAATATTTTTTTTCTTTTCTCAAAGACGTACGAGCATTTATTTTCTCAAGCGTTACATGCCTATAGAAATCTAAAAGTGTCGAAAGAAAATTAAAAAATGTTGATCCCAAACGTAACATGTTTGTGAAAGTTTTCTGAAAGGAAAATAAAACAACCATTTTACTCCTAATGTTAAAAGTCTGATCTGGCCGTTGTGAAAAATTTAATGTGTCGAAACAAGAGTGCGGAAATTTAAGAGCCAAGAAAGGAAAGGGAAACAATTATTTCTCATCGACCCAACTACCAAGAATTACCGTAACAAGACAGCGTCTTAGACATATTTTGTTTTAATTAAGCAGTAAGTAATTTGTTCATTGTTGAAGCGAAAAAAGTGCGTATCATAAAATGGAGGAATTGCCCATTTCGGAAAAATTCAAAATTGAGGCAAATAACTTAATAGAATTCATAGAACGCGCAGCGCCAACAGTAGTGACGTTCAATCCGGTTAACTGTAATATCCTTACCGGATATATTAAAGACAAAATAGTTGGCAAAGCGCGAAACGTAATTCAGAGACAGGGCAGGGTTGAGACCTGGAGTAAATCAAAAAAATTTTAAAAGCTAATTTTGGAGAGAGACTTAGCAAAAATGCTCTTTTAGATAAAATTCGAACAGAGCGCGTTACCACTACTGTTGAAGAATATTATAATAACATAATCAGTTATCTAATTAGGATTAATAATAAACATTTGCTGAACGACGAAAATAACCCAGAAATAACCAATCCAATAACCGCATAGCTCTTGAATGTTTTAAGAGTAATCTTCCTGAACCAACTCGAACAATTGTACTTTCGCGAAACCCCAGTACAATGAACAAGTACATAATCCAAACAATAAGTTAGGATCGCACCTAGTTTACAATCAACACAACGGGAATTATAGTTCCGGGTACCAGAATCAAGCTAATAAACGTATGGGAAGTAGTGGAAGCCACCAAAGGCATACACTAGAAACTACAGCTAAGCCAGTAAAATCCCAAAACAAAAGATATGACAATCTAACTAGACAAACAAGGAACACAAATAGATTCAGTGTACTTTCCCGTCAAACTAATCAAGGCCATTTTAGGAATAGTTACAGCCATAGAAATTTACAACACAATAATGATGTAGAACCTATGGATGTCCCCACGAATGAAGCAAATTTTCAAGTGAACGCCTCAAAAATATGCCCTATATAGTAATAAATAATCCAATTAAGAACATGCGATTTTTAATTGATTCGGTCGCAGAATACTGTCTAATAAATCCAGGAATTTGTCAGGAAAAATGGAAAAGACCAACAGAAGTCAGACTACGAGCACTTAATAGGACAGTTCCCATAAACACAATCTGTCCTTTTCCAGTATTTCCAGAATTAATTAATAATTTTTGGAATACAAGTTTAATGACAGGTTCGACGGACTGAACGGAAATAACATTCTTTGCAGTCTCAATGCGAAGATTGATTATAAAGATCGTATTTTAAGTACAGAAAATGCACAAATAAAGTTCTTCCTAAATTCAAGCGAAGAAGATTACTATCATAAAACGTATAAGGACAATGAAATACAAATTTTCAGTAACGATCTCAAGAACTGGAATTTTTTTGAGTTTATAAAGGATGATCACCTTAATCAAGAGCAAAAAAAAGCACTGCATAAACTTATACTACAAAACAAAAGTGTTTTCTATAAAGATACTGATGACCTTACATTCATAAGCGAAATAAAACATAAAATACAAACAAAAGATGACACATACAGTAAGCTCTACAGATATTTCGAAATACACCGAAAGGAAGTAGATGCACAAGTTAATGAAATGTTACGTCAAGGGATAATAAAGGAGTCTAATAGTCCTTATGGTATGGTTAGTCCACAAGAAAACTGATGGGTCTGGAAAACGCAAGTGGCGTATGGTCATTGATTACAGATTGAATTGAATTGAATCTGGTTACAGTTGATGACAAGTTCCCAATTCCCAATACCGAGGATATATTTGACAAACCGGGAAAATGTATTTATTTCTCAAAACTCGATCTTGCAAAGTTTTTTCACCAGATCGAAGTGGATGAAGCAGACCAACACAAAACAGCATTTTCTACGGCAACTGGTCACTACGAATTTACCAGAATGCCGGTCGGATTAAAAATCGCACCGGCGGCATTCCAACGGATGATAAATAGGGTATTACATGGACTTATTCATAAAATCTGCGAAGTATATGTGGACGACGTATTAGTTATTAGTTTTTTCTACTAGTTTAAAGAAATACATTAACTCTCTAAAACTAATACTAAAAAAAGTTCAATTACAGAAATGCGAATTTATGAAAAAAGAAACAGAGTTTCTAGGTCACATAATTTCTGATGAAGGCATAAAGCCAAATCCGAATAAAGTTGCAGCAATCCAAGCCATTGCTTTACCAAAATCACAAAAAGAAATTAAAATATTCCTCGGGATGACCGGTTATTACAGACGATTTATTAAGGACTTTTCCCAAATTGCTTATCCGATGATAAAATACTTAAAGAAAAATAAAAGAATTGATGATGAGGATTACATCAAAACAGATCACAGGTCTTTAATTTGGTTGATATCATTGAAGGAACCAAACTCTAAGCTACAACGACAACCAAACGAGTTTGATTATTCCGTCGAATATGTTAAAGGAAAAAATAATAACGTAGCAGACGCAATCAGTAGACTTACAACACAGAGAAAAGAAGAAATTCAAATAAATAATAACGAAAAAGACAATAATGAAATAGGTGACGATGAAGCAGATAATAATGAAATATTATGTATTTAACCACAATTGACAAATTTTCGAAATATGCTACGGTCCATTTACTCGAAGATAGGAATTGGCTATCTATCCTTAACGCCATTAAACAAAGAATACAATTTCTTGGAAAGCCAAAGAAATTAGTTTCAGATGGGGAGACATGTATAATGCATTCATCAGTTAGCCAGTGCCTGAAAAAAAAAACAATATTACATATCACAAAACTACCGCAGCCCTAAAAACCGGTAATGGTGATATTGAAAGAGTACACGGAACATTAAACGAGCATCTTAGAATAATGAACGCAGGAAAAGATACATCAGATTGGAACAAAAAAATTGTAAAGCTGTATCAATTTATAACAGAACAATACATTCAACAACAAGGTTGAAACCTATCGATTTTATAAATAAAAACCTGAATGCAGAGGTTGTTAAAATTTTATCAAATAAGTATCACGACGAAAAAGTTAGAAAAATGGACCATTTAAATAAAAACAAAACTCGTGCTTGTCATCAATGCGAAAATATTGTTAAAAATAGAAGTATTGTAAAAAATCATCCTAAATACAAACAATTAAACGAGTATTCCACAGAAGGAAATTACACTATAGATAAGTCAACAAAAAGAAATACAAGTTATCACAAGAGGCAACTAAAACGGAAATACAAATTTCAAACATCGCACTGTCTGTTCAATCCCCTTTATTTTTTTTTTCTTACAGCAAAAATGGCTATGCTCATATTTTTAATACTTGCCCAGTCCATGGCTCAACAACTTGAAGTGACGCCATTGTATACGCAGAATGGATATATCATACAAAAAGTGGAAGAAAAACGTATTGTAGAAGAATACGTGAGATTAATTCATGTAATTAATTTGGACGAATATACAGAATTAACCAACGTTATAGAAAGTAACATAAAGGCATTGCAACTATATACACTTGACGTTAATCTAAAACTCCTAGAGAGAGAACTTCATCAGCTGCCCGAAAATATAAACAAAATTATTCCAAAACGGCAAAAGAGAGGTCTTATCAACATCCTTGGGAATTCACTAAATTTCTTGACAGGCGTAATGGACAATGAGGATGCTAAAGAAATATACACACATCTAAGCAATTTGGACTAGAACTCTAAACAACTTACAAGTGAAATGAACAAACAAATAAAAATTAACAACGACCTAATAACATCAATGGAAATAATAAAAAAACACATTAACGAGCAACAAACACAAATGAATGTATTTTCGAGAACAATAACAAATGAATCAGAAAACATCAAAGATGTAACAAATGAAATCAAATATGTTCTTACAATTCTAAGTGATATAACCACTTTGAATAAACAAGTGGAAAAGATTAAAGATAGCATTTTACTTAGTAGACTCCAGGTACACGCTCACGATGTCCTAACAAATGAAGAGATCCGAAAGTATAATATTTCGATAGATATCTTGCCACACATTATAAGAACTGTTTTCGTCGATAAAAATACGATTCTTTTTAGACTTTCAATACCAATATTCACCAAAGAAAAATATTTTGTAGCACTTGTAATTCTTTTGCCAAATAAAAATCACGAAGAATTACAGTTGCATGAAAGTAACCAAATTATAATATCAGAACAAAACATTTATAAATACTCGAGTGATGTTAGAAATAGGAAAAATCTTAAGATGCATGTATCAGAAATTTACTAAAGGAGGTTAATTACTGTAATTTTACTACTAATAATGCTAAAACTGTTAAAGAACTGGAGACTGGTTTAATTATTGTGAAAAACTTTGAAATCGAAACAATCAAACAGAACTGTATAAATAAAGACATTGTTATAAAAGGACATAATTTGATAAAATATTCAAATTGTATGAACCAAATTGATAACTTTAAATTTTCCAATAAACCAGAATCTTATGATCAACCTATATTATCACTACCAAAGGTTAATATGACAAAACAAAGACTTAATTTCACAGTACAGAGAATACACTTGGAAAGCATTAAAAATAGACAAAAAATTGATTATTTAGAGAACAAGTCGAATGAAAGTCATTACATAAGTGAAAGTATTAATGTAATGTTAATTATAATTGTAATATTTATTAGTAAACTACTTTTCTATTGTAAAGCAAAGAGACCTAAGCCCCATTTGAATGAATTGTTATGTAAGTTAAAATTCAGTTTTGAATAAACTCTGGTCGCTCTTGGACCACGTAATTATATGATTCATCTTTTTTTGTGTAGTCACATACCCCTGCTACTAAATATGTCGAAAAGCACATCTGTGTCCCTATCTTTACTCGTATAAAATTCAGAATTTTCAATTTTTATTTCCGATGTAATATGGTGAAATGATTTCTATTATTTTTTCTATGATATTATTTGCTAATTCAAATTTGGCGATAGAACAAACAAAAGATTAACTACGCATAATCAAACACAATAACAAGGGGAATTCACAACAATAGTTTTATGAAATTACCATGAACATGTGTCCAAATGATTAAATGTTTTTGAATTTTTATTACGCTCAATCTGAAATCAGAACAAAATTTTAATTAAATCACTTTGAACACATGTCTATAGTTAGTTAGTTAGTTAGTTAGTTGACTTTTATTTTCAATAAATGTTTTACAATGTAAAGTTTAACCCAAGTAATTTATGGTTTGGCCTATGGCCGTCTACCAGGTTGATAAAATACATACTTAAGTTTTACATTGAAAATCTCTATCTATGATACGTTTCCTATAACAAAGTACTGCTACCGAATAATCATATAAGTTCTTAAATCCTTTTTCTCCGTTTAAAATGCACGTTACTTCATATTCGCCTAAAACATGTTTTTCGAAAATTCTTAATCGAAATTCTGTTAGAATCGGACAAACACCAATAAAATGTGAGATGTCTTCATCTTCCTCATGTTACATAGGTTACAAAGAATTGGTAAATCTGGTCTGTGGGGGATAAAGTTTAACTGAACGAGTTCCCCTCTCAGTTTAAAAATTGTGCTTGTTTTGTCGATTGAGTGACTGTCAAGGAAGTATGTTTTTTCGTTTAAGAAATGGTTTAGTGAACAGTGAAGATTCAGCTTCTTCGACATATTTGTCAAATGTATGTCTACTACGTGGTCGCCGTGGCGTATTGGGTAGAGTGCGACGCTCACACGAAGAAAAGTCTAGGTTCAATTCCCAGCTCAACACCAGTTTTTCGAATTTTTCACGGCACCACCTCTTTCGAGCTGCTGACAACACTCAAAGAGTAATAACTGTCTAAGAAAGCTTCTCACATCTCGCCGTTCGGAGTCGGCAAAAAACTGTAGGTCCCTTCTACTCGTGAGAGAACAGTAGCGCGCACAACACGAGTAGTTCATGAGCAAGCTAGACCCTGGTCCCCTTTTGGACTGTAGCGGCAACAATTATTATTATGTCTACCGAAATTCTCTAAACCGCATTCAGAAGCTGTTTCTTTCCATTCCTCGCAAACGTATCCATTTGTACTAATTATACTTCTTAAAACTACGTTTGGCAATCTCTTCCCCGTCTAATTTCCAGTTTTCCAAAGATGAGACGCATCCCCATGCGTTTCTGAATATCATTATTTTTGATTTACCAAGGTTTATAGTCAGATTTCAAATTTTACAGAAATCGTTAATCCTGTTTATCATTAATTTCATACCTTGGATAGTGTCACACAGAAAGACGATATCATCAGCATACATAAGCGCGGGAATGGATACATCGTTGAATCTCATTCCACCTTTGACATCATCTGTTATATCATTGATGTATAGTATAAAAAGGAGTGCACTTAGAATACAGCCTTGTTTAACACCCATTGAAGTGAATCCTCAGAAATTAAGTCTCCATCCCATGCATGTGCAATATTGTTCTCATACAAGGCTCTTAGAATTCTTATAACTTTGCTTGATACGCCGATTTTGGAAAGCTTGTATTGAAACAAACGCTGCTTGAAAATCTATAAAAAAAGGCGTACAATTTTCTTTTTTCTTTCTCTTATATGTTTCAGCAATGTTTGTTAAGTAGAGTATCTGGTCGATTGTAGAATAACTTTTCCTAAATCCAGCTTGGAATCCTTTAAGGATGTTATGTTCTTGAACCCATTCACGCAATCTTTTGTAAATTAATGAAGCAACAGCTCGGCAGAAGTGTTTAAAAATGTGATTCATCTTTAATTCTTCGGGTCCCTGTAATCGCCTTTTTGTGTAGAGCAAAAATTATTGCTTTTCTGAATATATCGGGGATATTAGCAGAGTCGAAAATTCGGTTAAATTCAATTGTGAGAAAATTCATACTCAAACGGGATGCGATCAATACCAGGTGCTTTACTTGTTTTTGATTTGCTTATTACTTCTTTGACTTCTTCTAGGGTAAATGCAGAATCTAATTTTTCGTCTAAGAGCATAGGGGCTGCATATTGAGGTGAGGTTAATGGGGTATTAAGAAGTTTATTAAAATAAATTCTGAGTTGCGGGGCTTTAAGAGTTACAGAGATGTGAGACGTGTATCCATTAAGGTATTTGACAGCTTTCCAAAACTAAGCAGAAGATTTTGAGGTGTTTATGAGCGCAATGTTTGGGTGCTCAAAGGCTACTTTTTTAAATAACAAATGCGCCATACCATTTTTGTTTATATATTGTATGTGTTTTTAAATCTTTCTGTTGCGATATAGATTTCTTTATTATTTCCGTTACAGTTTCTATATTGGGTGTATAACGCAGTGTGTTAAGTTCCATAAGCTTCGAGCTCATGTTTCGCTGATACCAATCCATTATTCGGTCTTTCCAGATAAATTTCGGCAGAAGTCTTAAAGGTTTTACGCAGGCATAGTTTCCTCTAGCAGTACAATTAAGGGTTACTTCCAAGGGCATATGGTCCGAGAATATCTCGCTTCCTACTTGAAAACTGCCTAGAAGCTTGCGCCAGTTTCCCGAAACAAAACAGTACTCAATTATTGAGCTTGATGTTCCTCTGATAAAGATCAGAGGATCTCCTTCACAACTACCATTCAACATCAGGATCTCCTTCACAACTACCATTCAACAATAACAAGTCATACTCATCAGTAAGTTCAAGTATTTTTGCTCCTTTGTTATCACAAATTGGGTCTTTGGATTTGCGACACGGTTTCAGCAGAGTACTGTTATATTCCGATGCAAAATTATTTTGTGAGAGTCCTACACGGCCATTAAAATCTCCAATTAACATTATAGAAGTTCAGTGAATCGCAGAGCTTATCGAAATCACGCTGCCAGTGATTACAGTTTAAGTATATAGGTAGCAATACTACATCCAATGTATTCAGTTTTAAGTTAATAGCATCCATTTCGGCAGCTTTTATAAAGACACTCGTGTACAGACCTTCGAGGTCGTCGCGAAAACCGAATAGTGATCCACCACTTCCTCTCCCCAAATGTGAAGTTTTTACGGCAGGAACCCAGATTAGTTGATAGTTTGAGAATATTTTCTTAAATCTAATTTCTTCATTGTCTTATAGATGTGTTTCAAATAATACAAAAATATCAAAACTATTTACATAATTAAAATATGTTACAAAATTGATTTTATTTTTTAAAGCTGACACATTGTAGCTTAAAATTTTTATTTCCTTGATAACTAATTTTTTTCAGAATCATTCTGGTAGACATATGCACATCATGCGTCTCGTATAGCCGCCTTAGAGCTTGTGGACGAACCCTAAGGTTTTTCGCGAATTGGTATTTTGTTAAGTTTGGCATCACTGCTGCGTTTGACATTAGGTGTCAAATATGAAGTTTTACGATAAGTGTTTTCTTTCGTAACTCTTTTGTTTGTACTACTAATTCCATTGATATAAAGATTTTTTTTTAACGAAATGTCTCCAAAAATAGATCGAATTATTTCGATGCCACTTTTTTCGCCAAATCTCAAACCAAGCGCGGAGTCCCAAGTAAATACTTTCTTGGCAATGTGTAGCTCGTCATACCGCAGAGAAATCTTTATTGATGCGTCTTTTTGGCGAAGCTTTTTCATGATGGGAATCATTTTTGCCCGTCGCTGTCGAACGTTGAAGGGTAGGTCTTTTTGGATGCTAATTAAAGTTCCCTTCAATTTGTAAGCATTCTTCAACACACTCCAGGCAGACTCCCTTGATCTCATTTTTAGAATTATCGTAGATTTGCTCGTGTTACTGCTATGTATCCTATATGCAGACTCGACTATTTGTTGCGGAGTTGAGTCAACTAACCCGGCGCAAATGGATATAGCTTTTTCACTCATGTCTACTTGATCTTCAACGGGCAGGTGAACAACAAGATTCGCTTCAGTACTCGTCAGTGCAAGTCGGTCGAGTTGGTTTTCAAGACGTTTGTTTTGTTCTTCCAGATACAAAACCTTTTGCTCAAGTTCTTCTTGTCGCACACTTAATGCTGTTATTTGTGTAAAGAAATCTTGCAGATCTGCCTTTGAGGCTAATTGGTCCACAAGTTTTTTGTTATTTTCGTGTAAAATTTCTTGCATCCTCTCATCCGCTCAGATTAGAAGATCCCATAGCGAGATTTGGTTCAATTTCACTCAAGCTTTGGTGTCGTTTTTTGAATCCTGGGTGTTCCGGAGAGGTCTTGGAAATTCCCTTTTTTTACCATTTATAGGTTAGATTGTTGATTCGAATTTTTACTTGGCTATAAAATAGCTTAGATGTTAGATCTTATTCGAATTTCAATTGCCTGAAGTAGACCGTCTCTTAATTTATAAGATAAGTATGATTTCCCAATTAGCTTTCCTTTTTAGATTTTTGATCCAGAGATACATTTTTGCTTCCACTTTGACAGATCGGAGATGTCAACCCATGTCTATACAAATGCAGTTTATAGGTGAAATACAAGTAAGCATCCTGCAGCACGGGATAAAGTTTTCAAAAAAAGGTCTAAACAATTGTTCTTCAAGACATGTTCGACCAACACAAACTCGTCTCATCAGGGTTGAACACATGTTCTGGTTAATAATTATGCTTTTTATTTATTTTTCCGAGCCCTGCTGGATATTTTACTGCAGCAGGGCTCGGAACGACTGTATTTTTAAATTGCCATGTAGATGTATTTTTTTTAATATATATTAACAAGTAATGGGGGGCATGGGCCTGTCCACACGATGTATCGTCGTTGATCGCGCTCGACAAGGCGAGCTGCCAATACTATCCTCGTTAGTGCACAGCTCAAGTTGACATACAGCCTCCTTGCGACGCCCCCTGGATAGCCATTGTGTGGTGAGGAAACATTTGCAGCATTTTCACTTTTGTTAAAAAAGTGGGCCTGTCTGTGGGTTGTGCGTGAGGGTAACTTCCTCGCCACGTGAAAATCGTTAGTACAGAGACAACAACATGCCTCGGATAACGAAGGGTCAACTGTCAATATGGGTCGTCCATGCAAACGTTTTAAGGATAATGATTTTCGGTTTTTGCACGTGGAATGTGGTGTCCCTTAACAGGCCATGTGCAGCCGAGTAACTTGCGGAGGCCCTTGACTGCTACAAGGCAGACATTACCGCCATCCAGGAACTGTGATGAAAAACTGAATGATGAAAAACTGCGACATATACTACAGCGATCGCTACAGAGAGACAAGGCAGCGCTTATTCAGATGCGGATTTGTAGTTCGAAGTAGACTTAGGCAAAAGGCCTACGACCTTGTCAGCGTACGCCTCATGACAATCCGTATTAAGGCTGAATTTGGGAACATCAACCTAATTTGCGTTAGTAATTTGCACCCCTACAGAGGAAAAGGATGACAACACCAAGGATAACTTATATGATCTCCTAGAATGAACATACGATCGATGCCCCAGAGACTTTAACCAGGTTCAAAAGAACCTGGATATCGAGAGATCAACGGAGTCGAGACAGGCCAATACGGTTTGACGTCGGAAAGCTACAATCGCAACTGATCGCTGGGAACTTTGCTGACCAAGTCATTCTAAAATTCGCTCAGAGTTCGACGCTGTCTGCACTAAGCATAGGAGAAGACTGGAAACGTTATCAAGAAGCCATGAAAGAAGCTGCCACTGATATGCTGGGTTTCACGTCACCACCCAGAAGGAACCCATGGTTTGACGACGAGTGCAGGCAAGCGCATGAAGCCAAACAAGACGCCTATAAGGCAACGTTGCATCGACCAACGAGGGCTGTTGGTGAGCTCTACGAACAGAGAAGAAGGGGGAAGGTGTTATGGCAGGAATGAATTCCGAAAGTTTTCTTGAAAGGTTCTGACCGAAGCCGACAACTCGTAGTAGAGTCGCAGTTCATGCTGAGAACCTGAAAGGATCATTCCTATACACTCCTTAACGGCAATGACGGCCCCATTTCCCGCTGTTAGACAGAATGTTATAGGTGAAGTTAGCAATATCTAAGCTGAAGTCGAATAAAGCTGCTGGTGCGAACGGACTGCCCGCAGAACAATTTAAAAGAGCTAGAGATGAGTTGGTTGGGCCGATGCACCAGCTAATCTGTAAAATATGGTCGGAGAAAAGCATGCCCTATGAGTGGAATCTCACAAGAAAGGGAGGGATTAGTCTTCTTAATATCACATACAAGATCCTCTCCGCCGTATTGAGCGAGCATCTGAAACCGTTTGTCAATAACCTAATAGTTCCCAATCAGTGCGGTTTCAGGCCACGGAAGTCCACAATATGGCAGATCCCGGGAAGGACCCACGAATTCCAAATCACTTATTCGTCGATTTTAAGGCCGTATATGACAGTGTGCATTGAGTCGAGCTATACAATGCCATGTCTAGTTTTGGCAGTCCTACCAAACTTGTCACACTGTGTAGGATGGCGATGAAGAACTCCCGCTGCTCCGTCATGGCCAGTAATGAGCTCAAAAAGACTTTCAATATCAAAAAAGGTTTAAAACAAGGCGACGCACTGTAATGTGACTTCTTCAATATCATCCTCGAGAAGATAGTGCGTAACTCAGAAGCCAACGCCAGAGGCACGATTTTCCAAAAGTCAGTTCATTTGCTAGCCTAGGCTGATGACATTGACGTGATTGACGGACACAGTGAACCGTCAATGAGGCTTTTGCTGGCATTGAAGCGGAAGCGGAGAAAATGGGTCTGGTGTGTATTGAGAGCAAGTACATGCTGTCATCATGAAAGGACACACAACATCGAAGTCTCGAACACAGCGTCACACTAGGCAGGAGAAATTTCGAGGTAGTCAAGGACTTCGTCTACCTCGGCTTCGCAGTAAATATCGACAACAACATCAGTACCGAAATCAAACACAGAATCACTCTTACCATATAATGCCCTCTCTCGAAGGACTAAGCCTGCTTTTTAAACCAGCTTGATCATCCCAGTCCTACTTTATGGCGCGGAAGCCTGGGCGTTATTTAAAGCGGAGAAGGAAGCCCTTATCGAGATAAAAGTTTTTCGTGCAATTTGTGGTCCTGTTTGCGTCGATGGCATCTAGAGGAGAAGATTTAACAACAAATTCTATGGGTAGTCAAGCGTATGCGGATACAACGCCTAATGGATAGGCCATGTAGAGCGTATGGCCACCACTCCTCCAGCCTAAAAAGTCTACGAATCAGAGCCATTGGGACAACGTAATAGAAGACGAAAGAGGCATATTGGTTGTGGCCAAGGCCCACCCCGGATTGTAGCGCTAGAAGGAGAAGAAGAAGAAACCTCCAACTGTTGCACTTTGGCAAGAGCTAAGGGAAGATCTAAACAACCAGACGAAAAAGCTTATTACGAAAAGATTTATTTAGTCCCGAAATGAATATTTGTACAGCACCAGAACAGTATTTGTTTGACAATGAAATTATCAAACATAAATTTTTTTCACTAATATATTTTCTGGAAGGGCCGTCTGTCTGATTAGGTTTGGTCAAGCAATGTTCGTTGCCATAATTTCCTTTACTTTTATACCGATACTAACAGATAATTATCACTATTCTTACTAAAAGAATTCACTCTTATTAAGGTAAAAAAAAACAGTTCATTAACACTTAATAATGATAATAATAATTAACACAATATATATAACACAATATAAAATCCTTACAATTTTATCCACGTTATTTGAAATACAGCTTTCAGCTCCAGGGTTCCAAAAGGATTCGTCGTATTTTATTAATGATTATTTTTAATAAGCGGGAACGAAAATAAACTCTATTTGCCTTTAACAAGGAATTTCAGAGTTTAACTTTTGCTATTTTATTTAGCTTTCCCTAGTACTAGGAATTTTGGAAAGACTGGCTAGTTGGGCGGCAGGTAACTATTAGAACACAAAAACAACTATGATGCTCCCGTTTATTGAAATATATTTCTACCTTATATCTGACGTAAAGTAATCTTAAATTTAACCTTAAACTGTAAACCTATGTGCTGCCCGTACACTGCATCAGAATTACTTCCACGTTCGGTTCGCACACAGATGTTGACTGCGTTCTGCTGATGCTGTCTGTGTACTACTGTGAGAACATTTAGTTCCCCGTGTTAATTTATGGGCTTCTGTGTTGCATTTTCAGATGATGTATATTTTGGTTGACTTTTCAGTTTCAGTACAGTCAAGCATATAGCTTTGTTCAAAACATAAGGTGAGATTTAAATTTACATTCGATTATTGTGTTATTTTTTAATTTTGTTATGTTGATACATTTTCAGCTGTATAGTATTTGGATTTCGGTGTCATAATCATACACCCATGTTTCGTCACCACTTATGACCCTTTTAAGCAAATCTGGATCGCAGCTGATATCATTTAACAATTTCTGAGCGATGCCCATGCGAAATTTTTTTTGGTCAAAATTTGCTATCACACGCTTCTTGTCCAAAATATCTAAAAGAAATTGCATGAAATGAACCCACTGATTTTCCGACATCTCCAGCAGCTTCTCTAATAATGATTCGACGATACTAACGACGACGATAACAAGTTTCTTCACTTGTCCAACATCTTCCTCAGTTGTTGATGTGCTGGAGCGTCCAAGGCGAACGTCGCCATTCACATTTTCTTAACCTTCTTTGAAAAGATTTTCTTTATGCCTCTGAATATTTTTGAGCACTTAATTCGATTTATAACTCAAAATTGAATGCAAATTCTATGATTCAATTTTTTTCCATTATTTCCATTATTCTATTCACGAAAGCAATAATTATAATTATTATTACTATTACTACTTCTATTACTGTTACTATTACTATTACTATTACTATTACTATTACTATTACTATTACTATTACTATTACTATTACTATTACTATTACTATTACTATTACTATTACTATTACTATTACTATTACTATTACTATTACTATTACTATTACTATTACTATTACTATTACTATTACTATTACTATTACTATTACTATTACTATTACTATTACTATTACTATTACTATTACTATTACTATTACTATTACTATTACTATTACTATTACTATTACTATTACTATTACTATTACTATTACTATTACTATTACTATTACTATTACTATTACTATTACTATTACTATTACTATTACTATTACTATTACTATTACTATTACTATTACTATTACTATTACTATTACTATTACTATTACTATTACTATTACTATTACTATTACTATTACTATTACTATTACTATTACTATTACTATTACTATTACTATTACTATTACTGTTACTATTACTATTACTATTACTGTTACTATTAATATTACTATTACTATTACTATTACTATCACTATTACTATTACTATTACTATTACTATTACTATTACTATTACTATTACTATTACTATTACTATTACTATTACTATTACTATTACTATTACTATTACTATTACTATTACTATTATTATTACTATTACTAATACTATTACTATTACTATTACTATTACTATTACTATTACTATTACTATTATTATTACTATTACTATTACTATTACTATTACTATGTGGTCGCCGTGGTGTAGTGGGTAGAGTGCGACGCTCACACGCCGAAGGGTCTAGGTTCGATTCCCAGTTCAACACCAATTTTTCTAATATTTCACGGCACCACCTCTTTCGAGCTGCTGACAACCCTCAAAGAATAATAACTGTCTAAGAAAGCTTCTCAAATTTCGCCGTTCGGAGTCGGCAAAACACTGTAGGTCCCTTCTACTCGCGGGAGAACAGTAACGCGCACAACACGAGTAGTTGATGAGCAAGCTAGGCCCTGGTCCCCCTTTGGACTGTAGCGCCAACAATTATTATTATTATTATTATTATTATTATTATTATTATTATTATTATTATTATTATTATTATTATTATTATTACTATTACTATTACTATTACTATTACTATTACTATTACTATTACTATTACTATTACTATTACTATTACTATTACTATTACTATTACTATTACTATTACTATTATTACTATTATTATTATTATTATTATTATTATTATTATTATTATTATTATTATTATTATTATTATTATTATTATTATTATTATTATTATTATTATTATTATTATTATTATTATTATTATTATTATTATTATTATTATTATTATTATTATTATTATTATTATTATTATTATTATTATTATTATTATTATTATTATTATTATTATTATTATTATTATTATTATTATTATTATTATTATTATTATTATTATTATTATTATTATTATTATTATTATTATTATTATTATTATTATTATTATTATTATTATTATTATTATTATTATTATTATTATTATTATTATTATTATTATTATTATTATTATTATTATTATTATTATTATTATTATTATTATTATTATTATTATTATTATTATTATTATTATTATTATTATTATTATTATTATTATTATTATTATTATTATTATTATTATTATTATTATTATTATTATTATTATTATTATTATTATTATTATTATTATTATTATTATTATTATTATTATTATTATTATTATTATTATTATTATTATTATTATTATTATTATTATTATTATTATTATTATTATTATTATTATTATTATTATTATTATTATTATTATTATTATTATTATTATTATTATTATTATTATTATTATTATTATTATTATTATTATTATTATTATTATTATTATTATTATTATTATTATTATTATTATTATTATTATTATTATTATTATTATTATTATTATTATTATTATTATTATTATTATTATTATTATTATTATTATTATTATTATTATTATTATTATTATTATTATTATTATTATTATTATTATTATTATTATTATTATTATTATTATTATTATTATTATTATTATTATTATTATTATTATTATTATTATTATTATTATTATTATTATTATTATTATTATTATTATTATTATTATTATTATTATTATTATTATTATTATTATTATTATTATTATTATTATTATTATTATTATTATTATTATTATTATTATTATTATTATTATTATTATTATTATTATTATTATTATTATTATTATTATTATTATTATTATTATTATTATTATTATTATTATTATTATTATTATTATTATTATTATTATTATTATTATTATTATTATTATTATTATTATTATTATTATTATTATTATTATTATTATTATTATTATTATTATTATTATTATTATTATTATTATTATTATTATTATTATTATTATTATTATTATTATTATTATTATTATTATTATTATTATTATTATTATTATTATTATTATTATTATTATTATTATTATTATTATTATTATTATTATTATTATTATTATTATTATTATTATTATTATTATTATTATTATTATTATTATTATTATTATTATTATTATTATTATTATTATTATTATTATTATTATTATTATTATTATTATTATTATTATTATTATTATTATTATTATTATTATTATTATTATTATTATTATTATTATTATTATTATTATTATTATTATTATTATTATTATTATTATTATTATTATTATTATTATTATTATTATTATTATTATTATTATTATTATTATTATTATTATTATTATTATTATTATTATTATTATTATTATTATTATTATTATTATTATTATTATTATTATTATTATTATTATTATTATTATTATTATTATTATTATTATTATTATTATTATTATTATTATTATTATTATTATTATTATTATTATTATTATTATTATTATTATTATTATTATTATTATTATTATTATTATTATTATTATTATTATTATTATTATTATTATTATTATTATTATTATTATTATTATTATTATTATTATTATTATTATTATTATTATTATTATTATTATTATTATTATTATTATTATTATTATTATTATTATTATTATTATTATTATTATTATTATTATTATTATTATTATTATTATTATTATTATTATTATTATTATTATTATTATTATTATTATTATTATTATTATTATTATTATTATTATTATTATTATTATTATTATTATTATTATTATTATTATTATTATTATTATTATTATTATTATTATTATTATTATTATTATTATTATTATTATTATTATTATTATTATTATTATTATTATTATTATTATTATTATTATTATTATTATTATTATTATTATTATTATTATTATTATTATTATTATTATTATTATTATTATTATTATTATTATTATTATTATTATTATTATTATTATTATTATTATTATTATTATTATTATTATTATTATTATTATTATTATTATTATTATTATTATTATTATTATTATTATTATTATTATTATTATTATTATTATTATTATTATTATTATTATTATTATTATTATTATTATTATTATTATTATTATTATTATTATTATTATTATTATTATTATTATTATTATTATTATTATTATTATTATTATTATTATTATTATTATTATTATTATTATTATTATTATTATTATTATTATTATTATTATTATTATTATTATTATTATTATTATTATTATTATTATTATTATTATTATTATTATTATTATTATTATTATTATTATTATTATTATTATTATTATTATTATTATTATTATTATTATTATTATTATTATTATTATTATTATTATTATTATTATTATTATTATTATTATTATTATTATTATTATTATTATTATTATTATTATTATTATTATTATTATTATTATTATTATTATTATTATTATTATTATTATTATTATTATTATTATTATTATTATTATTATTATTATTATTATTATTATTATTATTATTATTATTATTATTATTATTATTATTATTATTATTATTATTATTATTATTATTATTATTATTATTATTATTATTATTATTATTATTATTATTATTATTATTATTATTATTATTATTATTATTATTATTATTATTATTATTATTATTATTATTATTATTATTATTATTATTATTATTATTATTATTATTATTATTATTATTATTATTATTATTATTATTATTATTATTATTATTATTATTATTATTATTATTATTATTATTATTATTATTATTATTATTATTATTATTATTATTATTATTATTATTATTATTATTATTATTATTATTATTATTATTATTATTATTATTATTATTATTATTATTATTATTATTATTATTATTATATTATTATTATTATTATTATTATTATTATTATTATTATTATTATTATTATTATTATTATTATATTATTATTATTATTATTATTATTATTATTATTATTATTATTATTATTATTATTATTATTATTATTATTATTATTATTATTATTATTATTATTATTATTATTATTATTATTATTATTATTATTATTATTATTATTATTATTATTATTATTATTATTATTATTATTATTATTATTATTATTATTATTATTATTATTATTATTATTATTATTATTATTATTATTATTATTATTATTATTATTATTATTATTAGTATTATTATTATTATTATTATTATTATTATTATTATTATTATTATTATTATTATTATTATTATTATTATTATTATTATATTATTATTATTATTATTATTATTATTATTATTATTATTATTATTATTATTATTATTATTATTATTATTATTATTGTTATTATTATTATTATTATTATTATTATTATTATTATTATTATTATTATTATTATTATTATTATTATTATTATTATTATTATTATTATTATTATTATTATTATTATTATTATTATTATTATTATTATTATTATTATTATTATTATTATTATTATTATTATTATTATTATTATTATTATTATTATTATTATTATTATTATTATTATTATTATTATTATTATTATTATTATTATTATTATTATTATTATTATTATTATTATTATTATTATTATTATTATTATTATTATTAGTATTATTATTATTATTATTATTATTATTATTATTATTATTATTATTAGTATTATTATTATTATTATTATTATTATTATTATTATTATTATTATTATTATTATTATTATTATTATTATTATTATTATTATTATTATTATTATTATTATTATTATTATTATTATTATTATTATTATTATTATTATTATTATTATTATTATTATTATTATTATTATTATTATTATTATTATTATTATTATTATTATTATTATTATTATTATTATTATTATTATTATTATTATTATTATTATTATTATTATTATTATTATTATTATTATTATTATTATTATTATTATTATTATTATTATTATTATTCTTATTATTATTATTATTATTATTATTATTATTATTATTATTATTATTATTATTTTTATTATTATTATTATTATTATTATTATTATTATTATTATTATTATTATTATTATTATTATTATTATTATTATTATTATTATTATTATTATTATTATTATTATTATTATTATTATTATTATTATTATTATTATTATTATTATTATTATTATTATTATTATTATTATTATTATTATTATATTATTATTATTATTATTATTATTATTATTATTATTATTATTATTATTATTATTATTATTATTATTATTATTATTATTATTAATATTATTATTATTATTATTATTATTATTATTATTATTATTATTATTATTATTATTATTATTATTATTATTATTATTATTATTATTATTATTATTATTATTATTATTATTATTATTATTATTATTATTATTATTATTATTATTATTATTATTATTATTATTATTATTATTATTATTATTATTATTATTATTATTATTATTATTATTATTATTATTATTATTATTATTATTATTATTATTATTATTATTATTATTATTATTATTATTATTATTATTATTATTATTATTATTATTATTATTATTATTATTATTATTATTATTATTATTATTATTATTATTATTATTATTATTATTATTATTATTATTATTATTATTATTATTATTATTATTATTATTATTATTTTTTTTTTTTTTTTTTTTAGTTTTTTATTAAGTTAAAAATTTTACATTAAGTACACTATTGCACAATTTACAGAGATTTGGTTATCCTGAACCTTACTACTGACAATGTATATGTTTATTGGCAAGTTAAATGTGTTAATATAATTATTGGAGAGGAAAAGCTATTAATAAAAACCTCTTTTAAACAACAAAAAAAATAAAAACAACAAAAAAAAAGAAATTCCAAGGACTGAAATGTCACAAAGTAAAGGGAGGTGGTGATGGTATTTCTTGATTTCAGAGAAATCGATTATTTTCTTAACTGTATAGTAAATAAAAATATATATGTATATGTGTGTTAGAAAATAAGTAACACTATATAACGAATAAATAAAAGAAAAAACAAAACAAAAAAGAATATATATATATATAATAATAATAAAAAAAAAAGGAGATATACTAATATAAATAAATAAATAATCTTAAATATACGACAATGTAAATAAATAACATAATTTTTGTTATTTATTTACATAAATAAATATTATAAATAAAGAAAGAAATAAATAAATAATATAAATAAATAAGTAAAAATTAATAAATAAATAAATAAATATATAAAAAAAATAAGTAAATAAATAAATATAAAAAAAAATAAATAAATAAATAAATAAATAAATATATGGGTAAGTATGAATAATGGTGTATAAATAAGTAACTATAGGAGAAAAAAAAATAAATTAAATAATTTCATACGTAAGCCAAAGTAACTAGTAAGCTTTATATTTCATGTATTAAACTTGTAATCAAGTGATTCTCAGATTGATTGCAAGACCATCTATATCTTTGAAATAACTTATTCAGTCTAATAGAAATCTTTTCTATATTTGAAATTTGATGTAGCTCATCTGTTGAAAAATGCCATGGCAAGTTAAGCATCATTTTAAGTAGCTTATTCTGCAAAATTTGAAGTTTGCGTATGTGTGTTTTGGCGCATTTTCCCCATACTGGGGAACCATAAAACATAATGGGTTGAAATATTGTTTTAAATGTTAGTATGTTGTACTATGTTAGTTGTATGTACTATGTTAGTTTTTTTTATTATTTCTTGCACATGCAGATTAAAGGTTAGTGTTTTATCAAGATGTACTCCAAGATACTTGGCACTTGACTTCCAATCTGTTTCAAAGTTATTTATGGTTATTCTGTCGCTAGGTTAGAAGCAGGCTTTTCTTTTTCGGGTAAAAAAGATTGTCTGGGTCTTTGAAGCATTTAATTTTATTTTCCACTTATTGAGATATGTTTCGACATCATTTGCAGCAGATTGCAATTTGGTTACAATATTACAACCAAACGTATCTGATGCAAAAATGCATGTGTCGTCTGCGAAAATTGCAACTTCATAACTATTTGATAGTGGAAAGTCGTGAGTAAAGGTGTTATACAATATTGGACCAAGTACCGAACCTTGAGGTACACCTGCCTCAATTGTAAAAGTTTCGGATAGACAATTATTAATCGAAACCATAAAGGAACGATTTGTTAAGAACGACTGGACAACTTTGATAAGGTAAATTGGGAAATTTAAGTGTAGAAGTTTGTATATTAAACCATTATGCCATACTGTATCAAAGGCCTTTTCGACGTCTAGAAGTATCAAACCCGTACTTTTTCCAGCCCTGAAGTTAACTTTTATGTTGTTTGTAATGCGATTTATTTGATGAACTGCAGAGTGATGTGCTCTAAACCCAAATTGCTGTGGAGGAATTATGTTGAGTGTGACTAGGTGATTGACTATTTTGGTTTTAATAATTCTTTCAAAGCATTTGCTTATTGAACTGAGTAAGCTTATAGGCCGGTAACTATTACACTGGCATGGGTCTTTTCCAGGTTTTGGAACGGGTATAATTTTAGATATATTCCATTCTTCTTCTTATTATTATTATTATTATTATTATTATTATTATTATTATTATTATTATTATTATTATTATTATTATTATTATTATTATTATTATTATTATTATTATTATTATTATAATTATTGTTATTATTATTATTATTATTATTATTATTATTATTATTATTATTATTATTATTATTATTATTATTATTTTTATTATTATTATTATTATTATTATTATTATTATTATTATTATTATTATTATTATTGTTATTATTATTATTATTATTATTATTATTATTATTATTATTATTATTATTATTATTATTTTTATTATTATTATTATTATTTTTATTATTATTATTATTATTATTTTTATTATTAGTATTATTATTAGTATTATTATTATTATTATTATTATTATTATTATTATTAATATTATTATTATTATTATTATTATTATTATTATTTTTATTTTAAAGAACACTATTACAGATGAGTTGGTGTTTTTTCGTTTTTTTTATTTCTTCTCTTTTTTTACATCTTTTCTGCTTGGCAGTTACATTTCAAGTGACTTATATACAAGCGATAAACGTTAAATCAAAATGTAAGTTATATAATGAAAAAGACTGTACATGGAAGTAGTACACTAAGAAAAGAAATACAAAACAAAACAAAATATGCCTTGAACAAACATACATATATTGACATTTATTCCCTTACAGATCGACCAACCTGAAACGTTGAGCACCCGATCAACGCTTCAAGAGATATTAGTTCCCTCATGTATAACAGGTTCAAGCCACTTCCTTATATGACAAGCTTGTACAACACCGTCGTAAGGTAGTTGTGTGATTTTACAACCTTGTATATCTTTGATAAGTTATTTACTATTTGGGAACACTTTAGATATAACATACGGGCCTCTATACTTCGGAATGAGTTTCTTATTGGCCCCCACTACGACGTCTCCTACACTAAAGTTCCTAGCAGGCTTATGTCTATCTCTGAAATAGTTTTCATTGTACAACTGCGACTTTTCAATGTTTTCTAGACCATCAATTCCTTTCACTTGAAGGTTCCGTTTTCCACGTTCCCTACGAAGGTCTAGATATTCAATTAACCAATCAACAGTAGGACCATTCTGGTCTACGCCAAACAATAATGAAGAGGGACTATAACGGCTCGTTCTATGAATGGAATTATTGATCGCGAATCCAACATCTACTAGCTTGGAACTCCAATTAGAATGATGTACCGGCTCACTTAACTTGGCTAGCACAGGTGTTAAGATGCGGTTGACTCTTTCTACTTGCCCATTAGCCTGAGGTTTGCCGACAGCTACCTTTACATGTATTATATTGTTTCTGGGAAAGAACTCCTTAAATTTTGGGGATGTAAAGCAAGAACTTCGGTCGGTTATAACTCTCGTAGGCCGACTTTAGTACTAGCGAAATAAAGTTTAGTAAATTTGGTAAACGAGTCAATTATAACTAATAAATACTTTCGTTTTGATCTAATGGTCGGCAAGGGACCCAAATGATCAAAGTGCAATGTAGTGAATGGCAGGGGTTTCTTCGGGATGTTATGTAGGCTTCTCTCATTTTTATTAATTTGGCTAGAGTACACTATGCATTTCAGACAATTTCGGATAAATTTTTCAATTTTTGGCTTCATATCAGTGAACCAGTAAGTAAGTTTAATCTGATCGTAGCATTTGTTCACGGATAGGTGTCCTATTTTTTCGTGGGCTAACCGAATAATGGTAGATAAAAGAATTTATTGCCATGCATGTCTTCCCGATACAATATACCGTTTTCAAGTACATACATTTTAGAAGGTTTGCTCTTTAATTCTAGATATATTTGTAAATTAAATATTCTTCCCCTTCGATAAAATTCACCGTTTCTTCTCTACTTAATACGTCTACATGGGTCATACTGGTGCCACCTCTATGTTGTATGCTATAATCATAGTTTTCTAACTCCAGTGCCCACCTAGCAATCCGAGGGTTCAAGTTTTTTCTTTTAAGTGTTAGGGTCAACGAGTTGCAATCTGTAATAATTTTAAATGGGATGCGCATAGATAATGGCTAGCGTTTTTAACTCGAAACTATGGTATCTAGATTCGGCATCAGATGTACTTCTTGAGAAATAAAAACCGGGATGAAATTTGTTGTCCTCTTGTTTCTACAGAAGAATAGCTCCAAATCCTACTGAGCTGGCATCGCCATGCAATTCGGTTTTTTTAGAATTATCATAGAGGCGCAATACTGGCGATTCAATCAATTTTCTTTTAAGCTCTTCAAAAGCACTATAGCAATGTTTATCAAAGTCAAATCTCGCATTCTTTCGCAATAATTGTCGCAGAGGCTTTGAAAGTTTTGCGAAATTTGGGACAAATTTTCGGAAGTAGCTGCAAAGACCCAAAAATGAATGAACTTGTTTAGTTATTTTAGGTATAGGGTATTTCAGAATAGTTTCTTTGTGGTGCGAGTTTGGTTCGATACCGCTGCTATTAACTCTATATCCGAGGTAATCGAGTTCGTTGTACAAGAATATACACTTTTGTATCTTAAGCTCTAATCCCTTTGATGCTAGACATTCAAGTTTGTCTTTCAAAATTGTTGTGTGCTATTCTATAGTACGAGTTGCTCATAAAATGTCATCAATAAAAACAGTGATGAGATTTGCTCTTATAAATTTATCTAGTATAGTAGTGATAAAACGCTGAAAAACAGATGGGGAATTCTTAAATCCAAAGGCATTTTTAAATATTCTTACTGACCGGAAGGGGTCACAAAGAAAGTTTTAGGAATGGAGTCTTTATGTACTTGTGCTTGGTGAAAAATATTTTTCAAATCTAATAAAGTGAACTATTTTTTGTTTCTCAAATAGTCAAGGCAATCTTCAATTAGTGGTAGTGTTTGTTTAATTCCCTGTTCCCCGTTCTTTTTCTTAACTAATACTATTAGTGAAGCGTAAGGGGAAAGGCTAGGACGAATAACCTTTTTCTTAAGTAAGTCGTCAATGATATTCTGAACAACTTCCCTTTTATGGTAAGACAATCTACTAGGGCAACATCACACCGGTGCATCGGTGTTTAATTTTATTTGCATTTGCAGTGAATCATCAGTTGCATCTTCTGGTGCAATAGTTTCGTAGGAAGTATGTATCAAATCTGAAATCATGTTTTTTTGTTTTGGGGTCAAGGTTAGGATTAATATCATACTTTTCATCTACACCTAAATCAATTTTAAAAATCTCTGGGACTTCGTCCAATTTCTTATTTGCGTTACTGTCACAGGTAGAAAAACAGTTATCTTCCTCAGCAGGTTTTTTATTAAATTGAAAAACACTAGCAATAACATTATGGGACACTGTGTTTGACGAAATTAAGTCAATTTGACCTCTTTGTTCAATGGATGAGACGGTAGGTTCAATAAGAGGCTGGTCCGTATTAAACACATCGTCAGAACATAAAAGATTATTTTTGGACGTAGGAATTGTATTAGAAAAGGCTCTATGCAAGTTAACATACATGTTACAGTTCGACTTTTCTTTTTCATATGAAACGCAATATTGAAGGCCGCAAGAAAGCCCCGCCCAAGTAATAGAGGCTTAGGTAGTAAACCTGTTTCAACGATAAGTAAAGGTAAATTTCCTATTTTGTTCATAGACTTAATGCGACAATCAATCATACCGTACGAAAATTCTACACAATATTTTTTGTGTGGATCGCGTACTTACTTTCGATTTTTGAACTTTTTGTCTTTTTCGGGAGCGGCAAAAAGAAGAAAGAAATGGCTTAAAGAAACACGTGCAGACGATTCGGTGTGCCATTTTATTACTGTTTGTTTTGTTTCTGTTATGTGCTACATGAATTTTAGATTTTAATTTAAAATAAATATGGCTGATAGGAGCCAAATTCAAAATTTAGACCAATCAACTTTTCATATTTTTATGGCTAATTCACAATAATGACTTGGTCAATTTTTATATGAGATCTTTAGTTTTAACAATTTTAATTCATGTTTTAATTTGTAGTTCTACGCAACACCGGCCGCGTTGAAGGACCTTCGTCTTCAAATCTGTTCAGATAGAACCGCTAGCTTGAATATCGGGCGTCTAATTTCGCCGCCTCGAGTCTTTATGTCCGCCACTCGCACCTTGCCGTCCTCTCCCGTAACGACCTTGACTATTCGCCCTATCGTCCATTGCTGTGGTGGCGCGTTTTCCTCGTGGACGACGACGATTTTTCCCACGACGAGATTTGGCTGCTCTTTGACCCACTTGCTGCCTTGCTGAAGGCCGGCTAGGTAGTCCGTTGACCACTTCCACCAGAACTGCTGCTTGAGACAGCATACAAGCTGCCATCTTTTTAAGCAGCCCGGTTGATGGACCGGCACTTGTTCCGGCGGCAGTGCTCGCAGAGACGTCCCGATTAGCAGGTGTGCGGGTGTGAGCGCCTCGCCGTCGTTTGGATCTGCGCTGAGTTCAGCAATGGGCCTTGAATTGAGGATCGCTTCTACCTCGCTAAGGACGGTTTGCAGCTCCTCGCTTGTGAGAAGCGCGTTGCCGACGGTTCGCTGCAGAAGTCCCTTGGCTGACTTCACGGCTGCCTCCCATAGACCGCAGAAGTGAACCCTTCCTCTGCCGCGAACTGGTGTACGGCTTCTCTCCCCCGCTCGAACTGCTGGCGAACTTCCTCGAGCTTCCGTCGAGCTCCCACGAAGTTCATCCCGTTGTCGCAGTGGACTCTCCTCGGAATTCCTCTTCGGGCGATGAACCTTTTAAGGGCGAGAATAAAAGTGTCCGAAGACAGATCAGTTGTCATTTCAAAATGGACAGCTTTGGACGTGAAACAGACGAATACGGCGATGTAGATTTTGACTGGGGGTCTACCGCGGATTCTTAAGGATGTAAGGACGGGACCACAAAAATCAACGCCACATATAAGGAAGGGCCGTTGTGCTCTTAAACAGTCAGCTGGTAGATTGGCCATTATCTGCGTCAGCAGTTTTGTTTTATACCTAAAGCAATGAACACAGCTTTGGACTATTTTTCTGCATGCTTCTTGAGCATTGACTAGCCATATTTGCTGTCGAAGCAGAGCTACTAATGCTTTCGGACCAGCATGGCAGTTCTTTACGTGCAGGTACCGCAAATAAACTTTAATAAAAGTGGTATTTTTTGTTAGTAGAAGTGGAAATTTGGCATCGTACTCAATCGGCAATTGAAGAAGACGACCACCTACCCGAAGTAGAGTAAATGTGCAGTTATTTTCTTTATATTCATTGCAGGAACGGATTGAGTTTTTTCATGTTTGACGGAAGTGCGACTTTGCGTTTTAACTTATGAATTTCATCTTCGAATTCGTAATATTGAACAATCTCTAGTTTTAGAAAAGCCAACTGTAAATCTTTTGCCGTAGGTACTTTTTCGAATTTTTCGGTTTTATTCTTAAGTTTTCGAATAAACCGCATGACATATGCAAAAATTCTCACTAATTTTGCATGTGACGAAACTTTTTCGATTATTTCGATCTCGATACTTCGAGATTTCTCGACGGCTATTAAAGCACATCTCGTTTTTCGCTTTTCCAGTACCTCATCACTCAGCGATAGTTCAAAATGAGCATTGACTGGCCAAGCAGCCTGCTCTTCCAGTAGGAACTGTGGACCCGTGAACCAAATATAACTATTCAGTTCGTCTACATTACATCCTCTGGAAACTATATCCGCTGGATTTTGTTTTGTAGGAACATGTCTCCATGAGCAACTTTGCGTCCACTTTTGGATTTCTGCCACCCGATTTGCCACAAAGGTTCCTAGTGTTGATGGATGAGTCCGTATCCAATGTAGAGTAATTTCGGAATCTATCCAAAATATACACTGCTCTACTTGGAGATTCATTCATTCAGCAAAGTTCCAATCGGCGGAGCGATTTAGTTTTTAGAGTTGCCACTTTGGACTTTGCTGTTAGCAGCGTCAACTTGATACCTTCTTCGCTTTGACTGCGTATATATATACAGCAACCATACGCTCTCATCGAAGCGTCGGCGAATCCATGAACTTGCAACTTCGCGTTATAATGTGTATTCACAAACCGTGGTATGTTAATATCGCGAAGTTGAGTCAAATTCATTTTAAAGTTCTGCCAATTCGTATCAAGGCGCAACGGAATCGACTCATCCCAGTCTAATTTGGCAATCCATAGTTCTTGCAATAAGATTTTTGCCTTGGTAACTATGGGGCATAGTAATCCAAGAGGATCAAACAACCGCGAGGAAACAGACAAAATGTTCCTTTTCGTCGCTGGTAGGTGATCGAAGTTGTTTTCTAGGCTGAACCTGAAAACATCTTCCTTTGGTTGCCACTGTATTCCAAGCGTTTTTGTGGAATCTAGCTCATTGAAGCTGATTTCCTTCTGTAAAATGCTAGATGATTTGAAAACCACTTTACTAACTGGAACCCACCTTGTTCCAGAATATATTTTACTGCCTTTTGGGTTTTCGCAAGGGTTCAATATCAGGAGATCATCAACGTAGAAATTTCGCAGCACAACTTGAGATCCCAACGGATGTGAGTTTCTGTGCGCATCCCCCAGCATCTTCAAGCACCGTATTGCTAAGAATGGCGCTGACGCAGTACCATATGTGACTGTGTTCAGTCGAAAATGCTGTAAGGGTTGCGATGAGTGCTGCCTCCACACTACGAGCTGGTAATTCGAGTGCACTTTGGCAATTCGAACTTGCCGGTACATTTTCGCGATATCCGCCGTTAGGGCGTACCTTTTAGTGCGAAAACGGAGCAACGTCCAAAACAGCTCCTCTTGAATGGTTGGCCCAACCATCAAGATGTAATATAATGATTTTTGAGTCGTCGTACGACTTGACGCATCGAACACTACACGCAACTTAGTGCTTGTGCTTTGTGGTCTTAGAACACACTGGTGCGGAATGAAGTAGTGTGGGCTACTTGGGATTTCATTGTTCGTCGGTGACATATGTCCTAAACTTAGATATTCATTCATGAACTCTAAGTACATTTCTCGGAGTTGATTATCTTTGAATAATCTCCTCTCTAATGAGAGGTATCGTCGCTTCGCAGTCTCGAATGACGCTCCGAGTGAGGTAAGCGGTACCTTAAGTGGTTATTTTACCTCGAATCTACCTTCAGGCAAAAGTTTTGTATTATCAACAAAGTGCTTTTCGCACATTTGTTGCTGTGGAGTGAAACTTTTATTTGAGTCTCCAGGAATTTCTTCTAGTGACCAAAATCTCTGTACGATTTGGTCAAGAGACTTGGCCATCTCGGTTTGGCATACCATACTACACATTTTTGTGTTTGTCAATGTTCGACAATTGGAATATTTTCCGGATACTTTCCGACCCAGAAGCATTTTTTGGATGGTTGGGTATTCCGGGCCTTTTTTAATTTGACCAACGGATAGCAGTTCGAAGAACGTTTCTGCACCCAACAACAAATCCACTTTTTGTGGTTTATAGAACCATGGGTCTGCCAACTCTATGTTCCGTGGAATATCCCAGTTTGCGGTATTTATCGCATGATCTGGTTGATATCCAGAAATCGATGGCATGACCCAGTAGTCAGCCGAGAACGAATGCTCATTCAATCGGGACTTAACAACCGCATGTACCTTTTTGTTGACTTTTAAGTTCGTTTTACCGATACCAAGCAAGTTCAACGAATTGTCTTCTTTGCGAAGGTTAAGCCTCTGCACAAGCTCTTCAGTTTTAAAGTTAACTTGAGAGTCTGAATCAAGTAAAGCTCACGCTGGAATGAAGTCGCCATTTTTACACTTGATTTTGACCACAGCTGTTGCCAGTATGACGTGGTCAGTGGACGCAGAGGCGTGCATTGCTTGGGAGGTCGAAGGCTTCACACTGTTAAATGTTGTCACATATTGATGCAACAACGAATGATGCGCACGATTGCATACACTACACCGGCTGAGCTTGCAATTCGATACGGTGTATCCTTTCCGAAGGCAGTTAATGCAAATCGGAACACTTTTTGCAAATTCGAATTTTGCAATACCGGGAGTGCGGTAAACGACTGACACGCGACAATCTTCCAACCATTTTGCAATCACATAGGCGTCATCCCCAGTGCAATGTGAAACTAAATATTCACTAATTTTGAGCTCTTGTGTCTTTCGAACGCATTCGTCATTTATTGATTCGAGCTCCTTTTTTTTGTAGCAAGAGGATACGTTTCTTTCTTTCCAATCTGCGTAGCAATGCTTCCTCCAGTGCATCCTCCATTTGTTCAGCTGTACCATCAACAGCGTCGATTTGATTTGGTACACCGCTTTCGCTATCACCGTTACTGGAAGTGGCGTGATGGTCGTGTTGGCTTGCAATGCCGGCGGCACCGTTACTCGTGTTAGCGTGGTCGGCGTGTTGGTTGGCAATGTTAGCTGGATCGGTACTCACGGTGGCGTCCTTTCGCGTTCTCAGAAGAATGGCAGCTCCGTTGGCACTAATTTTCAGCTGCCGAGTTGTTGCCGACGATCGGAAATCCACACAATGATTCCACCAATTCGTCTCGAAGACTCATTGGCATTGAAGTTAAATTTAAATTCCCAAAAGTTCAATATCCAATTCACAATTTCAATTATTGATTTTCAATTTAAATTTTTCAACTTCCTTTGTCACTGCACAATTTGCTTAATTGTAGTGTTATTAAAAGGCACGCGTCATCCCACTTCTGAACTGTAAAGAACACTATTAACGATGAGTTGGTATATTTTCATTTGTTTATATCTTCTCTTTTTTTACATCTGTTCTGCTTGGCAGTTACATTTCAAGTGACTTATATAAAAGCGATAAACGTCAAATCAAAATTTAAGTTTTATAATGCAAAACACTGAACATGGTAGTAGTACACTAAAAAAATAAGTTCACAACAAAACAAAATATTGGTATTGCCTTCAACAAACATTTATTCAATTACATATTATTATTACTATTATTATTATCACTATTATTATTATTACTATTATTATTATTACTATTATTATTATTACTATTATTATTATTACTATTATTAATATTTGTATTATTATTATTATTATTACTACTATTATTATTACTATTATTAGAATTACTATTATTATAATTAATATTGTTATTATTACTATTATTATAATTGCTATTATTATTATTACTATTATTATTATTGCTATTATTATTATTATTATTATAGTATTAGTAGTATATTATTATTATTATTATTATTATTATTATTATTGTTATTATTATTGTTATTATTATTATTATTATTATTATTATTATTTGTACTATTATTATTATTACTATTATTATTATTATTATTATTATTATTATTATTATTATTATTATCATTATTTGTACTATTATTATTATTTGTATTATAATTATTATTATTATTACTATTATTATTATTATTATTATTATTATTATTATCATTATTATTCTTATTATTATTATTACTGTTATTATGCATTGTGCTTTGAACTATTGTACATTTATGCTTTTTTCTGATGTACGAGATTAAAGCAGTTGAATCAGTAAACGCAAATGTGAATTGAAATAGTGGTTACTTTTTTTCCAATAAGAGTTTCGGGGATTATATTCCTTTTGTTTTTTTCTTACCGTGCCAACCATAGTCACATTCTTGTGCAGTAATTTTTGTCCCTATTCGTATGAGGAAAAAAAGTTATCCATGGTGATGTTGTGACCTTTCAACCCTTCAACTAAATCCAAGACCACACGTTTACCTTGGTTATTTTCAGCCGCAGCCCTACTTTCTTTGCCTAAATACGGCTGAATCTTCCAAATATATGAACTTTCGGCACAAGTAAAGACATGATGGCACGAAAAATTGGTCGACCAAAATTTGCGTCAAGCAAATCTTTGTTTTCTTCGGTTTTCGACCTGAGGAAAACAACTTCCATTGAAAGCAAGCAAAAAACAACTGAAAGAACTCACTTGTAAACACCTGCAAGAATCAAGACGCCTAAATATGCATGCAACATACTTTTGTCCATTTCTTTATGTTTATCGCCAAATGTTGCGCGACCAAAACTGTTAGTATTTTCGATTATTATTTTCTCGATATGAGTTGGAAAAAACAATAAAAACAAATCTACCAAAACATCAACACGAGCAATAGCATAACGAGTAGCACCTGGGTTCATTGTAATAATATTATCGAACCGGGCCACAAGTGACTGAAATCACAAATTTCACCTATTATAAAACAAAAACATGTGCATTGGGCAATGATTTACCAGGATTCAACGGTATTAAACTCCAAATCGTGGTCGAACACGGCCCAACGTAGGTCTACAGTTAAAGAACAATTTTGGCGACCCCTACTTACATGAATAGCCGTGACTCAGGCCCTGAATCGAATATTAAATCTCTTTAAGAACAATTTATTCAGTGCCAAAATATAAAGATCAAAATTCCTGAAACCCGCAGACAAACTTGTGCGGAATGATTCTTCTAGTAAGTTTATATATTACATTATTTTATTTTATATACAACTAGAATTTGAGTCTGAAATTAAGGAATTTATTTATTGTTTAATCTAAATGCTAGGCTAATCAAATGTTTTAAATTTAAATATAATAAAAGAAGAAAGTAGCCTTTACCATGTTATAAGAATTTATTTACAAAAAATTACAGTGTTTTAATTATACTCAATATAGTATAAAATGTTTGCGTTAAACCGCAGCCACCGTTAATTTTCTTCGTTTTTTGCACTTCTTACGAGTTACAAACACATTTGCGACATGCGCGTCAATTGTTTCAATTATATAGTCATTTGAACCAACGGAGATCTTTCTCGACGACGATGATGTATCGCACTGCAATTTTTCTATTCTATTCAATGCTTCATTTATTGTATGATTTGGAAACATATAATTATTTCTTTGATCGGTATTATCATATTTGGAATCAATTTCGCCTGCCGGAGAATTGTAAGTTGGAGATTGAAACATTGAACGTAATCGGTTATCAATTTCTAGATATTCAATATCATTATCATTGCATATTGCAGGAAGATTTTTATCGTTTGGGCGCTCATCATTGGTAAATATATTTTGATCGATGACATTACAATTTATTTCACACACAAGAGGCTTCTCATCTAAAACTATTTTTTTTTTATTTCCGTTTTCCGTCTGTATAAACAGGCTTTTATTAGAGGGTAATGATTTTAACTTATAGGGCGATTTCGATTCTCTTGGTTTAAATTTTTTAATTTTCGAAATGTTTTCTTCATCTTTTTGATCAGTTAAATCGGATAATATTTTTCGCCGTTGGTTAGAGTGGTTAAAGTGTATAGTATTTTGACCTACAACGCAACATTTATCAAATTTAAGATCAACTGTGGCTTTAGAGTTTTTTTCTACACAAATGGGTTCTATCATAATGTCTTCATTTATAACACCTTGACTAGAAACTTCGTTACTTTGCTCCGTGATTGTTGAAGAAGTATCTATATGATTGGGCATATTTACAATTCTATTTTCAGATATATGTTCTGCATTAATATTTTCAATAGCTGACCGAATAGAAATATCTTTTACAACATAACTTTTACAAACTCTTTCCCCAGAAACACTTTTATTATGCGTAATGTTAATATTTGTAGTTTCTTTTGCTATCGGAAATCTTTGTTTTTCACTTAACTCCAAAACATTAGTTTTACATGTAGTTTCAAATGCTTTTTTTGGCATTGAATTTGGAAGAATATCTGTATTCTGACATACGAGTACGGGAGTGTGTGTACTATTACTATTAGAAGTAAATGATGATGACGTTGTAGTAGATAAATTATTTTCAACGTTTTTTTCAAATACTTTATTTGAATTTTCATACTTTTTCAAAATTTTCTTTTTATATCTTTCTGTCCTGTCGGAAGACGAAATAACATTTTCGTAGCTGCACTCTTTCGATTCAAACTTTTTGAAATGAGTGTGTTCGACGTTAGAAGTAAACGAACTCAAATCTGAGTGCTTTGTATTATTATCATTTAAAATTGTAGTTGAATTGAATGGAAGTGATTTTTCGACAATTTTTCCGCAAACAGAAGTTACAACGGATATTGGAGTAATATTCGATTGCATACATAAACTATTTCTAGCATTTTCCAGCGATCTCGAATTTTGAATCATTCTTTTTTTGTGATGAATTCTGTTTTCAATTGCATAATTCTCCTGTTTAGGGGTTTCATTCCGCTTTGAAATCTTTAGTATCTTGGTAATATTTTCTCTAGTTGTAACATCTTCAGGTTCTTCTTCAACTAGCAATGGAAGCATTTTTATGTATTCACTTTTTTCTATCTCATTTTCAATAGGTTCTGTTGTTTGTTTATTTTTATCCGGCTGATTTCTGGGCTGATGAATTTGATTGCTAATATAATCTGACTGCAATTTCTTTATAGAAGCATTTTGCTTTTTTGACATATCTGTTTCAGATGGGTTCATAACATTTTCATTTTCTAATTTGTTACATTTTTTTTCCGTTTCATTCAATTTAAAATCACTCTGTGTTAGGTTTCCATTAAAAAGAACGGAAGATACATGTTTTTTTAACATAACTGTTTGGTTTATTTCCTCTTTGAAACACACATCTGCAGACTTTCCAATATCCTTCCCATGATTTGTTGAAAAATCCGTGGTTGATGCTTTTTGGTCTTTGTGGCTTCCACTTGCATCTGCATCAGATTTATCATTTAATGAATATTTACTTTTTAAATCATCAAATCTCATGTGAATATCATTCATTTGTGTTTCCGGGAAAAAACTACCCAAATTTGTAACAGGAAGATTTTGAATTAAGTTATTTCCGATTATACACTTTTCGGATGATAAAATTCTACTTGACTCTTCACCAAAAACTGAAGAAGGATTTGTTTCGAAATATTTACCATCTAACTTCTGATAAAATTTTGTATTATCAATTAAACATGGATTAGTTACGTTCAAAACATTGTTCTCATCTTTCTGTACTCCACTTAAAGGTAAAAAATCTTTTAAGGGGTTTCCTTTATCTTCAGTCTGAATGTCAAATTTTAGAGAATTCCTGGGTTTACTTGCCGCCTTCGAGGGATAATTTACATGTCGTTGTTCATAAGTTTCTTTTCCACGGCAATGCACTTTTGAAAGGGAAGAATTTTTGCTATGACGGACTTTGTGTCTGAATGAATCTTTTACTTCATTAAAATTTCTTTTTTCCGAAATGTCTGATGTTAGTTTTATAGATTGTGTTTTTTCTCCATTCGAGGCTTAAACGAAAGAAAAAATAATACAAATAAAAATTAAATTTTAACTTAACAAAGTTGAAAATTATTTATTGAAAAAAACATTCCTCTGGCAAAAAATCACTCACCAAAGTTGGAAAGTTATAGTAAAATTAAAAATGAACTACTATAAATAAAATGGAGTTCTTCTATCATTCATTAAAAGATGACAGACCGTTAAAATTAATTATATGTGGCCTAGATTTAGTCAGTAATAGTGTTATTAAAAATGAATTTATTTCACTTGATATCAAATGCTTGGATGTAAAAACTTTTTCTATAAACACTATATTGTACATATTGAACGAAACACTGTTAATTTAAATTAAATCATCGTCTCCTGGAACTAAAAAAAAAACATAATCCCGGTAAGGTAACTCAATGTTACAATTGCCAACTCTATGGACATGGTTCCATGCATTGTCACATGAAGAGCTTGCGTGCTGTTTGTTCTGGCAACCACCAAACATCTGAATGCAAAACTAATAAGACCATTGAGCCAATCGCAAGTGACCTCACAAATCATCTAATTTAAGCTGTCCTAGTCGTCGACAGTATTTGGATGTACAGCAAAGACTCTTTTTCTCTATCCCATTTTCCATTACTCCCACTTCCTCGAAATCCAACCACAGTGTACTCATCTGAACAGGGGCCAAAATCCTTCCATTACTCTCTTCCACGAACTCCGAATTGGGGTCCAAATCGCTCTCAGCACTCTTAACTCTTCCAGCCTATAAGTCAATTAGTAACACATTGTTTACTTTTCAAGAGATCAATTCTCTCTAAATTAAGTTTTAAAAAAATTAAATAATTGTAATTCAAGAGCTGAGCAGTTTAAAGTTATAACTTCTTTGGCTATTAAATACGTATGTATATATATCAAGTAATTCACTTACAATTGTAACTTGGAATGACAGAGGCATCAACAAAAAACATGGCTTAATGAATCAAAATCATTTTTCAATCACAGGACCCATACAACAGGTGGCGGAGTTGCCATTGTTATTAAAAAAAATTAAAATTGCTTGAGATTGTTGGTATTGATGCGGCCACCGTGGCGTAGTGAGTAAGGTTCGAGGTTTTTAAAACAATGCAATTAAAAACGAGACCGCTGCTTTGAAAATTCTCGCTGAAATAACCTTTCCTCTTTCGATAAGTTCAGTAAACCGCTTTGGAAAATTTCTAAAGTCCTTAAAAAGGGGCAATATAAGCCCTCCGCTTAGGGATATATCAGATCTCTACATAGCCCCCAATGAAAAAGCAAGGTTTTAGCATTAACTTTCGTTAAAAACCACACATCACATAAGTGATGTAAGTACGACGTCTGAAGTTCTCACCACGAAAACTTCTTGTCCCACTTACAAGTTTCTTTAGATGAATCTTATCCCTTATCTTCAAAATTTAGCTTAGCTAAGCTTCAAAACCCGAAAAATCAGCTGGCCTTGATAAGGTAAACAATCGGTTACTTCAGGCAATGCCACCCAAAACACTTAATTATTTATCTTTCATTTCAAACGTGTACCTCAAAATGTGTTATTCTCCTGTAAAATGGAAAACGGCGTTAGTGGTACATAAAGCAAAGTCTGATAAAGCCAAAGAGAAGCCCGATAGTCGTAGACCTATTAGTTTGCTTAGCTCCATTACCAAGCTATTCGAGAAAATTATTAAAGAAAAAGTAGATATAATTTTAACTGACAAAAGCATAATACCTAATTTCTAATTCGGTTTTAGAAAAGGGCATGACAGTATTCATCAATATGACAGAATTAAAAAATTTATATACGAAAAACTTAAGTTTAATGAATCTATTGAACTTGTTTTGCTTGACGTAGAAAAGGCATTTAATACGGTGTGGGATGACGCACTAATTCACAAACTCATCAAACATAACTTTCCAATTGCTATCGTTAAATCGATTCAGAGTTTTCTAAGCGACAGAAAGTTTGTGGTCAAATTATTCAATCGTACATCTGATAAAAAGTATTCAGTTGTTTTGTTCAATATCTACGTTTTTGGACATAACTTGTCGTGATAATAATTTTAAAGCAGCAAGTTTTGCAGATGATACTGCCATATTTGCAGCAGGAACTTTATTTATTGACTATATTATTTAAACGGCCTTTTACAAATTCGAAAAGTATTTTTGTAAATGGAAAATCAAACATAATACTCAAACAACCCAAGCTTTTTGGTTTACAAAGCGTAAGAAAATTTGCTATCATCCAAATCAAGGATTATACTCCTTGAACATAAATTGAATATAAAACTGCAAATATCTGGGTTTTATCTTGGACAGCAAGCTTAGCTTTGAGAAACATGTATCCACTACAGTTGATAAAATAAATAAATTAATAAATGTTCTCTATCCGATAATCTGCAGGAACTCAAAACTTAGTGTTCATAATAAACTGTTAATAAACAAAACAATTTTTCAAGCCATACTTTTGTATGAAGCTTCTGCCTGGTGCGATTGTGCTAAAAAAAAAATTAAAGTTACGAAAATGTCAAAACAAGTTGCTAAAAATGATAGTGAATCTTCCATGGCACTACTCGACAATACTACCTGAACAACTGAACGGAAAATTGAAATACTAGTTTTAAATATCATTCACGTAAGGGTTTTTCTTGTAGTTTTCCCTTTTACAGAATAAATTACCCTTTTAAAGTATGTTGTTATATAAAATTGCATCTTAGTTATAAAAGTACGTAGATTCCTTAATCTGTAACATATAAGTTCCTGTAATTATGAAATGTAAAACTCAAGCTACAATAAAATATGAATATGAATAAATATCCACGAACACCATTAGATTGAATTCTTTTTTTATCTTTCTGCCACTACACAAAACTTATAATACCACAAACCAAAATAATTACGTGACAAGTTGAGGAGAAGCACTTACTTCTATGATTAATTTACTTACCTATACGATCATGATTGTGTACATTTTCTATTTTATAAACTCTTTTTATGTAATCGTTATTGTTTTCCCCGATAACTTGTGTAAAATTGTCATCGGCCATTGAATTAATTTTTTTTGGATTTGACATACAATTTTTTTCCAAAAAGGAAACTTCTTCATTTTCGTTGGTTATCGTTTCTATACTAGGTGAATTCGTGTTACTTTCTACGTTACTTAAAGACGTTTTAAAAATGTTTTCATCATCTGAACCAGTGATGTTAATTGGTTCCGATGTTGGAAATTTGTTTGATAAATCGTGTTTTTCGAAGTTAGATATGGCTTTATTTTTCATCTTTTTTGTGTTAAACTGTTCAACATCGGGAAACATATTATCCGAATTAGGATTCCAGTTTCCAATTTGGGTTTCTTTCTCTCCAATTTCAAAAATCGCGTCACTTTGATTGGCTTCTTTACCGGAATAGGAGTTCTCTGATATTTCCTTGTTCATACTCAAATCATCAAATAACGCATCGAACAGCATTGACTTCTCATTTACAGTCTTAAGTGTTTTGTTCGATTCGGCTTCTGATTCATCTTTTAAGTCGCTTTGTTTTCTTTTTCTTAATTCTTTTGCGTCATTAAGTACCTCTTTTTCCAACATTTTTTCACTATTAGAAGTAGCATTTACAGTTGGAGCATAGAGATCATATTTGAAATTTTTCGCAATACTTTTTGAGATATTCTCATTTTTCTTGTGCTTTAATAACTCATCTTGATTTAAAAACACGCAATTCAGGTCGTCATTATGCAAAGACTTTTGGTTAGTAGATTTTTGCACATGTCTTTCATGTTCGTCGTTTGAAATATTCATCCTGAAAATGAAGAGGAAATTCGTTCTGTACAGTATATAAGGAAATTAGTTTTTTTTAGAGTTTATAAGGAAAATGTTATTTCATATATGTATAAGTTAAAATATGTAATAAATTCGTGGTTCGTAATAAAGACAGTGAAATGGATTTATGTATGTAATTCAGTTGTCTTATCTAGACTTGAATCCAGGCGTTTCTGTTTGTATGCTAATCAAACTAATGGACAATTCCCTCTTTATAACTATTGTAGCAACTAGTGACAATAGGCAAAGCTGCGTTTCACCGATCTTTACTTTCTTTCGTCTACCACAACCTCTACACTTTGAATATTTTCCAATTTGTATTAATAATTTTACCCTGCTTTGTTAACTTACGGCTTTTGTTGCCTTGTATATGTAACTCAGTCGCCTGAAGCACTAGGATTCGACACTAAAGAATTGCTGCTACCCGGAATCCAAATTTAGAATAATGTGAATGAACACACATGAGTTAAATTTTGTTCTGGAAATTTCAATATAAAAGATGCCCCTTGTACTAGACGACATATCTCAAAATCATATGTAATTTTGTAATTGATGGAGTCCGGTATAAGCTGTCAATAGGAAAGAAGCAGTAAAATTTATCATGGACTTTACGAACATAACCTTTAGAACAGAAAAGTCGGTATGTTTAAAAAAAATTCTGTATATGTCAGTCAAATTAAAGAAAACTAGATACATAAGCTACCTCCAGTTCCGCGCACCATTTTCTGTGAAGCTAAAACGTTTACAATGCATATCCTTTCAATAATTAAATTTATTACATAATGTTTTTGTAGGGTATTTGAAGTACATGTGCTAAAACAAATAAACACAAATAATTCGTCCCAAAATATACAGACTGTGAAATAAAAAAATTTGCCTACCTATCGGATTCCTTTTGAACTGGATTAAGACTTCCTCGTGGACCATTGTCTTTTCTCCATTCATTGTGATCACAGGATTTTTGCAGATTTAAATTCTTGATTTGGCCTAAATGGTTTGTAGTATCATAATTGGAATGCTTATATGTATGTGTATTTCGCCGAAAGCACAGATCATCCTTCCTACAATTAAAGCATTAACACATTTTGTCTTTTTTTGCTTGATTACTTACTCATTCCTTAATTCAGCTATTTGACAATCTTTTCTTTTTACTTCTGCACGGGCAGTATCCAATAGACTAGCAAAATTTATTTCTAGTAATTTAATCTTCTTGCTTAGTTCTTTTTTCTCAAACTGTAATTTTTCGATTGTACCAAGAGCTGTTTCATATTTTTTCTTCCACTGAAAATCTTCCTGTGCTCTCTATATAAAAATTAACAAAAAATTTGAGCCATTGGGACGAGATTATAGAGTAACAAAACAAATGACGCAGACAAGTGGAAAAGGAGCACAACCAACTTTCAGCGCGCAATTGAATACAGATAGAGAAATATCTAACTGGCTGGACGCACATTTTGGTTGATGTCCCTTTGTACCCCAACTTATTGTGCCAAACGAAGAAAAAATATAATTATAAGTAACTTACATGCTTTCCTTGCTCTTGAAGTACTTGCAAGTCGTCATATAAATCAAAGCTATCCATTTGAATAGCTGTTTTTTGTTTTGTTTTTTGGCTCTTAAATCTATACAAATCAAAGCAATTTTAATTCAAACAGCGCCAAAAGTTAGGTTTCCTCGCATCACATATCACCCAGTATACACATACCCAATCTTCCAGTAATTTTCCAAGAATTTTTAACTGTCAAATTTTAGAAGTTTCAAACTTAAAGCCATTGATAAGCAATTAAATATTCAACCGCCTCGTAACCAAACCAATGAAGTTAACTGACAACGTTTTTTATAAACCACTGTCCGTGAATACGTGTGAACTGTTTTGACCAGAAACCAATAAGCAGAGATAAGGGAATCAAGGAGATACTCATCTTAGACCAGTTATTTCCCCTGGCACTATGCCTGTCCAATCCAGGAATATTGTAGTTATGTGAGAATTCCCTCGAGAATCGCCAACACTTCTACAAAATCCCTGGATCTTAGACCAAATCGGTGGATAATGGCGGCAAATCGGTGGATTCACCACAGTAATGGCGGCAAATCCGTGGATTCGGCTCCGTAATGGTCTAATTTTTCAAACATGGCAGCAGATTAGGCGATTTGGTCGAAAATGTTCAGAAACACAACATGAGATTTAAAAAAATATTTCGCAATGAATACCTACGCCAATGCTTGTAAAACAATGTTTTTGCAAGAATATTATGAAATACCTAAATTATTTGAAAAAGAAAACCAATTCGTGGTGTTACTATGAATTGAAAATGAAAATCACGCATATATCACAGAGTGTGATTTCATTGTAAGATCCGCACTAACCTCTTTTATGTGCTAAAATTGATTCTCTTTAAAAAAAACAGATGTTACACACTGATGTTTTGTACACAAAACAAAATATATACTGAAATTTTGCACAAAAATCTGTGTGTTTTCATCAATGGTATAAATGAAAAATATTATGAACACATCGAGCATAGTTAGTAAACTCCTTTATTACCTAGTTTTTCGTGGTGGAATCGCTGGAGTGTTTGCGTCAGAGATAAGCAAGGAGATATCCAACTCCCTCGTCTGCCCCATTTTGTAATGAACTGACAGCGTTTTTTATAAACCCAGGTCTGTGAATACGTGTGAGCTGTCTTGATCAGCTGATTGCAAACAGCTAATCAGTTATTGAGGTGAAATATCTAGACACGGAGTATGGGTAAGGGTGGGAGAGAATGAATATCAGGTAATGGATATTTATTCTTAAAACGCGAAACGACAATAAAGCATGTTGCCTAATAAACCTGAAATATCACCAATACAGTTATTAAGTTGACAAACGAAAAACTGCTTAAACTCTTTTCATAGGCAAGTATGATATATGGTGATAGCAAGGATTTAACGCCAGTCATAAATTTTTAATAATATAAAGTACAAATGTTGGTTATTAATCTTTTTTCTTGTATTAGGTTATTCAAAACAGATAAAAGAGGTTAGTGCGGATCTTAGAACGAAATCACTATCTGTGATATACGCGTGATTATCATATTCAATTCATAGTAACACTACGAATTATATTTCTTTTTCAAATAATTTAGGTATATCATAATATTCTTGCAAAAACATTGTTTTACTAGCATGGGCGTAAGCATTCATTGCGAAATAGGTTTTTAAGTCTCATGTTGTATATCTGAACATCTTTTTCCAAACTGCCTAATCTACCGTTTGAAAAACTAGACCATTACGGAGCCGAATCCACGGAATTGCCGTCATTACTGTGGTGGATCCACCGATTTGCAGCCATTATCCACCGATTTGGTCTAAGATCCAGGGATTTTGTAGAAGTGTTGGCGATTCTCAAGGGATTTCTCACCCAACTACAAAATCCCTAGATTGGACAGACATTGTGTCAGGGGCAAAAAGTGGTCTAAGATGAGTATCTCCTTGTTTCCCTTATCTCTGGTTTGCGTACTCGATAATTTCGCAAAATTTTGCACAAATTTGCTTATTCGCTATGCGATTCTGTGTACGAGCACAAAATGTTTAGTAAAAGTGAATGCGTACGGTTATAAAAAAGCAATTATTGTCAGCGTTAATTACTCACTGATAACTACTAGTAATTGTTTTTTTAATTCCTTAAAAGCGATTTCAAGTGCTTAGTATATTTGCATATTTGGTAAGGACTAAATTATTACAAATGTCGAGCTTGTTCTAGCTTAACAACAGTAATTGTAGTATATTGTGATAAAAAGTTTTTCGAATTTGTTAAAAGCATAAAATAAATTCTAATTCTTTTAACAAATCACTAAATTTTGGAACAGGGATTTGAGCGACCCTAATTTCAAAAATGAGATGCTCCTTGTAAGACATTTGTACAAAAAATTTAAATCAAAAGTTTGTCTTCCATATATTCATGCCGTTAACATTATTTATTTTCCTATTATATTTTTAAGTTTAATGCAATTCTTGTTGGATCGCAATATATACAAAAACGTGTCTAATTTATTTAAGTTCGGGTGCAATAGGCCTCTTCGGGAAACCAAACACCCGGTGAACAAAAAATCGGTTAACGCACCATAAGCATATCTCATGGGTGGTGTGGATATGCTTTTCAAAAAGTATTTTAAGTCCTTTAATCAATTTGTATTTACGTCTTCATTCCATATATTCGAATACCTAATAAAAGAAAAAATATTAATAACCAATAATTGTACTCTTTATTATTAAAAATTTATGACTTTCGTTAAATCCTTGTTATCACCATATATCATACTTGCTTATTAAAAGAGATTAAGCAGTTCTTTGTTTGTCAACTTAATTAATTATTGGTGATATTTCAGGTTTACTAAGAAACATACTTTATTGTCATTTCGCGTTTTAAGAATATATATCCATTACCTGATTTATACTCTTCCACCCGTAATACTTACGCACCCTTATGATTTTACTCCCTGTCAAGATATTTTACCTCAATAACTGATCAGCTGCTTGCAATCAGCTGATCAAGACAGCTCACACGTATTCTCAAACAGGGGCAGAGACCAATAGGGATACAGTCAATTCCCTCGTCTAACGCAAATGAATTCATTTTGACTGCTTTTTATATAACATTTCCCCTCCTGAACAGTTGATTCACAAAAAGGATTTTTTTTGTTTTCAAATGAGAATACGTGTGAACTGTCTATACGGTAGATCTCATCTCTCTTCACACTGTTAGAAGGAGTGTGCATATAAATCAAAATGTAAGCATATGTGAGTAAAGTGAGACAATGTTCGATGATACGTAAATAACTTTCAGAATTTGAGGTTATGTCCAGGTTATATCTACTAAAACACGTAAATAACAGTCAAATGATCGATTGATAAAGGGGAACTGTTCGTGAATTTATCAGACATTTACCAACAAAACGTGTTCAGAAAACCAACTGCAAATTGTTTACGCAAGTAAGTGTAACCGAAACTTTAAAAGGAGTTATTTTTAATAAATTGATATTAATTATATTAATAATAACTTATGAAATATGTAGAAAAACAGGAGAGTAACTTGTAACAGTAACATTTGGGATAGATTTAATATCAATTGATGTACCAAGTTACGCGTATCATAATTAAAATAAATGTTTGGTGTTACATATTATTCTTACAAAATGCTATTCTTATTGTCCAAATGACATTCATTCAATATGAAAGGTGTTGTAATAAATAAACACAATGATACCTAACAATAATAATAATTGTTGGCGCTACAGTCCAAAGGGGGACCAGGGCCTAGCTTGCTCATCAACTAATCGTGTTGTGCGCGCTACTGTTCTCTCACGAGTAGTAGAAGGGACCTACAGTTTTTTGCCGACTCCGAACGGCGAAATTTGAGAAGCTTCCTTAGACAGTTATTACTCTTTGAGTGTTGTCAGCAGCTCGAAAGAGGTGGTTCCGTGAAAAATTCGAAAAATTGGTGCTGAGCTGGGAATCAAACCGACACCCTTCGGCGTGTGAGCGTCGCACTCTATCCACTACGCCACGGCGACCACAATGATACCTAACACAGAAACAAATATAAAACATATTTCGTGCAATGAAAATAACAACAATAAGAATAGAACGAATATATTTTGCAAAACATCTTTGTATAATTTAACTCAGAGCGAAGATATATGACAATCGTAACACATTAAATACTCTTAAAACAATTAAGTCGCTTCAAAATGAGAACATATTTACAAATTCAAAATACCTTGTGAGTATTATTTCAGGCGATAAGAACAAAAATAATTTCAGATATAATATTACAATAGTTATAAGATTGATACATATGTATAGAAAACGGGTTTTAGTGTTTTAAATCAGTAGCAGTTATTCAGTGTTTTATAATTTTCAATAGTTCATAAGAACTGTTAAGAAATTTTTTGCGTTTAAACTAAGTTTATTTCCATATTTTGTTTTTGATATAATCATAAATTTTTTAAGTATATTGCTTTTGTGATGCAACTTCTGCCTTACAAACATTGTTTCTGAACGCAGCTAGCGTCAACCATTACTTTGCGTTGGAAAACACTATACCTTCTCTTTTCCAATTTTTTAACTTATATGCCCCTCCCATCTAACAGTTTGACGAGTGCAGAGATCCACCATATAGGCAGTTCACACGTATTCTCAGTTAAAAACAAAAAAAATCATGTCGGTGAATCAGCTGTTCAGGAGAGGAAATGTTATAGAAAACGCTGTCAAAATTAATTCAAGGGTGGGTGACGAGGGAGTTGACTGTCTCCCTATTGGTCTCTCGTATGTTTCTGCTTTTTCCTTCCAAAAAAGTCTTGATTTTCCAGTAAAATTGGATATTCGTGGAAACAATCTATGAATTAAAATTGTGAAAGTTTATCTGTTTCAAATTACAGATTGTTTTTAAATTTACAGATTGTTTTTAAAATTACAGATAATTATGCTGCCTTATAAGAAATACAGAGCTGGTTATCAAAAAGTAGGCACCCGAAAGCTGAAAGCGGGAAAAAATGGTTTTCTGAAAAGATACAAGGACGCTCACAACAAAGTAAGAATCAATAAAGAATTTTTGAGATTTGAGCATCGAGAAAGCATTCGAAAAGGCTTAAATGGGACATTAACAGTAAGAAAAGTTATACATGGAGTACACTTTGGCAGTACGGCGTTCGGAACTAGTGATCGATGCTGTCTTTTGTTAGATCGGACCAAAGGTACTGTAGCAACAAGGACCAACCCGGTGTGTTTTATTGATAAAAGCCTTGGGTATGAAGTGAGTTATATAAATATCTTCATACAACCCAATATGATTATTTTATAAATGTGAATATATGAACTGTAAATTTAATCTGAAGTTAACCCGAGTTATTTGATTATATTCATACAACCCAGTTTTTTTTTAGAATTTATTATTGTGAATATATGTACTGTAAATTAAACCTGGATTTCCAAAAGAACAAAAATGAAAGTTATTTGACTGAACAAAAAAAAAGAGCATTTTCTGTTTCTTTAGTTTGCTGTTATTTAAAAAAAAACAGCTTAGTTTCAAAATCAAGTAAAATAATTTCGACATGTTTCTTCTTAAATTGCATACTTTCAGTGAGTTGAAATACATGCTGCATACGAGTAATATTAATGTGAATTGTTTTGGCGATAATTTTTGTTTTTTTCAGACTGCACATAGCCTGACAAGTTATTATTTATCTTACACCAATTGCCTTAACCAAAGTTCAAACGAACTAATGTAACTTCTCTCCACTTCGATGGATGGCTTACAAATTGTAATACATTTTTTTATTTGCTCGCAAGTTTTATCGTTTATTTTAAATGAATTTCAGTAAAAGTAATTGGAATATAAATATTTTTTTTTTAATTAAATGACTTACAAAAAGGCTGAAAATAAACAACTTAACAAGCAATGCGTCTTAACGTTTTAATAATACTAACTTAATACTATAGCCCACTTAATACATTGCTTAATACATAAATAATTTATATAGTTTACAGTTAAAAACAACAGAGAAAATTACTTGTTCCGTAGTTTAAAGTTATTTGACTTAACGAGCAATTGGTAGTCTTTATTTTGTACTGTTTCCTTTAAAGGATTGCCTCAATACAAATAAAATTATTCTTTAGTAATTAACAAGAATTATGTGCAATGTGGAATAACCTAAAAAAAGTATGAAATTGAGGTAATTGTCTAATATAACAGTTAGTGAATATATACCAGAATATATAATGCAAATGGTACTTAAAGCCTGTTGCATAATCTTAGGTAAGTTTTTTTTTTAAGACAGTACCCCTAATAAAATCTATTGTATATGTAATTTCTGTAATATAATAAGTCAAAATATAATATTTTTGGTTGATTTAAACTGACTTACTTGTCTTTCAAATACCATTGCATACCTGAAATCGTTCTTCCTGTCGTTGAATGTATATCAAATGTCACTCTTGCACAAGGAATTCAAATGACTTGAGGTTTTAAAAGTGGGCCCATGTTACTATATGTTAGTTTTAGTATATGTATTGTGTTTCTTCTTCTTCTTGTTTCGCTACAGTCCGGAGAGGACCTGGGCCTCTCCAGCCAGCACGATCTTTCGCCAGTTGTCTCCAGTTGCGCACTCCAAGTTGAGGTCCTTCTCCACTTGTGTGCGCCACTTTAGTCTAGGTCGTCTTCTGTTACGTTGTTCCAATGGCTCGGATTCAAAGACTTTTCGGGCCGGAGCAGTGGTGTCCATACGCTCTAGATGTCCCAGCCATTTTAAGCGTTGTATCCGTAGACGCTTGACCAGGCGCATATGGCTATACAGCCCATAGAGTTCGTCATTAAATCTTCTCCTCCAGATGCCATCAACGCAAACAGGACCAAAAATCGCACGCAAAACTTTTCTCTCGAAAAGACTAAGGGCTTCCTCATCCGCCTTTGCTAACGTCCAAGATTCCGCGCCATATAGTAAAACGGGGATGATCAAGCTGTTATATAAAGCGAGCTTAGTCCTTCGAGAGAGGGCTTTATTACTCAATTGCCTCTTGAGCCCAAAGAAACAGCGATTGGGAAGAGTGATTCTACGTTTGATTTCTGTACTGATGTTGTTGTTCCTATTTACCGCGGAGCCGAGGTACTTGACTACCTCGAAGTTTCTGCTGCCTGGTGTGACGCTCCGGCCGAGTCGTCGATGTTGTGTATCCTTCCTTGATGGCAGCATGAACTTTGTTTTGCCCTTATTTACCGCCAGACTCATTTTAGCCGCTTCCGCTTCAATGCCAGCAAACGTCTCATTGACGGCTCGCTGTGTTCGTCCAATCACGTCAATGTCATCAGCGCAAGCTAGCAATTGTCGTGTTGACTTGTGAGTTACGCACGATCTTCTCGAGGATGATGTTAAAGAAGTCACATGACAGTGCGTCGCCTTGTCTAAAACCTTTTTTGACATTGAAGGTCTCGGTGAGTTCGGTACCGACCTTGACGGAGCAGCGAGAGTTCTCCATCGTCATCCTACACAATCTGCTGAGTTTGGTAGGAATGCCAAAACTAGACATGCCACTGTATAGCTCGTCTCTATGCACACTGTCATATGCAGCCTTGAAATCGACGAATAGGGGGTGAGTGTTAATTTGCATTTCTTGGGTCTTTTCCAGGATCTGCGGTAATGTGAAGATCTGGTCTATTGTGGACTTCCCTGGCCTAAAACCACACTGATACTGACCTATCAGGTCATGGACAAACGGTTTCAGACGTTCACACAATACGGCAGAGATGATCTTGTATGCAATGTTCAGGAGACTAATCCCTCGGTAGTTGGCGCAGTCAAAGGGGTCTCCTTTCTCGTGAACCGGGCAAACGACGCTGAGATTCCACTCATCGGGCATGCTATCCTCCGACCATATCTTACAGATGAGCTGGTGCATGCGCCCAACCAGGTCATCTCCAGCTGCATTAAATAGTTCTGCGGACAGTCCGTCCGCTCCAGCAGCTTTGTTCGACTTCAGCAAATTGAGTGGAACATTCTGCCTAACAGCGGGATTTAGGCCGTCATCGCCGTTAAGGAGTCTGCAGAAATAATCCTTCCAGATTCTCAGCACAGATAGCTCAGATAGCTGTTTTACCTTTCGGTAAAACTTTCGGACTTCATTCCTGCCATAGCACCTTTCTATTTCTTGGACCGCGCGCTTCTCATGCTCCTTCTTCTTCCTTCTGAGAAGCCGGTGCTCTTTCCTTCTTCTCCGTTCGTAGAGTTCACGAACAGCCCGCATTGTTCGATGCAGCGTCGCCTTATAGGCGTCTTGTTTAGCTGCGTGCGCTTGCCTGCACTCGTCGTCAAACCATGGGTTCCTTCTGGGTGGTGACGTGAAACCCAGCACATCAGTGGCAGCATCTTTGACGGCTTCTTGACAACGAGACTCGGTCGGCAAAGTTCCCAGCAATCAGCTTCGATTGTAGCTTTTCGACGTCAAACCGTTTTGGTCTTTCTCGACTCCGTTGCTCTCTCGATATCCGGGTTCCTACCTTGGCTACAACAAGGTGATGATCCGATTCGGAGAGGTTCCGCCCCAAGGCGAAGTCCAACAGCCTGTGTCCGTTTCCGGATATGATGTCGTGCAGGCTGTGTTTACCGATGACTCCAGCAAAGATGTCCTCCTTTCCCAGCTGAGCGTTGAAATGTAGGAGATGTATTGTGTTTGCAGCAACTTAAAAGCTCAACAAGAATCCACAGCCAAAGCAATTCGTGTCATTGCACAATTAATATTGTTTATTATTCTTGTTGCGGCGCTACAGTCCGGGGTGGTCTTCGACCAACATGCGTTTCCAGCTAGTACGATCTTTCGCTGGCTGTCGCCAGTTGCGCACTCCAATTTGATTTTTCCACTTGTGTGCGCCATATTAGCCTAGGCCGTCCTCTGTTGCGTTGTCTCAGTGGCTCTGATTCGAAGACTTCTCGCGCCTAAGCAGTGATATCCATACGTTCTACATGGCCTAGCCACCTTAAGCGCTGTAGTCGAAGATGCTTGACCAGGTGCAATTCGATTTAGAGCCCATAGAGTTTGTCGTTGAATCTTTTTTTCCAGATGCTATCAACGCAAAAGGATCAAAAGTCGCACACAAAACTTTTTTTCAAAAAACTAAGGCCTTTCGCATCCACTTTCACGTCAAGGTTAAAGTGAAATGGGATGTTCAGGCTGTTATATGAAGCAGGCGTAATTTTCCAAGAACTTAACTACTCAATTGTTATTAAGCATAAGAAAACAGCAATTGGTAAGAATGATTTTGATTCCGCTACTTATGTTGCTATCACAATTTGCTGAAGAGCCGAGGAAGACCAAATCCTTGACTACTTCGAAGCTTCTACTGACTAGTGTGGCGCCCTGTCCGAGACGTCAATGTTGTGTTCTTCTTTGACGAAAGTATGTACTTCGTTTTGCCTTCATTAACCGCCAGACCCATTTTAGCCGCTTCCACTTCCATACCATTACATTGTCGGCTCGCTGTGTTCGTCCAATCAATTTTATGTCATCCGCGTAAGCTAGCAATCAAGCTATTAGTTGTCACAGACCCCGGCGTGGTACAAACGTGTTTCGTCAGACGTCAGACGACGAAGAGATCTTATGGCGGCCTTTCAATACCACGCGTAGTTGCAGATTTCTTTAGTTTTGAACTCTCATTCACAGAACTTTGCTACTGACAATTTTTATACATCTTTGCTACGATCTGCTAATATGGTTGGTTTCTCTAGTGATATAATTTAGAGCTGGTCTTAATATGAAAGGGCTGGAATGATTAAGACTTTCTACTTAAATAATTTGTTGATGTTCCAAAATCGACTCTAAAATTATACATTTTAAGAATGTTTTTTTTTTCATAAGGTTCCCTTAATACTGCGTATCGTAATGAGGTGAGGTTGAGAGTCCGGGTGGTTGAAATACATTTTGGGCAATCACCTATGTCGAAGACGTGCTTAATACCCATTCTGGAGTTGTGAGTTGAGCAAAGTGTATCAGTGCGGTGGTGTATTAGTGCGGTATCGCCTAGACGCATTCTGGCGAAAGTGGAGTTCATGGCTTTTGATGTCGTGGTAGGGTAGATTGGTTTGGATCTCTCCTTGTTTATGCACGAATAGTTATCGTTGATAGTTCTGCTAGTCAGCGAGTTCGGTAGCCTTAATTTTGCGTTGGATGTATTTAGGTCTTGTTTGGTGTTGACATCGAACAAGATGACAGGAACACAGTGAGCAAAATTTGCAGCGGTGTCAGCAGTTTCATTGCCTTTAATCCCTACTTGGCTCGGGCCCCACATTATTTTTAACTTTTTGGGGGCTCTTATGAGGTGGTCCTTTATTTTGTTAATTATGTCAGAGTTGTGATTTGGATTTTTTATTGCATTTATTACTGTCAAACTATCTGACCATATAAAATATTAGCCATGAGTCTCCAGAGGTATTGTAGTGGACTTGTCAATGGCAATTGTTTCCGAAGTAAAAATGGATGCTCTGGTTGGTAGTGTGCCAATACTTAGCACTGAGCCGGTTTCTAATGTAGCCGCAATTGAAATGCTGCTATTTGTCTTGGAGCCGTCCGTTAATATGAGTTTCCAACCATCAGACTTTAAAGATGAGGCGATTCTAAGAAAATTTGAAGACAATACCTCTTTAGGCGTGTTTCATTTGTTGTGGTTGGCCAAGTCCTTGATAAACAAGGATGGCTTAATGGACCACCGTGGGAGATATACGCGCCAAACCTTCGAGGAAGTAATTCCATTTGTTTTGCCCAGGCTAATGAGAGGGGAATAGTTAACGGGAGACGTAGTAGTCTTTGTCAATGATAGTCAGTGGAAAACGATAGCTTAGTATATAGTTTCGCTCTAGTTGCTAATAGTCGTTCTTCTATTGACGGGAGACTAGCTTCCACTAACACGTTCTTTATAGTTCTTGTAGGAAATGCATTGAGGCTACGTCTAGCGGCTTGATGGTACGGAGCCTTTATAATGTTTATTGTAGATTGTGGGCAATTTCCGTAGAATGGTAAACCGTAATCGATCTTACTTAGTTTAATGAACTTGGAAATTGAACAAATAATAATATAAATAATTAATAATATTTGCCCTCGCAGCTAGGTTCTTTTTAAGTAGAATACAGTGGGTCTTCCATTTGTACTTAAAGTTAAACCTAGAATCCTTAAGCTGTTTACATTTTCAATATTTAGATTATTAAAATAAAAATAGTTTATGACAGATATGGAGTGTTTCACTTTTATCTAGTGGAAGTTTGGCACCAGATATATCGGACCAACTTAGGATGTCTCTGATGACATTTGAAAATAAAATTTTTGTTTTCTCTCGATCACTGTGTTTGAACAGGATATATATGCCATCTGCATAAATAAATCAAAAGCATCGAAAGCGAAAGGAATGCCAAAACTAAACATGGTACCGTATAGCTCGTCTCTATGCACATTATCATATGCGGCCTTGAAATCCACGAATAGGTGGTGAGTGTCGATTTGTACTTTCTTCCGTAATGTGAAGATCTGGTGTATTGTCGATTTCCCTGATCTGAAACCACACTGATAGGGACCTATCAGGTCATGGACAAACGGTTTCAGACGCTCACACATTACGGCAGAGAGGATCTTGTATGCGATGTTCAGGAGACTAATCCCTCGGTAGTTGGCGCAGTCAAAGGGGTCCCCTTTCTTGTGAACCGGGCTTGCTTTCCTCCGACTATATCTTACAGATGAGCTGCTGCATGCGCCCAACCAGGTCATCTCCAGCTGCTTTAAATAGTTCTGCGGACAGTCCATCCGCTCCAGCAGCTTTGTTCGATTTCTGCTTCGATATTACTATCTTGACCTCGCCTAAGTCGGGGGAACGGAATTCTTGGGTATCATAGTCCAAATCGAGTGGAATATCTTGCCTAACAGCGAGATTTGGGCCTTGGAAGGTTCGGAAATCGAGAATACTGGAGGAGTGTCTGACGTCGATCGCAACATGATCAATCTGTTTTTTTTTTTTTTTTGTTCGAGGTTGGGATCAACTACACTGGAGCGCTCAGACTCAGGTTTTCAGTTCCCACCACAAAAGCACCAAATAGGCGCCACCTGATACGAGCGAAAGCAGGACACTGACAGAGAAAGTGCTCTGAAGTGTCTTCACCTTCTCGACAGACGTCGCAGAGTGTGACATCATTAAGCCCAAGCCGACTCAGGTGCATAGCGAAGTTAAAGTGTCCCGTTAATACGCCAACAAGTCTTCTGCACTTGTTTCTGTCTAAAGATAGCAGAAAAGAAGCGGATTTCTTACAGACGCTTGGGAGCATACTCTTGATCACCCTGCATCTTGGAGAGTCACGCCGTGTCTGGCTGTGCTGTAGGGAGACCCAACCATCGACGGAGGCCCTGACCAGGGACGCGGGTAATCCCAAGGTAGGTTCGGGCTTTACGAATGCCTCTGCTGAACCTAGCCTAGCTGGTTCATCAGCAGTTTCGTTTCCCAGGATCCCATGATGACCCGGGACCCAGATAAGTCTTAGCGAATTCAGCCTGCCGACCAAATTAAGGGAAGACTTGCATTCTTCAACTATCTTGGAAGTGGTTAAAGAGTTGAGTAAGGCCTTGAGCACAACTTGACTGTCGCTGCAGACGCAGACACTTCTTCCCTTCCACCTATTCTTCACAATGTAGTTGGTGACCATTTGGATCGCGAAGGCTTCCGCCTGGAAGACCGACGCGAAATTACCTAAGGAGGCGTGAAGTCTAATGTTGTCGTTTTCTACGAAGGCCTCCGTTGTCTTGAAGCCGTTCGTGAAAATCCGACTACATTCCTTTCCCGGTTCAGTTTCTGGCCACAGCCAGTCCAGGACACGTGGAAAGTCGACTTTGTAATAGCGTCGCAACTGTATTATTGGCGACCTCGCATCAGACGGCATGTCCATGAGAGTAGTATCATAGGAGATGTGGTGTGCGAGGTTATCAAAGCTCCAGTGCGAGTGGAACCAAATACCATTCCTTTTTAGTCGAGAGATGGCCTTGAGTGTACATCCCATGATGTGGAGATCATGGGGGGAGATTAATCAGAGCATCAAGTGCAGAGCCAGGCGTGCTGGGGAAGCCCCTGTGCAGCCGAGACAAACTGTTCTTTGAAACTTGGTGAAAGCGGCAGTCATGTATTTGCGCGAAAGCTTTGAAGCATGAAGGAGATGAGACTGATAGGCCTGAAGTTTTTGGCGAGTGAGTAGTCTCATTTACCAGTTTTTGGTATAAAGGCTACGCTCACTGTACGCCAGGTACTTGGAATGTATGCCAGCGCGAGACTGGCAGTGAAAACTCTTTTCAGAGCCCGCAGTATAGGGTCTATGCCCTTTTGCAGCAGTGCTGCATATATGCCATCGGTACCCGGTAACTTGAAACCAGCAAAAGACGCTACAGCGTACTTGATGGCTTCATCAGTTACGACGAGCGATGAAATATACCAGCCTCTGAGAGTAAAATTTGTCTGCTCATCCCCAGTTTCGAAAATCGGCACTGGTTTTGAGCCAAGTGTGATTCGATTCTCAGGGAAGTGAGTCTCAAGCATGAGTTGGAGGGTCTTAGCTTTAGACTCGGTGTAGGTACCGTCTGGTTTTTTTAGTGTGTCCAGCTTCACTGCTTGGTCCCTTTTGAGGACTTTCACTAGTCTGCTGGTTTCACTGAGTGTTTCGATTTTCCCACAAAAGTCTTTATAAGAGGCACTTTTCGAAGCTCGAATAAGCCCTTTATATTCTTTTTGTTTTAATCGATACAGGTCCCAGTCCTCTTCTAGATTGGTCTTGAGTGACCTATTCAGAAGTTTTCTGGCTTCCTTGCGCTTTCTCTGCAGTTCCGTGTACCACCACGAAACATTGGTTTTGCAAGAGGTTTTTTGACTGGTTATGTCAGTTCGAAGCATTTGGTTCGTTCAGATTCCGAACTGGATTCTCAATCTTACGCCTCGTTTTGAGTTTTGGGAGACGCGCAGTGCGATTTGCTAACTCTTACCTAATCTTTAGTCAGCTTCTTTTCCCGGGGTTTCTTCTCTTTTGTGAGATCTTAGTTTCGCATTCGATTCGGAACTCTATGTATCTATAGTCCGACATGGACACTTCCTACAGAATTTTCTAGTCTGTAATGTCCTTAAGATAACTATTTGATATTGTTAAGCCAATCACTTCCTGTCTTCATGTCGAAACAAATGTTGGTTGTATGCTAATGTTGTTGATGGTCAGGCTAAACGAAAGTGCTCTCCTGTTACAGCTGCTGCTGCACGCAGAATGTGTTCTGGGCATTAGCGTCTCAGCAGATAACGAGGCCCATCTTTTTCTCTACTACTTACTACTCTACAAGTTCCCCTACTTCCTTTGGTGCCGGTTGTAGGACAGAATCGTAGGAGAAGTAGGCCTATGCCACTACAAAATTGTGCCATGCTCCGCCTGATTTGTAATTAATGATCGCAGCAAATAAATCTTGTCCACAGAATTGTCCAAGCTTAGTTGCTGGGAGAAGATTCGTAACGATAAGGCAAGCTCTCGATCTTTCCGATTGCTAGTCGAAGAGTGGAGAAACGAATCACAGACTATCAAAGCCGCAGATGCGATTTTTTCACACCCATGGTTCTTGGATCGATACTATGTATGGTTTAGCCTTCATCATGGAAAGTCTTCTGCATGATAATGAAGGTTAATCTGTGTAAACATTGGCATCCAAAGTTACTGTAAAAAGCATCCCTTATTCGCGTTCCTTGAAAATGAAGTGAAAATGCAAGTAGGGACGTGATCCGTGTCTAGAAAAGGTGGTCTTAACTGAAGGTCGGTCAAGCCCCACAACGAGAGTGGAACCGTCTCTATTTTCCCAATTCTTACTCTTCTTGTGGGAGAAAACCTTCCACCTTCGGGTTTCGAGACCAGTGTTCTGAACACGGAAAGTCGCCAGCAAATTCACCGTTTTTCTGAGGTCTAAGAACCTCAAAATTTTTGGTCTCCAGAGGGGAATCTTTAGCACGGAAGTGTTTGGCCACTCAAAAGATTGCTGTGTGGAGCACATTACCAAAAAAGTTCCGTTTTCCTTAGCCCTCCACATAGAAGCAAGCGTTCTCTGCTTTGGCCAGCTCCTACAGACTTTCCGACCCTGAGTCAGGAGATTAGGCGTATCAGGCTGCGTCTCTCCGTCATTTTCTCCAGTTTCCAATTCATTCTAGAGTGAGTGGCAGGAATCATTTGTATCAGCGCCACTGCGGGTATAGGTCGATGTGAGTATGGCAAATGGGGCCTCCAGAATCCTTGCTCCAGTCGATGTTAAAAAGGCAACGGATGATTTATCGCAATCGCGAGTACCACCTGGAGTAGTAGAATCTTTTTGATTGTCCTGCATACAGTCTTTATTTAAGAAGTCCAACGTGGATTTTGGTTCGACGATCTTTCGAGCAGAGGTCATTGGCTCTTAAGCCCTACCGCCGCGACAAGGCATCCAGAAGGGAAGAGGTTCAAGGTGCATGCTACATCTGGTGCCGACGACGAGAAGGAGAAAATACGGGAGGAGGAGACGAAGCTCAGGAGGTTTGATGAGGAAAGGACAAAACTTGACATCCACATCAAGTTCCTCTACGAGTAGTCTACCTCAAGAAAGGCTGCTGCAAAAGCAGCGAAACGGAATTAACAATTGAGTGACATTCTAAGAATGCAGTAGAGGAGACAACAAAAGCAAAAGGAGAAGGAAAACCTGCAGAAACCTTAAGGAGAGCAGCTTTCCACATCAAAGGTAACAATAAAGTCCAACGAAACCAAAAACTTCTATACGTCCACCCTAAAAGGAAAAGCCACAGACCTTGTTCTTCGAAGGTATAAATTCCTCTGCTGACCCAAAGGCCCTTCTCCTCTACTAGGTTTAGAGCGACAATATTCAGTTTGTAGGGGTTGAGCTCTTCATTACTGCGGCAGCGAAAAAAAGAACGTATTTTCCTTCTTATTAGTACAGGTATCCCATGGCCTCAAAATGGATAGCCTAAAAAACATCTGTTTCGTAGGTGGTGTAAGTGTAAAGATATAATAAATCTGACCACGTATTTTAACGTGTGATTGGCAATTTGGAGTCCCTCCTCCGCACATTGCACATTCAGTCACAACAAAGGAATATTGAGGATAAGGCGCTCTTTAAATGTGTGCTCTGCAAAGGAAAAGGACATCCCGCAACCGATTTGGAGTGTCCACGAATTAAAGACCTCCGGCAGAGAGTAAAAATAGTAAGTAAGGACGAAATTGTAGCAGCATGCAGTGGGCCCGCTGTAGCTACCACTGTTACGCTAGGAATCTCCTACACCCAAATGGTGTCAGGCAGAGAACCAGCACAACAGACAGTTCCGAAGGTTACCCCAGTTCCAATGGCCGTGGGATGTTATGTCTTCCATCCAGTCGATGCAAGCACAGATTATTGCCTTGCAGAAACACATGGTTGAACTACCAAACAGTTTTCTTACGCAGACGGCTAGAGTAGATTTCTTCTTCTGTCAGTTGCATGCAAACAAGTGTGCCCTGATATAATGGGATTACGCGAGGTAAGAACCCTTAAGATCCTAGCAGTGAATGTAAATTCGAGGATCGAACGAAAACTATCGCTCTCTCATCTGTTGCAAACTCACAATCCTGGTGTGCTGACGGGTAGCGAAACTAAGCTAAACAGACGCGCATTTTCAGGTACAAAAATCACCATATAATCAGAAGAGACCGTCCCCAACCTACCCGATATAGCGGGGTCGCACTTTTGATTAAAAACAAGCATAAGTCATAATGTATAACCCTAACTTTCTTTCGGAGCTTGAGGCTGTTTTTACCAATCTCTGCTTTAACTCGGAAGAAAGCGACTATATATTAACCGGATATTTGAACGCCAAACGTTTCCTCGCTCATTTAGAACAGAAAGGAGTAACACTGTTTTAAATAAGTGAGTGCAAACGCGTCCTTATAATTACAATAAGGTAGCGCACCTTATTGGTCACGTTTCTTTAGAATATTAGCCAGAGGCATAAGTTCGAGTGCAATCAATTCTCTTTCGAACAGAAACCTATTAAACGAATAGTTTAATGGGTATTCACACAAATAGACGAAGTTATTAAACGAACAATGGACAAGATGATCCCGAAAGTAGCGATTATGGGGACATCTATTGGAATGAAAGAAAAGAAAAGGTGGTCTTAACTGAAGGTCGGTCAAGCCCCACAACGAGAGTGGAACCGTCTCTATTTTCCCAATTCTTACTCTTCTTGTGGGAGAAAACCTTCCACCTTCGGGTTTCGAGACCAGTGTTCTGAACACGGAAAGTCGCCAGCAAATTCACCGTTTTTCTGAGGTCTAAGAACCTCAAAATTTTTGGTCTCCAGAGGGGAATCTTTAGCACGGAAGTGTTTGGCCACTCAAAAGATTGCTGTGTGGAGCACATTACCAAAAAAGTTCCGTTTTCCTTAGCCCTCCACATAGAAGCAAGCGTTCTCTGCTTTGGCCAGCTCCTACAGACTTTCCGACCCTGAGTCAGGAGATTAGGCGTATCAGGCTGCGTCTCTCCGTCATTTTCTCCAGTTTCCAATTCATTCTAGAGTGAGTGGCAGGAATCATTTGTATCAGCGCCACTGCGGGTATAGGTCGATGTGAGTATGGCAAATGGGGCCTCCAGAATCCTTGCTCCAGTCGATGTTAAAAAGGCAACGGATGATTTATCGCAATCGCGAGTACCACCTGGAGTAGTAGAATCTTTTTGATTGTCCTGCATACAGTCTTTATTTAAGAAGTCCAACGTGGATTTTGGTTCGACGATCTTTCGAGCAGAGGTCATTGGCTCTTAAGCCCTACCGCCGCGACAAGGCATCCAGAAGGGAAGAGGTTCAAGGTGCATGCTACATCTGGTGCCGACGACGAGAAGGAGAAAATACGGGAGGAGGAGACGAAGCTCAGGAGGTTTGATGAGGAAAGGACAAAACTTGACATCCACATCAAGTTCCTCTACGAGTAGTCTACCTCAAGAAAGGCTGCTGCAAAAGCAGCGAAACGGAATTAACAATTGAGTGACATTCTAAGAATGCAGTAGAGGAGACAACAAAAGCAAAAGGAGAAGGAAAACCTGCAGAAACCTTAAGGAGAGCAGCTTTCCACATCAAAGGTAACAATAAAGTCCAACGAAACCAAAAACTTCTATACGTCCACCCTAAAAGGAAAAGCCACAGACCTTGTTCTTCGAAGGTATAAATTCCTCTGCTGACCCAAAGGCCCTTCTCCTCTACTAGGTTTAGAGCGACAATATTCAGTTTGTAGGGGTTGAGCTCTTCATTACTGCGGCAGCGAAAAAAAGAACGTATTTTCCTTCTTATTAGTACAGGTATCCCATGGCCTCAAAATGGATAGCCTAAAAAACATCTGTTTCGTAGGTGGTGTAAGTGTAAAGATATAATAAATCTGACCACGTATTTTAACGTGTGATTGGCAATTTGGAGTCCCTCCTCCGCACATTGCACATTCAGTCACAACAAAGGAATATTGAGGATAAGGCGCTCTTTAAATGTGTGCTCTGCAAAGGAAAAGGACATCCCGCAACCGATTTGGAGTGTCCACGAATTAAAGACCTCCGGCAGAGAGTAAAAATAGTAAGTAAGGACGAAATTGTAGCAGCATGCAGTGGGCCCGCTGTAGCTACCACTGTTACGCTAGGAATCTCCTACACCCAAATGGTGTCAGGCAGAGAACCAGCACAACAGACAGTTCCGAAGGTTACCCCAGTTCCAATGGCCGTGGGATGTTATGTCTTCCATCCAGTCGATGCAAGCACAGATTATTGCCTTGCAGAAACACATGGTTGAACTACCAAACAGTTTTCTTACGCAGACGGCTAGAGTAGATTTCTTCTTCTGTCAGTTGCATGCAAACAAGTGTGCCCTGATATAATGGGATTACGCGAGGTAAGAACCCTTAAGATCCTAGCAGTGAATGTAAATTCGAGGATCGAACGAAAACTATCGCTCTCTCATCTGTTGCAAACTCACAATCCTGGTGTGCTGACGGGTAGCGAAACTAAGCTAAACAGACGCGCATTTTCAGGTACAAAAATCACCATATAATCAGAAGAGACCGTCCCCAACCTACCCGATATAGCGGGGTCGCACTTTTGATTAAAAACAAGCATAAGTCATAATGTATAACCCTAACTTTCTTTCGGAGCTTGAGGCTGTTTTTACCAATCTCTGCTTTAACTCGGAAGAAAGCGACTATATATTAACCGGATATTTGAACGCCAAACGTTTCCTCGCTCATTTAGAACAGAAAGGAGTAACACTGTTTTAAATAAGTGAGTGCAAACGCGTCCTTATAATTACAATAAGGTAGCGCACCTTATTGGTCACGTTTCTTTAGAATATTAGCCAGAGGCATAAGTTCGAGTGCAATCAATTCTCTTTCGAACAGAAACCTATTAAACGAATAGTTTAATGGGTATTCACACAAATAGACGAAGTTATTAAACGAACAATGGACAAGATGATCCCGAAAGTAGCGATTATGGGGACATCTATTGGAATGCTACACATCGATGCACTTCAGGTGCAAAAAAATTGACTCTTGTTTAGACTTAAACTCTTGTACAAGCTCCTTACAGAGTACAGAAATTTGCTCGATGAAGTCTCAGATAATTACAGACTAGCTGTAAGCTTGCACTGACAGAACAACAAAAAACGCGAACGTACTTACTTCATTTGGCATCGAACCTGATAGGGGAGTGCTTGACAACGACTTTTTCGTAGCGGAGGATCCCTATGAGAAGGTGAAAGCAATTGGTGCTGTTTTCCAGAGAGTGTACACTGTGAACGAGAATCGTAGTCCGAATCGCGAGCAGGAAAACAGAGCCTTGATATACCACGTCTGGCTACGGAATGAAATAAGTCAATGGCGATCAGAGAACTCTGGTTTCACCAGGTTCAGTGACAATCTTCTGGCAAATAATGTCGTCACCTATGATAGAAACAACTCCATCCTTATTGCTAAAGACAAACTCCAAGGTATCCTCAACTCACTGAAGAAGAAGAAGAAGTCAGTGCGAATGGATGAGATCCCAAATATTGTTCTGCGCCATCTGCCCTCTAAGGCGGTGAACATATACACAACTCTATTAAACAATGCACTGAGTAATGCATTTTACTCGGCGTATTGGAAAATAGCTGTGGTACAGGCGTTCGTCGAACTTGTTCACTATATTCACCAGCGATCTTATAAGTTCTATGCCAAACATAATAGCGTTTGCCGATGATCTAATCGCGTACATAGCAGGTCCGAAGGTACTTGATTGCTTGGCACATGTTAGGCATAGTTGACCCACTGGGACGAGTAAGATGTCAAGGCATCTGGTTGGACCAGTATCTATATGGTGGTATCCATGTAGACACAGCTCTGACCAGGTCTAAGTATGCCTTCGCTATAGCTAGAGGGCTTTTTTACAGCACTCAACTTAACACCAGAGTGAAGGTAATCTGCTATATGGCCCTTATCCGGCCAATCATGGTATATGCTTGTCCTGTGTGGTTCTACATTAGTCCTTCCCAGATGGAAAAGAAGAGGGTGGAGAATCTCAGTACAAGAAATTCTGACCCAACGAGGTTCTGTAAAACGAAGCAAACCTTATAAGGATAGATAATTTCATTATAAAGTTGATTTGGAGTCACACTGTTCGAGCCATTGCTTCAACCAACAGTCTGATTTTTGGGGCGTACTACCCAAATGAAATGTACTATGAAAGGGTACCTCTTCATTCCGCCTGAAGCTTTCCTTTACCAGGATGCGAAAGACCTGATACAAGATAGGGAAGGCCGCCCTATCATCACCCACGTCGCACGCCGAACAGGAGAAAGACAACTCCAATACGAGCCGGACGTCGCTCGCAGTCATGAGGACCTCCTACGGTTCAGCAGAGCCATTGCTGCCCGCGACAGAGCAGTCTCTACAAGTGAACAGCATTTTTACTGGTGGCTACACCAGAATCAGCTTTCGATGCCGCTAAGTTCTTAAAGAAAATGACAGGACAGTTGAATCAAAAAGGTCAACTCACATAGGATTAGGTAGTTTTAGGACATTTTACAAAAACATAAAAAAATAATAATAAAATAAAAACTAAATAAAAAACAATAACAAAACAAAAATACAAAAAAAAGGAATAAAAAACGAAAACCAAAAAAAGGTCCACCACGGCGTATATATATATATGGATGTATATGTTTAGCATATAAGTAGCACATATGCCCTGGTGCACGCGTCCGTATAGCTTTACTTGCATAGCTACGCTTGATACATATGGTTAACTAGAGTTACGTTTTAGGCTTATCAGTTGCTAAGTTTAAATTTAGTTTTTGTTGCTGTAGTTAGGTTACATAGTTATGTAAGTCGTTCTTAACCTAACTTACATAACTATAAGAGCAATCGGACATCCAAGTTTTTATTATTTTCTTGGAGGAAATTGAAAAAAAAATGTATATAGATTTAAACACTGAAAATACAGGAAACCGAAAGGCATAGAGAAAAAAAAAGAAAAAAAACACTATATTAGGTTAGACTCGTGAAGAGTCAGTAAGTTAGAATTAAGATCAGAAGATTATGTTGGTAAGCTAGCTTTAAGTATTTTTATCCAGCATGTAAGAAAATGAATTAATAGAAATAAAAATGCATTCAAAAAAGAAAAATGATGTACACTTTAGTAATAGAACACATTGGTATCCAAATCAAATTGAGTAATAATAGGTCCTTAAAATTTTTTTCCATACACTATTCTGGAGGAACACTTAACCGGCATAGAACTCAGTGCTTCAAAAATGATCTTAGAAGATTATTAAACAGCGATAATGTTGTCATAGGAGGTAATCCAAACTGTAGACATCGTAGCTGGGGATGTTTAAGGGCAAATGTGTGGGGAAACACATTATATAACTTATGTATGTTTATCTCATAACTTTACAATAATGTACCCATCTTGTCCTACATACATCCCTGCTTGCACGGCCCTCATCCGGCCAATCATGCAATATGGTTTTCATGTGTGGTTCAGAAAACGTACAGCCAAACAACTTGCGGAGGCCCTTGACTGCTACAAGGCAGACAATACCGCCATCCAGGAAGTGCGATGGGATGGGCTTGTCATAAAAGCGATGAAGAACTCCGATATCTACTGCAGCAATTGCTATAGGGAGAGAAGGCAGCGCTTATTCGGATGCGGATTTGTTGTTCGAGGCAGACTTAGGCAAAAAGTCTTGAGGTACGACCCCGTCAGCGAACACCTCATGACAATCCGCATCAAGGTTAAATTCATGAACATCAGCCTAATATGCGCTCACGCCCCGACAGAGGAGAATGATAACAACATCAAGGATGACTTCTATGATCTCCTATAAAGAACATACGATCGATGCCCCAGCTACGACACCAAGATCGTTCTAGGAGATTTCAACGCTCAGCTGGGAAAGGAGGATGTCTTTGCTGGAGTCATCGGTAAACACAACCTGCACGACAACACATCCGGAATTGGACTCAGGCTGTTGGACTTCGCCTCGGGGCGGAACCTCTTTATGGCTAGCACGCGGTTTCCACACCTGGACATTCACAAAGGAACCTGGCGATCTCCTAATCAATCAACCGTCAACGCTGCATCGAACGACAAGAACTGTTCGTGAGCTCTACAAACAGAGGAGAAGGGAAGAGAACCGGCTTCTCAGAAGAAAAAAGAAAGAGCACGAGAAGCACGGGGTCGAGGGCATGGAGAGGTGCTATAGTAGAAATGACGTCCGAAATTTTTACCGCAAGATAAAACAGTTATCCGGCTGTTACAAACCTCGGACAGAAGCCTGCCGGGACCAAAATGGACAACTGGTGATTGAGTCGCAGTCAGTTCTGAGAATCTGGAAGGATCATTTCTGTAGACTACTTAACGGCGATGACGAAGCAAATCCCGTTGTTAGGCAGTATGTTCCACTCAATTTTGAAGCCGATGTACAAGAATTCCGTCCCCCGACTTCAACGAGGTCAAGGTAGCAATATCGAGACTGAAGTCGAACAAAGCTACTGGCGCGGACGGATTATCGGCAGAGCTGTTCAAAGCGACTGGGAATGAGCTGGTTGGGTGCACGCATCAGCTCATCTTTGAAATATAGTTGGAGGAAAGCATGCACGAGGAGTGGAATCTCAGCATCGTTGGTCCGGTCCACAAGAAAGGAAACCACTTTAACTGCGCCAACTACCGAGGGATCAGTCTCCTGAACATCGCATACAAGGTCTTCTCTGTCGTATTGTGTGAGCGTCTGAAGCCGTTCATGACCTGATAGGTCAGTATCAGTGTGGTTTCAGGCCAAGGAAGTCCACAATCGACCAGATCTTCACACTGCGTCAGATCCTGGAGAAGTCCCAAGAAGCACAAATCGACACCCACCATCTATTCGTCGATTTCAAGGCCGCGTATGTCAGCGTGCATAGAGACGAACTGTACAATGCCATGTCTAGTTTTGGCATCCCTACCAAATTCGTCAGATTGTGTAGGATGACGATGGAGAACTCTCGCTGCTCCGTCAAGGTCGGTACCGAACTCACTGAGACCTTCAATGTCAAAAAAGGTTTTAGACATGTTACTTCTTTATTATCAGCTATAATCGCAGCCGATTGCTGGGAACTTTGCCGACCGAGTCTCGTTGTCAAGAAGCCATCAAAGATGCTGCCACTGATGTGCTGGGTTTCACGTCACCACCCAGAAGGAAACCATGGTTTGACGACGAGTGCAGGCAAGCGCACGCAGCTAAACAATACGTCTATAAGGCGACGCTGCATCGAACAACGAGGGTTGTTCGTGAGATCTACGAACAGATATGAAGGGAAGAGCACTGGCTTCTCAGAAGGAAAAAGAAGGAGCATGAGAAGCGCGCGGTCGAGGAAATGGAAAGGTGTTATGGCAGAAATGAAGTCCGAAAGTTTTACTGAAAGGTAAAACAGTTATCCGGTGGAAACAAGGTTCGGACCAAGACCTGCCGGGACCAAAACGGACAACTCGTAGTAGAGTCGCAGTCTGTGCTGAGAATCTGGAAGGATCATTTCTGCAGACTACTTAACGGCGATAACGGCCCATATCCCGCTGTTAGGCAGAATGTTCCACTCAACTTGGACGATGATCGACAAGCATTCCGTCCCACCCACTTAGACGAGGTGAGGATAGCAATATCCAAGCTGAGGTCGAACAAAGCTGCTGGGGCGGATGGATTGTTCGCAGAACTATTTAATGCAGCTGGAGATGACCTGGTTGGGCGCATGCACCAGCTCATCTGTAAGATATGGTCGGAGGAAAGCATGCCCGATGAGTGGAATCTCAGCGTCGTTTGCCCGGTTCACAAAAAGGAGACCCCTTTGACTGCGCCAACTACCGAGGGATAAGTCTCCTGAATATCGCATACTAGATCCTCTCTGCCGTATGGTGTCAGCGTCTGAAGCCGTTTGTCCATGACCTGATAGGTCGCTCTCAGTGTGGTTTCAGGCCAGGGAAGTCCACAACAGACCACATTCCATTACTTCACATTACGGCAGATCCTGGAAAAGACCCAAGAAATGCAAATTGACACTATCATGTGACTTCTTCAAGATCTTCCTCGAGAAGATCATGCGTAACTCACAAGTCAACACCAGAGGCACGATCTTCCAGAAGTCAGTTCAATTGCTAGCATACGCTGATGACATTGACGTGATTGGACGAAGACAGCGAGCCGTCAATGAGGCGTTTGCTGGCATTGAAGCGGAGGCGGCTGAAATGGGTCTGGCGGTAAATGAGGGTAAAACTAAGTACATGCTGTCATCAAGGAAGGACACACAACATCGACGTCTCGGCCGGAGCGTCACACTAGACAGCAGAAACTTCGAGGTAGTCAAGGACTTCGTCTATCTCGGCTCCGCGGTAAATAGTTGCAACAACACCAGTACCGAAATCAAACGCAGAATCACTCTGGCCAATCGCTGTTTCTTTGGGCTCAAGAGGCAATTGAGTAATAAAGCCCTCTCTCGAAAGACGAAGCTCGCTTTATATAAAAGCTTGATCATCCCCGTCCTACTTTATGGCGCGGAATCTTGGACGTTAGCAAAGGCGGATGAGGAAGCCCTTAGTCTCTTCGATAGAAAAGTTCTGCGTGCGATTTTTGGTCCTGTTTGCGTTGATGGCATCTGGAGGAGAAGATTTAATGACGAACTCTATGGGCAGTACAGCGACATGCGCCTGGTCAAGCGTCTACGGATACAACGCTTAAGATGGCTAGGCCATGTAGAGCGTATGGATATCACTGCTCCGGCCCGAAAAGTCTTTGAATCCGTGCCATTGGGACAACGCAACAGAGGACGACCTAGACTAAAGTGGCGCACACAAGTAACGAGGGACCTCAACCAACTTGGAGTGCGCAACTGGAGACAGCTGGCGAAAGATCGTGCTGGCTGGAGAGGCATGTTGGTTGGGGCCCAGGTCCACCCCAGACTGTAGCGCCACAAGAAGAAGAAGAAGAATATGAATCCCTACTTCATTTCTCCCTCTCCAATCCCATAAGGATACCGATATTGGGAAGGAGATGTGCACCAGTGAACAAGAGCAACAAATGCCAAAAAAACACCCATCCCTCCCCATTAAAATCCTTCAAAAAACTGTAAATTTGTGCATAAATTCTTTAGTAATTTAAACATCACAGACTTCTGTGTAAAAACAAAATTTCGATAGGTATCAAAGTATTTTGTGAATCAATCGATTCTTATAATACTGCACTAAATGCTCTATAGGAACAAAAATGCCAATTTTTCTCACATGATTTAAAATCTGAAAAATTATTCAAAGTGATACTTTTTGGTCTAGATGAATATTGTACAGACTCATTAAAAAAAGAACTCACAACACTCGGTCTCAAGTGCAAAGACATTGATATCATAAGGAATAATATGAGAAATATGGGGAGTGTCTTTACATTGTATATTTTGAAAAATGGTTCAATTCGCCTCGCCGATCTACAAAGTAATATAAAATCGATTTTCTGGACTTAAGTAAGAATTCCAACGCGGTGCAAAGAAAAACATTACTCAGTGCCACAACTGTCAAATGTGGGGACACGGGGAGGGGCACTGTAATGTTAAAACCTTTTGTGGTAACTGCTCAGGAAATCACAAAACTAATTTATGCACATCCGAATCTCCAAATGTGCAAACTGTGGAGCTAACCACAAATCCAACGACGAAAACTGCAAATGTCGTGCAGATTATTTAGAGATCATCGGGAAAAAATCACAAATAATATCTGGTACGCGCGCATCCATTCCGTTGCGATCTCAAGCACCTCAAACAGTATTAGCGAAAAGCTTCAACGTCAACAGTGTGGACGACTTCATCTCTCTTCCTGGAACTTATCGTCAACCGCAACAGCAGCAACATCACTGGAAAAAGCAAAAAATAACTACTCAAGACTGGAGTTGACATCTCCGATCTAAGCTATTTTATAGCCAAGTAAAAATTCGCATCAACAATCTAAACTATCCGGAACACCCAGGATTCAAAAAAGGACACCAAAGCTTGAGTGAAATTGAACTAAATCTCGCTATGTGATCTTCATCTTATCTAATCTAATAACAAAAAACTTGTGGACCAATTAACCTCAAAGGCAGATCTGCAAGATTTCTTTACACAAATAATGAGCAAAAAGTTTTGTATCTGGAAGAACAAAACAAACGTCTTGAAAACCAGTTCGACCGACTCGCACTGATTGCGAAGAAAGTCTTTACTTGGGACTCCGCGCTTGGTTTGAGGTGTGGCAAAAAAAGTGGAATCGAAATAATTTGATCTATTTTTGGAGACATTTCGTTATATAAAAAACTTTATATCAATGAAATTAGTAGTACAAATAAAAAAGTTACGAAAGAAAATACTTCTCATAAAACTTCAAATTTGACAGTGATGTCAAACTTAACAAAATACCAATACACGAAAACCTTTGGGTTCGTCCACAAGCTCTAAGGCGGTTATACGAGACGCATGATGTGCCGATGTCCACCAGAATGATTCTGAAAAAAATAGTTATCAAGAAAATACAAATTTAAAGCTACAATGTGTCAGGTTTAAAAAATAAATTGAATTTTGTAACATATTTTAATTATGTAAAATGTTTTGATATCTATTAGACAATGAAGAAATTAGATTTAAGAAAATATTCTCAAACTATCAACTAATCTGGGTTCCTGCCGTAAAAACTTGACTTTTTGGGAGGGAGATAAAAGCTGGCGACATGGATACATACATTGGATGTAGTATTGGTACCTATATACTTAAACTGTAATCATTGGCAGCGTGATTTCGATAAGCTTTGCGACTCACTGAACTTCTTGGATTATTCGAATATAATGCTTATTGGAGATTTTAATGGTCGTGTAGGACTCTCGCAAAATAATTTTGCATCGGAATACAACAGTACTCTACTGAAACCGTGTCAAAAATCTAAAGACCCAATTTGTGATAAGAAAGGAGCAAAAATACTTGAACTTGCTGATGAGTATGACATGTTCTTGTTGAATGGTAGTTGTGAAGGAGATCCTGATGGCTAATTGACCTTTATCAGAAGAACATCAAGCTCAATAATTGATAACTGTTTTGTTTCGGGAAACTGGCGCAAGCTCCTAGGCAGTTTTCAAGTAGGAAGAGAGAGATCGTCTCGTACCACATGCCCTTGGAAATAACCCTTAATCGTACTGCTAGCGGAAACTATGCCTGCATAAAACCTTAAAGACTTATGCCGAAATTTATCTGGAATGACCTAATAATGGATTCGTATCAGCGAAACATGAACTCGAAGGTTATGGAACTTTGCATACTGCGTTATACACCCAATACAGAAACTCTAATGGAAATAATAAAGAAATTTATTTAGCAACAGAAATATGTGTTTTTAAATCTGTACAATATATAAACAAAAATGGTATGATTCTGATTGCGCGAAAGCAAGAAACAAGTCCTTTGAATTTCTCAAACTTCTTAGATCAAACAACTCCAATATTTTTAAAGCTTTCCATCAAGATGCCAAAATGGAATATAAGCGCATTTGTTACTCAAAAAAAGTAGCATTTGAGAAAAAAAACATTGCGCTCATAAACACCTCAAAATCGTCTGCTCAGTTCTGGAAAGCTGTCAAATACCTTAATGGATACACGTCTAATATCTCTGTAACTCTTAAAGCCCAACAACTTGGGAATTATTTTAATAAACTTCTTACTGCCCCATTAACCTCACGGCTATTTTAATATGCAGCCCCTATGCTCTTAGACGAAAAATTAAATTCTGCATTTACCCTAGAAGAATTTAAAGAAGGTATTGATCGCATCCCGTATCGCTGTATTCTAAGTGCACTACTTTTTATACTATACATCAATGATATAACAGATGATGTCAACGATGTATCCATTCCCGCGCTGATGTATGCTGATGATAGCGTCTTTCTGTGTGACACTATTCAAGGTATCCAATAAATGATAAACAGGATTAACGATTTCTGTAAAAGTTGGAATCTTGTTAAGATATGATGATATTCAGAAACGCAGCGGGACGCGTCTCGTCTTCGGAAAAGTGGAAATTAGACGAGGGAGAGATTGAGGTAGTATCCAGATACAAATACCTAGGTATCCTAATATCGTCCTCTTTAAATTTGAAACCACACTTTGAGGAAAAATTAGCTGTTTCTAAAAGAGGTATCTGTTCGATTGGGAACGCTGCTTCAAGAATAAATATGTATCGAAAAGTGCAAAACAAACTTTGTTCCACTCAACCGCAGCTTCTATACTGCTCTACGGAGCTCAGGTATGGAGTTACAAAGGCTATGATGCTGTTGAAAAATTCCTTCGCTACTTTTTGGAAAAGATTTTTCGGTTACCAAAAAATACCCCCAACTATATGCTACATATTAAAACGGGAACTCCCCCGTTACTCTTGTATAACTTCAAAATGCACTTTAACTACATTTTAAAAATACTAGAGATGAGCGAATGCAGATTACCAAACTTAGTTTTAAAAAATTTGCGAGGAATGAAAAAAACAGCTTCTAAATGCGGTTTAAATCTGTCTATTAAGGCGAACGAGCCTCCTCATCTTTTAAGAATTCAACTCAGTTTTGGAGAATTTCGGTAGACATACATATGACAAATATGTCGAAGAAGCTGAATTTTCACTGTTTAGGAACTACTACAGCAAACAAAACCATTTTTTAAATGAAAAAACATACTTCCTTGACAGTCACTCAATCGACAAAATAAGCACAACTGAGAGGGGTACTCGTTCAGCTAAACTTATTCCCCCACAGACCAGATTTACCAATTTTTTGTAACCTATGTAACATGAGGAAGATAGAAGACATCTTAAATTTTATTGGTGTTTGTCCGATTTTAAAAGAATTTCGACTAACAATGTTCGAAAAACATGTTTTAGACGAATATGAAGTAACGTGCATTTTAAATGGAGAAAAAGGATGGAAGGCCTTAAACAATTAGTCAGTAGCAGCACTCTGTTGTAGAAAACGTATCATAGATGGAGATTTATAATGTAAAACTTTAGTATGTATTTTGTCAACCTGGTAAACGGCCATAGGCCAAACCATAAATGACTTAGGTTAAACTTTACATTGTAAAACAACTATTGAAAATAAAAGTCAAACTAACTAACTAACTAACTACCCACTCAACAACAACAACAACAACAACAACGATCAGCGAACCATGTTCTTTTCTCTTATGAAGAACTCAATTCTTTATTGTTTGATATGGTCTCTGAACTTGAAAACTGTAAAACTGTAAAACTAAAGCTCAACAGTTTAAAACAACTGCTCAGCATGCAACTAAATATCTCTGTAATAATGTTAAGTAGTTCTCAGTCTCATCATAAAATTTTATATTGGAATGCAGGAGGCAATCGCAACAAGAGCTTTGAGTTTTTCAGTTTTCTCTCCAATCTGGATATTGATGTTTGTCTTATATGTGAAACAGGTCTACAAAGAAATATTCGTTTTGAATGTAGTAACTATTCCTGTTATCGTCACGATCCTATTAATAGAGGCGGTGGTGTTGCCATTCTCGTCGAAAATAATATTGTTCATTCTGTGTTGCCAATGATGTTTACGCAGACGAGTAGAGTAGATTTCCTCTTCTCTCAGCTGCCTACAAACAAGCGCGCTCAGATATAATGGGCTTACGCGAGGTAAGAACCCTTAAAATCATTGCAGTGAATGTAGATTCTCTGATAAGGACCGAATGAAAACTATCGTTCGCTAACTTATTGCGAACCCACAACCCTGATGTGCTGATGGCTAGCGAAACTAAACTTAACCAGAAGCGCAATCTCATGTACAAAAATTATCATATAATTAGAAGAGACTGACCCCAATCCACTAGAGGTGGCGAAGTCGCCCTTTTGATTAAGGTCATATATAGCAACGATGTACGTAGATTTAGTGTGCTAGAAGCAGCGATCGTACGCATCTCTCTCCAAGGTGGAAAGAAGTTATTTGTGATCGCTGCCTACGCATCAGAACCTCGAAACCCTAACTTTCTCTTTGATCTCGAGGCTCTTTTCGCCAGCCTCTGCTTACGCTCGGAGGACGATTAACACTACTTAACGTGGAACGACATACGATGAACTGTTTAATTACGGTCAAGTATGACAGTGATCATTGTCGTCTCGCCGCGGTAATACAGCTCCCGAATAAACTGGAGGAACTGGAGGAATATGTCCGAACGCATCCTTATAATTACAATAAGGCGCGCTAGTCACGTTTCTCTAGAACGTTAGCCAGAGAAATAAGTGTGAGCAATCCTCCTACGAACAGAAACCTAACGAACGAAGAGGCTGATGGGTACCTCATGCAAATGGACGATGATATTAAACGTACAATGGACAAAACTATTCCGAAGGTAGCACATACTGATGATGGCGACATTTATCGGAATGCTACCATCGATGCACTTCACGTGCAAAAAAGTGGACTCTTGTCAAGGCTTAAACTCTTGTACAGGAGGTTTACAGATCCACAAAATGCGGAGATTCGCTGTCTGAAGTCACAGATCAAAGTACTCCAACAGTTAATTCGGCAAAATTACAGTCTATCTGTAAGCTTGCATTGGGGCAATAAGATTCGGGCTGTAAGATCCAACAACCCGAGCATTTTCCCGCAAGTAAATAAAATCTTTCGGAGGAAAGATCATAACGACATTCAGAGCGTTCAACTTTACAGAACAACAGGCAACGCGAACATACTGACTTCAGTTGGCATCGATCTTGATAGCGCAGTGCTTGACAACGACTATTTCGTAGTTGAGGATCCCCAGGAGAAGGTGAAAGCAATTGATGCTGTTTTCCAGAGAGTGTATACGGTGAACGAGACTCGCCGTCCGAATCACAACCTGGAAAACAGAGCGTTGCTAAACCATGTCTCTCTTCGCAATGAAATAAGTCAATGGCGATCCGAGAACCCTGGTTTCACCAGGTTCAGTAACGATCTTCCGGCAAATAATGTCGTCGCCGATGATGGGAACAACTCCATCCTTATTTCTAAAGACGAACTCCAAGGTATCCTCAACTCACTGAAGACGAAGAAATCAATGGGAATAGATGGGATACCAAATATTGTTCTGCGCCATCTACCCTCTAAGGCGGTGGATGTATACACAACTCTGTTCAGCAATGCGCTGAGTATTACCTGGTTCATTGGAAAACAGCTGTGGTACAGCCCATTCCAAAACGGAACAAAGATACCTCCATCCCGACGAATCTCCGTTCTATAAGTCTTCTTCCGTGCATAAGCAAGGTATTTGAAAAGATAGTCATTAGAGCTCTGAAAGAATGGGTGGAGGAAAAACAATTAATACCGGAAAACCAATTTGGCTTCAGGGCAGGGCACGACACCATTCATGCCGCATGTAAATTAGTTTCCGACATTCAGTGGAATAGAAACAAAACACAGTGCACAGGAGACTGCCTGATTGACATGGAAAAAGCAATCGACACCGTATGGTTAGAAGGTTGTTTCCTTTAGTTAGTCAGGCTCGGCATTAATAAAACATTACTATATACGATCTATGACATGGTAACAGGTAGGAAGTTCGTTGTGAAAAATGGCAACAAAATTTCCACAACTGTGTTCGATATAAAAAATGGCTTGCAACAAGGAGCGGTGGGTTCGCCGATCTTATTCACTATATTCACTAGCGATCTTATAGGTTCTATGCCTAACATAATAGCGTTTGCCGATGATCTAATCGCGTACAGATCAGCCCCAAAGGTAGAGGAAATAAATGTCTTGTTGCAGAGTGACTTCGATGCAATTCAACGATTTTGCGACGACTGGAAGTTGAAAATCAACTACCAGAAGTGTGAAACTATCCTTTTCAGAACCCCGCTGCCCAGAGCCTCAAGGGACACGAAAATGAATTGGCGCAAGTTCGGCATAGTTGACCCACTGGGGCGGCCATTGACCATGATTGTAGCGAGATATCTAGGCATCTGGTTGGACCAGTACCTATATGGTGGTGTCCATGGCCCTTATCCGGCCAATCATGGTATATGGTTGCCCTGTGTGGTTCAACATGAGTCCTTCCCAGATGGAAAAGATGAGGGTGGTCGAGAGGCGGTGCCTTCGTTCAGCAGAGACGGTTCAGCAGAGCAATTGCTGCCCCCGACAGAGCAGTCTCTACAAGGGAACAGCATTTTTACTGGTGGTTACACCAGAATCAGCTTTCGATGCCGCTAAGTTATTAAAGAAAATGACAGGATAGTTGAATCAAAAAGGTCAACTCACATAGGATAAGGAAGTTTTAGGACATTTTACAAAAACATAAAAAAATAATAATAAAATAAAAACTAAATAAAAAACAATAACAAAACAAAAATACAAAAAAAAAGGAATAAAGACGAAAACCAAAAAAAGGTCCACCACGGCGTGTTGGATGTATATGTTTAGCATATAAGTAACACATATGCCCTGGTGGACGCGTCCGTATAGCTTTACGGGCATAGTTAAGCTTGATACATATGGTTAACTAGAGTTACGTTTTAGGCTTATTAGTTGTTAAGTTTAAGTTTAGTTTTAGTTGCTGTAGTTAGGTTACATAGTTATGTAAGTTGTTCTTAACCTAACTTACATAACTATAAGAGCAATCGGACATCCAAGTTTTTATTATTTTCTTGGGGGAATTTGAAAAAAAAATATATATAGATTTAAACACTGAAAATACAAGAAGCCTAAAAGCATAGAGAAAAAAAAAGAAAAAAAAACACTATATTAGCTTAGAGTACTCGTGAAGAGTCAGTAAGTTAGAATTAAGATCAGAAGATTATGCTGGTAAGCTAGCTTTAAGTATTTTTGTCTAGCATGTAAGAAAATGAATTCATAAAAATAAAAATGCATTCAAAAAAAAAAAAAAAAAAAGAAAAATGATGTACACTTTAGTAATAGAACACATTGGTATCGAAATCAAATTGAGTAATAATAGGTCCTTAAAATTTTTTTCCATACACTATTCTGGAGGAACACTTAACCGGCATAGAACTCAGTGCTTGAAAAATGATCTTAGAAGATTATTAAACAGCGATAATGTTGTCATAGGAGGTAATCCAAACTGTAGACATCGTAGCTGGGGATGTTTAAGGGCAAATGTTTGGGGAAACACATTACATAACTTATGTATGTTTATTTCGTTACTTTATAATAATGTACCCATCTTGTTCTACATACATCCCTGCTTGCAGTAGATACTCTTCATCAACATTTGTTTTTTCTCACCACCAATCCTAACGGTTTTGCTACTCCTCTTGTGCACAATGCGCTTAGCTCCGATCATCTTTCTGTCAGCTGTGATATATTACTTTCTCCTAATATTAATAACCTGCAATACATTGATTACATAAATGCGAACCATCTCACAAATAATATAAGTACTAGTCCAGAAAACCTCTCTGCTGTGAACAACAACCAAGATATTGACGAGTGTTTTGATATGTTTCATACAAAAATATCCGAAAGCATACGCGCCTCTGTTCCCTTAAAAGCATCTCCTAGAAGAGCATTTACTGCCGCGAGAAATAATTACCTTAATCAAGGTAAAAAATCACTACAGAAGGCTCTGACAAGGAACAGATCACTAAATGATTTCTATGATTTATGTTGTACAAAAAAACACCAATATTACCCTAACTTCGAGGTAAATGGGTCATTGGTAACAGCTAATAAAGATATTATTCGTCTCTGTATAGTTATGTTATGTTATGTGAAATGTTGTACTTCCCAGCTACATGGATGGAAGCAAAAGTTATACCAATCTTAAAACATGGAAAAAACCTGTCCGATCCAGTCAATTACCGAACCATAAGCTGCTTAACTGGCTTCAGTAAAATCCTTGAAACGGTCATTAAATTTACGATTGAAGCCTTTTTGAGTGTGTCAAACATTCTTTTTCCCGAGCAGTTTAGTTTCAGGAAAAATCACAGCACTACGCATCAAGTTCTACGAATTTGCAGGAAGGTTAAGCAACAGTTTATCCTTAAAAAGTCGACTAGCCTAGTCCTCCTTGACATTGAAAAAGACTTTGATCCAGTGTGGCATAACGGCTTAATATACAAACTGCTAAAATTATATTTTTCAAAAGACCTTATAAAAATTGTACAAAGTTTTCTGTTTAATTGAACCTTCAAAGTATATGTTAATGGGACATGTGCTAATGGGGGTATACCTAGACCAGAAATTGACCTTCGGTTGTCACACACGTGAGACTTTAACCAAAATCGATATCCTCATAAAAATAAATTATCCACTTATAAATTACAAGTCATCTCTTAATACAAAGGATAAAATAATCATTTTTAAAGTCATTTTCCAAGCACTGATGACTTACGGGTCGCCGGTATGGGCAATTGTGCGAAAACCCATATTAATCGACATCAAGTTGCACAGAATAAGTAACTAAAAATTATGCTCAATTTACAGAGGGCTCAACACTCATACTACACGAAAGAGTATGTGTTATCCAGATTAATAGGAAAATTCATGTCCAGATGTATTGACGTTGATAATGAACTTAATACAGATTTATAACTGTCGCAATTATTATTTATTATTTATTATTTATTATTTATTATTTATTATTTATTATTTATTATTTATTATTTATTATTTATTATTTATTATTTATTATTTATTATTTATTATTTAATATTTATTATTTATTATTTATTATTTATTATATATTATTTAATATTTATTATTTATTATTTATTATTTATTATTTATTATATATTATTTATTATTTATTATTTATTATTTATTATTTATTATTTATTATTTATTATTTATTATTTATTATTTATTATTTATTATTTATTATATATTATTTAATATGTATTATTTATTATTTATTATATATTATATATTATTTATTATTTATTATTTATTATTTATTATTTATTATTTATTATTTATTATTTATTATTTATTATTTATTATTTATTGTTTATTATTTATTATTTATTATTTATTATTTATTATTTATTATTTATTATTTATTATTTATTATTTATTATTTATTATTTATTATTTATTATTTATTATTTATTATTTATTATTTATTATTTATTATTTATTATTTATTATTTATTATTTATTATTTATTATTTATTATTTATTATTTATTATTTATTATTTATTATTTATTATTTATTATTTATTATTTATTATTTATTATTTATTATTTATTATTTATTATTTATTATTTATTATTTATTATTTATTATTTATTATTTATTATTTAATATTTATTATTTATTATTTATTATATATTATTTAATATGTATTATTTATTATTTATTATATATTATATATTATTTATTATTTATTATTTATTATTTATTATTTATTATTTATTATTTATTATTTATTATTTATTATTTATTATTTATTATTTATTATTTATTATTTATTATTTATTATTTATTATTTATTATTTATTATTTATTATTTATTATTTATTATTTATTATTTATTATTTATTATTTATTATTTATTATTTATTATTTATTATTTATTATTTATTATTTATTATTTATTATTTATTATTTATTATTTATTATTTATTATTTATTATTTATTATTTATTATTTATTATTTATTATTTATTATTTATTATTTATTATTTATTATTTATTATTTATTATTTATTATTTATTATTTATTATTTATTATTTATTATTTATTATTTATTATTTATTATTTATTATTTATTATTTATTATTTATTATTTATTATTTATTATTTATTATTTATTATTTATTATTTATTATTTATTATTTATTATTTATTATTTATTATTTATTATTTATTATTTATTATTTATTATTTATTATTTATTATTTATTATTTATTATTTATTATTTATTATTTATTATTTATTATTTATTATTTATTATTTATTATTTATTATTTATTATTTATTATTTATTATTTATTATTTATTATTTATTATTTATTATTTATTATTTATTATTTATTATTTATTATTTATTATTTATTATTTATTATTTATTATTTATTATTTATTATTTATTATTTATTATTTATTATTTATTATTTATTATTTATTATTTATTATTTATTATTTATTATTTATTATTTATTATTTATTATTTATTATTTATTATTTATTATTTATTATTTATTATTTATTATTTATTATTTATTATTTATTATTTATTATTTATTATTTATTATTTATTATTTATTATTTATTATTTATTATTTATTATTTATTATTTATTATTTATTATTTATTATTTATTATTTATTATTTATTATTTATTATTTATTATTTATTATTTATTATTTATTATTTATTATTTATTATTTATTATTTATTATTTATTATTTATTATTTATTATTTATTATTTATTATTTATTATTTATTATTTATTATTTATTATTTATTATTTATTATTTATTATTTATTATTTATTATTTATTATTTATTATTTATTATTTATTATTTATTATTTATTATTTATTATTTATTATTTATTATTTATTATTTATTATTTATTATTTATTATTTATTATTTATTATTTATTATTTATTATTTATTATTTATTATTTATTATTTATTATTTATTATTTATTATTTATTATTTATTATTTATTATTTATTATTTATTATTTATTATTTATTATTTATTATTTATTATTTATTATTTATTATTTATTATTTATTATTTATTATTTATTATTTATTATTTATTATTTATTATTTATTATTTATTATTTATTATTTATTATTTATTATTTATTATTTATTATTTATTATTTATTATTTATTATTTATTATTTATTATTTATTATTTATTATTTATTATTTATTATTTATTATTTATTATTTATTATTTATTATTTATTATTTATTATTTATTATTTATTATTTATTATTTATTATTTATTATTTATTATTTATTATTTATTATTTATTATTTATTATTTATTATTTATTATTTATTATTTATTATTTATTATTTATTATTTATTATTTATTATTTATTATTTATTATTTATTATTTATTATTTATTATTTATTATTTATTATTTATTATTTATTATTTATTATTTATTATTTATTATTTATTATTTATTATTTATTATTTATTATTTATTATTTATTATTTATTATTTATTATTTATTATTTATTATTTATTATTTATTATTTATTATTTATTATTTATTATTTATTATTTATTATTTATTATTTATTATTTATTATTTATTATTTATTATTTATTATTTATTATTTATTATTTATTATTTATTATTTATTATTTATTATTTATTATTTATTATTTATTATTTATTATTTATTATTTATTATTTATTATTTATTATTTATTATTTATTATTTATTATTTATTATTTATTATTTATTATTTATTATTTATTATTTATTATTTATTATTTATTATTTATTATTTATTATTTATTATTTATTATTTATTATTTATTATTTATTATTTATTATTTATTATTTATTATTTATTATTTATTATTTATTATTTATTATTTATTATTTATTATTTATTATTTATTATTTATTATTTATTATTTATTATTTATTATTTATTATTTATTATTTATTATTTATTATTTATTATTTATTATTTATTATTTATTATTTATTATTTATTATTTATTATTTATTATTTATTATTTATTATTTATTATTTATTATTTATTATTTATTATTTATTATTTATTATTTATTATTTATTATTTATTATTTATTATTTATTATTTATTATTTATTATTTATTATTTATTATTTATTATTTATTATTTATTATTTATTATTTATTATTTATTATTTATTATTTATTATTTATTATTTATTATTTATTATTTATTATTTATTATTTATTATTTATTATTTATTATTTATTATTTATTATTTATTATTTATTATTTATTATTTATTATTTATTATTTATTATTTATTATTTATTATTTATTATTTATTATTTATTATTTATTATTTATTATTTATTATTTATTATTTATTATTTATTATTTATTATTTATTATTTATTATTTATTATTTATTATTTATTATTTATTATTTATTATTTATTATTTATTATTTATTATTTATTATTTATTATTTATTATTTATTATTTATTATTTATTATTTATTATTTATTATTTATTATTTATTATTTATTATTTATTATTTATTATTTATTATTTATTATTTATTATTTATTATTTATTATTTATTATTTATTATTTATTATTTATTATTTATTATTTATTATTTATTATTTATTATTTATTATTTATTATTTATTATTTATTATTTATTATTTATTATTTATTATTTATTATTTATTATTTATTATTTATTATTTATTATTTATTATTTATTATTTATTATTTATTATTTATTATTTATTATTTATTATTTATTATTTATTATTTATTATTTATTATTTATTATTTATTATTTATTATTTATTATTTATTATTTATTATTTATTATTTATTATTTATTATTTATTATTTATTATTTATTATTTATTATTTATTATTTATTATTTATTATTTATTATTTATTATTTATTATTTATTATTTATTATTTATTATTTATTATTTATTATTTATTATTTATTATTTATTATTTATTATTTATTATTTATTATTTATTATTTATTATTTATTATTTATTATTTATTATTTATTATTTATTATTTATTATTTATTATTTATTATTTATTATTTATTATTTATTATTTATTATTTATTATTTATTATTTATTATTTATTATTTATTATTTATTATTTATTATTTATTATTTATTATTTATTATTTATTATTTATTATTTATTATTTATTATTTATTATTTATTATTTATTATTTATTATTTATTATTTATTATTTATTATTTATTATTTATTATTTATTATTTATTATTTATTATTTATTATTTATTATTTATTATTTATTATTTATTATTTATTATTTATTATTTATTATTTATTATTTATTATTTATTATTTATTATTTATTATTTATTATTTATTATTTATTATTTATTATTTATTATTTATTATTTATTATTTATTATTTATTATTTATTATTTATTATTTATTATTTATTATTTATTATTTATTATTTATTATTTATTATTTATTATTTATTATTTATTATTTATTATTTATTATTTATTATTTATTATTTATTATTTATTATTTATTATTTATTATTTATTATTTATTATTTATTATTTATTATTTATTATTTATTATTTATTATTTATTATTTATTATTTATTATTTATTATTTATTATTTATTATTTATTATTTATTATTTATTATTTATTATTTATTATTTATTATTTATTATTTATTATTTATTATTTATTATTTATTATTTATTATTTATTATTTATTATTTATTATTTATTATTTATTATTTATTATTTATTATTTATTATTTATTATTTATTATTTATTATTTATTATTTATTATTTATTATTTATTATTTATTATTTATTATTTATTATTTATTATTTATTATTTATTATTTATTATTTATTATTTATTATTTATTATTTATTATTTATTATTTATTATTTATTATTTATTATTTATTATTTATTATTTATTATTTATTATTTATTATTTATTATTTATTATTTATTATTTATTATTTATTATTTATTATTTATTATTTATTATTTATTATTTATTATTTATTATTTATTATTTATTATTTATTATTTATTATTTATTATTTATTATTTATTATTTATTATTTATTATTTATTATTTATTATTTATTATTTATTATTTATTATTTATTATTTATTATTTATTATTTATTATTTATTATTTATTATTTATTATTTATTATTTATTATTTATTATTTATTATTTATTATTTATTATTTATTATTTATTATTTATTATTTATTATTTATTATTTATTATTTATTATTTATTATTTATTATTTATTATTTATTATTTATTATTTATTATTTATTATTTATTATTTATTATTTATTATTTATTATTTATTATTTATTATTTATTATTTATTATTTATTATTTATTATTTATTATTTATTATTTATTATTTATTATTTATTATTTATTATTTATTATTTATTATTTATTATTTATTATTTATTATTTATTATTTATTATTTATTATTTATTATTTATTATTTATTATTTATTATTTATTATTTATTATTTATTATTTATTATTTATTATTTATTATTTATTATTTATTATTTATTATTTATTATTTATTATTTATTATTTATTATTTATTATTTATTATTTATTATTTATTATTTATTATTTATTATTTATTATTTATTATTTATTATTTATTATTTATTATTTATTATTTATTATTTATTATTTATTATTTATTATTTATTATTTATTATTTATTATTTATTATTTATTATTTATTATTTATTATTTATTATTTATTATTTATTATTTATTATTTATTATTTATTATTTATTATTTATTATTTATTATTTATTATTTATTATTTATTATTTATTATTTATTATTTATTATTTATTATTTATTATTTATTATTTATTATTTATTATTTATTATTTATTATTTATTATTTATTATTTATTATTTATTATTTATTATTTATTATTTATTATTTATTATTTATTATTTATTATTTATTATTTATTATTTATTATTTATTATTTATTATTTATTATTTATTATTTATTATTTATTATTTATTATTTATTATTTATTATTTATTATTTATTATTTATTATTTATTATTTATTATTTATTATTTATTATTTATTATTTATTATTTATTATTTATTATTTATTATTTATTATTTATTATTTATTATTTATTATTTATTATTTATTATTTATTATTTATTATTTATTATTTATTATTTATTATTTATTATTTATTATTTATTATTTATTATTTATTATTTATTATTTATTATTTATTATTTATTATTTATTATTTATTATTTATTATTTATTATTTATTATTTATTATTTATTATTTATTATTTATTATTTATTATTTATTATTTATTATTTATTATTTATTATTTATTATTTATTATTTATTATTTATTATTTATTATTTATTATTTATTATTTATTATTTATTATTTATTATTTATTATTTATTATTTATTATTTATTATTTATTATTTATTATTTATTATTTATTATTTATTATTTATTATTTATTATTTATTATTTATTATTTATTATTTATTATTTATTATTTATTATTTATTATTTATTATTTATTATTTATTATTTATTATTTATTATTTATTATTTATTATTTATTATTTATTATTTATTATTTATTATTTATTATTTATTATTTATTATTTATTATTTATTATTTATTATTTATTATTTATTATTTATTATTTATTATTTATTATTTATTATTTATTATTTATTATTTATTATTTATTATTTATTATTTATTATTTATTATTTATTATTTATTATTTATTATTTATTATTTATTATTTATTATTTATTATTTATTATTTATTATTTATTATTTATTATTTATTATTTATTATTTATTATTTATTATTTATTATTTATTATTTATTATTTATTATTTATTATTTATTATTTATTATTTATTATTTATTATTTATTATTTATTATTTATTATTTATTATTTATTATTTATTATTTATTATTTATTATTTATTATTTATTATTTATTATTTATTATTTATTATTTATTATTTATTATTTATTATTTATTATTTATTATTTATTATTTATTATTTATTATTTATTATTTATTATTTATTATTTATTATTTATTATTTATTATTTATTATTTATTATTTATTATTTATTATTTATTATTTATTATTTATTATTTATTATTTATTATTTATTATTTATTATTTATTATTTATTATTTATTATTTATTATTTATTATTTATTATTTATTATTTATTATTTATTATTTATTATTTATTATTTATTATTTATTATTTATTATTTATTATTTATTATTTATTATTTATTATTTATTATTTATTATTTATTATTTATTATTTATTATTTATTATTTATTATTTATTATTTATTATTTATTATTTATTATTTATTATTTATTATTTATTATTTATTATTTATTATTTATTATTTATTATTTATTATTTATTATTTATTATTTATTATTTATTATTTATTATTTATTATTTATTATTTATTATTTATTATTTATTATTTATTATTTATTATTTATTATTTATTATTTATTATTTATTATTTATTATTTATTATTTATTATTTATTATTTATTATTTATTATTTATTATTTATTATTTATTATTTATTATTTATTATTTATTATTTATTATTTATTATTTATTATTTATTATTTATTATTTATTATTTATTATTTATTATTTATTATTTATTATTTATTATTTATTATTTATTATTTATTATTTATTATTTATTATTTATTATTTATTATTTATTATTTATTATTTATTATTTATTATTTATTATTTATTATTTATTATTTATTATTTATTATTTATTATTTATTATTTATTATTTATTATTTATTATTTATTATTTATTATTTATTATTTATTATTTATTATTTATTATTTATTATTTATTATTTATTATTTATTATTTATTATTTATTATTTATTATTTATTATTTATTATTTATTATTTATTATTTATTATTTATTATTTATTATTTATTATTTATTATTTATTATTTATTATTTATTATTTATTATTTATTATTTATTATTTATTATTTATTATTTATTATTTATTATTTATTATTTATTATTTATTATTTATTATTTATTATTTATTATTTATTATTTATTATTTATTATTTATTATTTATTATTTATTATTTATTATTTATTATTTATTATTTATTATTTATTATTTATTATTTATTATTTATTATTTATTATTTATTATTTATTATTTATTATTTATTATTTATTATTTATTATTTATTATTTATTATTTATTATTTATTATTTATTATTTATTATTTATTATTTATTATTTATTATTTATTATTTATTATTTATTATTTATTATTTATTATTTATTATTTATTATTTATTATTTATTATTTATTATTTATTATTTATTATTTATTATTTATTATTTATTATTTATTATTTATTATTTATTATTTATTATTTATTATTTATTATTTATTATTTATTATTTATTATTTATTATTTATTATTTATTATTTATTATTTATTATTTATTATTTATTATTTATTATTTATTATTTATTATTTATTATTTATTATTTATTATTTATTATTTATTATTTATTATTTATTATTTATTATTTATTATTTATTATTTATTATTTATTATTTATTATTTATTATTTATTATTTATTATTTATTATTTATTATTTATTATTTATTATTTATTATTTATTATTTATTATTTATTATTTATTATTTATTATTTATTATTTATTATTTATTATTTATTATTTATTATTTATTATTTATTATTTATTATTTATTATTTATTATTTATTATTTAGTATATATTATATATTGTTTATGAATTTTATATAATTATTTATTTATATCTCATTTTTCTTTTCTTAAATGGATTTTTTTTTCCATAGTTTTTCCTCCAAGATAGATTCAACATGCAAGAAGTAAGAATTGCATATCTTACTTGTAAAACAATTGTATTTTCAGTAGTAACCTTACTACTTCTATAAAATCGTATCTCTGGGCAAGCTAGACCAAACTTTGTTAAAATATTGTTACACTATGCAGCCAATAAGTATATCTATCTATCTATCTATCTATCTTGCTTTCAATACTAGGCATCGACTTTGGGTAGAGTTTCTTAACCAAGAGGTTTACTGTGTGTACTGTATCCAAGAGTTATTTTCAAATGTTACTTCTAAGTACTTGCAGTTTCCAGACCATTCAATATTGATCGAGCTGATTAGCAGGTTTAATTGGGGTAGAAACTGATATTTTGTTCTGTGCTGTGATGTTAGTTGAAAACATAGCTTTATTTTCAGGGCACCACCTCTTTCGAGATGTTGACAACACTCAAAGCGACAACACTGTCTAAGAAAAAACTTCCCAAACTTCGCCGTTCGGAGTTGGCAAAAAACTGTTAGTCCCATCTACTCGCGAGAGAACAGTAGTGCGCAAAACACGAGTTCATGAGCAAGCTGGGCTCTGGTCCCTCTGGGGACTTTTGCGCCATCCAATTGTTATTATTTAACATTCAATTCTTGAAAATTTGATGCCTAACTAAATTCGTTTGCTGTTACCCATCATTTAAAATTATGGAAAAACAAACAATTAATCGATTGATTGTTAGAGAGGTGACAATGAGGTGTGGAAGACTAGGAGAATGGCAACGAGTCGAGTCGCGGAGTTTGGAGGTATAATGGTGATAGAGGTTTCCCTTGCGTCAAGTGAAACATTATCTTTCGATGTAGTGTAAGTAACGTGTTATATCAAAAACTAAAACCTTTGAATAAATTTCAAAGCATAACACTTCCTGTGTTTGCTGTTATAATTGGTTTGTAGACTTCCAAGGGGAAAACTTGAAAATCTTTTAACTTATTGACAAACATGGACAAACAGAATGCGATCAGTCAAGCAATCAAATCTGAACCTTCGGCATAGAGTGTAGTTCTCTACCCACTACGGCACAAGGGCCACAAAATAGAGAACAGAGAATTTCCTTAGAAAATTACACATATTTTTACATTACGGATGCATTTCTTAGCAATATTGAACTTTTTTTCAAAGAACAAACAAAGCACGAATAATGATAGCTTCCATTGTACAGTTGTATTGTATTTCTATTGTGTGTAAGTATATCAATGTTACAAAGTCACATTAACCCATTAGTGGCAAATGCAAAAGTTTCTAAGGAACAAAGACAAAATAAAAAAAAGTAATAAAAGAATTTTTTTTTAGGAAATTACACGGATGTATTTAATTGAGTACATTGGCCACCTAAGTGTGGAAATAAAACACAAAGTGTTTTTAAGCGGGATAGTGAGTTAAAGTTTTTGTCGCGTTGAAGTTGAAAAAAATATCAAACCGCACAGGCTCAGCTTGTGCCCTCAGGTTTAAAGTAAAACACCTTTTTATACTACGTTATAATTTTATTAATCTACACGTATCGTTCGGCTGCCGGATTCACTAACTGTTACAATTCTGTTTCCCTAACTCCTAACATCGCCTTGGTCGATTAAGGTTCCGTCATTCTCACGCAGGTTCGCTCACGTCCGAGCATGCATCGCCCAAAGTGCAAGCGATGTATCTAGCCAAAAGTTGAGGATCCTCATGTTACATCCGCCGCAAGTGCGATCGTGGGAATCGGTGCGCGCGTTTTTTATCGAGTGTGATAACTGCCCTCCTTTTAAATATCTTCGTGGATCAAGTAGGTACCTTCAAAGGTAATAGATGAATTTACATTTAAAAGAGTGCCGTTAAAATTTGTTATAAAGATCGTGTCTTCAGCAACAAGTTTTACAATCTATTCCTCTGGATGCCTGGTAGCTTCTTCACTGCATATTGTCGTATTACCTAAGTGTAGACAGTCGTCAGTAAGTCCATATGTCTTGTCGTGGTTAACTAATAGTTTGGTGTAGTCCAATTTGATTTGTTGCCCGTGTCTTATAGATGCTGGAGATGCTACTAAACTAAATGTTTCTGTTCCTACTCTTGGTATTGCTAAGACGTATAATAATAATGTCCCATTGCTAAATACTGACGGATGTCCATATTCTATAGCTTCAACAACATTTTGGTATAGTAATAATAATAATAATAATTGTTGGCGCTACAGTCCAAAGGGGGACCAGGGCCTAGCTTGCTCATCAACTACTCGTGTTGTGCGCGCTACTGTTCTCTCACGAGTAGAAGGGACCTACAGTTTTTTGCCGACTCCGAACGGCGAAATTTGAGAAGCTTTCTTAGACAGTTATTACTCTTTGAGTGTTGTCAGCAGCTCGAAAGAGGTGGTGCCGTGAAATATTAGAAAAATTGGTGTTGAACTGGGAGTCGAACCTAGACCCTTCGGCGCGTGAGCGTCGCACTCTACCCACTACGCCACGGCGACCAATATAGGATATCTAATTCTCTCAGTATGCTGTTGACTTCGTCGGTGTTGAGTATGTGTAGTTTCCTAGTTGTAGAAACCGCGCTACAGCCTTCTTTCTGGATTCACCAAGCTCTTTTACATACTCTTTAAATGGTAGTCGCACAATGTATCTACCAATTTCATTTCTTGTATATGTGCTTTTAGGTATTCTTCACATTTCGCTTCTGGACTTGTTAGTAACGTTTCATCCTGCAGTTCCTCCGTGTCCCAAAGCGTTTTAATTGTTCGCTCAGTTCTACATTTGTTATGTTGCAAACTGTTGGGCAGTTTCGTATTAGGGTCCGCTGGGCTGGCATGAGCAATGTGATAACATCCCTTCTCTGTATACGTTGTGTCAGGCTGCACATTGACTAATTTCGAGAACACAAAAAATGATGCCCATGTCTTAAAGGGTATTGAGTAAATCGGTTGGATTTCTAGTTTAACTCTTCTCGTGACAGTTCCAGCTCTAACTGCGCCTAGGCCCGCAACCGATACTGACGTCTTTATTTTCTTTATTTTCAAACGTTGGAAGTTTGATAGTTAGAAGTTTAATTTCATGGTACTGTGCCGTATTTACTTCCTTTGTTTTCGGCTCATTCCTTTATCTTTTGGAGAGATTGTCGATATATTCTTGCAGGTTTACCATGACATTCTCATAGATTTGTTCCAATTCTTCATTGTCATTCATTAAGTGCGTATACTTTTCTGCTGTATTTTCGTTTTCCATGATGTCATTATGGGTTTTGTTTATGATTTCCCATAGATTGTTAAAGACCATCATCTTTTGTTTATAATACGCCTTTGTCCCTTGGTCGGTTTTTTTCATCCGTTTCAATAACCTGAAAAAGGCTTGCTTCTGCTCTTCTTGGCGATTTATTCTTCGTTTCTGCTTCACATCTTCTTCGCTAACATTGATTTGCTTAGTTTCTTGATCAATATCTGTCGCCTCTGATCGTAATTTCTTTTCTTCTAGCTGTCATAATTTCGTCTTTAACTTTTCCTTCGTTGCCAACATACTTTCGTATACTTTTTGGAAGTATTGGGTTTGCACATACAAGTGACTTTCGCTGTAAGCCTCGTGTGCCTGTATTGAATTCAAGATCGTTTAGCCGTTCTTTGACCAATTCTCATGTCCGTCTGACTTTTGACTCCTTTGTATATTTTTCCGCTACTTTCTTCATCCATTCGGCCGTCTGCCGTTGTTTCTCTACAAGACCATCAAATCTTTCCATTGTTCTTTTTTTTTTCGTTACAGTTCGTATCGTCTGGAGTGCGCTGCTCTTTTCTGCTGAGTATCGTTTTTCAGCGATTGGGTTTCGTATTCTTAGTTACTTTTTTTTTTCACTTTATATTGTTGGTTATTATTGTCTATATTGTTCGTCTGTGTCTGTAGTAATTTGTCCCAGTCCGTAGCATCAGGTGATCCAGCTGGCCATTTCCACGCAGTTCCTATCCAATTAATGGACCTTGCTTTACTAATATTTGCTCCTGTCAATTCAACTATTCCTCCTTTAATTTGTTCTACGTGGTAGTCAAGTATCAGTCGTAGTTCTTTATCAGGAATATGTCTTGTCGTCATGTTTTCTACTCGCTCGATAATTGCACTATGCTGTGTCGGATTTATGACGTGTAAGAATTTGAAGTAACCATTGATCAACCAGGCGTCCCCTTCTTTAATTGTAACTGTTGGGGAGTTGTATAAATAAATCTGCAAGCCCTGCACTTGTAATTGAAGGACTAAACTGTTACACATATAGATTCACAAGTTTATATAACAATGTAAAATTGACTTAATATTATTACAAATTGTATATACGCAAATATTTTTTTAATAATATTAGTTTTTATAAGTAATTGTTCCTTTTTTGTTTATTCTCTTACGCATGTATATTTTTAATATGAGTCTTATGAACTCGTCTTCCACCATCTGTAATAAAGTTACACGAATAATTTCTTTTTTATATAAGGGTTAATTTTTCCCTTTTATTCTTTTAATAGCGGTGGATCTCTCGGTATTGTCTTGGCAAACTTCTTTTACGGTTTAATCTGTGATAACGTGCTTCCATATTTGTCTTTATAATGCCTGTCGTCGCTCCGCTGAACACCATTAAATAGAACATCCCTTGTTTCAAAGGAATCGAGCGTTTATTTTCTTAAAGTAAAACTGGTTGCAATTCATTCGGTATAATAATTCAAATACTCACTTATTGGTGACTCTTGGCAGGCAGTAACGGCTAGCCACGACAAAGAACAGAAGTGGAAAGAAAGACAAAGGCAAATCCACGTCAAATTTCGCTTTGTTCGCTTCTGTCTACGAAGAGTCAACAATACGAGATTTCGCTTAGTTTCCTCCTTCCTCACTCACACGCGCCGAAGGTATAGAGGAAGAGAGGGAGAGGAGGTACCGATGCACATTGGTTTTAAATGCCTGTGGGTTGTAATGAGGAGGAAAAATCGAGCTGGGAAGAGCATTCCAGATTCGTGTAGTGTGACTAAAGAACGAGTCTCTGAATTTGATTGTACGTCCGAAAGAGTGCTTGAGGGTGAATTGGTGGGCATTCCTAGCGACGCGTGTATTGCGGGTGAAATACATGCCGCTGGTTTCCGTGTTGACACTACAGAGAGTATGGTGAAAAGTTGTATTTCAAAAAAATTGAACATTTCCGACCGCGAAATTACATGTACTAAATTGGTTAGCACAACCGCGGACTTAACCAAATTAAGTTTTGTCAATTTTAAAATAACAGTGCCAGAAAGTGCTTACGCGCGCGCATTAAGCCCATCGAACTGGCCATCGGGAATTAGAATTAAGAATTTCATAAAAAAAAACGGAGTTGCATTGCCCGCCACAGCGAAAACATAAACAATGATCAGCTGCGAGGACAATGCACCTCCGTCGAAACCATGTCTCTGTATTATCAAAATATTGGTGGAATGAGAACGAAAATAAATGATGTTTATATTTCGCTCTCGGAACACCAATATGATGTTGTTGTTTTAACAGAGACATGGTTGTACCCAGACATTGGCTCTGCGGAGATTTTCGACGCGTCTTATGTAGTTTACCGGAATGATCGATGCAAATCGATTAAGGAGATGGGTGGGGGAGTCATAATAGCTGTCTCATCTCGCCTTCTCAGCCGGCAAATTGCGTTGATGCACTCGATAACTGATGTGGAGCAATTGTGTGTGTGCGTAGATTTTGTTACAGACGTCCGTTATCAAATGTTTATTCTTGTCTCCTATGTTCCACCAAAAAGTGTTACCAATGTATATCAAAAACACATTGATAACATTAGAAGTTCATTACTCGTCTTGAAGCCTCCCAAATACCGTGCGTACTAGGAGACTTCAATATTGGTGATGTTACTTGGAGGAATATAGATGGTGATGAGAATTTAATCCCATTTAATGTTACTCATGAATGGGAGCATTTGCTAATTGATGGACTTTTATCGTTGGGATTATTTCAAGTAAATAATATTAAAAATAGTTTGAATAGAATATTAGATTTAATATTTCTTAATAACGACATAAACTATACATTAGCGGAAGCATTGGATCTAATTGATTCAAATAAAATACATCATAAAGCGTTGTTGTTGGAATTCGAATTCTTTAACTACGGTAGCGACAAAAATAGTAATATTGCCAATTTAAGTTTCAATTTTCGTAAAACCAACTTCGTTGCACTGATGGATTATTTAAAAAATGTCAACTTTGATGCCATCTTAAATTCTCCAGATCTGAAAGGTAATTATGATATGTTTATGAATAAATTGAATTCTGGTATAGAGTTATTTGTTCCAAAAACGCGTCGGAATTATCGGTTCAAAACTCCATGGGCAAATAAACAGTTGGTTAATTTAAGAAATGTCAAAAGGAAAGCATATTCTATCTTTGTTTCAAACAAATCGACATCAAACCGTGAAAGATTTTTGAGACTTAGGAAAGAGTATGAGTTCTTGAATAGATATATATACAGGCAATATACCTTGTCAGTAGAATCTTCGGTGAAGAGCGATAGTTCAGCATTTTGGAAGTACGTTAAATCTAAGAGAAATTCTTTAGGCTTGCCTAAATGAATGGAACTTGGAAACGAAATTTCAAATGACTTAAATTGAACTTGTGATTTATTTGCCGACTTTTTTGAGTCAGTTTATAATGAAACCGAGGACCATTTAACGATGAACTATTACTCAAAAATACCTGAAATTCTGGACATAGGTACGTTGCAATTATCGAATGACGATCTAATGAACGAATTGAAAAATCTTAAACTTAATTACAGCACAGGCCCTGATGGGGTCCCGGCAACAATTTTAAAAAATTGTTGGAGCTCATTGTATCGACCTCTTAGAATTATATTTAATCAATCGCTAAAAAAGGGTGAATTCCTAGATGAATGGAAGTATTCCTATTTAACACCACTTTATGAAAGCGGGTTGAAACAAAAAGTAGAAAACTATCGGCCTATATCAAAGCTTTCTTCCATTCCAAAATTGTTTGAGAGCCTCGTAAAAGAAAAAATGTATTTTCTAGTAAAAGAGCTTATTTCAAATAGGCAACACGGCTTCATGCGAGGTAGGTCATGTTCTACTAACTTAACTTTATTTACAAATGATATATTTACAAATATAGAACATCGCCTACAAGTTGATGTACTTTATACTGACTTTTCGAAAGCCTTTGATAAAGTACATCACACTTTGCTTTTAAACAAACTTAAATCCATGGGAATTCATTCAGCAATGCTAGAATGGTTTTCAAATTATTCAAAGGAGAGGAAGCAAATGGTTAAGGTCGATAGTTATATTTCTCGCGTAATAAAGGTAACATCGGGCGTGCCACAGGGTAGCCACTTGGGCCCATTATTATTTCTTTTATTTATAAACGATGTTCACGAAATATTTAGATTCTACAAAATTCTAACATTCGCGGATGACTTTAAATTATTTTTGTCGATTAACAGTATAGCTGATTGCATTAAGTTTCAGTCGGATATACATTACCTAGCGGAATGGTGTAAACATAATGCTCTAGATCTAAACATTTCAAAATGTAAAATTTTTAACGCACATAGAATAACATCTCCAATTGTTTATGATTATACTATCAATAATCATAAACTGGATCGCCTAGAAGAAGTTAAAGACCTTGGGGTAATATCGACCCCAAGTTGGATTTCTCACTACATTATGATTACACCATTGCGAAGTCGAATTATATGTTAGGATTTTTAAAAAGAAATAGTAAAGATTTTCGCGACATATCCAGTTTAAAGACCATCTTTGTTTCGTTAGTAAGACCCTATTTGGAATATGCATCCATTGTCTGGGACTCACCTTACGATAATCAAGAGCTTAGACTCGAACGAGTTCAAAAGAATTTCACGAGATATGCTTTTCGAAAGTTGTATTCCTTTGAAGATCTTAATAATTATGTTGATAGATGCAGAACAATTGGCTTGCAAACCTTAAGTTTCATTCGTAAGGCAACGTCAGCCATGTTTATTCGTGATATTATTAATTATCAATTAAATTTACCAGAATTACTTTTTCTCATAAATATATATGCTCCCCAAAGATTTATATACATGTAGAAAATGTAGTAACAAACAAATTTGAAAAATGTAGTAACAAACAAATTTGTTTACCAATTTTTTAATTCCAATTTTCGGTCACAATACTCATCCCAGTAATACCAGGACAAATACATATATTTAAGTAATAAGACATAGGTTAGGTTCAGGTGTCAAAAATATCACAGTGTTCAGGCTCCATTGCAATCGCTCGAAATCAGTCAACAGTATTACAATAAGGCGTATATTGCTTAACCTATTAACCGGGCAATGAAATGAAATTAGGTTGCGCCCTGAAACGGACGGCACGTATGTTTCCGATCGACTATGATTATACGTCATTCATGAGTGTCTCGGCCAGAAATAAGGGAATCAAGGAGATGCTCTGCTTAGTCCAGTTTTTGCCCCTGTCAGTATGCCAATCCAGGGATTTTGCAGTTGTGGGAGAAATCCCCAATACTTTTACAAAATCCCTGGAACTCAGACCAAACCGGTGGATAATGGCGACAAATCGGTGAATCCACCACCACCATGGCGACAAATCCGTGCATACACCTCTGTAATGGCCTAGTTTTTCAAACATAGCGGCAGATTCGGCAATTTGCCCAATGCTGTTCAGAAATGCAACATGGGACTTAAAAAAATATTTCGCAATGATAGCTTTTACCCATGCTTGCAAAACAATGTTTTTGCAAGAATATTATGTAATACCTTAATTAATTCAAAAAGATAAATAATACTTAGTGTTACTATGAATTGAATATGATATTCATGCAATTATCACAGAAATGATTTCATTCTCAGACCCGCACTCACCTCTTTTATTTGGCGTCAAATCGGTGGATCCACCCCCACAATGGCGGCAAATCCGTGGATACACCTCTGTATTAGCCGAGTTTTTCAAACATGGCGGCAGATGCTTCGATTTGCCCAATTCTGTTCAGAAATGCAACATGAGACTTAAAAAAATATTTCGCAATGATAGCTTTTACCCATGCTTGTAAAACAATGTTTTTGCAGGAATATTATCTAATACCTAAATTAATTCAAAAAGATAAATAATTCTTAGTGTTACTATGAATTGAATATGATATTCATTCAATTATTACAGAAATGATTTCATTCTAAGACCCGCACTCACCTCTTTTATTTGTGAAAATGATTCTCTTAAAAAAGCAGTTGTTACACATTGATTTGTTGTACAAAATAAAATATTAATATTGAAATTTTATACAAAAATCTGTGTTTTCGTCATTGTTATAAATGAAAAATTTTATGAACACATCAAGTATAATTTATGAACTCTTGAATTACCCAATTTTTCGTGGTGAAATCGCAGAAGTGTTCCCGAGTGCCGTGTCATCCTCCGACGCATGCAGACGTGTCGTCGCTGCATGCACTTAATAAATAACGAAAAAAGAATTCTTCGCGTCGTTCTTAAGAACAGTTAACAGCCCAACACCTCCGCGAGTGGAAAAAATAAAAAAAATAAATAAAAAAATAAATAAATAAATTCTTAAAAAAAAGTGCAGTGTAGTGCAGTGAAGTGATTCGGTAGAGCGCACGCGGCCCGCTCCCCCTCTCCCACTCCTTCACAAGCCACTGTTGGGCATTCTCGGTCGCAACTCCCGTTTTATTTACCAGACGGGCTGGGGCGATGTCTGCCTAACATCTGACATATCGGATTCGGAAGTGTGAATTTTTATTAGTGGACCAATTCAAATCAATGTACGGGCATAACAGCTACGTTGATTTGTTTTGCGAAGCCAATCGCAGAACTCACACTTCTGAACTCTGCTTACTTTCACCAACTGCATTGTCGGAGTTGGTTTTCAGATGCCTACGACTGACATGAGGAGGCAATTTCGTGTTGACGTGAGCAACATTCGCAGACTGAGAACTAAAGAACTAATCGCTATTGCGGGCGATTTCAATGTACACAATTCTACTTGGCTTCGACATTCAGGCCAGACAACACCCGAAGGAAGGTATGTTGAAATCCTCGCTGAGGTAAATAACTTAAGCGTACTCGCAACCCGTTTTGCACGCGTCAATTATAAAAAAAAAAATCATTAATTTTTCCAAATTTTGTCAAAAATTTGCTTATTTTGTTTTGAGTACGAGAACAGACTGTGCAGTAAAAGTGACTGGGTACGGTTTTACATAACCATTTATAGTTAGAGTAAATTACTCACTGATAGTTACTAGTAATTTGCTATTTTAGTTCCTTAAAAGGGATTTAAATTGCTTAATATATTTGCATATTTGGTAAAGACTACATTATAATAAAGTGCCTGCTTGTTGTGTTTAAACGATTGTAATTGTAGCGAATTGTGGTAAAGAGTTTTTTTGAATTTTTTTAAATAGTGATTAATATATATATTTTTTTAACTTATAAGTTATTAAAATATTAATAATGAAATCCTGTGATTTAAAGTGTCAAAGATACCTCCATACCTATGGAACAAAAGATGATAAAATGTATGTTTAATATTTGCTTATGATATATACTTTTATGTTATTAACTTATATTTAGTATTTACTTTTTAAATATGTAATATAAGTGTTACACAGAGTTAAATTATCTAAATATACAAAGACGTATCTAATTTATTTTAGTTCGGGTGCTATAGGCCACCTGGGGAGACCTAACAACCGGTTAACAAGTACCCCATCGGTGGTGTGGAAATGCTTTTCAAAAATAATTTTAAGCCTAATAAACAATTTATGTTCAAGTCTTCATTTCATATAGTCTAGGTATTCGAATGAAGACTATAAAAGAAAAGAGATTAATAACCAACACTTGTACATTATATTATTACAAATATATCACTGGCATTAAATCCTTGCTATTACCTCCTCGTCCTGTCTCTTACTTGCTTATTAAAAGGGTTTAAGCAATTGTTTGGTTGTCAGCTTTTTAATTACTATATTCGTGATATTTCAGGTTTATTAGGTAACATACTTTATTGTAGTTTCGCGTTTTAAGAATAAATATCCATTACGTGATCTATACTCTCGCACCCTTAATACTTACGCACGCTAATGATTTTACTCCTTGTCAAGATATTTCACCTCATTGGCTGCTCAGCAGTTTGCAATCAACTGATCAAAACAGCTCACACATATCCACAGCCAGGGGCTTATAAGAATCGTTGTCAGTTCACGTCATAGGTTGGTTGACGAGGGAGTTGTATATCTTCTTGCTTATCAATATTATGTATAAAGATTTTTTTGATTTTTAGTGGAATACGTTCCACACCAGTCCAGTGAATTATTTAGTACATATCAGAAACCATCAAGGAATGAGATGGTCAACTGAACAGCTGATCAAACAGCTGATTTCCCCATTGTCAATTGATCGTTTGACTTTTGACACATCTATACTTTTCCCCTCCAAAATTAGGAAGATGGCGGCTAATACGTCAATTTTTGCCTTCAATAGTGTCAAACACTCATAAATTGTCAACTGTTCGTGAATTCGTCAGCCATTTTATGTACAATCAACACAACGTGTTCGGAAAATCTACTGCAAATTGTTTATGGAAGTAAGTGTAACCGAAACTTTAAATAGGATTTATTTCTAATAAATGGATTATTGGATAGCATTTATATTAATAATAACTTATGAAATATGTAGCAAAACAGTAGAGTAACGCCTACTGAAAAGTCGAACATTTGGAAAAGTCTTATTATCAATTGATATTCCGAGTTATAATAATAATTGTTGGCGCTGCAGTCCAAAGGGAGACCAGAGCCTAGCTTGCTGTTCTCTCACGAGTAAAAGAGACCTACAGTTTTTTTGCCGACTCCGAACGGCGAGATTTGAAAAGCTTTCTTAGACAGTTATTACTCTTTGAGTGTTGTCAGCAGCTCGAAAAATTGGTGTTGAGCTGGGAGTTGAACCTAGACCCTTCGGCGTGTGAGCGTCGCACTCTACCCACTACGCCAAGGCGACCACATATTCCGAGTTAAGCGTATTATAATTAAAATAAATATTTGGTGTTACATATTATTACAAAATATTCTTTTTATTGTCCAAATGACATCAATTCAATATGAAAAGTGTTATTATTAATAAAAATAATGAAGCCTTACCCACAAGACAAATAATAAACATGTTTCGTGCAACCAAAATAAAAACAATAATAAAACGACATTTGTAATACGTTAAATATACTTAAAACAATTAAGTTGGTTCGTAATGAGAACGTTTTTACAAATTTATCAATAAAAATAATGAAGCCTTACCCACAAGACAAATAATAAACATGTTTCGTGCAACCAAAATAAAAACAATAATAATAAAACGACATTTGTAATACGTTAAATATATTTAAAACAATTAAGTTGGTTCGCAATGAGAACGTTTTTACAAATTTAAGATACCTTTTGAGTACTATTTCAATAAGAACAAATATAATATGACATAATATTTATTAACAACAGTTATAAAATTAATACATATAATAATAACGAGTTATAGAATTTAAAATAAATAGCTGTTGTTCATTGTTTTGTAATGTATATTAATTCATAAGTACTATTTAGTAAATTATTGCGTTTAAACTAAATTTATATCCTCATTTTGTTCTTGAATTAATCGTAAGGTTTTAAGAATATTGTTTTTGTGATGCAACTACTACCTTACAAACATAGTTTCTGAACGCGGCTATCGGCAACCATTACTTTGTGTTGGAAAAAACTACGAATGTCATACTAAAAAGAAATTTTTAACGTAAAAATAGTTTTTTTGTTTATCTAAACGTGACCAACACAAGAATATCAAAATATATATTATAGGTTTAATACAGTTTGTCTTGCATATAAATTCATTAATTTAGAAATAAATTATAATTTTAATGAATATTGTGTCAAAAAGTTCACTACAAGTATGTAGCTGTTTTGATATGTGCAACTGTTAAATGCGACGTCTTCAAAACTATATTTATTTACTGCTGTCAAAAAATGATATCTGTTACATCATTCATCTTGTAAGTCGTACTATTTTGACCAAAATGCGTTTAAAAAATTACTGATTTTCTTAACGTGTTAAAGACCCGTAATAGATTTCCGACATTAACACAAAATCAACGCGTCAGGAATTTTTTGGATAACAGATATAAATACATATTTTTACCCTATTATTTCTCCCTTCGTATTAACCTGATAAATATATTTTTTTGCCTGAACTTTCAAACAAATACATTTAGCGGATGAATTATTTTCTGCATCAGAATATTACATTTGGCATTGCGAAGTTATAAAGACAATGCTTTCCTTATAGGATTTTTCATTATGTTCGTACTATCAGGAATGATTAGTTCACTTAAGCTTAATATGTGTTGAATAGATCAGGCAGGCCAATATGAAAAAATTTTTTAACATTGCGGGCTTACGCCACTTTTTTGTTATTTAAAAAAAAAAATCTTAACAAAATTGTCAAATAAGTTGTTTCCATAAATCTCTCAAAGATTGTAAAGAAAATCATTTCATTAAATCCCTACTTAGGAATAAATTTTATCGTAGGTAAAAACATCCCTGTTATTTTCAATTATTTCACCACAATATTTTCACCATAGTTATTACTGCCCGTCAAGAATGTCATACACGAATGATATAGAAGAAGGTATCACCATCCTGCGGGCTGTGTGATGGAAACGAAGAAACTCTTTGACGCACAAGAGCTTGATACTATAATTAGAATATGCCCAATCAGAACAAGTTAATTATCTACCTGGACTATTTCTGTTCGCTTTACCCTTATCTCACAGGTAATCAGCCCCAGTGAACAATGTAGGATGAGTCTTTTCTTAACTCAAATAATAATATTAACTGAAACTAGAAGTACTGATGCAATAATTCGTAATAATAACGAAGCATTTTCTTAAAAAATTTTCTTCAAGGAATTTAACAAACACAACAACTTTAACCATGAGATGGTACACACACTTCAATGTGCGGATGTGTTTTTCTTCGCTTCATGGAAATAATGTTTTATGTGTGTGACTTGCATATGTACCAGAGACCAATAGGAAGACAGTCAACTTCCTGGTCTCGTGCCATTGAATTATGTTTTATCTGTTTGACTTGCATATCAGAGACCAATAGGGAGACAGTCAACTCCCTGGTCTTGCGCCATTGAATAATGTTTTATCTTTGTGACATGAGTATCAAAGACTCACCGCCTCCCGCCTTTGAATTCATTTTGACAGCGTTTTTTATAACATTTTCCCTCCTGAACAGCTGATTCACAGCAAGAATGATAGAAATACATATTACCAATTGCGCATGGCTGTCACCTTCTGTCAATTTTTGATGACGTAGGCTGAGACAACGGATGTTTACTTTTTATATACGGATGTCAGGTTTGCCTGCGATTTCCGCACGTTTATTTAAAAAAAATTAAAAGAAAAATATTTTGTAATTTATTAAAAATTAAATAAAGAGAATTTTTTGAAAATGAGGTGTGCTGTGTTTGGCTGCAATGCAAACAACAACAAGGGAAAATTGAATATACGGTTTTATTCGATTCCAAAACACAACATCCTACGGAAGCAGTGGATTCACTTATGCAGGAGAAAGTATAACTGCACATTTCACTGCGGATGGTTTTGAAAGAAAATTACAATTTGAAATGGGTAAGATGATTTGTTTATTTACTTACATATTAAGTCACAATTTTATTACAGGCCTTTGCAAAAATAATGGATATAAGTTGAAGGCGGGAACAATTCCAAGAATCCAACCGATAGCAATAGTCGCTTCTTCATCCCGCGACATCAGAATGCAATCAAAGGCAATACATGAAATGATTGCAGAGCTACTATTCATCGTCATTTCCTATTAAGTACAATACTGAAAAGTATAAAATTCCATCCTGAAAATATAAAACAAAATAGCGATTAAATAGAGGTGCCCACTATTGCACAGGATGGTCTAGAAAATCCCGCTGGATATATTTGCCACAAGCTGGGGGATCAATTTTCGGAAATCCGAGAGAACCCAGATGAGGATACTTCTTTCACTTGGGTAAATCATCTTAATGAGGGTGGTTTATCCAAGCCAACAACAGACCTCCTGGTGAAAATGAAGCATAAGGAGACAATTTTCAACACCGTGAATGGAGACGATTTACTTATATGAAATAACTTTATAAATACGCATCTGCAACTGGTTGTTCTTCAGGGCCCGTATGTATTTCCGAATACGCGAACTGCATAATGAAATTTTAGAGCACCAAAATAGAAGAAAAAGAAAATTAAATAAAATAATACATTAAAACAAAAAGCTTTCTTTTATTTCACTATCATATTCACGTAGATTTTCACATGTTCGCAATTGGTATTATTTTGAAACGATTGTGTCGATTCTGGTGTAATTTTAATAGATTTAGTTAACTGCGCCGGCAGTTTTTTACTATGACCTATGCCGTGTTTAAGATGTAACTACGATTAAAGTACTTTAAAACATAGTTTTCACTGATTAAGTTTGTTAAAAGTAAATTTGCGTATTTGATTGCAGAAAACAATTATAAATTATAAGAATATCGCATTAAAAACACTCCAAATTTAACAACAAATCGAGAATTTTATATTCTGCTTGTTCACTTCAAATGTAAACAAATGCGAATTCTCACACAAAGGCGTATTCTCTTCTATCCAAGAATGATAGAAGAAGAGATTGCGCAATAGAGTGTTCAATTTTCTTTCGTCCTGCGCAGCTTACGTCACGCGAGACTTCTAATTTGACAGCTCTTTGTTTATGTTTAATATCTTCATACGAATTAAAGCAGGAAAAGTTATTTGTTGAATTTTTCTAATATTATTCACGTTTTCAGAATGTTTTAACATAAAATAAGTTTTAAGTCTATATCCAATTGAGTTAATTTAACTATCCAATTACTTTCCGAGCTATTAAGTCAAGCATTCTGCATGCAGAGAGTTTCGTAAAACAATAATCATAATTGTGTAAAGTTTTAGAATTGCCATTAATAAATCAATTTAACTTAATTTTATTATTTCATGTTTTATTTCCAAAAGAGTAATGTAACAACCAGTTTACTGAAATAAAACACGAGATTTAAATTTTGAACGAGTGGACAATTTTATTATATTTTCTTTTTTTCTGAACTGAAACTCTGCAATTTCTTTGTTTAGTTTCCTTATCCTATTAAGTTTTTGTTTTTATTTTCTCTCCATAGTTCACATTTTCGGTTTATTCCAAATATGTCTTAAGATATTCGAAGGAAATCAAGAGGTCATCCCCATTCACACTTTCGAGAACTTTTCCTTTTTTCTTTTATTTTTGCAAAGGCCTGTAATAAAATTGTGACTTAATATGTAAGTAAATAAACAAATCATCTTGCCCATTTCAAATTGTAAGTTTCTTTCAAAACTATCCTCAGTGAAATGTGCAGTTATCCTTTCTCCTGCATAAGTGAATCCACTGCTTCCGTAGGATGTTCTGTTTTGAAACCGAATAAAACCGTACATTCGGTTTTCCCTAGTTGTTGTTTGCATTGCGGCCAAACACAGCACACCTCATTTTCAGAACTGTCTCTTTATTTAATTGTTAATAAATTACAAACTATTTTTCTTTTAATTTTTTTTTTAAATAAACGCGCGGAAATCGCAGTCAAACCTGACATTCGTATATAAAATGTAAACATCCGTTGTCTCAGTCTACGTCATCAAAAATTGACAGAAGGTGACATATGCGCAATGCGTAATCTGTATTTCTATCATTCTTGTCTTCTATCTTATTCGTGGAAAAAACTATACCTTTTCTCTTTCAATTTTATGTTTTATATGCCCTCTCCTTCTAACAGTTTTAAGACTGAGGAGATCAACCGTATAGGCATTTCACACGTATTCTCATATAAAAACAAAAAAATCCTGGCTGTGAATCAGTTGTTCAGGAGGGAAAATGTAATAAAAAATGCTGTCAAAATGAATTCCAGGGTGGGAGACGAGGAAGTTGACTGTCTCCCTATTGGTCTCTGATATGCAAGTCAAACAGATAAACAATGGCACGAGACCAGGAAGTTGACTGTCTTCCTATTGGTCTCTGGTACATATGCAAGTCACACACATAAAACATTATTTCCATGAAGCGAAGAAAAACACATCCGCATATTGGAGTGTGTGTACCATCTCATGATTAAAGTTGTTGTGTTTGTTAAATTCCTTGAAGAAAGTTTTTTAAGAAAATGCTTTGTTATTATGACATGTCTTTTCATATTTGATTTGCATCAGTACTTCTAGCTGCAATTAATATTATTATTTGAGTTATTTTGTCTATATATTTTTTTCTGTGTTGACGTACGGAAAATATGTTGGAAGAGAGTCGTCCTACATTGTCCACTGGGGCTGATTACCAGGGAGATAAGGGTAAAGCGAACAGAAATAGTCCACGTCGATAATTACCTTCTTCTGATTGGGCCTATTCTGATTATAGTATTAAGCTCTTGTGCGTCAAAGAGTCTTTCTTCGTTTCCATCAAACAGCCCGCTCGATGGTGATACCCAAGCCCAAAATCAACACTCAAGATGTTCTAGTTTGACTGCTGAAGTTCATCAAAAACCCCATCTACAGTATGAGGCTGACACTGAATTTAGCTTCAAACAATCAGAATTCATGGAATGTTGCGGTGATGTTACTTTGGCGGAAACTTCACAAAGTAATAAAGAATCTTGTATGATTTTGCTAGATTTTTGCTCATCACAATCCAGTAACCGTTCCCCAAAACTGGATAAAATTCATGCATCAACTACGTTAGATGCACCATTGAATAAAAAATTTATAATGGAGAAAATCTTGGAAGATTTTTGTTCACCACCTCACAACGGAAGCGCAACGAATGTAGTTAGGGAAAGTGCATCCCCAGGATTATGTTCTCAATCAAAATCCATACCCAGATATGCAGGAGCTGTGAAAAGAAAGATAAAACGAAATATTGAAACCGACTTGGTTAGTGTTCACGTATCAAATGGTGGAACTGTAAGTGATCCATTTAAGCTTACGAAATAAAAAGATTAAAAATATATCATTCTTCACAGGATACAGATAGCTTCAAAAGCACAACTAGGGTCTGCAAGAAATTTCCGCATGACACAATAACGCAATCCAGTGAACATCCTATGCGTAGATCATCAGAAAAAGACATATTGAATGAATTGTTCGAAGCAAAAGATATGGTACAAAATGACATCTCCGATTCGCTTAGTTACAAAAAGGTTCAGCCAAAAAGCACATCTAACATAAGTAATCTACAAACTGAAATAGAGAACGCCAAAATTTTAATTGAGGAATCAACATCATTTATACGATATATACAGAGAATCTTCCAAGTGGGAGTAAGTAGTTCTGAGTCAACGTTTTCTGATAGTTCTAACAGCTCTTTCTCATTGAACGGTTCTCCAGTCAGAAAGAAGAAACTGTTCGAAGACATTGATATTTGGACTGACAATGAATGTTTCTCGACTTATCTAACACAGAATGCATGCCTTGAACAAAATAAATCTGTTATGGAATCGCATACAAGTGATGGCGAAGTTCAGGCTCACAAAAACGGAGCATTGAACAACAGTGAAGTTCAAACAACTTGTTTCGGAACGCTGACAACTCCCAAAGAGTTAGTAACAATAACTAATCGGGCTAAGAACGAAAGCCATGGATTTTCGCAAACTTCAGAAGAAGTAATTAAACATATTGATTTCGAGAAACATTCTGAGAAAAGTCTTAAAGAAGGGCTATTTGATCGACAAAAGCCAAGTACATTAATAAGATCAATTGAAGAATACAAGCAAGACATTCAAGAAATGCTTAAAGACATCGATTTCTTCGATGATGGGTTGGATGAAGAAAAAGAACAAGTAATTCTTAATTTTGCTTCGAATATATCATTCGATTAGCCAAGTGCCTCTTCTATATGTGAACTGAATATGCGGAAGCCAAGTAAACTGAATGAATTGACTGGTGAGGATAAACTGAAAATAGATGAATTTCTAAAAGATATTGATTTTTTCGAAAACGAGTTTTAAGTAGAAATATATGGCTTGACGACACTCGTTAACGCCTGTAGAATAAAAAACCCAACTGAATGAAACGAGACGCGGGTGGATGACGTGATACAGAGGATGTGCCATGCGAACATTTCTGCGTAATGTAGCTGATGTTGGTTTTGCTTGCAATGAAAAATAAATTGTACTGCAATAATAATATTTAAGGCGATGCTGCCCAAACGCTTTTTAAAATAAACATGATCAATTGCAAGTATATGTATTTTTATTAGCGTCAAGGGGGGTGGTCGCCGTGTCGTAGTGGGTAGAGTGCGACGCTCACACGCCGAAGGGTCTAGGTTCGATTCCCAGCTCAACACAAATTTTTTTAATTTTTCACGGCACCACCTCTTTCGAGCTGCTGACAACACTCAAAGAGTAATAACTGTCTAAGAAAGCTTCTCAAATTTCGCCGTTCGGAGTCGGCAAAAAACTGTAGGTCCCTCTACTCGTGAGAGAACAGTATCGCGCACAACGCGAGTAGTTGATGAGCAAGTTAGGCCCTGGTCCCCCTTTGGATTGTAGCGCCAACAATTATTAATATTTTTCAAAGGGGGTAATTGTGAACAGGGGTAATTGTAAATGCACTTAGTTATTCAACAATCAGTTTTCCATCTAGGCTTGTTGTGCCTTTATTTGAAAATATGATTTATTGTCATTATGCTGACACGTGCCAGACGCAATCCGTAAATAGCGTAGTTGTATTTTCATCGTGAACCTGAAACGTTATTTTTTCTGTGTTTTTAAGACTTTTGGTGCTGAGTGAAATCGTTTAAAAACTTAAAAGAAGCGATCAAAGTAAGTATCTGTTTTGTTCATAATAATGTTAGATATAAATGTTAATGCATAAAAATGTTTTTTTTTTATTTTTTTGTAACCCATTTTTTTATATCATGGGTAATTGTGAACATCGAAATGGGGTAAAAGTAAACACTTTGGGGTAATTGTAAACGTGTGTCTTAAGTTTACTCAGCCGTAATTTAATATAACTTTAACTCAAAAAGATGCCACGTATATATAAACGCAAAACGACACTTCCATCTTATACATCGGAAGACAACCTATATGCAGTGAAGGATGTCTGCAACAAAAATAAGACATACCGTCAAGCCGAGGAAACATAAGGGATGCCAAAGTCGGTTATTTTTAATCGTATTGGTGGCAGAAAAAATGCTTCTACCATTATATCACGAGGAAGAAAGCCTGTACTATCATCAAATGTGGAAGACACCATTGCGAGGTGCCTAATTTCAAGATCTCGGGCTGGTTACCCTTATCACAAGGGTAACCAGAAGATTTTCTTAATTTAGTGGATTCCTATGTAAAAACAAAAAACTTGTGCTACACCTCTCAATAGTGAGAGGCCAGGAGATGACTGGTACTGTAATTTTATGTCAAGGCATACAAACCTCTCATTGAAAAAACCAGAACACTTGCAAAAAGCGCGCCAAGATGCTCGAAAAGCTGACATAATTTTTGACTTTTATGAAAAGCTTACTAAAGTTAACAGGGATTGTAATTTGCCTGTCATTAGCGAAGGAATGAATAGGATTACAAGTAGCAAGCAAGAGATCATTTATAAAAATTAGGAAGGGTGTCTGAGACAAAACAGAGCCCTAGGGAACACCAGCATTAATATGGTGAATATCAGGCTTGATTCCATCCAAAACGACTTGTATTGAACGATTCGAAAGGTAATTCCTAATTTATTGAAGAAGAGACTCATCGATTCCAAAAGTACGCATTTTCGACAAGAGAGCCTGATGACAGACCCTGTCAAATGCCTCTGAAATATCAAGTGCAACAAACTTGCTTTCTCCTACATTGTGCAAAGATTGGTTCCACTTTTCAGTGAGATATGCCATCAGATCACCAGTGGAACGGTTGCTTCGGAAGCCGTACTGCCGGTCATTAAGAAGCTTCCGGGACTCAAGATATTTCATAAGCTGACGGTTGATCAGCGTTTCCATGACCTTGGAGAGAAGGGACGTTAGTGCTATGGGTTGGTAGGAGGTGGGTGACGAACATTCGCCCTTTTTAGGGACGGGCTGGACAAATGCAGTTTTCCACTTACTCGGAAAGAGCCCTGAAGAGTAGGACAGATGGAAAAGCTTACGCAGTGGTTTTGCCAGCGTGGAAGAACACATCTTCAGAAGAACAGGGGGTATACCATCCGGGCCAGCGGATTTGTGTATGTTTAGATCTTTAAGTACTCTTGCTACTGTACGAGTGCGAAAATGGATTTGCCCCATGGAGAAATTTACGCTCTCAAGTACAGCGTTGAGCTAGCTGCAAAGTGTGCAGCAAACAGATTAGCTTTGTCCAAAGAGCTGACAGCTGGAATGTCATTGCAAATGAGAGTTGGGATCGAAGACGAGGCTGAATTCATTATGTTTTTTACGAAAGACCAAAAGCTTCTGCTACCCTTGGGGCATTGTAGAACTTTTTGCCTCAACTTTTGGTCAAAGGAGAATTTAACACGTCTTATTAGGATTAGGAACGGACTGACTGACTGACTGTTCGCATCGACAAATGCAATTCGGACCAAACTGCTGTTCTTTTCTACGATGGTCACTCTAGCCATATCAGTGTAAGGATCGTTGAAGAAGCTCCTAAAAATAATATTCAACTAATTCGTTTCAAAAGTCATTTAACCGATAAATTACAACCACAAATATGTTGACAAATATGTTTTTGGTTCAGTTAAAACAGCGTGGGACAAATCTCTTGTCAATTATGGCAAAAAGATGATGGGACAAGAAAGTTGTCGGCTTCCTAAAAATGAATTTGCTGCATTTTTGAAACCGATTTGGGAAAATAATCTTACGTCTGCAAACATTGTATCAGGATTTAAGTCCACTGGGATTTTTCCATTTGATCCGACCAAATTCAATTCTTTCAGCGTAAAGGAGCAAGCTATTTATAACGGACTATGCAAAGTTTGGTCAACTTGTTCACCAGAACATGCAACCACATATATTGCAGCGCCTCAACAAGAATTAACACCATCTTCTCCAGTTGACTTTGTAGAAACTATTGGACGAACACCAGACATTCCTAAAATTCGTATCAGCTTTGCCGCTCCTCTGCCAAGTACAGCCCAAATTGATATGCCATCCACCTCAGAAGGTAAATAAACCTTAGCTGATTGATGTTTCTAATTTGATGATTTTAATTTGAACTTTTTAAAGAAGTTTTGGAAAATATCTTCGGTCTACAAAAATCATCTCCCTCATCTATAACTAAACCAGAAACTGCTAAACAGGTAGTTTCACGCTTAAAGCAAATGAAATACGGAGAATTTCTAACCACAGATGAAGTTCTAAACAGTTAAAACCAAGCTGACGAATTGAAAGCTGAAACGCTATCAAAAAGCGACCTAAAAAAGAAAAACCTGTGAGAAAAACCAGGAGAAAACGAAAAGCTCAATATCAAAAAAATTAAAGACCAAGAAGAATACAAATGTGAGCTCATCTTCAGATGGAAATGATGTATCTATACGAAGCATTGAATTCATGTGGAATGAAGGGATAGAAGAAGCAGAAGATGTAGAATATCTGGACATTGAGAGAATAAACAACTTAAGGCCAGGCCAGTTTGTCGTCAGTTTCGGCTTGCTTCCACATATAAGTACGTTTGTGAAGTTTGCAGGGTCCTGGAGGAACTGAAAAACTGTTGTCGACGGGAAGACTATTGTAGAGTTTCAGGCGAAAGTTGCAGTTTTTGAATTGTAATGTTTGGATTCATCATTTGAAGTTAAAACGTTGAAATAAAATCCAATTAAAAAACTATTTCTAAGTTTTGTTAACTAAGTACATTTTTTTGGGGAAATTGTGAACATTGCATTTTCGATTTCTTTTTGTCATTAAATGTTTTCATTTTGATTTCGTTCGCTTTTACTCCAAATATTTTAATTCTACAGCCGTAAGAGGCTGAGTTCCTTGTTTACATTTACCCCATTTACCCCCATTTTTCGAAAAAAAAGGCGGGGCTAAATGTAAACAACAATTTAAAAAAAATGTAATTAACATACACACTTACAACTATTTCTTTTGTAAAAGATGAAAGAATTCAAATTAATGTTCAATCAACATAAATTTCCAATATCACATAGTTAAGCTGCATAAAGCACTATAAATGTAAAAAAAATGAAAAGTCGTTTACCATTGACCCTAGATCCTAATAAATTTAAATTCCGATCGATATACAATTTTTAAAAATATATGTTGGTTTTCACCTCCTCAACAAAGTAGTAGTCTCGCTTACTGTAGTAGGGTTCAAATTCATATGACAAGTGTACGGATCGCGCATGTATTTTTTACTTTGATTATTACGGTTCTTGTTATTTTTGCTGCTGCGGAAGTTTTTACAGACGTTTGAAAAATAAAAAAACCCATATAACAATCTAATGTAGGTGGATTTAAAGAGGAAATACAAAATTTACTTCCACGTTGTGCAGTCCACTTGATGTGGAATATTAGCCTTAATATGTGGGAACAGCAAGTAATTCCCATAATGATTTTGTTTATGCACAGGCAATATTCGGTTCTTTATAGTACGAAGGTTGCCTTTTATATTTCGGGATCGTTCAACCCTAGTGTTGCAATATGGCAACTGCCAGCTCTATCGTATTGTTTGACATTTTTGAGGTTATACGTACTCAGAACTTTTTGACACGTTTTTCGACACCTGAAGAAGCGGTTGATGCGTTCAGAAAGCATGTTTTGGAGATTACATCGATTTACGTCGCACCGAACTGCAAAGATATAAAGTTAAACTAGAAGAATTTAGTTTAACTTATACAAAACACAAATAATTTAACTTAATAACTTAATTTAATAACATAACCGAAAAAATTAATAACTATAAAATATACACTCAATTCGGAAAAAAGAGAATAGTATTTAATTTAAAAACGTATAACGAGCTTTTATTCAAGCGAAGATCACTTATTTGCTCAATTTCAAAACACTTACATAAAATATTTTAGTAAAAACAAATAACTGAATATTATCAAGTGTAGTAAATCTTAAGGTTATATTGAAGACGAGGGAAAACAATCAGTAGCTATCACTAAAACCCATAAACTTTTGAATCATAGAGGTATCAATGAAACATTCGCGGAAATAATAGATGTTTATTATGCACCTAAAGTAAAAGAGAAAATACAACAATATATAAATTATTGCGAAATATGTAACATGTCAAAATACGAAAGGTTAAGTGCCTTAACCAAAAACAAAAAAAAAATTTCCTCGCGTCGAAGTAAAAAAACACTAACAACAATTAACGCGGTCCGCCCAACACCTTCGCGAGTGAACAAAAAAAAAAATAAATAAAATAAAAATCTTAAAAAAAGTGCAGTGTAGTGCAGTGAAGTGTTTCGGTAGAGCGCACGCGGTACGCTCCCCCCTTTGCCACTCCTTCACAAAACACTGTTGGGGATTCGCAACTCCCGTTTGATCTATCAGACGGGTTGGGGCGATGTCCGAGTCTGCCTAACATCTGACATAGCGGATTCGGAAGTATGAATTTTTGCTAGTGGACCAATTCAAGTCAATGTACGGGCATAACGCCTACATTGATTTGTTTGTGCTCACTTTCACTAACTGCATTGTCGGAGTTGGTTTTCAGATGTCTATGACTGACATGAGGAGGTAATTTCGTGTTAACGTGAGCAACATTCGCGGACTCTCGTTATAAACCCAGTTGGTTTTGGTGCTGAGTGAAACACAGGTGGGTGAGAATACCGATTTATCGGATTTGAACCTACCTGGATATAGCTTGGTGTCCTTATTGTTTTAAAACCGCGGTTTCGCCATTTATGTGCGTAGTGATGTTGCTTACCAAATTCAACTACAATATGGCCACTGTTCCAATCCGGAATTTAATTTTTTGTGGTTAAAACTCCTTGTACGTAAGCATTTAATCCACTACTGCTTTATTTATAGAAGTCAAAATCTGGACAGCAACTCAACTTATAACGAGTTTGATGCGCTGTCCGACTTCATCACAAGAATCCCAGTATCCCTGTATCCTCGAACTGAAATCGCTATTGCGGGTGTTTTCAATGTACAAAATTCTACTTGGTTTCTTCATTTAGGTCAGACAACACCCGTAGGAAGGTATGTTGAAATATTCGCTGAGGTAAATAATTTAACCCAGCTTGTGAATGATCCAACACGAATACCTGACATGACAGATCATACCGCCAACACCTTGGATCTGTTTCTCAGCTCTCATCCTGAAAAATATTCAATTGATATATTGTCGCCTCTAGGCTCGTCCGACCACTGTGTCGTATCAGCCAAATTCTCGTACTCCTCTCACACAGTTAGAGAACAAATTCCGAAAAGAACAGAATGGCTCTACGAGAAAGTCAACTGGAGCGGACTTAACAACTTCTTTAGGAATCTTAACTGGTTACTATGCTTCCTCGATAGTGACGTGGATGCCGCTGCTGATGCGATCACAAACATTTTTTCGCTGGGCATGAGGTCCTTCATTGCATTGCATTGAGGCAAACGCGTGGTACGACTCGAGCTGCAAAGAAGCTATCAGGATGAGAGAGTTGAGTTTCCGGGATTATAAAGCCAACCCTTCTGAGGAAGCCCGGAAAGGTTCAAACGGATCCGAAATGAGTGTAAGGCATTAATAAAGCGTGTTAAATTCTCCTTTGACCAAAAGTTGAGTCAAAAAGTTCTACAATGCCCCAAGTGTAGCAGAAGCTTTTGGTCTTTCGTAAAAAACATAAGGAATTCAGCCACGTCTTCGATCCCAACACTCATTTGCAATGACATTCCAGCTGTCAGCTCTTTGGACAAAGGTAATCTGCTTGCTGCACAGTTTGCAGCTAGCTCAACGCTGCCAGAATTTTCCATTGGGCAAATCCACTTTCGCACTCGTATAGTAGAAAGAGTACTTAAAGATCTAAACATACACAAATCCGCTGGCCCGGATGGTATAACCCCTGTTCTTCTGAAGAGGTGTTCTTCTACTCTGGCAAAACCACTGCGTAAGCTTTTACATCTGTCCTACTCTTCAGGGCTCTTTCCGAGTAAGCGGAAAACTGCATTTGTCCAGCCCGTCCCTAAAACGGGTGAAACTTCGTTACCCACCTCCTACCAACCCATAGCACTAACGTCACTCCTCTCCAAGGTCATGGAAACGCTGATAAACCGTCAGCTTATAAAATATCTTGAGGCCCGGAAGCTTCTTAATGACCGGCAGTACGGCTTCCAAAGCAACCGTTCCCCTGGTGATCTGATGGCATATCTCACTGAAAAGTGGAACCAATCTTTGCACAATGTAGGAGAAAGCAAGTTTGTTGCACTTGATATTTCAGAGGCATTTGACAGGGTCTGTCATCAGGCTCTCTTGTCGAAAATGCGTACTTTTGGAATCGATGAGTCTCTTCTTCAATAAATTAGGAATTACCTTTCGAATCGTTCAATACAAGTCGTTTTGGATGGAATCAAGCCTGATATTCACCATATTAATGCTGGTGTTCCCTAGGGCTCTGTTTTGTCTCAGACACCCTTCCTAATTTTTATAAATGATCTCTTGCTTGCTACTTGTAATCCTATTCATTCCCTCGCTAATGACAGTACCCTCAGCTTTTCATATTCGTTCCATGGCTCGTTAGAACACCGACGTAATGTCGCGTCGTTGTCACTCTTTTATCGCCATTTTAACAAGAAATGCTCAGATGAAATAACCAGTTGCATTCCTCCCCTTCAAGAATTCACCCGCAATACACGTGTCGCTAGGAATGCCCACCAATTCACCCTCAAGCCCTCTTTCGGACGTACAGTCAAATTCAGAGACTCGTTCTTTAGCCACACTACACGAATCTGGAATGCTCTTCCCAGCTATATTTTTCCTCCTCATTACAATCCACAGGGATTTTAAACCAATGTGCATCGGTACCTCCTCTCCCTCTCTTCCTCTATACCTTCGGCCCGTGCTGTGACTTGATCCGGTCACTTAAGGGTCCTCGCAACCCATTTTGCACGCATCAGCTATAAAAAAAAAATAAAATGTCATTTAAAATCACAGAAACTCCAACCAAACCAAACCAAATACTTGATACCGATATTTGGTATGCAAATATAAATCTGATGTACGTTACAATTATTGATAAATTTACCAAACACGTAACCGTACACGAAATAAAGCATTGCACATGGATAGCTTTACTTAACGCATTGAAATATAGGTTTGCAGAACTAGGTACTTCAAACAGGATAGTAACATACGGCAAGTCAGGATTTTTTCAATCATTATTAAAGAATATTTCAAAAAAAATAATGTAGAACTCTATGTTACAACACCTCGCCATAGGACTGGAAATTCCGATATTGAGAGGTTTCATTCTACTCTCAATGAACATATTAGAACATTTAACGCCGATGACGGTAATAGAGACATAGTGCGAAATAAAGACTTGAAAGCCGTGACGATATATAATCAAATAAAAGACATATTGACTTTATAAATGGATCTATATCCAGTGACGATAACGATATCGTAGAACATGTAGAATAAATAAGCTAATAGGTGGTCGCCGTAGGGTAGTGGGTAGAGTTGGAAGCTCACACGCGGAAGGTTGTAGGTTCGATTCCCAGCTCAACGCCAATTTTTCGAATTTTTCACGGTATCACCTTTTTCAAGCTGCTGACAACACTCAAAGAGTTGTAACTGTCTAAGGAAGATTCTCAAATTTCGCCGTTCGGAGTGTCAAAAAACTGTAGGTCCCTTCTACTCGTGAGAGAGCAGTAGCGCGCACAACACGAACAGTTGATTAGCAAGCTAGGCCCTGGTCCCCCTTTGGACTGTAGCGCCAACAATTATTATTATTATTATTATTATATAAACAAATATAACGAGAATCAAATAGATTTAACAATAAATAATCACCATTACCGCAAGTATAGGAGAAATAATAAACTGAGACCAATTCATAAAAAGCAATCTGTAGAAGTTATAGAAAAAGAACATGTTAAAGATAGCCAAGGAAAGAGATTTTATAAGAAACAAATCAAACGCATTTACAAATATGAAAATACATATTTTTTTTTCCTTTTTTTCTATTAGACAATACTGATACTAGTGTTACTAGAGGTAGTAGACGAACAGAAACTCGACGTACACAACTTAAACTCAGGGTCAGGATATATAACAATTCGAGACGAAAATGTTCCAGTAGTAGTAGGTTACACGAAAATACATTATAACATCAGTTTGACATTATAGAGCACAACATAAATAAACTACATCCCAAAAATTAATATCCCTCAATAACGCATATTTTCTATCGCTTGTCAGAGGAAATAGGGAAACTATTAGAAACTCATCATAAGCAAAAAAGAGGACTAGTTAATGTTATAACAAAAGGTCTCAAATACCTAACAGGAACAATGATCTATGAAGACGAACAGGCAATTAGGAAAAGTTTTGAAATAAATAGGAAAAATAATGAAAATCTAATTGATGGTGTTAATGATCAAATCAAGGCAAACCATCATTTTAACGAAGTTATTAATAACATAACAAATCATATAAAAAAACAACAATTGGAAATTTAAACACGATTGCTAAGTATTGGCAACTCTATAAACAGAGGATTTTCAAAAATTATTAGTACGCAACAGGCATTTCAAATCGAAAACGATATTAATCTATTAAGGGAACAAGTTAGAAAAGTGAAATAAAATCTATTGCTTAGTAAACTCGGAATTTTAGAGAAAGACATTCTATCTCCCAAAGAAGTAACAAAGTTCAATATAACAGTTGACGAATTAAGTAGCATCAAAAGTTCTGTTGTAATATATGATAATGAAATAATAGAAATAATAATAATAGATAATAAAAATGTAGAAATCAAACAAATTCATAATAACATTGTTGTAAATAAGAACATTCCTTACACAAAATTCAATATAATTGTAATAATTTTACTCTAAATATTATGGGAAACATTTTATTAAGATTTGAAAATTGTAAATTAGAAATAAATAACTTTAAATATTAAAATTTTATATTCTACGATACACCTAATTACAACAATGTAACTATAGACAAAATTGTAAGGAATTTTTCTACTAAAGAAATTCATGTACATAAGAAGTATTGAAAATTGCAACCTATTAAAGGAAATTGAATTCAAAACATCTGCAAATAATTACATACATTTTCAATAATATTAGTAATAATAACTTTAGTATTTATCACAATATTTCTCGAATTATTGTAAAACATCTGGGTTCTTCAGAGCAGAATCTTAAGGGGGGAGAGTTACGTGGGTGATGTCACTTCCCTTCGGCAGAAACTAGACGTCCCGCCCCTTCTCGCCATTCATAAGGTATCCGCCATTTTATGTAAACTCCCGGCCTCACCCCCTCTATCCATTAGCAACACGCGCATTGAAAAACTTTAAAACTAATCAGTGCATTTGTCATCAGACGCCAACGAGCTAAACGCGTATCCGCTCTGCTCCATGCAACACGCGCATCATATGACACCTGCATAAATAAGCTGCATACCTTTCCCACGGGAAACGTCGATTTACAGACTGCAGATTAGGCATAAAATACATTTGTAATATAAAACCTGTGGAAGAAACCAAGAAGTTTTCTTAGTTTGAACTCAGTTGAGTTAGTTTAGTTATAATTGTAACTCCGTGACGACGTGTTGGACCTTATTGATAAAATAATAAATTCGTTAAATTAATATAAAACGGTGTTTTTTCATAACCCACTGCTCAAGGGACACCGTAATTGGGGCAGTCGGTAAAGCACAAATAAGAAATCACGAAATAGTGAACCGGTGAAAAGATCCAAATAAGGACAAGTTTGTTTAAGAACAATATCATCGTATAAAATAAAGTTCGCGTAAAGAATACAAACGTCGTCACGTAAATGTCCGAATACGTGACGACCAGAAACCAGAACAAGAACAATATTCATGTATTGATTAGTGAAACGTCCGAACAAGGAAAATCATGAAAGTTCGTATAAGAACAATATTAATGTATTTAAAGTGACTTCATTAGTGAAACGCCGATCAAGGAAAAACACTAAGTTAGTAGTGAAAGTGCATAATAGTTAAAGTTAAAAAGTTAAACAGTCAAAGGATCAGTGTATTAATCCATTAAGGAAACCATCCGCAAAATAAAGATCAACTTGTACAAAAAAAAAAAAAAAATGTTTGTGAAAACGAGAAAAAAAATTAGTTTATAAAACTGTTCAAAAAATTAACCACCAAACAATAATCAAAGTTTAAAGAATGGGTGTGGATCTGAATAAAAAAAAAAAAAAAATAATTAACGTGTAAATAACAAGAATAAGCTGTAAAGATTAGTGGGCAAGTTCATTAAAAACTGACCGTAAACAACATTACAACAGTCCTGGATAAATTAAAGAGATCCCGACTTTTCGACCAACAAGGAAAGATGGTGAACCGAGTCAATTGATTTTTTTGTTGACATAATTAAGAGTAGACTTATAAACAGAGCACGTGAAGAAATAGAAATAAATAATTCAGTAAAGAATTGAGTAGAAGTTGAGCAATTATTCTTTCAATACTTTGGCAATAGGAAATTATATGATGACCTTGGAGCCACGCCATTTAGAACACATTGCCAAGATTTCTTTAATGATATAAAAGCAACATTAGGAAGGCTAAACAATAAAGTTAGCAGAATGAATAACCCCTTCAATCAGTCAATAAATTACGGATACAATAGTAACCGTATAAATAATCAACCAAATCGTAGTGAATATTGAAGAATCAGCAATAATAAAGTTGAGCCAATGGATACTTTATCCGCTATGTCCAGGCAAGTAAACACGTTAGAAAATAGGCCGGATTTTCGATAAGGAAGCAGTGTAGTCGAAGACGAAGAGCTAATGACAATACAGAAACTTGTAAAGATCTGATTATGACACAAATCAGATGCAGTCAGCTAAATACTGAAGAAAAGAAAGAACTCACAAATCTTATTCGTCAGTACCATTCAATATTCCACCAAGAAGTAACTGATCTGTCATTCACTAATGCGATTAAGCATAATATTGAAACGGTGAATGAGATTCCCATCTACACTAAGAATTATAGGTATCCTGAAGTACACAGAAATGAGTTTACTTCACAAATTAAGGAGATGCATGATCAGAGCATTATAAGACCCAGTGACTCACCAAACTCTGCTCCTATCTGGGTCATCCCTAAAACAAACGGACGCATCTGGTAAACAGAAGTGGAGAAACGTTATCGACTACCGAAAACTTAATCAAGTTTCGATAGACGATAAATTCCCGATACCTAATATCGAAGATATTTTCGATAAACTCGGCATATCAATGTACTCGATCTGGCTAAAGGCTTCCACCAGATCGAAATCGCAGAAGATGACATTGAAAAACGGCATTTTCAACCTATAGCGGGAATTGCGAATTCGTTCGTATGCCATTTGGCCTTAAAATTGCGCCTGCAACATTTCAAAGCTTAATTAATTCCGTGTTTGCTGAATTCATGGGTAAAATATGCGTAATATACATATACATAATTGTCTTCTTCACCAGCTTAGAAGAACATATCGCTTCAATAACGAAGATTTTTAAGAAACTCAAGGAAGTATGTCTTAAAGCGCAATTGGACAAATGCGAGTTTCTGAAAAAAGAAATGGAATTTTTGGGCCACATTGTCCCTAAAGAGAGTATAAAACCCAATCCCGATGGAATTGCAGCGATCCAGAACTACAAACTACCCAAAACAACTGAAGAAATTAAAGCATTTAAAGAATAACTGGCTTTTATCGGAAATTCATTAAAGACTACGGTGAAGTAGCGGGTAGTGAGTAGCCTTTTTGAAAAATAATGTTCAAATTAATTTGAAGGACAAGGATTATGTCGAAAGTTTTGAAAATTTTAAAACACTGATAACATCCGCACCAATCCTCAGATACCCAGAGTGTAAGAAGAGATTTACCTTAATTACGGACGCATAGAATTATGCAATTGAAGCTGTTCTAGGCCAAGAAAACCACCCAATATGTTACTGCAGTCGAATTCTCAATGAACATGAGATACGCTATTCGAAAATCGAAAAACAATTGCTTTCCATTGTACAAGCTACTAAATATTTCCGAACGTACCGAACTGATCATCGTCCCCTAGTCTGGCTTAGTTCAAAAAAAGAACCAAATGCCAAGATGCAAAGATAGAAAGTTAAACTAGAAGAATTTAACTTTGACATAGAGTACGTGAAAGGCAAAGACAATAGAGTTGCCGATGGACTTTCAAGATTGGAAGTTTATTACAACGAAAATGTTAGAAACCACATCGACACAAATAGCGAAGGACAATTAGAACAACTATCGACGATTGCAACAATCCACAGCGCTGATGAAGACAGTAACGATCACATTCCTACTGTCGAAACCCCAGTGAACTTATACAAAACACAAACAATTTATAACAGTTCCGAAAATATTCTTCTTCTTCTTTTTGTGGCGCTACAGTCCGGGGTAGACATGGGCCTCAACCAACATGCCTCTCCAGCCAGCACGATCTTTCGCCAGCTGCTTCCAGTTGTGCACTCCAAGTTGGTTGAGGTCCTTTCCGACTTATGTGCGCCACCTTTTACTAGGTCGTCCTCTATTGCGCTGTCCCAATGGCACGGATTCAAAAACTTTTCGGGCCGAGCAGTGGTGTCCATATGCTCAACATGGCCTAGCCATCTTAAGCGTTGTATCCGTAGACGCTTAACCAGGCGCATGTCGCTGTACAGCCCAATAAAATTTTCTCCTAAAGATGCCATCAACGCAAACAGGACCAAAAATCGCAAGCAAAACTTTTGTCTAGAAAAGCCTAAAAGCTTCCTCATCCGGATTATCGACCGATTCTGGGTTTGATTTAGGTACTGATGTTGTTGTCCCTGTTTACCGCGGAGCCGAGGTAGACGAAGTCCTTGACTACCTCGAAGTCCCTGCTGCCTAGTGTGACTCTCCGTCCGAGATGTCGACGTTGTCTGTTTTTCCTTTACCGCCAGACCCATTTTAGCCGCTTCCGCCTTAATGCCAGCAAACGCCTCATTAACGGCTCGCTGTGTTCGTCCAATCATGCCAATGTTATCAGCGTAAGCTAACAATTGAATTGATTTCTGGAAGATCGTGCCTCTGGTTGATATTAAAGAAATCACATGACAGTGCATCGCCTTGTATAAAACCTTTTTTGACATTGAAGGTCTCGGTGAATTCGTTACCGACCTTGACGGAGCAGCGAGAGTTCTCCATCGTCATCCTACACAATCTGCTGAGTTTGGTAGGAATGCCAAAACTAGACATGGCACTGTATACCTTGTCTTTATGCACACTGTCATGTGCGGCCTTGAAATCGACGAATAGGTGGTGAGTGTCAATTTGCATTTCTTGGGCCTTTTCCAGGATCTGCCGTAATGTGAAGATCTGGTCTATTGTGGACTTCCTTGACCTGAAACCACATTGATAGGGACCTATCAGGTCATGGACAAACGGTTTCAGACGCTCACACAACACGGCAGGGGGGATCTTGTATGCGATGTTCAGGAGACTAATCTCTCGGTAGTTGGCGCAGTCAAAGAGGTCTCCTTTCTTGTCAACCGGGCAAACGACGCTGAGATTCCACTCATCGGGCATGCTTTCCTCCGACTATATCTTACAGATGAGCTGGTGCATGCGCCCAACCAGGTCATCTGCAGCTGCTTTAAATAGTTCTGCGGACAGTCCGTCTGCTCCAGCAGCTTTGTTCGACTTCAGCTTGGATATTGCTATCTTCATCTCGTCTAAGTCGGGGGACGGAATGCTTATCTATCATCGTCCAAATTGAGTGGAACATTCTGCTTAACTGCGGGATTTGAGCCGTCATCGCCGTTAAGTAGTCGAACCTTGTATCCTCCGGATAGCTGTTTTACCTTTCGGTAAAACTTTCCGACTTCATTCCTGAAATAGCACCTTTCCATTTCTTCGACCGCGTGTTGTGAAGTTCAAACCGTTTTGGACTTCCTCGATTCCGTTGATCTCTCGATATTTGGGTTCCTATCTTGGCTACAACAAGGTGATGATCCGAGTCGATGCTTGCACCTCGGAAGGTGCAAATCGAGAATACTAGAGGAGTGTCTGACGTCGATCGCAACATGATCAGTCTGGTTGTCGGTTGATTGAAAAGGAGATCGCCAGGTCCCTTTTTGAATGTCCAGGTGTAGGAACCGCGTGCTAGCCACAGAGAGGTTCCGCCCCGAGGCGAAGTCCAACAGCCTGAGTCCGTTTCCGGAGGAGTTGTCGTGCAGGCTGTGTTTACCGATGACTCCAGAAAAGATGTCCTCCTTTCCCAACTGAGCGTTGAAATCTCCTAGAACGATCTTGGTGTCGTAGCTGGGGCATCGATCGTATGTAAGCAAATTAGGCTAATGTTCCCGAATTTAGATTTGATGCGGATTGTCATGAGGCGTTCGCTATTTGGGTCGTACCTCAAGACTTTTTGCCTAAGTCTGCCTCGAACAACAAATCCGTATCCGAATAAGCGCTGCCTTCTCACTCTTTAGCAATTGCTGTAGTAGATATCGCAGTTCTTCATAGCTTTTATGCCAGGCCCATCCCATCACACTTCCTGGATGGCGGTTATGTCTGCCTTGCAGGAGTCAAGGGCCTCCGCAAGTTGTTCGGTTGCACGTGGCCTGTTAAGGGTACTTTCATTTCAAGTGCAAAACCGAAAATCATTGTCCTTTAAACATTTGCTGGGGTTGTCAACAGTTGATCCCTCCTTATCCGAGGCATGTCGGGTTCTCTGAACTAACGGTTTTTTACCTGGTGAGGAATTTAGCCTCACGCAAAGCCCACAGACTAGTAGGCCATGCGCATTATTTAAACCCTTGGGCAAGGGGCTCGCAGCATACATTGGTTCACCATACAACGGGTGTTGTGATGGCTATCCAGGGGGCGCCGCGTGGTGGCTGTGCACTAACGAGGATAGCCTTGTCAGCTCGCCATGTGGAGCGTAATCAACGACGTTATCTCGCGTGCACAGGCCCAACCAAACCAAACCAAATACTTCATATCGATACATAAATCTGATGTACGTTGCAATTATTGACAAATTTACCAAACACATAATCGAACACGAAATAAAGCATTGAACGCATTGAAATATAGGTTTGCAGAACTAGGAACTTCGAACAGGATAGTTACAGACGAGTCAGGATTTTCTTCAATCATTATTAAATAATATTTGAAAAAAAAAATGTAGAACTTTATGTTACAACACCTTATCATAAGACTGGAAATTCCGATATTGAAAAGTTTCATTCTACTTTCAACGAACATATTAGAACATTTAACGCCGATGACGGTAATAGAGACACATTGCGAAATAAAGACTTGAAAGCGATCAAACGATCCACTCCACGGCAAATAAAAGACATATTGACTTTTTAAATGGATCTATATCCAGTAACGATAACCTCAATATCGTAGAACGTGTAGAATAAGGAGAAATATATAAACTAATATGTGGCCGTCGTGGTGTTGTGGGTAGAGTGCGACGCTCACACGCCGAAGGTTGTAGGTTCGATTCCCAGCTCAACACCAATTTTTCGAATTTTTCACGGCACCACCTCTTTTGTGCTGCTGACAACACTCAAAGAGTAATAAATGTCTAAGAAAGCTTCTCTAATTTCGCCGTTCAGAGTCGGTGAGAGAGTAGCACGAGTAGTTGATGAACAAGCTAGGCCGTGGTCCCCCTTTGGACTGTAGCACCAACAATTATTATTATTATTATATAAACAAATATAACGAGAATAAAAATGATGTAGACTTAAAAAAACCTAATTACCATTACCGCAAGAATAGGAGAAATAATAAACTGAAACCAATTCGTAAAAAGCAATCTGTAGAAGTTATAGAAAAAGACCATGCTAAAGATAGTCAAGGAAAGAGATTTTATAAGAAACAAATCAAACGTATTTACAAATATGAAAATACATAATTTTTTTCCTTTTTTATATTAGACAATACAGACACTAGTGTTACTAGCCATAGTAGACGAACAGAAACTACAATTTGAGACGAAAATGTTCCAGTAGTAGTAGGTTACACGAGAATACTTCACAACATCAATTTAAAGAAAAATAATGATAATCTAATTGACGGACTTAATTACCAAAGCAAGACAAACCATCATTTTAACGAAACTATTTATAACATAACAGGGGGGCATGGACCTGGGCACGCGAGGTAACTTCGTTGATTGCACTCAATATGGCGAGCTACCAGGCTATCCTCGTTAGTGCGTGAGGGTAACTTCCTCACCACGTAAAACATCGTCAGTTCAGTGACAAGAGCATGCCTCGGATGTAGTGTATTTCCGTCAAACACGTCTGCTTAGTTTTGAATTAAATCGCCGATTGCACTGTTTTCATTATTACATTTCGACAACCAAGGCTTGCCAAAATGCAAGATCAAAATATTATAAAAAAAAATACAATTTCTTTTTATTCTTAATAATAACACATGTGTATCCTTATGTTTTAGTTTTTTCATATCTATAATATAACATTAATTTTAAATATAGTAAAATCTGCTTTTTCCTAAACTTAACTAACAGTAAGATTACTTTTATTTTGTTGTTCTTATTTTATTCTTATAGATAATTATTTTTTTATTATTCTTATCTAAAAGTACACAATTTCGATTTTGTATACCTACTACTTTTAAGGGACCCTTAAAAATTGGGTCAAACGTATGTCTAGGTTCATTTTAAATTAAAACCACATCGTCAATGGACAGTTTTTGTGGCTTAGAATATTTGTCGTGTGTTGCCTTCCTGGTAAGTTTGCTGTTTTTAACAAATTCACTTGCCCTGAGATTAGCAAGTTGAAGGCGATACTGCAATTCTTTACTATACTCATCAATGTTATAAAGTGGATCTACTTTGTTTTCATCAATGAATTCGAACAACTCTGGTAATTACAGTAGCCGTGAACAGTAGATGGACTCGTATTGTAACAATAAACAAAGAAACAAAGCCATTCGTCCCAATCTGACTTGTCATTGTTTATATACGATCTAATATACTCGTTCAAAGATCTATGGAATCTCTCCATAGTACCTAGGAAGTCGTGGTGATATGCTGTGGAAAGCTTATGGGTGACATTTAGCAATTTGAAACATGTTCGAAGGTTTTATTTTTATACTCTGTTCCTAGATCCGTACGTACTTCTTTTATTGGACCATAAACAAGAACAAACTGTTCAAAAATAGCCTTTGCGATTGTAGTTGCCTTCTTATCAGGAATAGGTATGCTACTAGGTACTTGCTTAGCTCGCAAATTATGGTAACTATATATTCATTACCTGTATGTGATTTTGGCAAAGGTCCTATGGTATCTATTCATACAATGTGAAAAGGCTTAATTGGAGTTGGTGTAATTGTTAATTCCTCCTTGCTTTTGACACCAGTTTTGTTCATTTTACACTTTTCACATGCTTTTACATAACGTTTTATGTCCTTGCTCATGTTTTTCCAGTAAAAATATTTTCTTAATTTATGAGAAAGTCTTGTGATCCCTGGGTGGAAACCAGAAACAGGGTCATCATGATATTTTCTCAAAATTCTTAGTTTTTCATCCTCGTCTCTTATAATTGTTATTTTTGGTTCTAGAGCAATGCTCATATTTGTTAACAGCGCGTTTCCTTTTTCTTTGAATTGATTTATCCGGATATCATTAAATATTTTGTCACTATGTGACAACTGAAACTTTTTTAATCCTTTATTACCAGCTAGTTTTGCAAGCTTTGAGAATAACTGAGCCAGGTCAATTTTCTCATTAGTAATAAATTCGTTTCTTTTAATTGCACCAACTTTTTTTTTACCTTTTTATATAACAATATTTTAATGATCGGTTATCAGACGAGCATATTTACTTATTTTATGAGAATTCAGCGCTTCATATACTTTGACATTTTCAGCCACGTTGTCTGAATGCTTAGATTCTCGTTCTTGTATATTCTTTCTTAATTTGGACTGTTTCGAAGTCTTGTAGTGACTTTTAAAACATTATTTGAATGTGTAGGAATTTGTTTTATTTCAGAAAAACTCTGCGAGATATAGCATCTGCCGCATAGTTTTCCTTACCCCTAATATACTCGATTACGAAATCATATTCCTCCATGTCTAAGCTCATTCGTGTCAGTTTAGAAGAGAGAAGAGATAGGTAAGAGGTCTATGATCGCTCTTTACCAGAAATTTCTTACCATATATGTATGGTCTAAAATGAGTTGTGGTAAAATGGATAGCAGTCAGTTCTCGTTCTATGGTCGATTTTTTGCTTTCACCTTTCGTAAACGCTTTAGAAGCAAACGCGACGGGGAGTTGTTTTCCGTTACACTCCTGACTTAGTACAGCACCACAAGCATGTTTACTAGCATCCGTGGTTATACAAAATGGTTGCTCAAAATTGGGATATTGCAAAATATTCGGACTAAGTAAACAGTTTTTAAGATATTGTAATGCGTTATCACACTCAGTTGTCCATACAAATGGGACGTTCTTTCGACAAAGTTGCGAAAGATGACGCGCATGTTCGGAAAAATTTGGAATAAAACGTCGATAATAGTTGCAAAAGGCAATATACCTTTTTGCTTGATCGGCATTTTGAGGAGTTGGATAGTTTAGTACCACACTGTATTTACTTTCATCTGTAAGTATGCCTTTATTGGTGCACTTGTGTCCTAAATATGTAACTTCGTGACTGAAAAATGAGCATTTACCCGGGTGAAGCCTTAAATTGTATTTTCGACAGATTGAAAAAACGTCTTTGATATGCCTCACTGAGCATCCTAAAACGACAAGGTCATCCATGTACAAAAATGCCTGCGCTGGAGAAAGACCACAAAAAGCGATCCACATCATCCTTTGAAACGAATTTGGCGCTACTTTGATTCCATACGGAAGTCGTTTGAAGCGGTATGATCCTTTGTCAGTAGAGAATGATGTAATATTTCTAGATTGTTCCTTCTAACTCACTTTGGTGAAAACCGGAAATTAAATCAAGGCAAGAAAAATACTTTGCTCTACCAAGTTGGTCAAGAATGTCATCTATTCTTGGCAAAGGAAATTTATCGTTTTTCCGATTTTCCTAGTAATGATTTCTTGGGAACCAAGAAGATCGGACTGTTATGTTCCGATATTGATGGTTCACCTATGCCATCTTCAATTAATTTATCTACCTGTCTAATTATTTCTTCTTCTTGTAAATGCGGAATTCTATCATTTTTAATATAAACTGGAGATTCATCTTTTAATCGGAACTTTTGGGTATAAAAGTTATTGCAAGAAATATTTTCTGTTTCCAAAGCAAGAATATCATTGAACTCACTGCATAGATCAGTCAATTCAGATTTTACAAACTTTGGAAAGTTTTTAGATAAGCAGGCAAGTACTTTTTCTTTATATTTTTCTACGGAGATTTTACTCTCAATAACTTTGTAATCGGAAAGAGATTCGGTTTTTATTTTTGGATTATTGATTGTTATGTTGTTATTTGTAGTGTTAATTATACGCACTAATGGGTTTTTAGTACTAATTATTGTACTTGCTACATAAACTCCATTTTCAAGTTCTTGATTTGGAATCAAAAGTTAATCTTTGTTACTGTTGACGGGAATAACTCTAATTACATTATTCATTTGTATTGCAACTTTTTCCGGAAAGTTGTTTGGGCGTCAGTCTTGACTATGTTGATAATCTAATACACAATTGTACCTTTTTATAAAGCCTAGACAAGTATTCCATTACAAGGAATTGGAAAATCTTTATCAACAACTTGTAAATTTACAGGTATTAATATGTTTTCAACTTGCAGATCTGATTTAACTATACCCACTGTGTTAATTTCGCCCTGTCCAATACCACTTATTTTTTAGTATATCTTTTATCAATGATCAAGATATTCTGGTCAATACTTGTCTCTTTTATTAAAGAAATATCCGCACCTGTGTCTACAAGAAAGGTTGATAGTTTATTATTGAAGCTTGATCTTGACGTTATTACACTACTGAGATTAAGATTGAGAGTAGATTTCTGAGCATTTAGTCTTGAGTATTTAGGGGAATATTTGAGTTTTCGAACCTTGACCGTGGTTTATGTATCTTTCACTGGTCCGATCACCACGATAATTACCACGAAATCGGCCACTGTTCTGAGAGGCACCGCGGTCACGGCCTCTGTAAAAATTATTGTTTCGACCACGTCCACGGCTTCTACCATGATTCCAAATGTTCTGATAGTTATTCGCATTGTAATTATATCTGTTAATATACATAATGGAGTGTGACTGACCGGTTTTAGTGCAAATATTTACAAATTTAGCTACGGCTTCGTTCATATTATTGAATTGGCCAGACTCCATTACTATTTTAATTTTATCGTTTGTAGCGTTCTTTGTTATCGCGCGCACAGCTGTTTGGGTCGAGTACTTCTTTGCTAACTATGAGGTTAACCTATCAGAAATGTAAGCACTAGTCAAGGATTTAGTCAAATATTCAATTTCTTTTGCATATGTATTGACAGACTTATTATGTTGTTTTATATTTATAATTTTCGCTGCCTTCGATTGACTCTCCTTTAACCGTTGCTTTTACCTCGCAATAATTTGTTGTAAAGAAGACTCATTCGAGATTAAATTTCGAGCGGTACCTTTGATCTTCGCTTTTACTAACTCAACCGCTACTGACTTATGACTCTCTTTGATTGAGTCCACCAAATTTAATGAATCAAGAAAACTTTGTAAATTGTTTGATTGTCCATAGAAATCAGGAAACAATCTCGAAGCTGTGTTCAGGAATTCAATTATTGTTTGTCCCATTTTGAATGAATTTATTTCTGATTATTCTAAGTCACTTAGTTCATCTTCACATTCACTACTGTCGGTAGCGATATTTTCGGAGCCAAGTTCTTGGTCGAGAGCCAGAGGAATTTTTAAATTAATTCCTTGTTTGGAGAAAACGTTGTGAAGCTTGTCTCGTAAATTCCAGAAAATATCTTGGGCTTCCTTTTTGTGCTGTGTTGTTAAGCTTTCATAATGTACGTGTAGTACAGTCCTTATTGTAATCTACACGACAACATGTTTTTGCACTGTTTTTTTTTTTTTTTGATTTTTTGTTTAGGCACTTGTACGATTTATTAAAATCGATTATGTACTCTTCTACCTTATGTAGAATATCGGACCATTGTTACATTTATATACTATATATTTATTATTTATACATATTTACTTATACATATTTACTTTACTGAGTATAAATACATATATAATGGTGCTTTTAACAATTATGTTTGTGTTTTGAATGATCTTCATTTTTTTTACCGTTTTGACTGTTTCTGGTGAATGATTCAAGGGCGGTGATTGTTTTTCTGCATACTACAAGCGATACCTAGGTACATGGTGGTGCCGGCCTTGCACATTCTGGATCCGTTGTCAAAAACCAATGCAGCTACTTCATCGTCAAATGTTGATGTCTTTTGCTTCTTTTTTTTTCAGGCGAAAATCAAATAAAAAAACTGTTTCAGTTAAAATTTGTTGTTTTACTGTTTTGTTTTTACTGTTTTTAAATCAAAGACTTTGAATTGTTTGTTGTAAGAATTAAATTGCTGATTGATTCTGAGCATATGTTATATATATATATATAAGTAAGTACGATTCCGTACTGTTTGTTTCTTTGCTCACTTCCACTTCACTTATCACATTGGCACTCGGCCTTTCTATTTTAGACTGTCGTTTGACCATTGTTTTTTTCACACACGAACCGAGTCACACGAGAAGTGTTTTTTTTTTTTTCAAGCTGTCACGGTCGCCATGTAATGTATTTTCAATAAAAACGTCAACTTTGTATGGAGTTCGATCGCCGAGTGCACTGTTTTCATTAATACATTTCGACAACCAAGGCTTGCCAAAATGCAAGATAAGTATAATCGATGAATGCGTGCACACTGCCAAACTCCAAGCCTTCATACAGTTCGACTTAGATTACGTCTGGGAACTGTGGCCCGACGTAATATGACGCATATCGAGTTTGCTACAGAGCCACAGTTGTGCATTGGCCTGGAAATAACGCGAAATACTGAAGAAATAAGAATAAGACAAATCGAAGATCCCACGCGTCGGGACTAAACCAGCAACAATAACTTATAGAAATATATATATATTTCTCCTTAAATTATATGTAAAATCCATGAATTGTAAAAACTATATTTATCTCTTTCTTATGTTGAATTCTTTCTATCCCGTTCTTATTTCAAACACATTTTGTTATTTGAATTCGTCACGGAAGGAAGTGCCAAATAAAACATCCATTTAAATTCGAGTAATCACTGTTTTATTTCAACACTTTACAGCGGGGGTCTCACGGCCTATAACTCTAAGAACGTCAAAAGAGTACGCATTCTTAATTTCCGCACACTATATTTTTCACCATCAAGAACTTTGAAATTTTTTTTCATTTTCGAATAAAAAAATAAATAACAATCACGTTTCCAAATACATACATATGAATATATATTTTTGTAAACTTTTACGTCGCCAATGAGACGAAAAAAAGGAGAAAGAAGCTTCCAAGCAAGCGAAGACTAAAAACCTTATTTTTGGAATGGCTTGGTGTTACATATCTATGCAGAAGTAACTTACAACTATCCGACTTAACTATATTAAATTTATCTATTTACATTATCCTCTTGAATGAACTTATCTTATCTATTGTGAATAAGCCTATATTGAATACTGTGAATTAAAATGTGATTGTCAAATAAAGGGGGCCTTTCGGCTTGGATCAGGTATTGGAAGTGAACATGGTTTCTCCTCTCTCTACAAATATTACAAGTACATTACATACATCTATATATAGGAAAATATTTAATACTTGGTGTGAAAAAATTTCGTTGAATAGTAACACAAAAAATTCTAAGAATATAATTTTTCGAAAAGTTAATTTTAATATTATTAAACGTTTGCACTTTGTTGAACTAAATACGGCGTTTTCCTGAGCCCATAAGCTATTAGATTATCCGAGTAAAACACACAATGCTTCCTGTTCAACAGACACTTTTATTGTAAAATTTCAAATAATTTCATCACCTTGTCATTCAGTATTTGACAGTTTCAGACAATTGGTTTTTGCATAGACTTACAGACAACATGTTTCGTACAAATCGTTATCTATATATGAAAAGTTTTCGGTGAAAAGTGTCGTTGGAAAGGTATGAAGGTTCTAGGAAAGCGCGGCATATCAGTTACAAGAAACTCTAGCCTGAACTCTATACTGTTTTATTTCATCCACTCTAAGAGAGCGTTTCCTCTCTCTTTTGAAATATTATTACCCCATCCACCGTGCTTGGCGTTCAAATCACCGGCTGGGATATACAAATTTTCTTAGAAGTCCAAGTGGAAGAAAGTGGAAAGAGCCTCAAGCTCCTGAATAATGTTACGGCTTTGAGGTTCTGATCTGTAAGAAGCGATCACCAACAAATTCTTCCCACCTTGGAGAGAAATGTGTGCGGATGTGTCTGGTACACCAAGCCTACGTACATCACTGACAAGTACTCTTTTTAAACAAGAGAACGACCACGCCACCTCGAGTGGATTGCGGACGGTCTCATCTGATTATTGTGTAATTTTGATATTGCGCGTCTGGCTTAGCTTAGTTTCGCTTGCCATCAGCACGTCAGGATTATGAGCTTGCAACAAATTAGAGAGCGTAAGTTTTCGTTCAATCCTTATCAGCGAATGTACATTCACTGCACATTGATGTAATATGTTTTGCTTTACATTTAACACAGGTAATTCAATTAACACTCCCACATTTTTTAAAAGAGTGGCCACGCTTGGCTCATTACAGTTTTTATTTGTGTGCTGCAATGGTTAGATGATGATGTGCTCTTGCTCTCTGCTTATCTCTCTGTTCTCTCTCTTCTAATCGGAAAGAAACAACTCGCGGTTCAGCTTTTCATTTCAATTTTCAATTTTGGTTAAATTTTTTGATGCTAGTTCAAGTGTTCTAACGGGATGCTAAGTCTTCATATTTAGTTACTCTTAGCTCTTTTCTCAGTTCCTCTCCCTTGAGAAGACTTTTCTTCTGAATCTTCTGACTTAGTACATTGAGATTTTCCACTGCTGCCGTTAATCGTTGAATAAACATAGAAATATCTTGCTCTAATGAATCCAAACCAGCGGCTGAATTAGGTTTTTTTTATTTAATAGTTCGATTACGTCCTTGACGATAGTTTGTTACTTGCGCTCTGTATGCTGCTCACAAAAGATAATTCTATTATCTTTTTTTCAACAATTTTTTTCTTCGTCTCCGTTTACCATCCTCCCAGGTCTCGGCACTATGTTGAAGAAACCAAGCCTTTTGTATCCTTTACAATTTTATTTTTTTTCTTACCCGTTACGAATCCGAAGGGTTAGTGAAAATTCAAGTAAATGAAATCGAATAAGATTGTCATATAAGAAAATGTAATTTAATAGTTTTTCAACAAGTACGAACGATAATCAAAAATTATAATTAAATTGTAAAAGAAAACCAGCTCATTATAAAAAAGGTTCAAGTGAATTCCATGTCCGGGATTCGAAAACCACTTCCTCTTCTTCTTCTTCGGATGGCGCTACAGTCCGGGGTGGACCTGGGCCTCAACCAACATGCCTTCCGAGCTAGCTCTCTTGCCAGTTGCCTTTGTTGTCCTTTTCCATTTGTGTGCTCCATCTCAGTCTAGGACGTCCTCTTTTCGCGTTGTCCCTGTGGTTCGGATTCGAAAACTCTTCGGGCCGGAGCAGTGCTGTCCATACGGTCTACATGGCCTAGCCACTTTAAGCATTGTATTCGCAGACTCTTGACAAGGCTCATGCCGCCGTACAGCCCATACAGTTCGTGGTTGAATCTTCTCCTCCAGATGCCATAAACGCAAAAAGGACCAAAAATCGCACACAGAACTTTTCTCTCGAAGAGACCAAGGACTTCCTCATCCGCTTTTAGTAGCGTCCGGTTTCTGCGCCGTAAAGCAGGACTGGGATTATCAAGGTGTTGTACAAAGTCACTTTGGTTGTTCGGGAGGGGGCTTTATTACTCAGTTGCCTTTTGAGCCACAAGAAACAACGATTGGCAAGAGTGATTCTGCGCTTGATTTCGGTACTGGTGTTGTTGTCCCTATTCACCGCGGAGCCGAGATAGACGAAGTCCTTGACTACCTCAAAGTGTCTGCTGCGCATAGTGACGCTCTGGCCGAGACGTCGATGTTCTACGTCCTTCTTCGATGACAGCATATACTTCGTTTAGCCCTCATTTACCGCCAGACCTATTTTAGCCGCTTCTGCTTCGATGCTAGCAAACGCCTCATTGACGGTTCGCTGAGTTCGGTCGATCACGTCAATGTCATCCGCATAAGCTAGCAGTTGAACGGACTTTTGGAAGATCGTGTCTCTGATGTTGAGGTGTGAGTTCCGCACGATCCCACAGCGCGTTGTCTTGTCTAAAACGTTTTTAGACATCGAAGGTTGTAGTGGAGAAACAACATTACAAAACGGTCCGATTCAATGTAAAATAAAACTGAAATAAATTGATCAAACAATTGTAGTATGTTGAACGCGTTCGCTGCTTAACATGTGCTGAACACACTCATTTATCACGAGTATTGATTTCGCTTTCAGTTCGACACTCGAGCGTGTCCCAATGCACCAAGAAATACCGTTTTAAATTTGGCATAAAACCGCGCTGTTCTCCCCAATTCCTCCCTTATTTTTTCACTTTCGTGCTTTAAGCAACCAATCGTATGTCTCGTGCTTCCCGGCAAAAGCCCTTCTTTAGTATACCACAATTTGTGTTGACTATGGAGTAACAAGCCCTTTTTTGAAAATAAAAAATACAATTGAAATCAAATGAATAAAGTTGTTGTGCATAATTTACTTCCACAAGGTCTTGGTGAGCACACAAACAGCTCTCGCCGTTCGATGCAGCGTTGCTTTGTATGATTCTTGTTTGGCTGCATGCGCCTGCCTACACTCGTCGTCAAACCATGGGTTCCTCTTAGGTGGTGGCGTGAAACCCAGCACATCAGTGGCGGCTTCATTGATGGCTTCTTGACAACGTTTCCACTTGTCTTCTATTGTTTGTGCAGGCAGCGTCGAACTTTGAGATAGTTTCAGGAAGAATCGATCTGCAAAGGCTCTAGCGATTCGCTGCGATTGTAGCTTTCCGACATCAAACCGTCTTGGCCAGTCTCGACTCCGTTACTCTCTCGATATCCGGGTTCTTACCTTGGCTACAACAAGGTGATGATCCGAGTCGATGTTTGCACCTCGGAAGGTTCGGACATCGAGAATACTGGAGGAGTGTCTGACGTCGATCGCAACATGATCAATCTGGTTGACGGTTGATTGATCAGGTGATCGCCAGGTACTTTAATAATTGTTGAGGTGTGGGAACCTCGTGCTGGCCACAGAGAGATTTCGCCCCGAAGCAAAGTCAACTAGCCTGAGTCCGTTTCCGGAGGTGTTGGAGTTCAGGCTGTATCTTCCGATGACTTTAACAAAGACTTCTTCTCTTCCCAGCTGAGCGTTGAAGTCTCCTAGAACGATCTTGGTGTCGTAGCTGGGCATCGATCGTATGTCCTTTCTAGGAGGTGATAGAAGTCTTCTTTACTGCTGTCATCTTTTTCCTTTGTCGGGGGGTGGGCGCATATGAGGTTTCTATTCCCGAATTTAGCCTTGATTTGGATTGTTAGGAGGCATTCGCTTATGTATTGGAAGCTTAAGACTTTTTGCCTAAGTCTGCCTCGAACAACAAAACCGGATGCAAATAAGCGTTTCTCTCTCTCCTTGTAGCAGTCGCCGTGGTATATGCCGCAAGTTTCTTACCCTTCTCTTGCCCGGCCCATCCCACCGCATTTCCTGAATCGCGGTGATGTCTGCTTTATAGCAGTCCAGTGCCTCCGCAAGTTCATCGGCTGCACGTGGTCTGTTTAGGGGCCCCATATTCCACGTCCGTATCCGTAAAATAACAACCAGGACCCGGTGGCTACCAACGTGAAGGTAGAATAAGCACAATTGATGTGTGGAAGACAGTTACAACAGCTAGGCATCGCCAGGTTGATACCAATCAGTGCCTATCCTGGTCCCACATCACCCAGCCACCACTGCAAAGCCAAAAAAAGATATTTATTTGTTCAAAGTATATTCTAACAGATTTGGTTAAAACGCCGCACAAGTCACACAATATAAACGACGGAAACAGCATAATTTTGGCCTATACAGCAGCCGGTTAGTAACGAAGAAACGGAAGAGGACACAGTTGCATAAAATCGGGTGAGCCGTTAAACAACAACAGCAACAAACGCAACAATGAAGCTTCCCAATACTAATCAGAGGGCAACAAATGTATAATACAAATTTGTTTAAGCTGATTACCGCTTCTTACGCTGGAGATAGGGCTGGCGTTATGGAGTTAGAGAAGAGGAAGAAAGAGAGAGTTGAAGACTTTTATAACACAAATGTTGGTTGCCTTTTAAAATACCAGGATTTCACACATCCACACGATTTGGATAAGAAGCATTTACTTATATCGGAAGCCCAATCAGCGTCCTAAAATTCGTTCAACTATTCCGAACCGTTAATTGCCTAAAATCTTCTTAAACTTCACCATTCGAAGTCGGAAAAAACTGTAGGTCCTTTCTATTTGTAAGAGAACAAAAGCACGAAACACGAGTAGTCAACGACTGGTCGTCCTTTGGACTGTCGCGCTGTCTTCTCTCAAGAGTATGTAAAAGGGACCTACAGTTTTCTGCAGACTCCGAACGGCGAAGTTTGAGAAGCTTTCTTAGAGAGTTATCACTCTTTGAGTGTTGTCAGCAGCTCGAAAGAGGTTGTTCCATGAAAAATTAGAGGTGTTCAGCAGGGTATCGAACCTAGACCTTCTGCGTATGAGTGTAGCACTCTACCCACTACGTCTCAAACAGTCCAGCCAACAGTAGAATTCCAAATTAGATTAAACCTTAAGAAATCTAGCATACAACCAATCTTCGTACGAAGAGTGTATTTATTATAAAATCATTGAAAAGCAAACTACCATCGCTGCCGTTTACACTGACGATTTAATCGTAGCACAAGGCGTCGGGACTAAACCAGCAACAATAACTTTTAGGAAAACAGGTCAGCAACTTCAATCCCTCTCAAATTCCAATGCAGAAACCAATGACAGGAAGTCTCAATGCGGCTTTGTATTTCTCTATACTGGCGGACCAATTCACGGGGGTTCAAGAAAACAAAATATAGTGACACATCCAGCACAATAGCGGAATACTTTTTGAAGGGCTTAAAGGGTTAAATCCTTAAATTATATGTCAAATCCATGAATTGTCAAAACTATCTTTATCTCTTTATTATGTTGAAAATCCCGTTCTTATGTCAAACACATTTTGTAACCTTCCCTTTTCTTATTTGAATTCGTCACGGAAGGAAGTGCCAAATAAAATATCCATTTAAATTCGCGTAATCACTGTTTTATTTCAACACTTTACAGCGGGGGTCTCACTGCCTATAACTTTAAAAACGTCAAAAGAGTACGCATTCTTAATATCCGCACACTATATTTTTCATCGACAAAAACTTTGAAATTTTTTTTTCATTTTCGAATAAAAAAATAAATAACAATCACGTTTCCAAATACATTTATATTATATTATTTTTGTAAACCTTTACGTCGGCAATGAGATGGAAAAAAGAAGAAAGAAGCTTCCAAACAAGGGAAAATAAAAAACGTAATTTTTGGAATGGCTTGTGTACTATTTTGTTACAGTTGGTTTATTTAGCCACAGGGGCAGCTTCGGTGAGGAGGAGGATGTCGGCTGCACACTAGTGATTGCACGGCTTAGCTCGTCGGACGGGGTGGTTCTTGTCCACTTGCACATCACCCATTGCACACAAAAAAACGTGCCTAAGCTAGCTAAGGGAAGATAGAAGAAAGAGGAAAGAAAGGTTACAATAGAAAACAGAAAGCCTAATATCCTAACCTGACAGCGGGCAGACATTTAAAGAAGGAATGAAGAGGAAGGGGACGGAATAGGAAAGGGTTGTTTAACGCCTTTGCCCTTACCACCAAACAAGACCGGAAGGTTGATCGCGAAGCTAAGCTAACTAACCTGCCTTAAGCCTAAACTAACCTATTATCCTTAAAACTAAGCTTACGCTAAGCCTATACTAACTTAAGGCTAAATAGCTTAGCCCTACTTCGAACAATAAGGGTTCGTTAAGAACCCGGGCGTGCCTGCCACCCCTCATGTCATAGCTGACATGACCTTTGCTATCTCCCTTGGCGAATTCGTAGGAGATAGCCCCTTGTCGGAGACGTTAGCCACGCCTCCACACTCCACCCCGTCAGCAGCACCTAGAAGGATGGCCATCCTTAAACACCACACACACTTTCAGCAAAGAAAATTAATTATTCCATTATGTAGAATTAAGAATTACACCTCAAATTATCTTATAAAAAAAAAACAATTCATTTACTAAAAAAGTCGTACAAAATTAATTATCAGCCCCTAAGAGTATGCCAATTTTTCTTAACCTAATTCTAATCAACTAACCTACGAAGTAAAGAATTCAAAAACTAAAATTTAATATATAAAAAAATTCAGGAATAGTAAAACAAAATATACCAAAATAGAAAAGAACAAAAAATTTGCAAAGAAAAATGTTATCGGGCTGGGGTTCTAACCCTGCCCGAAAGCTACAGGACGACACACTACATAAAGGGGTTTCCAATGATTGAAACCCGCGGATTCACGATTCATGCGGTCCCACAACGTCCTGCGCGCAGCACGATGGTAGTGACGGGCCTGTGAAATTTTTTATTTTTTTTATAACGTAAAGTGTGTGTTCTCAGCCCTCTTTTCGCGGACTCTCTCGACACTTGTCCACTACAGCCAGGACTAATTTTACAGAAAAAAAAGGAACACAATGATAACGAAAAAACTTCAATCTTAAAAGTATAGCTAAATAATAAAAAAAATGTTATATATATATATATATATATATATATATATATATAAACAAAACACAGCCTCTCCATCTCCGGCGCAGCCCTCGCTCAACCGACACACAATTCTTTCTTTCCCGGCACACTGTTTTTTGTGTATTTTTCTTTATTGAACCATTTTTTTAAAATGTTACAGCTATTAAAAATACTTAAAATATCTAATTGATTAGCTTAAATTTAACCTGTATTTAACATTTTTTGAAATTTTTTTGGATTGCTGGGATTAATGTTTTTATCTTTTAAAAGACATTTATTTAGTTAATTGGCAGGAAAAGGTTCCTAAAACCTGCTGATTAAATTTATATTAGCTTAATCTAACTTAAACTACCTTAATCTAACTTACTCTATTTATTAACAATTTGAATGAGCTAGAAGCTCAGTTCGCGCTCTATATATTGTGTATTGTTACATTTAAATGTGTTGTTCCTCATCCTGACGTTGTGGTAGGTGATGTTGTTCTGCCTGTCCAGTAATTCCCCTGCATGGAATAAGTGTTCGATGTGGTTAGTACTCAGGAAGTAGTCCGTAGGATCAGCTGCTGTTGTCGCTACTTCAGCTATGATGTTTTTGGGGATGTTGGGAAGGTTCTTGATGAAGTTAATGGAGAGCTGGAGGATTCGTCTGTCAATCCGATCTATTCCCGTTTGTCTGTACACTGTGGAAGACATGATGAACTTCATGGAGTTTGGCTCCCTGTGCAGATTGCTGATGAATCTGAAGCACTTTCTCTCGAATATCCGAAGTTTTTCCATTTGGGCCGGTGGTAAATGGAACCAAATCGGGCATGCATATGTTAGTGATGGTCTGATGATTTGCTTGTACAAGATTTGCTTGATCCTTTTGGACAGTGCGTTGAGTCTCCACATGACCTTCGGTTTTCGATATGTTTGCCAAACGAAAAATCCCTGTTGAATGTTACGCCGAGGTATTTCATTGCTGTGACGGGCTTGACTTTTTCATTCTTGATTTTGATATTTCTGGAACACTGGTTGGTGGGACCTTTGATGACCAGTACCTGGGTTTTCCTTTCGTTGGGCTGGATCTTCAATCTATCGAAGTAGTCCATGAGCGATGAAAGATATCTGTTGAGCAGCCTAGTACTGAGGACTATGAACGGAGTGTGAGCATAGACCAGGGTGTCGTCCGCGTAATTAATGATATTCACTTCCGAGCTTGATGGTTGAGGGATATCGGCTGTAAAGATAATATATAAAATTGGGCCCAGTATTGAGTCTTGGGGGACGCCGGCGGTTATAGGGAAAATAGAGGACAGTGTGTCGTTTATTTTAACGGCAAATTTCCGTTCAGAGAGATATGATTTTAGTAGCAGGCACGTGTGAAGGTTTATATTAAAAACGTAGTGCAATTTGTATAGCAGCCCCTCGATCCAGACGCAGTCGAAGGCTTTGGAGATGTCTAGGGAGACGCAGACAGTGGGTCGTTTTCTGTTAAAATTCGCAGTTGCGTCCTGTGTAAATTTATACAGACCATGACACGTGGAGTGTTGAGGTCGGAAACCAAATTGGAATGCCGGTATGCTGTGGTGATCAAAGGTATGTGCTCTGAGGTTTGAGAGAATTTTGCATTCAAATAGTTTGCTTGCTGTATTAAGCAGTGAAATCGGTCTATAATTGGACGGATTGTGAGCTTGTCCTGCATTTTTTAAGGGAATTAGGATAGCTGTCTTCCAACGTGAAGGGAAGTGAGAAGTGTTAATGCATTGATTAAAAAGAATTAAAAGTGGAGTAAGGTTAACAAGAGTGATATTTTTGTAACAAATACTGGAGATCTTATCCGTTCCGGTGGATCTTTTATTTTTTCTAGTAGTGATGAATTGTTGTAACTCTTCCATTGTGATGAATGAGTTAAAAACATTCGGGAGGGAGGCTTTGTTTAGTATACCGAATTGTGTAATATACCTGTTGCTAGGGGTAAGAGTTATGTTCTCTGTTATATATTGGCGTACCTGCTGTCGAAACTCGTTTGAAGACAGATTGAGGTTTTGGTTGTGGATTTGAGCGAAGTGGCTGCCCAGGAGATTTGCCGAATCTAGGTCGGACTTTGTAGGAGAGTTATTGCCATCAAGGAGGTAATTTATTCGGTGCTGAGCCTTTCGACCTGTGAGCCTGTTAATGGTATTGAAAAGGGAGCGGTCAGGCTTCATTTCTTGGAGAGTGGCGGTGTAGGATTTCTCTACAAATAATCTTAACTGTTCGTTAATGAGGATGGTCAAAAGATTAACTTGAGACTTGAGGAGAGGACAGAAGTTCCTAAAGAGTCTGCGTCGAAGAGTTTTTTTCTCTTTAATAAGCCTGCTGAGAGTTCTGGGAAGAAGCTTGTTTACATCCCTATAGGGATTAAAGTTTGAAGTGTTCGTATCTAAGGATGACTTGAATATATGTTCCAGTTCCAGAGTGGAATGGTCAATCTCCTCCGGGGAGAGATTCCTGTCGTCGGGTAAGTTGAGTGCTCTAAGCTTGAGAGACACATCTCTATTCACTTGCCTCCAATTAGTCTTACCATAATTGGGGAGTGAGTGAGAAGTTGCTAATGTCCCGATATGGGAAATGTCAATGGTCTGAGGGAAAGTGGTGGGAAGTTTTGGGAGGGGCAGTTACGGCCAAATTCTGTGTTCTTAGAAAGAAGTCTAGGAAGGAATTTGTCGTTCTCGTTACTTGGATAGGGTGTATGGGAGCTTCGGTTGCTAACTATGAGTGTTGCAACCATCTCACCAACTCAACCCCGGAGGGGCTGTTTATGGAGTCGTTAAACATTTGGTGCCTAACATTCCAGTCACCTCCGAGGATGAACTCCGCTGGAGAGAAGTGACTGACCATGTTTTGAATATCTGAAACGGGGAAGTGGTAATTGGATTTATTATATATCCCTGCACATATAAGGTCCCTGCCTGTGACGGATCTAACCTTAATGGCTGTATATTCAAGGTGTGTAATGTTTGGGACATCAATTTGGGAAAATTTGTACTTTTTATGTACAGCAATCCCCTTGGACGGGGGGTGGATACAAAATTATAGTTCTGATGTCCTATAGCGGAATTTTGGGTGAAGCGTGTTTCACTTAACAGCACAACGTCGGGAGAATACTTGTCAAGGAATAACGTGAAGTTTTCCTTTTTAGTTCTGCTAAAAAGGGATTGACAGTTAAGTGCTATTATTTTTAACTTAATCATGGTTAGTTAGAATGTGGTTAGTTACTAATGTCAGTATGTGATACTTTTTTTCTAGTGGGGATAGGTTTGAGATTTTCGGAAGCATGGGTTGAAGATCTCTGGCGTATTGCTCAACATTAAAGTTAAGAGGAGCAGCAGAGGACTTTGTCGGGGTGGTAGTTTTAGATGTATATGGATTGTTAGAATTACCTTTGCGTAGGTCATTCCGGGTTTCTTCACTGTTGATGGTGTTGGTCCTTTAAGGGCACTGGCGTATGATGGCTTGGTATTGCTTTTTATCATCTTTGGACACTGTGAAAAGTTGGCAGGATGTGGTCCTCCACAGTTGCAGCATGCAATTGTGATCGCTTTGATTGCGGTCTTGCCGTCTGGAGTAGTGACTTCAATTGTCGCTGGATCTTGCCCTCTGGGCTTGACTCGGCATTCGCCTTTCGGGTGATTTTCTGCACACTTTATACATCTTGGTGAGAGGTGGCAGCCATTTGAAATTCGTCCTGCCTGTTGGCAGTTAGTGCAATGCGGTGAAGTCGTCTTTTTGTCAGGGAGCTCGATGCGTATTCGCTGCGTGAATAGCACCTTTATGTTCTTCAGGAGGGTAGCATCCTCCTCGGGCTCCAGCTAAATTAATCTAAGAGTCTGAATATCTTTGGCCTTCATAAATGGGGTCTGGAAGTAGTCAACACGCTTGATCTTTAGGGAGGGTACCAGTTCCAGTAGCCCTTCCTTAACGTCTTCGTTGGTCCAGTCGGGCGAGATGTGTCTGGCAATGAAAGTTTGCAGTTTTTCTTCCTTCCTCTTAAAGGTGTAGAATTTGTTCTTTTGGTGTATCAATATTTGCTCCGTCTTTTTGTGGTCTTCATAATTTGTAGTCCTTATAACTAAAGAGTTTGTTGCCACTTTCGTTTCAAATTTCTTTGGTCCAATTATGGCCTCCAGATTCTTGATTAAATATTTTGGTGAGTTGACTTCCCTTACAATAATCGGTGGCTGTTTCTTTTGCTTATTTTGGATGCTTTGGTTTTGTTGTTTCGACTTCCTAGATTCCGGGATTGTTTGCTGCTGTCTTTTATTCGGTATAGGTGGTGGTGGTGGTTTTTGCTGGAGATTTTTAGGTACTCCGTGGTAGCTTCTCTTTGCTCCGATAGAAGAATCTGCGGAATCTTCTACCATCGTGTTGGCTTCAGATTCAGTCGTTGACGGTTAGACCCTGAATCTGCATGTTGAGGGAAGCTATAATTAATTATTCTGGCTAATTCTTCAGCCAGAAGAAGTAGTTTTTTGTTCAGCTTATTTAACTGAGCATGTAAATGGGTTACGTCACTGGTAATTTTTATTGTCACTTTTTACTAGCACTTTTCACTGGAAATAGATTCTTTACTTTATTTGTTGTAAAATGCTTTTTTTTTTATTGCCCCTCGCTCATACAGGATGAGAGGGTAATTATAATTACTTTTGCAAGAGGGTTGGTGACTGAATGATGACCGGCACACGATTTCAGTAGCTTCTTTATATGTTTTTTTTTTTTTGTACTATGTGTTCTTCCACTGCTACGAGGCCACGGGTCGATGAGTCTGTACACACAATTTTTTTTCAGGCACGCACTTACTTTCGTTAGAGAACTTGCATCAAATTTTTAAGGAACTTTCTTCAGATATTATGTGAACAATTTTATTCTTTTCTCAATGCACTGTATGTACGTATGTGCAGATATATATATGGTTATAGTGTGAAGAACCTGCCACTTTGGATCACCAAGAATGGATCATATAACTTTTCCGTTTTGTTTTTTTTTTTTTTTTGTTTTTTTGTTTGTTTTATTTTACACTTTTCCTTATTGCTCACTGCACTCAATTAATAAAAAAAAAGATGATTCCTTCTTTGTTGTTTTTTTTTTATTTGTGGACTCTGATTTAAAAATTAAATAATGTTTGTTCACCACTGTGCACCTTTCGCATTCTTGCTCTGCTCTTTCTGTTTGACTCCCTCTGTTTTTTTTCTTTGTTTTGCCTTGCCTGTGCTGTCGTTTCGATATCCAGTTTTTTCTTTAAGCCGTTCATCTATCAACTTCCAGCCAGAAAGTGTTGTCGCTTTGAGTCTGTTGTCTATGGTCTCGTCTATTGTCCTTGGTATCTAGTTAAATGTCACTCGTTTACATTGTTTTGGGTAAGTCTGTTTCCATTTATTTATAATTGTGTTTCTTTTCAGTTAATAAACTGGTGGATTGGGAAGGAGGATGATCGTGGGAAAACACACAGGTACGTACACGCTCAAAACAAATGTATATTTTAAATTTTTTATTTGGTTTACAGGTGACTGGAATCAGACAACAGACGCCGGAGTTTCTTTCGACACAGGTGATGTGATTTCGACAATCCTAATTATTTCTTTTATTATTTCAGGAACTGGCTACCGTAACAATATCTATGCAAAACTAACTTATAACTATCTAACTTAAATATATGAAATTTATCTATTTACATTATGCTCTTGAATTATCTTATCTCATCTATTGTGAATTAACCTATATTGAATGCTGTGAATTAAAATGTGATTGTAAAAATATCAAGGATGCCCCTCGGCTTTGATCAGGTAATGGAAGTGAACGTGGTTTCTCCCCTCTACATATATTAGAGGTACACTACATACATCAACATATAATTCAAATATTTAATAGTGACGACGAGGATTCAAGACAAGCACTTACAACTGCACTACAGAATATACAAACAACAACCAGCACTTCTAACCTACAATTTGATCAGTTCAACGGGCATGGAGAATCCTTTTCCTTCTTCTTCTTCTTCGGATGGCGCTACAGTCCGGGGTGGACCTGGGCCTCAACCAACATGCCTCTCCAGCCAGCACGATCTTTCGCCAGCTGTCTCCAGTTGTGCACTCCAATTTGGTTGAGGTCCTTCTCCACTTGTGTGCGCCACTTTAGTCTAGGTCGTCCTCTATTGCGTTGTCCCAATGGCTCGGATTCAAAGACTTTTCGGGCCGGAGCAGTGGTGTCCATACGCTCTACATGACCTAGCCATCTTAAGCGTTGTATCCGTAGACGCTTAGCCAGGCGCATGTCGCTGTACAGCCTATAGAGTTCATCATTAAATCTTCTCCTCCAGATGCCATCAACGCAAAAAGGACCAAAAATCGCACACAGAGCTTTTCTCTCGAAGAGACCAAGGGCTTCCTCATCCGCTTTTAGTAGCGTCCGGTTTCTGCGCCGTAAAGCAGGACTGGGATTATCAAGGTGTTGTACAAAGTCACTTTGGTTGTTCGGGAGGGGGCTTTATTACTCAGTTGCCTTTTGAGCCACAAGAAACAACGATTGGCAAGAGTGATTCTGCGCTTGATTTCGGTACTGGTGTTGTTGTCCCTATTCACCGCGGAGCCGAGATAGACGAAGTCCTTGACTACCTCAAAGTGTCTGCTGCGCATAGTGACGCTCTGGCCAAGGCGTCGATGTTCTACGTCCTTCTTCGATGACAGCATATACTTCGTTTAGCCCTCATTTACCGCCAGACCTATTTTAGCCGCTTCTGCTTCGATGCTAGCAAACGCCTCATTGACGGTTCGCTGAGTTCGGTCGATCACGTCAATGTCATCCGCATAAGCTAGCAGTTGAACGGACTTTTGGAAGATCGTGTCTCTGATGTTGAGGTGTGAGTTCCGCACGATCCCACAGCGCGTTGTCTTGTCTAAAACCTTTTTAGACATCGAAGGTTGTAGTGGAGAAACAACATTACAAAACGGTCCGATTCAATGTAAAATAAAACTGAAATAAATTGATCAAACAATTGTAGTATGTTGAACGCGTTCGCTGCTTAACATGTGCTGAACACACTCATTTATCACGAGTATTGATTTCGCTTTCAGTTCGACACTCGAGCGTGTCAAAATGCAACAAGAAATACCGTTTTAAATTTGGCATAAAACCGCGCTGTTCTCCCCAATTCCTCCCTTATTTTTTCACTTTCGTGCTTTAAGCAACCAATCGTATGTCTCGTGCTTCCCGGCAAAAGCCCTTCTTTAGTATACCAAAAATTGTGTTAACTATGGAGTAACAAGCCCTTTTTTGAAAATAAAAAATACAATTGAAATCAAATGAATAAAGTTGTTGTGCATAATTTACTTCCACAAGGTCTTGGTGAGTTCGCTACCGACCTTGACGGAGCAGCGAGAGTTCTCCATCGTAATCCTACACAATCTGACGAGTTTGGTAGGGATGCCAAAACTAGACATGGCACTGTATAGCTCGTCTCTATGCACGCTGTCATACTCGGCCTTGAAATCGACAAATAGATGGTGGGTGTCGATTTAAACTTCTTGGGACTTCTCCAGGATCTGCAGGAGTGTGAAGATCTGGTCGATTGTGAACTTCCCTGGCCTGAAACCACACTGATAAGGACCTATCAGGTTGTTGACGAACGGTTTCAGGCACTCACACAATACGACAGAGAAAATCTTATATGAGATGTTAAGGAGACTGATTCCTCGGTAGATGGCGCAGTCGAAGGGGTCTCCTTTCTTGTGGACCGGACAAACGATGCTGAGATTCCACACGTCGGGCATGGTTTCCTCTGACCATATCTTACAGATAAGCTGGTGCATGCACCCAACCAGCTCATCCTCAGCCGCTTTGAACAGCTCTGCGGATAGTCCGTCCGCGCCAGTAGCTTTGTTCGACTTCAGTCTCGATATTGCTATCTTGACCTCGTCGAAGTCGGGGGGACGGAATTCTTGTCCATCGTCGTCCAAATTGAGTGGGACATTCTGCCTAACAGCGGAATTTGCGACGTCATCGCCGTTTAGGAAATGCAGAAATGATCCTTCCAGATTCTCAGCACCGACTGCGACTCGACCACTAGTTGTCCATTTTGATCCCGACAGGCTTCTGTCCGAGCCTTATAACCACCGGATAACTGTTTTATCTTGTGGTAAAAATGTCGGACATCATTCCTGCCATAGCACCTCTCCATTTCCTCGACCGCGCGCTTCTCGTCCTCTTTCTTTTTTCTTCTGAGAAGCCGGTTCTCTTCCCTTCTTCTCTGTTTGTAGAGCTCACAAACAGCTCTCATCGTTCGATGCAGCGTTGCCTTGTACGCTTCTTGTTTGGCTGCATGCGCCTGCCTACACTCGTCGTCAAACCATGGGTTCCTCTTAGGTGGTGGCGTAAGACCCAGCACATCAGTGGCGGCCTCTTTGATGGCTTCTTGACAACGTTTCCACTTGTCTTCTATTGTTTGTGCAGGCAGCGTCGAAGTTTGAGATAGTTTCAGGGAGAATCGATCGGCAAAGGCTCTAGCTATCGGTTGCGATTGTAGCTTTCCGACATCAAACCGTCTTGGCTTGTCTCGACTCCGCTGCTCTCTCGATATCCGGGTTCTTACCTTGGCTACAACAAGGTGATGATCCGAGTCGATGTTTGCACCTCGGAAGGTTCGGACATCGAGGATATTGGAGGAGTGTCTGACGTCGATCGCAACGTGATCAATCTGGTTGACGGTTGATTGATCAGGTGATCGCCAGGTACCTTTATGAATGTTGAGGTGTGGGAACCGCGTGCTGACCACAGAGATATTTCGCCCCGAGGCGAAGTCAACTAGCCTGAGTCCGTTTCCGGAGGTGTTGGCGTGCAGGCTGTGTCTTCCGATGACTTTAGCAAAGACTTCTTCTCTTCCCTGCTGAGCGTTGAAATCTCCTAGAACTATCTTGGTGACGTAGCTGGGGCATCGATCATATGTCCTTTCTAGGAGATGATAGAAGTCCTCTTTACTGCTGTCATCTTTTTCCTCTGTCGGGGCGTGGGCGCATATGAGACTTATATTCCCGAATTTAGCCTTGATGCGAATTGTTATGAGGCGTTCGCTTATGTATTGGAAGCTTAAGACTTTTTGCCTAAGTCTGCCTCGAACAACAAAACCGCATCCAAATAAGCGTTTCCCTCTCTCCCTGTAGCAGTCGCCGTGGTATATGTCGCAGTTTCTCACTCTTCTCTTGCCCGGCCCATCCCACCGCATTTCCTGAATTGCGGTAATGTCTGCTTTATAGCAGTCCAGGGCCTCCGCAAGTTCATCGGCTGCACGTGGTCTGTTTAGGGACCTCACATTCCACGTGCATATCCGTAGAGCATTATCCTTTTTTCGTTTGCGTGGGTCGTCAACAGTGAATCCATCCATATCCGAGGCATTCGGTTGTTTCGTAACTGTTTAATTTTTTAATGTGGCCGGGCAGTTACCCCTACGCACACCCCCAACCTGGAGGACCAGGCCCTTTTTTATACCTCTTGGGCGGAGGTCGCACTTATAGGTTTGGCAGGTTGAGTTCGGGTGAACAACAACCAGTACCCGATGGCTACCAACGTGGAGGTAGAATAAGCACAATTGGTGTGTGGAAGACAGTTACAGCATCCTTTTCCAACTATATCAAAAGACTCAGTCGTCCACAGACCTCCACGGAGTACGCACGTGTTTCGACTTCATAAAGTGTACACAAATAGCCGAAAAAAATCAATTTGTGGCTCTGGTAGTAGAGCACGAGTGTGGGGATCGGGAATCCCGGGTTCGAATCCCGAGGACAAAAAAAAAGTTTCTGTTTTTTTAATTAATAAGTGAGAAAGACACCTAGTGTCACTGAGGGACATGGAAAGTGACGAGCGACCCGAGCTCAGTAAAACGGGTGATTTTAAAACACCGGTGGCCTGAAAATCAGGCCACCAAACCAGAGACAATAGTTTCCGTATGGCTAGTCCCACGAATCGGACTACAGAGGGGAAAAACGAGAAAAAGAGGAGAAAGAGGCTGCAGCCGCAGCCTACCATCACTAAGCGTCGGACGACAACAATGACGTCAGGTGAAGAGGCGGTCTCACCGAACAAAGGCGGATTGGTGCCGACCAAAACAACTCTGCCAAAGAAAACTGCAGCAACAACAACATCGGCTACAGCTGAAGCTGTAACCAACATTGATGCCCTTCAATGCGAATCGGAGGGCAACGAATTCCAGTTTCATATAGAGAGAGCGATAACTCCTTCAAGATGCTTGCCACGTCAGACGCCGACGACGAGGAGGAGGAAATACGACAGGAGGAGACGAAACTCAGGAAACTTGATGAGGAAAGGGCAAAGCTTGACGCCCATATCAAGTTCCTCTATGAATAGTCCACGGCAAAAAAGACTGCTGAAAAAGCAGCGAAGAGGAAAGAACAGCTTAGCGACATCTAAAGCTACAGCAAAAGAGGCAACAAAAGCAGCAGGGGAAGGAAAACCTGCAGAAACCTCAAGAATCGCAGCGATCCACATCAAAGGCAGCTCAGCGTCTACAGACTGCTCAACTGCAACAACAAAACAGGCACAGCAACAACAGCAAAAACAAAAGGCCCAGCAAACGCAGATCCAACACAAGAAACAGCAGCACAAACCACAGCAACTACCACCGGAACAGCAGAAACAACAGGAGTCACGGCAGCAGGAACAACAACAACAGCAGCAGAAGTCCAAGGTACGCTGCGTTTTTGGCATTAGGACCGATGAACTAGAGACCTTATGTGAGTTGGCCCTAGGCAATAAGTTATTTTACATAAAATATAAGACTCCCAAACCCACACCGTTCATTGCCTAACAATGGACGGGCTTAGATTTCTGAAACAGAAGTTAGCGTCATCGAACGCTGGCTTCTATACGTACACCCCAGAGGAGAAAGGCCACAGACTTTGCTTCTCAAAGTTGTTAATCATTCTGCTTACCTGAAGGTCTTCCTCGACAAGCTGCGCCAAGTTGAGAGTGACAAGGTTCAGTTTGTAGGGGTTAAGCCCTTCATTACTGCGGCAGCGAGGGCGAAGAAGAAGGCACTTCCTTTCTTCTTAGTTCAGGTATCTCACGGTACCAAAATTGACAGACTACGAAAAATCAATTTTGTAGGAGTCTTAGTGTAAAGTGAGAAAAATTAAACAAATCTGACCACGTACTTCAATGTGCGAAGTGTAGAAGGCTGGGGCACGTCGCGGAGAACTGCAATATGGAGTTCCGCTGCGCACGGTGCACATTCAGCCACAACAAAGGGGAATGTCCTCTAGATATGGAGGAAGTCGAGGATAAGGCGCTCCTCAAATGTGTACTCTGCGGAGGAAATGGACACCCCGCAACCTACTTGGGGTGTCCACGAATAAATGAACTCCGGCAGAGAGTAAAAGCAGCAAGGAACGACAAAAAGGTAACCGCCAGGCCAGCTACCCGTGCGCTGACTACCACCATTACGCCTGGTGTCTCCTACGCCTAGGTGGTGTCACGCAGACAACCGGCACAACGAACAGTGCCAAAGGCTGCCCCGGCTCCAAAGGCCAGGCAACCTGAAGCAGACGCCTCCATAAGGGATGTACTGTCTTCCATCCAGTCGATGCAAGCGCAGATGATTGCCTTGCATAAACAGATGGTCGAACTACAGACCAGTTTCCTTACGCAGACGGCTAGAGTAGATTTCCTCTTCTCTCAGCTGCCTGCAAGCAAGCGCGCTCAGATATAATAGGCCTCGCGTGAGGTAAGAACCCTTAAGATCCTAGCAGTGAATGTTAATTCGCTGATAAGGAGCGAGCGAAAACTATCGCTCTCTAATTTAATGCAAACCCACAATCCTGATGTGCTGATGGCTAGCGAAACTAAGCTTAACCAGACGCGCAACCTCAGGTACAAAAATTACCATACTATACGAAGGGACCGACTCCAATCCACTCGATTAAAAAGAATATTAGTCATAAGATCATATATAGCAATGAAGTCAGAAGATCTAGAATGCTAGAAGCGGCCATCGGACGCATCTCTCTCCAAGGTGGACAGAAGTTGTTTGTGATCGCTGCTTACGCATCAGAACCTGAAAACCCTAACTTTCTTTCGGAGCTTGAGGCTCTTTTTACCAGCCTCTGCTTGAATTCGGAAGAAAACTTTTATATATTAGCCGGCGATTTGAACGCCAAATATGGTGAATGGGGTAATACTGTTCCAAAGAAGAGAGGAAACGCTCTCTTCGAGTGGATGGAACAAAACAATATTGAGTTCAAACTGGAATTGCTGGCACCCGATAGACCATCATTTCTTAGAAGCCTGTCCTATCTGGATTCGATGCTAATCGACAGACGACTAAAAGCATCCTTATAAAGCAAAGCATCCAAAAGCATCCTTATAATTACAATTAGGCGCGATGGCCACGTTTCTCTAGAACCTTAGCCAGGGAAATAAGTTCGAGTGCGATCAATCCTCCGACGAACAGAAACCTAACGAACGAAGAGGTTGATGGGTACCTCACACAAATGGACGAAGTCATAAAACGGACAATGGAAAAAACTATCCCGAAGGTAGCACATACTGATGATGGCGACATTTATCGGAATCCTACGATCGATGCACTTCACGTGCAAAAAAGTAGACTCCTGTCAAGATTCAAACTCTTGTACAGGAGATTTATAGATCCACAAAATACAGAAATTTGCTGTCTGAAGTCACAGATCAAAGTACTCCAACAGTTAATCAAACATAATTACAGACAAGCTGTAAGCTTGCATTGGAGCAATAAGATTCGGGCTGTATACTTCAACAACCCGAGCATGTTCCCGCAAGTAAATAAAATCTTTCGGAGGAAAGACCATAATGGCATTCAGAGCGTTCGACTTGACAGAACAACAGACAACGCGAACCTACTTACTTCAGTTGGCATCGATCCTGATAGGGCTGTGCTTGACAACGACTATTTCGTAGTTGAGGATCCCCAAGAGAAAGTGAAAGCAATTGGTGCTGTTTTCCAGAGAGTGTATACGGTCAACGGGACTCGAAGTCCGAATCACGATCTAGAGAACAGAGCCTTGCTTAACCATGTCTCTCTTCGGAACGGAATAAGTCAGTAGCGATCCGAGAACCCTGGTTTTACCAGGTTCAGTGACGATTTTCCGGCAAATAGTGTCGTCGCCGATGATGGAAACAACTCCATCCTTATTTCAAAAGATGAACTCCAAGGTATCCTTAACTCACTGAAGAAGAAGAAGTCAGTGGGAATAGATGGGATACCAAATATTGTTCTGCGCCATCTACCCTCTGAGGCGGTGGATGTATACACAACGCTGTTTAACAATGCGCTGAGTAATGCATATTGCCCGGTGCATTCGGAAACAGCTGTGGTACAGCCAATTCCGAAACGGGGCAAGATACCTCCATCCCGACGAATCTCCGTTCTATAAGTCTTCTTCCGTGCATAAGCAAGGTACTTGAGAAGATTGTCATTAAAGCTCTGAAAGAATGGGTTGAGGAAAAAGAAATCATACCGGAAAAACAATTTGGCTTCAGGGTGGGGCATGATACCATTCATGTTTCCGACATCCAGTGGAATAGAAACAAAACACAATGCACAGGGGCCTGTTTGATTGACATGGAAAAAACATTCGACACCGTATGGTTAGAAGGTCTCTTCCTCAAGTTAGTCAGGCTCGGCAGAAATAAAACATTGCTATATATGATCTACGACATAGTAACAGGTAGGAAGTTCGTTGTGAAAAATGGCAACGAAATTTCCTCAACAGTGTCCTATATAAAAAATGGGCTGCAACAAGGGGCGGTGGGTTCACCGATCTTGTTCACTATATTCACTAGCGATCTTATAGGTTCTATGTCCAACATTATAGCGTTTGCCGATGATCTAATCGCGTACAGATCAGCCCCAAAGGTAGACTGGAAGTTGAAAATCAACTACCAGAAGTGTGAAACTATCCTTTTCAGAACCCCGCTATCCAGAGCCTCAAGGGACACGAAAATGAATTGGCGCAAGTTTTAGTTGACCCACTGGGGCAGCCATTGACCGTGAAAAGTGTAGCGAGATATCTAGGCATCTAGTTGGACCAGTACCTATATGGAGGTGCCCATGTAAATACAGCTCTGACCAGGGCTAAAAATGCCTTCGCCATGGCAAGAGGACTGTTCTACAGCAGTCAACTTGACACCAGGGTGAAGGTAATCTGCTACATGGCCCTTATCCGGCCAATCATGGTATATGGTTGTCCTGTGTGGTTCAACGTGAGTTTTTCCCAAATGGAAAAGATGAGGGTGTTCGAGAGGCGGTGCCTTCGGGCTTGTCTTCGCTTATATCGAACACCTGAATCTGACTTCAAGAAATTCTATCCCATCGAGGTCCTGTATAACGAGGCAAAACTTATAAGGATAGATAACTTTATTATTAAGTTGATTCGGAGTCACACTGCTCGAGCCATGCCTTCAACCAACAGTCTGATCCTTGGGCCTTACTACCCTAACGTAATGTACCACGAGAGGGTACGCATTAACCTGCTTTATTCCGCCTGAAGCAGGTTAATGCGTACCCTTCTTACCTCTATTTGGACGCGAAAGGCCTGATACAAGATGAGGATGGCTACTCTATCATCTTCCATGTCGTACGCCGAACAGTAGAAAGGCAACTTCAATACGAGCCGGACGTCGCTCGCAGCCACGAGGAAATCCTACGGTTCAACAGAGCGATTTCTGCCTGAGACAGAGCAATAACAGACAAAGAACGGCATTTCTATTGGTGGCTACACCATAACCACCATTCGTTGCCGCTAAATACTTAAAGTAAAAAATGGTATAGTTGAGTCATAGGGCCAACTCACATAGGCTAAGGTAGATATAAGGAGTTAAAAAAAAAACAATATTAAAATAAATACAAAAAAAAAACAAAAAAAAAACACAAAAAAGATGCATCACGGCATATTAGATATATATGTTAAGCATATAAATAACACATACGCCCTGATGCACGCGTCCGTACATTTACGGGCATAGTTAAGTCCAATGTAAATTGTTACGTATTCTTTTATGAATTGTAGATTTAAGTTTAAATCTACGTTAAGGTAATTTAAGTAGGTAAGATAAAATAATTTTTAAGTTAGGATAAGTAGCAAACAAAACAACCATGAAATCCAAGTTTTTTCTTAATTTTCTTGAAGAAATAATAATAACACTTATATATTTTAAGCATAAAATCGGATATTATAAGAATGCGAAAGATATTACAAAAATCAAATCCGTAGGTTAGCTTAGAGTACTTGTAGAGAGTCAGTAAGCTAGAATTAAGATCGTTCGATTTGATTAGTAAGCTAGTTTTAAGTATTTTTCTGTCTTGCATGTAAGATATTGAATTTGAAAATTTCAAATAAACATGCATTCAACAAACAAAAAAAAAACAAAAACACAAAGTGGCCGGAAATATTTCCAATGAAGCGATTTACCAGTTTTCAGACAATTCGCGCATTCAGAGACACTTTTGCTAGATTTGGTATTCCTAAGACTATTGTCTCGGATAATGGAACGGATTTCACATCCATTGAATTCCAGAACTTTATAAAATCAAATGACAGTGCATAAGCGGACGTCACCAGCGCACCCATCGACAAACGGGCAGTCCGAGCGATTTGTTCAAATCATAGAGAACGGATTAAGATCATCGAGAAATGATGCCGGTGATCTTCATCCGAAATTACATTGTCTACTTCTACTTGACGGAAAATCATGGATGCAAGCAGCTTTCAAATCGGAGACCTAGTACAAGTTCGATACTACCAAAATAAGGAGTGTAAGTGGAAGTTTGGCAAGATGACTCAACGTGATGGTCATCTACACTACTTAGTGGACAGAAACCAGCATCGAAAAGAAACCACCAGGATATATCAAATTAAGACGGTCAAATAGAATGCGTAAACTAGTTGATTGCTACAAACCTTTTTAACGCTGGTAGTGGAGACTGTTACTTATCTATGCAAAACTAACTTATAACTATCTACCTTAACTATATTAAATTTATCTATTTACATTATCCTCTTGAATTAACCCATCTCATCTATTGTGAATTGAGTGAATATTGAGTACTGTAAATTAAAAAGTGATTGTCAAAATATCAAGGAATAAAGGGGGCCTCTCGGCTTGAATCAGGTATTGGAAGTGAATGTGGTTTCTCCTCTCTCTACATATATCACAAGTAGACTACATACATCTACATATAGCAAAATATTTAGTACTTGGTGTTGAAAAATTTCGTTGCACAGTAACACAAGAAATTCTAAGAATATAATTTTTCGAAAAGTTATTTTTTATTTTATTAAACGTTTGCACTTTGTTGAAATAAACACTGCGTTTTACTGAGCCCATAAGCTTTTGATTTGATTTCCAACAGGGAGCATTGTGTGTTTTACACAATGCTCCCTGTTCAACAGACAATTTTATTGTAAAAATTCAAACAATTTCATCACCTTGTCATTCAGTATTTGATAGTTTCAGATAATTGGTTTTTGCATAGACTTACAGACAACATGTTTCGTACAAATCGTTATCTATATATAATATATAAAAAACAATATTTGCTTGTTTGTTTGTCCTTTAAAGGCTCTTATATGGTAAGAAATAAAGCATTGATGTCTGTGGCAGCCGTGTTTAGAATTCTGTCTAAAAGATTTTGATATTAGGTTTTTTGAGATGCCTCTCATTAAAGTAAAGTGGGGGCTGACTTTCAAAGTTCAGCTGATCCTATCGAGTATCCTTTGAAAATGGGTCGTAGATTTCTTTTGGGAGTTTTCGGTGAAAAGTGTCGTTGGAAAGGTATGAAGGTTGTAGGAAAGGATGCAATTCTAGCCTGAACTCTATACTGTTTTATTCCATCCACTCTAAGAAAGCGTTTCCTCTCTCTTTTGAAATATTATTACCCCATCCAAAGTGCTTGACGTTCAAATCACCGGCTAGAATATACAAATTTTTTATGAGTTCAAGTGGAAGAAGTGGAAACAGCCTCAAGCTCCTGAATAATTTTACGGCTTTGAGGTTCTGATCCGAAAGAAGTGATCACAAACAACTTCTTCCCACCTTGGAGAGGAATGTGTGTGAATGCTTCTATCTATCACCAAACCTACGTACATCACTGACAAATACTTCTCTTAAACAAGGGAGCGACCACACCACCTCGAGTGGATTGCGGTCGGTCTCATCTGATTAATTGGTAGTTTTGAGACTGCGCGTCTGGCTTAGCTTAGTTTCAATCTTTATCAGCGAATTTACATTCACTGTACAGTGATGTAATATGTTTTGCTTTACACTTAAGACAGCTAATCCAATTAACACTCCCACATTTTGTAAAAGAGTGGCCACGCTTGGTTTATTACAGTTTTTATTTGCGTGCTGCAGTGTTTTGATGATGCTGTGCTCTCGCTCTCTGTTTCGTTCGGTTTTTCTGTACGATTATCTCTCTCTCCCAATCGGAAAAAACGAACTCGGGGTTCAGCTGGTAAGCAACGAAACCATATGGCATAACATATTACTGCTGAGTAGAGATTTGCAAGGCGGTTAAAAGACGACAGGATAATGTTATCGAATTACATAAATTACGTAGGGCAGCTGTATTTGTTCGCGATTGCACAGGATGGACAGAAAACAATTGTTGTATTTTCTTGTCCATTAGTTGTATATAATCAAGTACAGGCATGACGCAGTCAAACCGGCAATGCTTTTTCTAGCATTACCTACTAAAACCGATTCTAAATAGCTGAAGTTTTATGTCGAGAAGAGGTAGTCGTTCTAATATATATAAATATATATATATATATATATCTATTTATTTGCTCAAAGTATATACTAACAGATTTGGTTAAAACGACGCACGCATAGAAACGACGAAAACAGCATAATTTTGGCCTATACAGCAGCCGGTTAGTAACGAAGAAACGGAAGAGGACACAGTTGCATAAAATCGGATGAGCCGTTAAACAACAACAGCAACAAACGCAACAATGAAGCTTCCCAATAGTAATCAGAGGGCAACAAATGTATAATACAAATTTGTTTAAGCTAATTACCACTTTTAACACTGGAGATAGGGCTAGAGAAAAGAAAGGAAGAGAGGGTTGAAGACTAATAATATAAATGTTGGTTACCTTTTACAATACTAGGATTTCGCACATCCACACGATTTGGATAAGAAGCATTTACTTATATCGGAAGACCAATCGGCGTCCTAAAATTCATTCAGCTTTTCCGAACCGTTTTAAAATGACATCAAATATCACCTGTAGTTAAATGTTTCAATCTCTAGGTGTTCCAACAGGTTTGCATACAGATATAATTTACGTTGATTGGTATAGGGCAATAATTTTTGTGTCAGAGTCAAAATTTATTTTCTCTCGAGGTAGTCCTAGGAAGTCTTTCATTTTGAAAGAACTACATAAGACTTTGAAGTGACCGCAGTGGCGTAGTATGTAGAGTGCGACACCCACACGTTAAAGGTCCAGGTTCGATTACGGGCTGAACACCTTGCATTTTTCATTGCACCACTTTTTCCGAGCTGCTTTTAACACTTAAAGACTAATAATTGCCTAAAAGCTTCTTAAACTTTACCATTCGAAGTCGGAAAAAACTGTATGTCCCTTCTACTTGTAAGAGAAAAGAAGCGCGTAAAACACGAGTAGTCCACGAGCAGTCCTGGTCGTCCTTTGGACTGCCGCGCCATCTTCTCTCAAGAGTATGTAAAAGGGACCTACAGTTTTCTGCCGACTCCAAACGGCGAAGTTTGAGAAGCTTTCTTAGACAGTTATTATCGAGGTGTTCAGCAGGGTATAGAAAATAGACCTGCGTGTGAGTGTTGCACTCTACCCACAAAATGATTCAACGTGTTTTCATCAAACACCATTAAAGAAGGAGATGGTTAACTGAACAGCTGATTAAACAATGTTTTCCCAAGTCTTTGAAAAGTTGAAGTGTTATTTATGAGTTAAGGTGGATTAAGCCTATTTTCTGAATGCTATTTACGTGACAGCGTTCTTATTACTGATACATACTGAAACACATTTATTCACAGAGGAACTAAAAAAGGCCCTATCCTATTCCCAAGCCATATTTCATGCATACCTGCACATATGATGTGTTTCAACTATCTGTATACTTCCAAAAATCAAATTCGCCCTTAATAGTTACAAATTAACGGCGAATAGCACAGAACGACAGCCAAAACGTATTATAATGGAAATAGTCTGAAAGTGTTCGCCGAGTTCTCTTACGTTGGCTTCATCGGGCTCTTATCATATAGTGGAATGTATGTTCTGTTGAATATTTAATGTTTTAGTCGGATTTTTATAGGAGTTATGACTATGTATAAATCTGTCTATAATTGTATGTATGTTTATCGCTATTCAAAACATGTATGTCATCATTTGCGGAAACAAGGAACTACAAAGTTACATTTCATTTTCTTATGTTTTTGTATAAACTTCTGGGTTTTAGGCAAATACTACCTTATTTTATGCGAAAGATTTAAAAACAACGAAGATAAAATTTTTAAACCAAAAATAATTATTCCATTTGAATAGAACTAGATACGGAAGGATAATTATATTTTGTACCAACTCCGGCTTAGAAGTCCAAAACATGTAGTATTTTAAGTTAAGTAAACACTCATCACCAGTGTTCAATTCAATACTCGACTCAATAACAAGTATCAAGTGTGGAAATCGAAACCTCTCGTGAGGTATTTCTTGCAATCGTAACTCGACTTGAGTAAGCTCGCCCGAAAATTTGAATTCCCACACTCCACGCAACGATAGCAAGAGGGTTTCTAAATTCTTAATATTAACTTAAAATTGAATGTAGACAATGCAGACTATAAATCAGCAGACAATTAGATTCGAATAACATCATAAAATGTTCAAAATTGTTTGATAGTGCTGCAGGTGTAAGTTTTTGCTTTTGATGCCTTGACGTATCAGCGGTGTACCTAAACGGCAAACTGGACAGTGTCATTTACATGACTTCTTCTTGTGGGGCAACCAGAAGTCTTCAATGTTGATCCTGAAAACAAGATATGCTTTTAAATAGTCCATATACGGTCTCAAACAGTCTGGCCGATATTAGAATTCCAAATTAGATCAAACCTTGAAATTCTAGCAAATAACCAATCCTCGTACGATGGATTGTATATATACGAAAATGTATATATTATAAAATCATTGAAAAGAAACCTACCATCATTGCCATTTACACTGATGATTTAATCGTAGCAACCAATGCTATTAAAGAGTACACAATGATTTTCTTTACGTTATCTAAAGGATTTGACATATGTGATTTAGGTGAACCACAGTTGTGCGTTTGCCTGGAAATAACGCGAAATAATGAAGAAATAAGCATAAGACAAATTGAAGATTGGGGGGCATGGGCCTATTCACGCGAGGTAACGTCGTTGATTGCGCTCAACATGGCGAGCTGCCAAGGCAATCATCGTTAGTGCACAGGTCAAGTTGACATACAGCCTCCAAGTGGCGCCCTCTGGATAGCCATCACAACACCCGTTGTATGGTGAACTAATGTATGCAGCGACCCCCTCTGCCCGAGGATTTAAATAATGCGCCTGGCCTACCAGTCCGTGGGTTGTGCGTGAGGGTAACTTCCTCATCACGTAAAAATCATATAGTTCAGAGACAACATCATGCCTCGGATAGTGAAGGATCAACTGTTGACGACCCCAGCAAATGTTTTAAGGACAAAGATTTTCGGTTTTGCACGCGAAATGTGAGGTCCTTTAACAGGCCACGTGCAGCCGAACATTTTGCGGACGCCCTTGACAGCTACAAAGCTGACATAACCACCATCCAGGAAGTGCGATGGGATGGGCCTGGCATAAAAGCGATGAAGAACTGCGATATCTACTACAGCAATTGCCATAGAGAGAGAAGGCAGCGCTTATTCGGATGCGGATTTGTCGTTCGAGGCAGACTTAGGCAAAAAGTCTTGAGCTACGACCCAGTCAGCGAACGCCTCATGACATGAGCCTAATATGCGCTCACACCCCGACAGAGGAGAAGGATGACAACATCAAGGATGACTTCTATGGTCTCCTAGAAAGAACATACGATCGATGCCCCAGCTATGACACCAAGATCGTTCTAGGAGATTTCAACGCTCAGCTGGGAAATGAGGACATCTTCTCTGGAGTCATCGGTAAACACAGCCTGAACGACAACACATCCGGAAACGGACTCAGGCTGTTGGACTTCGCCTCGGGGCGAAACCTCTCTTTGGCTAGCACGCGGTTCCCACACCTGGACATTAAGAAAGGAACCTGGTGATCTCCTGATCAATCAACCGTCAACCAAATTGATCACGTTGCGATCGACGTCAGACACTCCTCCAGTATTCTCGATGTCCGAACCTTCCGAGGTGCAAACACCTTGTTGTAGCCAAGGTAAGAACCCGGATATCGAGAGAGCAACGGAGTCGAGAAAGGCCAAAACGTTTGGGAACTTTGCCGACCGAGTCTCCCTGAAACTCGCTCAGAGTTCGACGCTTCCTGCACTAAGCATAGAAGAAGAATGGAAACGTTGTCAAGAAGCCATCAAAGATGCTGCCACTGATGTGCTGGGTTTCACGTCACCACCCAGAAGGAACCCATGGTTTGACGACGAGTGCAAGCAACCGCACGCAGCTAAACAAGACGCCTATAAGGCGACGCTGCATCGAACAACGCGGGCTGTTCGTGAACTCTACGAACAGAGAAGAAGGGAAGAGCACCGGCTTCTCAGAAGGAAGAAGAAGGAACGCGCGGTCGAGGAAATGGAAAGGTGTTTTGGCAGGAATGAAGTCCGAAAGTTTTACCGAAAGGTAAAACAGCTATCCGGAGGATACAAGGTTCGTACCAAGGCCTGCCGGGACCAAAATGGACAACTAGTAGTAGAGTCGTAGTCTGTGCTGAGAATCTGGAAGGATCATTTCTGCAGACTCGTTAACGGCGATGACGACCCAAATCCCGGTGTTAGGCAGAATGTTCCACTCAATTTGGACGATGATAGACAAGCATTCCGTCCCCCGACTTAGACGAGGTGAAGGTAGCAATATCCAAGCTAAAGTCGAACAATGCTGCTGGAGCTTACGGACTGTCCGCAGAACTATTTAAAGCAGCTGGAGATGACCTGGTTGGGCGCATGCACCAGCTCATCTGTAAGATATGGTCGGAGTAAAGCATGCCCGATGGGTGCAATCTCAGCGTCGTTTACCCGGTCCACAAGAAAGGAGACCCCTTTGACTGCGCCAACTACAGAGGGATTAGTCTCCTGAACATCGCATACAAGATCCTCTCTGCCGTATTGTGTGAGCGTCTGAAACCATTTGTCCATGACCTGATAGGTCCCTATCAGTGTGGTTTCAGGCCAGGGAAGTCCACAATAGACCAGATCTTCACATTACAGCAGATCCTGGAAAAGACCCAAGAAATGCAAATTGACACTCACCATCTATTCGTCGATTTCAAGGCTGCATATGACAGTGTGCATAGAGACGAGCTATACAGTGCCATATCTAGTTTTGGCATTCCTACCAAACTCGTCAGGTTGTGTAGGATGACGATGGAGAACTCTCGCTGCTCCGTCAAGGTCGGTACCGAACTCACCAATACCTTCAATGTCAAAAAAGGTTTTAGACAAGGCGACGCACTGTCATGTGACTTCTTTAACATCATCCTCGAGAAGATCGTGCGTAACTCACAAGTCAACACCAGAGGCACGATTATACAGAAGTCAGTTCAATTGCTAGCTTACGCTGATGACATTGACGTGATTGGTCGAACACAGCGAACCGTCAATGAGGCGTTTGCTGGCATTGAAGCGGAAGCGGCTAAAATGGGTCTAGTGGTAAATGAGGGCAAAACGAATTACATGCTCTCATCAAGGAAGGACACACAACATCGACGTCTCGGACGGAGCGTCACACTAGGCAGCAGAAACTTCGAGGTAGTTAAGGACTTCGTCTACCTCGGCTCCGCGGTAAACAGGGACAACAACATCAGTACCGAAATCAAACGCAGAATCACTCTTGCCAATCGCTGTTTCTTTGGGCTCAAGAGGCAATTGAGTAATAAAGCCCTCTCTCGAAGGACTAAGCTCGCTTTATATAACAGCTTGGTCATCCCCGTCCTACTATATGGCTCAGAATCTTGGACGTTAGCAAAGGTGGATGAGGAAGCCCGTAATCTTTTCGAGAGAAAAGTTTTGCGTGCGATTTTTGGTCCTGTTTGCGTTGATGGCATCTGGAGGAGAAGATTTAATGACGAACTCTATAGGCTTCACAGCGACATGCGCCTGGTCAAGCGTCTACGGATACAACGCTTAAGATGGCTAGGCCATGTAGAGCATATGGACACCACTGCTCCGGCCCTAAAAGTCTTTGAATCCGAGCCATTGGGACAACGCAACAGAGGACGACCTAGACTAAAATGGCGCACACAAGTGGCGAAGGACCTCAACTAATTTGGAGTGCGCAACTGGAGACAGCTGGGGAAAGATCGTGCTGGCTGGAGAGGCATGTTGGTTGAGGCCCAGGTCCACCCCGGACTGTAGCACCACAAGAAGAAGAAGAAATTAAAGATCCCAGGCTTTGGGACTAAGCCAGCAACAATAATTTTTAGAAAAACAGGTCAGCAACTTCAATTCTTCTCAAATTCCAACTGGGTTGCAGAAACCAATGACAGGTAGTCTCAATCCGGCTTCGTATTTCTCTACGCTGGCGGTTCAATTCACGGGGGTTTAAGAAAACTAAATATAGTGGCCACATCCAGCACAAAATGGAATAATTTTTAAAGGGTTTAAAGGGTTTTATCTTTAAATTATATGTCAAATCCATGAATTGTAAAAACTAGCTTTATCTCTTTCTTATGTTGAATTCTTTTTATCCCGTTCTTATGTCAAACACATTTTCTAATCTTCCCTTTTGTTATTTGAATTCGTCACGGAAGGAAGTGCCATATAAAATATCTATTTGAATTCGCATAATCACTATTTTCTTTCAACACTTCACAGCGGGGGGCTCACGGACTATAACTTTAAGAACGTTAAAAGGGTAGACATTCTTAATTTCCGCACACTATATTTTTCACCGTCAAAAACTTTGATATATTTTTCTATTTTCGAATAAGAGAATAAATAACAATCACGCTTACAAATACGTACATATGTATATATACATACATATACATACATACACATATATATATATATATATATATATATTTTTTTTTTTTTTTTTGTAAGCCTTTACGTCGCCAATTAGACGGAAAAATGGAGAAAGAATCTTCCAAGCAAGCGAAGTCAAAAAACTTTATTTTTGGAATGGCTTGATGTTTCATATCTATGCAAAACTAACTTATTACTATCTAACTTAACTATATTAAATTTATCTATTTACATTATCCTCTTGAATTAACTTATCTCATCCATTGTGAATTAACCTATATTGAATACTGTGAATTAAAATGTGATTGTCAAAATATCAAGGAATAAAGGGGGGTCAGGTATTGGAAGTGAAACAACGTTCGCTTCCTCCTCTCTCTGCATATATTACAAGTACACTACATATATCTACATATAGTAAAAATATTTAATAGTGGCGACGAGGATTCAAGAAGATTAAACAAATTTTAAAAATAAAATGAAGGAAACTGATTCAAGCACTTACAACTGCACTACAAAATATACAAGCAACAACCAGCACTCCTAACCTACAATTTGGTCAGTTCAACGAGCATGAAGAATCCTTTCCCAACTATATCAAAAGACTAGAAAATTGCTTATCTCTGAAAAATATTACTGATTCCACCAAAAAGCGGCATGTATTAATTAATTGCATTGGCGACGAATACTACCTGCTTTTATCTTACCTCACAGAACCAGATGACCCAGATTCGAAAACATACGACGATTTAACTACTCTTCTCAGAAATCATCTCAGTCCCAGACCGAATGAAATCACAGAACAGCATAAAATTTTGTCGAGGTTGCAGCACGAAGGCAACACGGTGGCGCAATATTTAGCAGAATTAAAAAATTTAAGTGCACATTGCAATTTCAAATGTAATGCATGTCAGAAGTCAACACTGGATACTCATCTACGTTCGAAGTTCATTCGAGATTTAAGGGACTCCGATATTAAAGACAAGAAAGTGGCATGTCATTAGAGTAAACAAATGAATACGCACTCGCGATGGAGGCATCAAAGTCGGAATGTCGATCAATGCAAATGGTACACCAAATACAGACAAAAGGGACAGGTCGGACAAACAAATTTGAGAAAATTATGCACTATCAAAAAGAGAGTAGTTAGCATGCAAAAGATATTAAGATCGTATGTTATAGATGCGGGAAGAGCAACCATAAGGCAAATAAATATCGAGCATCTAACCTCGTTTGCAAACAGTGTCGTAATATTGGTCACGTGGCATCAGTTTGAATTAAATCAAAATCACGTGTGAAAGAGACAAACATACACGTCGTAGAAACAAACGATAACCCATATGAACTGACTACAATACATGCGATAAAGCTGCATCAAAATACAGACCGAACAAACGATAAAAACTACATTACATTGAAAATAAACGGCAAAACTTTCGACATGATGAGCTATGAAACATTTGTGTCTCACTGGCCAAAGGCAAAAATATTACCAACAAACATACCTCTAAAAACGTACACTCATGATATTTTTCCAGCTTCGGGGAAGTCAAGGGTTTTAGTGGGGTACAAGAAAAGGAAATCACATGCAATATTTACATGGTAAAAGGAGAATTCGACACACTATTAGGCCGAGAATGGGTAATCGCATTAAGATTACTGCAGATTAATGAGCTAAATATATTTACAGAGAAAGATATAAAACGCAGATTTTATACGAGGATGTCTTTGAAGTCAAAATCGGAACGAGGCCAAATGTGAAGGGGGTTTTAAAGTTACGCGAAGGTACTACGCATATCTTCGTAAAACCCCAGCCAACACCATATGCAATCAGGCCTTTAATGAAAGATGAGATCGCAAGATTAGAAAGGAATTGTATTCTTGAGAAGATCGAACACTCAGATTGGGGTACGCCTATTGTTTCAGTCATCAAGAAATATAAATCCATACGCTTATGCGTAGATTATGAGGTAACGTTAAACAAGTGCATAGTCAACGATAAGTACCCCATTCCGAAAATTGATGAACTGTATCAGAAACCTAAATACGGGGAATATTTCTGTACTTTCGACATTTATAAATCGTACTTACATTTGGGCATGTCCTAGGAAAGTACAGTACTACAGACAGTCAGCACTATACAAGGTATATACAAGGCCTATACAAGGTAAATAAACTCATATTTGGCGTCGAGACAGCACCTAACATTTGGCAGAGATTCATGGACGAACACATAATCAATGGCTTGGACGGCACGGCCTGCTTCTTCGATGACATCATAGTAATGGGCAGAACTATCGATGAAACTTATCATAGATGTAATATCATACTAAATAAATTGCGTAGATTCAATTTACACCTAAACAAAGCTATGAGCAAGTTGTTTGCAAGTAGTGCCAATTACCTTAGACACAAAATAAACAAGGATAGACTGCACAAAACTCAAGAGAAAGTTAATACAATATCTAGAATCAAACCACCTACGGATTTACCCCAACTACGCCACTTTGTGGGCATGGTTGATTACTGCCATAAATTCATTCCGGATTTATCCACGAAGCTTTATATTAATCCACGAAGCAAACATATTAACGTTGATTTTCTTTTCAGAAATCCCTCTGAGATACAGGAAGATGTCGCTGTGAACACATTTCAAGTTAACCACCTCTGGGATGAATACTTACTAGTAACAAATAAGGACATTTGAAGAGAAATGAAAAGAGACAAAGAGCTTACTAATCTGCGGTTTCAATTACAATCTCTCGGGCATTTGTATGATTCTCCATATAAGGGCATGGAAGGTGAACTAATGCTCCATGATGGTTGCCTCTACAGAGGAACAATGATTATAATACCGTCCGCACTTCGCTCGAAAGTTCTGAAAGAGCTACATTCGGCGCATGTTGGCATAGTCAAGATAAAGGCCTTAGCAAGGAGCCACTGCTATTGGCCTAGTTATGATCAGGACATTGAAGAACTAGCAAAGGGCTGTCATGATTGTGCAATGGTTCATAATGAGCCCATTAAAATTGAGACAAATCCGTGGGAAGTACCACTTTTTCCTTGGCAGCTGTTGCATATCGACTTCGAGAGGCCTTTCATGGAATTTTATTTCTAAGTGATTGTGGATGCGAAAACAAAGTGGCCGGAAATATTTCCAATGAAGCGAATTACCAGTTTTCTCACAGATTTGATCTCGTCTCGGATATTTCACATCCATTGAATTCAAGAACTTTTTAAAATCATATGACATAATGCATAAGCGGACGTCATCAGAACACACATCGACAAACAGGCAAGCCGAGTGGTTTGTTCAAATCTTAAAGAACGGATTAAGATCATCAATCAATTACAATCAATAAGATCAAGATCAATTACATTGCCTACTTTTCCAGTATAGGGGAAAACTCCATTTGAGATTATGCTCAAATTTCATTTACGAACCAGATTAGACCTACTTAAACTCTATGTGGATATGACGGAAAATCCTGGATGCAAGCGCAGCTTTCAAGTCGGAGACCTAGAACAAGTTCGATACTTCCAAAATAAGGAATGTAAATGGAAGTTTGGCAAGGTGACTCAACGTGATGGTCATCTACACTACTTAGTGGAAGTTGATAGTATAACATCGATTCAACCAACTCAACAGAAACCAGGATCGAAAAGGAACCACTAGGATATACCAGGTATACCGATATGAAATCAGCGTTTTTTGAAAATAAAACACTATTTATTAATGGGAAAGTAAAACCATTTTATTCAAACAATTGGCCATAGTTTTCTACACATTTTGACTACCTTTCACCTTTGTGAATACCAGGCCAAAACAATTGTTCGTCTTTTAAGGCAAACCAATCAGACAGCCAATTTTCGACCTCCTCGTAGGAATCAAAGTGCTGCTCAGCCAATGCGTGTCCCATCGATGAAAACAAATGGTAGTCGGAAGGAGCCAAGTCTGGTGAATACGGCAGGTGGGGAAGCTGCTCCCAACCAAGTGTTTTGATTGTATCCTGAACTGGTTTTTCGGTGTGTGAAGGTGCATTATCATGGAGCAAAATTATCTCGCCGTGTCTTCCCTCCCAGCGGTTTCACCAGGTTTTAGGAGCTCGTGGTACAGCACACCTTTCTGGTCCCACCAAACACACAGCATTGTCTTTTTGCAGAATCGATCTGGTTTGGCAGTCGATGTTGATGGTTGTCCCAGATTAACTCACTATTGTTTCCGTTTAAGACTCTTAAAATAAATCCATTTTTCATCGCCAATAACAATCCGATGCAAAACCGATTGTCTGTTGTGTCTTTGAAGCAAAATTTCACAAGTGTTTTTTCGGTTTTCCATCTTTCATTTAATTCATGTGGCACCCATTTTCCACACTTTTGGATCTTCCCCATAGCTTTTATCCGGTCAGAAATTGTTTATTGTGCAACATTTAACTTTGCTGCCATTTTCTTTTGACTCAAAGTGGCATCTCCATCCAATATCGTTTGCAATTCGGCGTCTTCAAACTTTTTTGGTGGTCTTCCACGTTCTTCATTTCTCACATCAAAATTATTTTTTCTGAACCGTTGAAATCATCTTTTGCATATTGCTTCTGATAGAGTATGATCATTATATGCCTCAACAAGCATTCGATGCGACCCTGCAGCACTTTTCTTCAAATTAAAATAAAAAATTAATGCCTTTCGCAAATCATTACTTTCTGGTACAAAATTCGATATTTTTAACAAGATGAAAAATATGATGTTGTCTGTTCAATGACTTGATGTATACTAAATATTTTTCACAGATGTCATAGCAAACGAACAAAAAAAAAATAAGGGCTCGTTCACAACAAATGTTCCCTATCACGACATTTGTATCTGAACGCTCACTTCATACCGATATACCTGGTACCAAATTAAGAGGGTCAAACAGTTGATTGCTGCAAACCTTTTTAAAGCTGGCGTTGGAGACTGTCATATATCTATGCAAAACTAACTTATAACTTTCTAACTTAACTATATTAAATATATCTATTAACATTATCCTCTTGAATTAACTTATCTCATCTATTGTGAATTAGCCTATATTGAATACTGTGAATTACAATGTGATTGTCAAAATATCAAGGAATAAAGGAGGCCTCTCGGCTTGAATCAGGTATAGGAAGTGAACGTGGTTTCTCCTCTCTCTACATATATTACAAGTACCCTACATACATCTACATATAGTAAAATATTTAATACTTGGTTTTGAAAAATTTCGTTGAAGAAATTCTAAGAATATAATTTTTCGAAAAGTTATTTTTAATTTTATTAAACGTTTGCACTTTGTTGAACTAAATACTGCGTTTTACTGAGCACATAAGCTATTGATTATCCAAGTAAAACACACAATACTTCCCGTTCAACAGACACTTTTATTGTTAAAATTCAAACAATTTATCTCCTTGTCATTTCAGTATTTGACAGTTTCAGATAACTGGTTTTTGCATAGACTTACAGACAACATGTTTCGTGCAAATCGGTATCTATATATAATATATAAAAAAACAATATTTGCTTTATTGTTTGTCCTTTATAGGCTCTTATATAGTAAGAAAAAGATTTTGGCATTAAGTTTTTTGAGATGCCTCTCATTAAAGTAAAGTGGGGGCTGACTTTCAAAGTTCAGCTGATCCTATCGAGTATCCTTTGAAAATGGGCCGTAGCTTTCTTCTGGGAGTTTTCGGTGAAAAGTGTCGTTGGAAAGGTATGAAGGTTGTAGGAAAGGATGGGATATCAGTAGCAAGCAATTCTAGCCTGAACTCTATACTGTTTTATTCCATCCACTCTAAGAAAGCGTTTCCTCTCTCTTTTGAAATATTATTACCCCATCCACCATGTTTGACGTTCAAATCACCGGCTAGGATATACAAAGTTTTTATGAGTTCAAGTGGAAGAAGTGGAAAGAGCCTCAAGCTCCTGAATAATTTTACGGCTTCGAGGTTCTGATCCGAAAGAAGTGATTACAAACAACTTCTTCCCACCTTGGAGAGGAATGTGTGTGAATGCTTCTATCTATCACCAAACCTACGTACATCACTGACAAATACTCCTCTTAAACAAGGGAGCGACCACACCACCTCGAGTGGATTGCGGTCGGTCTCATCTGATTAATTGGTAGTTTTGAGACTGCGCGTCTGGCTTAGCTTAGTTTCACTAGCCTTGAGCACGTCAGGATTATGAGCTTGCAACAAATTAGAGAGCGTTAGTTTTCGTTCAATCTTTATCAGCGAATTTACATTCACTGTACAGTGATGTAATATGTTTTGCTTTACACTTAAAACAGCTAATCCAATTAACACCCCCACATTTTGTTAAAGAGTGGCCACGCTAGGTTCATTACAGTTTTTATTTGCGTGCTGCAGTGTTTTGATGATGCTGTGCTCTCGCTTTCTGTTTCGTTTGGTTTTTCTGTACGATAATCTCTCTCTCCCAATCGGAAAAATCAACTCGAGGTTCAGCTGGTAAGCAACGAAACCATATGGCATAACATATTACTGCTGAGTAGGAATTTGCAAGGCGGTTAAAAGACGACAGGATAATGTTATCGAATTACATAAATTACGTAGGGCAGCTGTATTTGTTCGTGATTGCATAGTATGGACAGAGAAAAATTGTTGAATTTTCTTGTCTATTAGTTGTCTATAAACAAGCACATGAGAACAGGTAGTCGTGCAAATATATATATATATATATATATATATATATATATATATAGAAACGACGGAAACAGCATAATTTTGGCCTATACAGCAGCCGGTTAGTAACGAAGAAACGGAAGAGGACACACAAATCGGGTGAGCCGATTGACAACAGCAACAAACGCAACAATGAAGCTTCCCAATACTAATCAGAGGGCAACAAATGTATAATACAAATTTGTTTAAGCTGATTACCACTTCTAATGCTGGAGATAGGGCTGGCGTTATGGAGTTAGAGAAGAGGAAGAAAGAGAAGGTTGAAGACTTTAATAATACAAATGTTGGTTGCCTTTTAAAATACCGGGATTTCGCACATCCACACGATTTGGATAAGAAGCATTTACTTATATCGGAAGCCCAATCAGCGTCCTAAAATTCGTTCAACTATTCCGAACCGTTAATTTTAATAGTACATCAAATATCACCTGTAGTTAAATGTTTCGATCTCTAGGTGTTCCAACAGGTTTACACACAGATATAATTTACGTTGATTGGTACAGGGCAATCATTTTTGTGTCAACGTCAATATTTATACTAATGATTGCCTAAAATCTTCTTAAACTTCACCATTCGAAGTCGGAAAAAACTGTAGGTCCCTTCTATTTGTAAGAGAACAGAAGCGCGAAACACGAGTAGTCGACGAGCAAGCTAGTCCCTGGTCGTCTTTTGGACTGTCGCGCTATCTTCTCTCAAGAGTATGTTAAAGGGACCTACAATTTTCTGCCCACTCCGAACGCGAAGTTTGAAAAGCTTTTTTAGAGAGTTATCACTCTTTGAGTATTGTTAGCAGCTCGAAAGAGGTTGTTCCATGAAAAATTCGAGGTGTCAGCCGAGTATCGAACCTAGACCTTCTGCGTGTGGTCTACCCACTACCCACTACGTCTCAAACAGTCCGGCCAACATTAGAATTCCAAATTAGATTAAACCTTAAGAAATCTAGCATTCAACCAATCCTCGTACGAAAATTGTATTTATTATAAAATCATTGAAAAGAAAACTACCATCGCTGCCGTTTACACTGATGATTTAATCGTAGCACAAGGCGTCGGGACTAAACCAGCAACAATAACTTTTAGGAAAACAGGTCAGCAACTTCAATCCCTCTCAAATTCCAATGCAGAAAATAATGACAGGAAGTCTCAATCCGACTTTGTATTTCTCTACGCTGGCGGATCAATTCACGGGGGTTCAAGAAAACAAAATAAAGGGTTATATCCTTAAAGGGTTATATCCTTAAATTATATGTCAAATCTATTAATTGTCAAAACTGTCTTTATCTCTTTCTTATGTTGAATTCTATCTATCCCGTTCTGATGTCAAACACATTTTGCAACATTGCCTTTTCTTATTTGAATTCGTCACGGAAGGAAGTGCCAAATAAAATATCCATTTAAATTCGCGTAATCACTGTTTTATTTCAACACTTTACAGCGGGGGTCTCACTGCCTATAACTTTAAAAACGTCAAAAGAGTACGCATTCTTAATTTCCGCACACTATATTTTTCACCGGCAAAAACTCACGCTTCCAAATACATTTTTTGTTGTTGAAGGTTGGGATGAACTACACTGAAGCACTCAGACTTAAATACTGGTCTATTGTACTACCAGGTAAGAACCTTCATTTAATGTAATTTCTTGGTTTTCTGAAGAAAAACCAAAATGCACTTCTGTGATATAAAACTTAGGTTTTCAGTTCCCACCACATCGGTGCCAAATAACCGCCACCTGATACGAGCGAAAGCAGGACTCTGATAGAGAAAGTGCTCTGCATTGTCTTAACCTTCTCCACAGGCGCCGCAAAGTGTAACATCACTAAGCCCAAGTCGACTGAGGTGCATAGCGAAGGTAAAATGTCCCGTTAGTACGCCGACAAGTCGTCTGCACTCGTTTCTGTCTAGAGATAGCAGAAAAGACGCGGATTTCTTGCTGACGTTTGGGAGAATACTCTTGGTCACCCTGCATCCTGGAGTCACGCCATCGCTGGTTGTGCTGTAGAGAGACCCAACCATCGACGGAGGCCCAGTATCAAAGGATATGCGGTGTGCGAGGTCATCAAAGCTCCAGTGCAAGTGGAACCAAAGACCATTCCTTTTTAATCGAGAGATGGCCTTGAGTGTACATACCATCATTTGAAGATCAAGGGAGGGGGGGGGGAGATGAATCAGAGCATCAAGAGCAGAGCCAGGCGTGCTGGGGAAAGCCCCTGTGCAGCCGAGACAAACTGTTCTTTGAAGCTTGGTGAAAGCAGCAGTCATGTAATTGCTTGTTCCACCAAACGACTGATGCATAAGAGAGAAGTTGTCTTGTCATTGCCGTGTAGATCCAAACGGATCTTTTGGGTGATAGACCACAGGTTTTGCCAAAAACTCTCTTGCATTAACCAGAAGACTGACAGCGCCTTGGAGGTTTTTATCTCAATGTGCCTTTTCCAGAGAAGTTTACTGTCGAGGACAACACCTAGATATTTGGCTTCATTGGAAAGTGGGATATTGACGCCTTTAACTACCAGTTGAGTCAAACATATTTCTCCTCCTACTAGTAACCAGTACGACTACATCGTCTGCATAAGCCTGGGTGATAGAACTATTTAAAGAAGAAAGCAAAGAATCGTCCAACATGCACCATAGGGGGGGAGACAGGACGCCGCCTTGGGGGCAGCCCCTATCAACCTCCGACATTACAAACTTGTCACACTCCGCCTCCGCGATTATAGTCCTGTTCATTAGCATTGCTCTTGTCCACAATACCAATGATTCTTCTACGCCGTGATTCCTGGCCGCGTTACACATGCCATCAAAACTCTCATTTTCGAAGGCTCCCTCTATGTCGATGAAAATGCCCAGTGCGTAGTTGTTTGTTTGTTTGTAATGCATTTTTATTAACACTTTACAATTCGTTAACTTAGTTGCTAGACAAAAATGCTTAAAACTAGCTTAAATATTTAATCTGAAATATTAATCTTATATCTAACTTACTGACTCTAAACAAGTACTCTAAGCTAATCTATGTTAGTTTTTTCTGCCTTTCGACATTTGTATTCTTATTATATCTTAAGTCTAGTGGTTTTGTTTTTGTTACCCAAGAAAATAAAAAAAAAAACTTGGACGTCCTTTAGTATGTTTTTAACTTACTTGCTAACTTAACTTACTTATCCTAAATCAAACTTAAACAAACCAGTGCGTAGTCTTTCCTGTCAAGTGCACTTTCAATTCTACCCACGAAATTTTGAAGTGCAGTCTCGCAAGATTTTCCGCGCTGGTAGGAATGTTGCATCTAAGATAGGATGTGATATGAGGATAGGATATGAGGATAGATGATCGCAAAGCGTTTTTTCGCAGGTGCAGTTCGACCAGCCTCTCCAAGCTTTTTAGTATGAAGGAGGTGAGACTGATAGGCCTGAAGATTTTGGCGAGTGAGTAGTCTCCTTTACAATTTTCGGTATAAAGGCTACCCTCACTGTATGCCAGGTGCTTGGAATGCCAGCGCGAGGCTGGCAGTGAAGATTCTTTTCAGAGCCGGAAGCATAGAGTCTATGCCCTTTGCAGCAGTGCTGCATATATGTCATCGTTGCCCGATGACTCGAAACTATCAAATGATGAAACAGCATACTTGATGGCTTCATCAGTAACCACGAGCGATGAAATATATCAACCTCTGTGTGTAGTATTTGTCTGCTCATCCTCAGTTTCGGAAATCGACACTGGTTTTAAGCCGACTGTGATCTGGTTCCCAGGGGAGTGAGTCTCTAGCATGAGTTGGAGGGACTCAGCTTTAGACTCGGTGTAGGTACCGTCTGGTTTTTTTAGTGTGTCCAGCCTCACTGCTTTGTCCTTTTTGAGAACTTTCCTTAGTCTGCAGGTTTCATTGAGTGTTTCGCTCGAAACAGCTTTTTATATTCTTTTTGTTTTAATCGATGCAGATCCCAGTCCTCTTCCAGATTGGTCTTGAGAGACCTTTCAGAAGTTTTCTGGTTTCCTTGCGCTGCAATTCCGCGTTCCACCACGGAACAGGTGTGTTTTTTGACTGGGCATGTCAGTTCGAAACATTTGGTTAGGGTATCGTTCAGGTTCCAAACTGCCACCTCCACCTTACGCCTCGTTCTGAGTTTTGGGAGAGGCACAGTGCGATTTGCTAACTCTTCCCTAAACGTTGACCAGTTTGTTCTCCTAGGGTTCCTCTGCGAAACGTTGGTTTCGCATTCTCTATTCTCTATTAATACCCCCTCCACCGTGTTTGGAGTTTAAATCACAGGCTAGGATATACAAATTTTTCTAGGAGTTCAAATGGAAGAAAGTGAAAAGAGCCTCGAGCTCTGGAATAATTTTACGGTTTTGAGGTTCTGATCCATAAGAAGCGATCACAAGCAACTTCTTCCCACCTTGGAGAAAAATGTGTGCGGATGTGTCTGGTACACCTGACAAGTTCTCTTTTGAAATAAGAGAGCACCAGCCACTTCGAGTGGATTGCGGTCGGTCTCATCTGATTATTTGGTAGTTTTGAGATTGCGCGTCTGGCTTAGCTTAGTTTCGCTAGCCATCAGCACGTCAGGATTATAAGCTTGCAACAAATTAGAGAGCGTTAGTTTTCGTACAATCTTTATCAGCGAATTTACATTCACTGCACAGTGATGTAATATGTTTTACTTTACACTTAAGACAGCTCATCCAATTAACACCCCCACATTTTTTAAAAGAGTGGCCACGCTTGGTTCATTACAGTTTTTATTTGCGTGCTGTAATATTTTGATGATGCTGTGCTCTCGCTCTCTGTTTCGTTTGGTTTTTCTGTACGATTATCTATCTCTCCCAATCGGAAATAACCAACTCGGGGTTCAGCTGGTAAACAATGAAACCATATGGCATAACATATTACTGCTGAGTAGGGACTTGCAAGGCGGTTAAAAGACGACAGGATAATGTTATCGAATTACATAAATTACGTAGCCCAGCTGTATTTGTTGGCGATTGCAAAGGATGGACAGAGAACAATTGTTGTATTTTCTTGTCCATTAGTTGTCTATAATCAAGTACAGACGCGACGCAGTCAAACCGGCAATATTTTTTCTAGCATTACCTACTAAAACCGATTCCAAATAACTGAACTTCTATGTCGAGGAGAGGTAGTCGTTCTCATATATTGCAGTTCTAAACTGCTAGCAGATTTTAATAATTCCCATAGAACTTCTTGAGCTACGATTTTGGAAGCTTAAGAGGATTATTAACTATGGACGTATACAGAGTAGCCCTAATGGGCTTGAAGGATTTGCAGTACATAATTTTGGTTGAATTTTTTGATGCGAGTTCAAGTGTTCTATTTAGTTGGTCTTAGCTCTTTTCTTAGTTCCTCTCTTTTGAGAGAGACTTTTCTTGTGAATCTTCTGATCTGATCTGATCAGAAATATCTTGCTCTAATGTATCCAAACCAGCGGCTGAATTAGGTTGAGACTTTTTTTGTCTAATAGTCCTTGACGATTGTTTGTTACTTGTCCTCTGTATGCTGCTTGCAAAGATAATTCTATTATCTTTTTATCAATCATTTTTTTCTTTGTCTCTGTTTACCATTCTCCCAGGTCTCGGCACTATGTTGAAGAAACTAAGCCGTTTGTACTTAATAAAATGGCCAAGTATCCTTTACAATTTCATTGTTTGGCTTATCCGTTACAAATTCGAAGAGCAAGTAAAAGAGTGTTACAAAGGTGTAAAAATTCAAATAAATGAAATTGAATAAGACTGTAATATAAAAAATGTAATTTATTTTTAACAAGTACGAACGATAATCAAAAATAGTTAAACTGTAAAAGAAAACCAGCTCATTATAAAAAAGGTTCAAGTGAATTCCATGTCCGGGATTCTAAGACCACTTCCTCTTCTTCTTCTTCGGATGGCGCTACAGTCCGGGGTGGACCTGGGCCTCAACCAACCTGCCTCTCCGGCCGAGACGCCGATGTTCTGCGTCCTTCTTCGATGACAGCATATACTTAGTTTTGCCAGACCCATTTTAGCCGTTTCCGCTTCAATGCCAGCAAACGCCTCATTGACGGCTCGCTGTGTTCGTCCAATCACGTCAATGTCATCAGCGTAAGCTAGCAATTGAACTGACTTCTGGAAGATCGTGCCTCTGGTGTTGACTTGAAGGTTACGCACGATCTTCTCGAGGATGATGTTAAAGAAGTCACATGACAGTGCGTCGCCTTGTCTAAAACCTTTTTTGACATTGAAGGTCTCAGTGAGTTCGGTACCGACCTTGACGGAGCAGCGAGAGTTCTCCATCGTCATCCAACACAATCTGACGAGTTTGGTAGGGATGCCAAAACTAGACAAGGCATTGTATAGTTCGACTCTATGCACGCTGTCATACGCGGCCTTGAAGTCGACAAATAGAACAATTATAGAAGTCAATATTAGTCTCCGATTATCGAAACGTTCAATTAACGCTCTCCAGGCTGCTTCGTAATTGGCATCTGTTGGCTGGAAATGCTGATTGAGATTGTTGCTACCTCCCCAGTAACGTTGGCACGAAGGAAGTACAGCTTTTGGGCAGATGGTATTGGTTGTTCGTGAATAAGCTATTTAAAGAGATTATGAAATTACCACCAATTTAAATAGTTTCCGTCGAATTTCGGTAGTTCTATTTTTGGTAACTTCATTGCTGTATTGATAAGCATGGATTGTATATTTTTCACTTCCATTTTGTCGCACAGCTCCATTAATGTGGTCCTTGCTTCATCTCTCGTATGGAAGTCATCACGCAATTCTTGAACTAATACTTTATCCCCCATCCTTGAATGGATATCACGTTTCTCATTCCAAGCTTCCTCAATGGATCGTGCTTTAATCCTGTAAACCGAGGTAAATTTGTCTTCAAATCTCTACACTCATCTAAAGACCGCTGCAATATGCACATAAGCAAATTTAACCTCTCCTGTAGACTTGAACCTTCTTTTGTTCGCTGCTTTTGCTCTTCTGTTGGTGCTGCTGGATAGGTGATCTCTTGGTTGCTGCTGCTATGGTTGCTGGCACTGCTGCTACTGTGGCTTCTGGAACTAAGGGTGCTGCTGGTGGCTCCTTTCGTCCAGTCTGCGCTTGGTGAAGGGCTAGTAGCTTGGCCAGGTGTTGCTTTAGAGTTTCATACACGGATTTAATTTTATCGTAGTACGATTTTGCGAAGTACTCGTGATTTATTTCACTTCTGAAATTATCACGAATTTTACTATCTCGAATGTCGAATTTCTCCCATAAGGAATCAAACAACTGCCATCGTTGCTCTAAATAGTTTGCTGACTTTCTGCTGGGCCAATCCTTTGGAATCATTATCAGCCGATGTGTCGCTACGGTTTTCTCATTTCTGATAGGCAATTGAACTTGGGCCAAGACCAACTTAATGCACCTTTTCGTCAATGACCATGCACATTATTTTTGTTCAGTTGCTAATCATCTTTCGACTCCTTCATATCAAATGAATTATAGTTCACTTGAATTCGTCGTTTTTTCTTTTGTTGTTTTTATTAATTTTAATTTTACAGGCACAAAAAAACTCTTTGCTTCTGAACATTTGGTGCAGAAACTCGGAAATTAATTTTTATTTTTTGTTATTTTTTCTCTTTGAACAATCATACATACAGTGTTTTGATTATTATCGCGATGGTTTATCGATCTAATCAACAATGGTTTATAATAGTTCATAGAGAAAATAGAGAAAATAAAAGAGTTACAAAAAGTAAAGGCATCAAGTGGAAATGAAAAGAAAAAGGTTGATTATATATCTAAATCTATGGGCGAAATAAAAGAAGAATTAAAGAAATATAATAAAAAGAGTGTGTGTGGTGTAGTTGAAGCAAATTAAGCGGAGAGTGATCATATGCGGCTCAAGTGAAGAAAGAGCCACAAGTTATACTTAAACCAAAATGTAGTCAGGAGTGCAAGAAGACGAAAGAGGATAAAACCTTCATCTATGTCAATTAACTTCAGTGGTTTACAGAATAGGAAAAGGGCGATAGGTTCTCAAATAAACAAAATAAATTAAAAATATGAGATTAAAGTGCAGAAGATGAGAAACCCAAAACTGCTAGTCTTTGGAATGAAGGAAAGATTTCCTTAAGGGAGGAAGAAATTAAAAATGCAATTCAAACACAGAACAGTGTAGTTAAATTTGAACCAGTAAAATGTGTCAGTGTATATGCAGTAAAATGTGTCAGTGCATATGAGTCAGGAAAAACGAAAGGAGTATTTAACGCAATTCAAAATTTATTTTTTAACGCATTCAAAATTATGTTAGACGTTAAAAGAATAAACATAGGGTGGGATAAGCGTATAGTATACGAAGAATTAAGTGTGAAGAGGTGCTTTAAGTGTTGACGATTTAATCACTCAGCTAATGTATGTACAAATAAAGTAACTTGTCTGAAATGTGGAGGACATCATAAAAAAACTAAGTGCACGAGTGAAGATGTAAAAAGTGTCAATTGTATCAAAAGTAAAGAGTTTCTACAATTACCGGATATTGATGGGCAGTATGATACCAGAAGTGAAGACTGTCCAGTACTCAAACGAAATCTTTAAACAGAGAAACAGAAAATTCAATACTAGCAACTAAATGTATGTAATTGCTTAACGCTAATTACTGAAGGTCTGATAAATAACTTTGAGGAATTTGAGAGTATTATTGGTGAAACACATCTAACAGATAGAAATGACGACAGTGAAATATATATACAAGGATACCAATCCATAAGATGTGACTCGTCCTCAGCATATACAGGTGGTGCCATATTTTATGTTCGTGACCATTGGCAAATTGAAGTCTCAGAAAATATAAACGTAGGCAAGGTAAGTTGGTGGCTGTCCATAAAGCTTGTGTACCTTGATCTAAACATAACATAAGAAGGCGTGTATCGCTCGCCGAGTACATCGAAGGCAAACTTTTGTCTGAATTTCAGAGACTTTGGAGAAACTTATAGGAAACCAGAATACAATTATAGTGATGGGCGATATAAATATTAATTGGTTAAAGAATGACATATATGGAAAAAGAATAAAGCAAATTTTAAAGGATAATGCACTAAAACCAGTAGTAACGGAGCCACCAAGATTAACCCAGAGCACACAAACACTTATTGACTACGTTATAACAAATAATGATATAATAAAAGCAAGTGTAGTAAAAAATCGAAAAATTAGTGACCATGAAACGATTGACTGAAATCGAGGTACCGATGCTGGTAAATGTGTGTAAAAGAAAGAAATTTAGAATTAGTAAAGTATAATAAATGTAAATTTAAAGAATATATTGAACGTGACTCTGTATATATATATATATATATATATATATATATATATATATATATATATACGTAAATGATCTAAATAAACAATTTTATGAAAAATAAGAAATATGTATGTGCTAGTAGTGTAAACCAGTGGTTTAATGAAAACCTTTAAATTTAAAAACTAAAAACAAAAACCAAAAACTTATAGGCGAGCAACATGGACAAACTCAACAAATAGTTGGGAAGAATATAGAATAGCTCATAATGCGTTCAAATCAGCACTAGTTCAAGCAAAGAATAATTATATTACTAAGAAAATAGAATCATCTAAGGACCAAAGAGACATGTGGAAAAATATTAATTCGTTAGTCTTAAAAGAACAGAAAAGAGTAAAAAAAAGGATTATCTTCGATAATGTCCCAATTAATGACCATGCAACTTTAGCACAAAACTTTAATGTCTTTTTTGTTAAGAGTGTTTATGAACTAAATAAAGCGATACCGTGTGTAACTTATAAAAGTTTCATTGCTCAAACAGACGAGTGTCCTCAATTTAAATTTAAATGTATCACATATAATGATCTCAAAAACACAATGAAAACATTACAAAATGTTGATAATCGACGTCCTCCCAATAATCGGTCCAATTATGTGTGAAACAATAAATAGATCATTTACGTGTGGCAATTTTCCACAAGTATGGAAAGAATCGAGAGTAATTCCAATTGAAAAAATAAAGAACTCAACTAAACCAGCCGACTACCGTCCAATCAACATGCTACAAAATGAAGCAAAAGTGCTAGAAAAAGTAGTGCAACAACAGTTACTGAATTATTTAGAATTAAATAAGTTATTTGCGAAGTGTCAAACTGGACTTAGAAGCGGGCATAGTTGCGAATCCCTTTTGAATTTAATTATTTCCGACTGGAGGGATGCAGTACAGAATAATCTCAAAATTGTCGCAGTGTTCATAGATCTGAGGAGAGCGTTCGAGACAGTTGACAGGAGCATATTAGTCGATAGATTGGAGAAGTATGGTGTCAGAGGGAGAGAGCTGACATGGTTTACATCATATCTTGAAGGAAGAACTCAAAGAACTAAAGTGGGCAATAAAATATCAAGTGCAATAAATGTGACTTTAGGTGTACCGCAGGAATCTGTACTAGGAGCACTATTGTTTATATTCTATGTTAATGACGTGCAAAATGCGGTGACGTTATCGACATTACAGCTATTTGCTGATGATGGGGTACTCTTTGTTGCATGTAGAAACATAAATGAGTGTGTAAATAAAATTAATCAGGATCTACGCACCCTAAGTGAATGGTTTAAGATGAACAAATTAAGTCTAAATGTTAGTAAAACTTAATGTATGTACATAAATGGATACACAGATTCAAATGTCGTAATAGATAATGAGATAGTTGAAAATGTTAAAGAAATTAAGTATCTAGGTGTTGTTATTGATAGAATATTGTGTTTTAACAATCATATCGACTATATATCAAAAAAATAAGTTAAAATATTAGATTCTTTAGAAGAATAAGAAAAATATTACCAATTCTCTGTGCAATAAATGTATACAATAGTATAATAAAGCCTCATTTTGAGTATCGTTCGACGATTATCCATCTGTCAAATAGCACAATACAGGATAAACTACAAAAGTTTCAGAAGAGAGCTATGCGTAGCATTCAACAGTGCCACTGGTTAACACCAATAAATTGTATGTTAAATGTGCTTAAATGGTTTAGTGTGAACCAAAAAACAAAAATGAATGTACTTGCTTTCGTATTTAAAATGAAAAATAATTTATTACCCAATTACTTGTCAAACAATATAATATATGTTAATCACATACATGATTATAATGTAAGAAACAAAAATGATTACCGTCTTCCTCTGTTAAGAACAAATCGAGCACAAAGTACTATATTTTATAGAGAGTTTAAATTATTTAATGTATTACCTAACGATTTGAAACAAGAAACCCGTCTAAAAGATTTTAAAAGAAAGATAATAGACTATGTAAAAATAAAATTTAATCGAAATGTACAAAAACTAGTAATGAAGAGAAATGTAATGTAAAAAAATTAATATGTATCCAATAGCAAACCTTAGCTAAATAAATAAATGAAATGAAATCAAATAGAAATTGCATCACTCGTGCCTAAATTCTTAATTTTCGTTAAAATAATAAAACTAAATGGAAGCTATGAAGAGTCTCAGATCAAAACGCGGCGTTTATAAAGGTCATCTTACTCGCAAGGCCACCGCGTTTTCAGTGACAAAATTGAGTGTTCTTAAAAATCATTTCGCGACCTTCGATATCATCCAATCCCAGCTAGAAGGCGTGGAAGGAGTAAAGCGTGATGGCTTTGAAGATTCGTATTGTGAATTGAAAACCAAATATTTTATTTGTATCGCATTCATATTAGCAAAATTATTTACCTATTGACCTATTATTGACTTCTATAGTTGTCATCGAAGGAGCAATTAGCGGATGGTCTTCTTTTGGCGTTAGTTACCACCAAATTTGATTCATCAACTTTAGCATTATGGGAAGAGCATGCTACATCACTTATTGAAAAAAAGCAACAAGAAAAAGTCGGCGGTAAAAACACAAAATATTTACCTACCCGGGAGGATTTCTCGGATTTCGTGTAAAAGAGAGGCAGGACGTTGGAGCTCATCGAGTTCATAATAAGACAACAATACACCAACAAACAGCACTAGAAGCCCCATTGTTCGCAGCGCAGACTCAATTCAAGCTTCAAAATGTCCCTTTTGCATGTAACGCTTCTAGGTGTTCATTGTTTCTTCATTGACCACAATTGTAGGGATTGCAATTCAAGCAAGTGTTGTATTTGTCATCGAAACCATCACACACTTCTACAAAAAAAATTTAATTTCTGCGAAGTCAACTCCCATGGCTGATGTATCGGATTCACCACTGCACTCTTTCGCTACAACTGTAAACTCTTCATTATCAAAACACGTAGACTTGCAATCAACAACTAATTCAGTAAAAAGCAGGACCCAAAGGTAATTTTGTCGACCGTTTTAATCCAAGTTAAATTTTCAAACAATTCGTTTATTACATGCCGAGCTCCTCTGGATAGTGGGCCGCAACTAAACTTCATTACCAATCGTTTAGTCCAGGCTCAAACGTTTTTCGTCCAACACGGACATAGTTGGCATTGGTTCATCACAGACCAGTTCGTGTTCTAAGTCCCATAAATTCGTCAAATCAAGGGTTAAAGAAAGGATTAAAGAACACGGACATATTTGGCATTGGTTCGTCACAGAACAGTTCGTATTCTAAGTCCCAAATATTCGTCAAATCAAGGGTTAAAGAATTTGTAACAACACTGGAAGATTGATTGCCTAGTATCATTGGAAACATACCTGTTAATCGTTTCAATATGAGCCACTTGGAAAAACCTAACAACTTGCAGTTGGCGAATCCAGCATACAACCAACCTCAACGAATCGATATTTTGATTGGTGCCACTATATTTTACAGTCTTATTGCAGTGGATCTAATATGTTTCCATTAATCATCTGCAATTCTTCAAAAATGTTTTTCGGATGGGTGGTGTCTGGCGAGGTGGAAGCTATGGGCAATATATATTGCCTAACCGCTTTGAACAAATCACAATTAGAAGAAGATGCTTAGTCAGCTAATGGAGAAATTCTGGAAAATGGATTCATGTATCCAACGACGGCAATCAGTGAAACTTGAAGAAGAGGAGTGCGAAAGGCATTTTCTTGCAACCCACCATCGGCAACTAGATGGAAGATTCGTGGTGCGGCTGCCTTTTCGGAGAAATCCTGCCGTTATTGGTAAACCGTATGATGAAGATGTTAGGTTGAAGGAAGAATACACCAAGTTGATAGCTGAGTATCTAAGCTTGAATCATATGGAAGAAATATCCAAACGACTATTTGGTAACCGCTATATTTTCCTTCCATACCACCCTTTTTTGAAAGCGGAAAACACCACTACGAAAGCGCGCGTAGTTTTTGATGGGTCTTGTAAGGGTAGTAAAAAGACGTTTCTTAATCATATTTTAATAGTTGGTCCAAGAACATATTTGAAATTTTATTATTTTATTTTCGGTTGTATGTCTATGCCATAACCGCCGATATTGCTAAATTGTATCGCCAAGCACTGGTGAGTGAAAAAGATCGAGACATGCAGTGTATTTTATGGCGAAACAAAGCCGATCAGCCAGTGATTATCGTCTTTGGACCGTGACATATGGTACGTCTTCAGCCTTTTTCCTATCGATACGAAGCATAAGATAGTTAGCGATTGATGAATCTATTAGTTATTCAATCGGAGCCAATTTGATGACAGGAGCCAATTCAATACAGGATTTCATTAGGATAAAGGAGGAAGTTACGAAACTTCTAGTAAAGGTCAGTTTCCTTTGAGGAAATAGTGCTCGAATGCAGATGAAGTGTTAACTGATTACGATCCCAGCGAAGTAGAGTTGTTACTTCGAGTCAACGATGGTGATGTCATTCGGGTACTAGGGTTTTTTTGGAATGCATCGGCAAACAACTTTTCATTTACCTATTTTGATAAAACAGCACTTATGAAACAAGTAACAAAACGTACCGTTCTTTCGCACATTGCTACCTCGTTCGATCCCTTAGGATTTATGAACCCTGTGGTTGTCAACGGAAAACTTTTTTTCATCATCTGTTCACAAAGGGAGTAGAATGGGACGAAAGTCTTCCACAAAAATTGTCTTACCGCTGTAGAGAATTCTATTTCCATATTCGTATTTTCTATTGGCAAAATAAGCAAACGCTCGCGATTCCCTAAAACAGAGCACATATCACTGTCCTCTGAGAAAAGACTTGAATCGTCAATCGCGATGCCTACAAATTCTAAAAACCCCCGCTTCAATTACTGGACCCAATGTCTGCCCACAAGCGACAATGATATCGCCGATGAGACTGTGTCGCCAAATAACTCGCAAAAAAATGTTTCTCCTCCTATCAATATGTTGCAATATACGTGCGAATATGTGCATAGTGTAATGAACAGTTCAAACATTTCTGACCAATCAATGATTCCTTAGATTCATATCATTCAGTCCTCCAAAAATTAAAAGAAGACAATTGTCAATATTTACACACGACATAAAATGTTAAAATGTTTTCAAAGAGGTGCTTTATGGGCTAGGTTAAGTAGGCAATGTTCTTTTGAAAAATAAACTCTTGCGACTTGGGTTTATATGCAAAGACGTAAAATCTTTCAGTAAAAAATTAAATGAACACTACACCGAGACCTTATCATCATAGTTTGGAAATGGATGTGTTAAACTAAATCAACTAAGGAAACATGTCCCGCCGTATTCCACACACAAGTGACATGAAGCTTTTATAAAAAGCAAAAATATAAAGTGACAGTGCCGAAACTGTCAGATGTTTGGGCATGGAAAAAGGAACTGCAACATCAAGACATACTGTGGTAACTGCGCTAGTTCACACGAAACTGAACAATGCAACGGTGATGTCTTTATATATGAAAACTGCAAGGGCAACCATAAGTCTACCGACAGCCTATGCACAAGTAGAAGTCACTACTTCGAGTCAGAGATAAAGGAATCAAGGACCAGTTTTTGCCCCTGGCCCTATGCCTGTCCAATCAAGGGATTTTGTAGTTCTGTGAGAAATCCCTTGAGATTCGCCCATACTTTAACAAGATCCCTTGATCTTAGACCAAATCGGCGGATAATGACGGCAGACCGGAGGATCCACCTCCAAATCCGGCAAATCCGTGAAACCATTAAGGAAGGAAGGAGGTTCTTGTAAAAACAACCCCAATTTCTGAAAGTTATTTTGTACAAATGATTTGATTATAACTTGTCACACCTCTTTTATGTGTGAAAATGATTCTCCTTAAAAAAAAGATGTTACACATTGATGTTTTGTACATAATACAAAATAAATATTGAAATATGAACACATCAAACATAATTTATGAACTCTTTAATAATCCAACTTTTCGGGATGAAATCGCAGGAGTGTTCGCACACGCGTTAATTTTGCAAAATTTGCTACAAATTTGTTTACTTCTCTTGCGGGTTTGTGTACTAGAACAAAATATAAAGTAAAAGTGTCTGGGTGCGGTTATACATAAACTGCAAGTGAAAGTAAATTACTTTCTGATAAGTACTAGTAATTTCTTCTTTAAGTTCTTTAAAAGTGATTAAAAGTGACATCCTAATTTCAAAAATAAGATGCTTCACGTTAGACATTTGTCAAAATGTTTAAATCAAAAGTTTCTTTCCATTTGCATGTCGTTAATTTTTTTTATTTTTCTATTCGCATACCTAATAAAAGAGCAAAGATTAATAACCAACAATTGTACATATTAGTACAAATGATGACTGGCGTTAAATTCTTAATATCATCTCCTCTATCATTCCTCTCTTTTACTTGCTCATTAGAAGAGTTTAAGCAGTTGTCTGATAGTCAACTTTTTAAGTACTCTGATGGTGGTATTTCTGTTTTATTAGGTAACATACTTAAAGCGCTCCGACTCACATACTGGTCCATTGTACTACTAATGTAATTTCTTGGTTTTCTGAAGAAAAGCCAATATGCGCTTCTTCTTCAAATAACCGCCACCTGATACGAGCGAAAGCAGGACACTGACAGAGAAAGTGATCTGAAGTGTCTCCACCTTCTCCACAGGATTCGCAGAGTGTGACATCACTAAGCCCAACCCAACTCAGTCGTCTGCACTCGTTTCTGTCTACAGATAGCAGAAAAGAAGCGAATTTCTTGCAGACGTTTGGGAGCATACTCTTGGTCACCCTGCATCCTGGAGAGTCACGCCATCTCTGGTTGTGCTGTAGAGAGGCCCAACCATCGACGGAGGCCCTGACCAGGGACGCGGGTAATCCCAAGGTAGGTTCGGGCCCTACGAATACCTCTGCTGAACCTAGCCTAGAACTAGTTCATCGGCAGTTTTGTTTCCCAGGATCCCGTGATGACCCGGGACCCAGACAAGTCTTAGCGAATTCAGCCTGCCGACCAAATTAAGGGCAGACTTGCATTCTTCAACTATCTTGGAAGTGGTTAAAGGGTTGAGTAAGGCCTTGAGCACAGCTTGACTGTCGCTGCAGACGCAGATATTTCTTCCCTTTTACCTATTCTTCACAATTTAGTTGGTGGCCATTAGGATCGCGAAGGCTTCTGCCTGGAAGACTGACGCGAAATTACCTAAGGAGGAGTGGAGTCTTTGTTGTCATTTTCCACGAAGGCCCCAGCTCCAGAACCCTCCGTTGTCTTGGACCCATCCGTGAAAATCCGACTACATTCCTTTCCTGGTTCAGTTTCTGGCCACAGCCAGTCCAGGACACGGGGAAAGTCGACTTTGTGTAACCGTCGCAACTGTATTATTGGCGACCTCGCATCAGACGGCATGTCCAATAGAGTAGTATCATAGGAGATGCGGTGTGCGAGGTCACCAAAGACGCGAGTGGAACCAAAGACCTCCTTAATCGAGAGATGGCCTTAAGTGTATATCCCATGATCAAAGGGGGGGAGATTAATCCGAGCATCAAGAGCAGAGCCAGGCGTGCTGGGGAAAGCCCCTATGCAGCCAAGACAAACTGTTTTTTGAAGCTTAGTGAACGCGGCAGTCACGTATTTGCGCCAAAGCTTGTTCCACCAAACGCCTGGTGCATAAGAGAGAAGTGGTCTTATCATTGCCGTGTAGATCCAACGGATCCAATGGATCTTTTAGATGATAGACTCAAGGTTTTGCCAAAAACTTCCTGGCATTGCCAGAACACTGACAGCGCCTTGGAGGTTTTATCTCAATGTGTCTTTTCCAGAGAAGTTTACTGTCCAGTATAATACCTAGATATTTGGCTTCTTGGGAAAGTGGGATATTGACGCCTTTAAGTAGTAGTTGAGTCAATCCAGTCATATTCCTCCTTCATGTAAAGAGAGCAACCTCAGTTTTAAGAGGGTTGACTGAAAGCCCATTCCTAGTACACCAGCTATCGATCATGTCAAGAGCCGCCTGTCCGCGTGCACTGACGGCCGTAAGGCATGGTCCGGTAACCAGTACGGCTACATCGTCTGCCTTGGGGGCAGCAACTGTTAACCTCCGACATTACAAACTTGTCACACTCCGCCCCGCGATTATAGTCCCGTTCATTAGCATTGCTCTTAACCACAACACCAACGATTCCTCTACGCCTTGATTCCCGGTCGCGTTGCATATGCCATCGAAAGTCGTATTGTCGAAGGCGCCCTCTATGTCGATGAAAATGCCCAGTGCGTAGTCTTTCCTGTCAAGTGCACTTTCAATACTACAGACGAGATTTTGAAGTGCAGTCTCGCAAGATTTTCCACGCTGGTAAGCATGTTGCATCTGAGATAGAGGGCGTGATCGCAAAGCGTTTTTGAGCAGGTGCAGTTCAACCAGCCCCTCCAAGCTTTTTAGCATGAAGGAGGTGAGACTGATAGGCCTGAAGATTTTGGCGGGTGAGTAGTCTCCTTTACCAATTTTCGGTATAAAGGCTACCCTCACTATACGGCAGGTACTTGGAATGTATGCCAGCGCGAGGCTAGCAGTGAAAATTATTTTCAGAGCCGGCAGTATAGGGTCTATGCCGTTTTGCAGCAGTGCTGCATATATGCCATCGGTGCCCGGTGACTTAAAACTATCAAAAGACGCTGCAGCGTACTTGATGGCTTCACCAGTTACGACGAGCGATGAAATATACCAGCCTCTGCGAGTAGAATTTTTCTACCCCAGTTTCGGAAATCGGCACTAGTTTTGAGCTGACTGTGATCTGGTTCCCAGGGAAGTGAGTCTCTAGTTTCATTGAGTGTTTCGATTTTCCAACAAAGGTCTTTTCGAAGCTCGAATCAGCCTTTTATATTCTTTTTGTTTTAATCGATACAGGTCCCAGTCCTCTTCCAGATTGGTCTTGAGAGACCTATTCAGAAATTTTCTGGTTTCCTTGCGCTTTCTCTGCAATTCCGCGTTCCACCACGAAACAGGTGTGGTTTTTGACTGGGCATGTCAGTTCGAAACATTTGGTTAAGGTATCTTTCAGATTCCGAACTGCCACCTCAACCTTACGCCTCGTTCTCAGTTTTAGGAGAGGCACAGTGCGATTTGCTATCTCTTTGGACAGTTTGTTCTCCTAGGGTTCCTGCTCCTCTTCGAGACGTTGGTTTCGCATTCGATTCGGAACTCTACGTATCTATGGTCCGACATGAACACTTCCGACAGAATTTCTCAGTCTGTGATCTCCTTAAGATATATATTTGATAACGTTAAGTAAATCATCAGCATCAATATAAAAATGTTATCGTTTGGATAGAACAGAAGAAAGGATGGTGGTGTAGTGGTGCAGATCCCAATTAAGAGGTCAGTTAAACATAAGCTCTTAGAATGTATTCATACGCAACATGTTGAAAACCTGGGCAAAGAAGGAATTGGAGTGCATTGAAAATTTGTTATGTGTTTTTCTCTGTTGGAAGCTCAAGTAAGAAGATTATTCAGTACTAGTGGTGACTTTCATAGGGGTTGGTTTTATTACCATGTTCATGGGGCAATATTTTATCTAATCTCTTTGCTGTGTTACCTGTAAGTGGTCTATTTTCTTACAGCTCTACATGTTATCCTGCTGGTTCTCATGGTCGTCCTTATGCTATTGACTTGTTCGATACAAACATCTCCAGTCATATTTCTCAGTCTGTTACTATCAATAATCTGCTCTCAGAACATAACTCAGGTAAGAAAACCATGCACTATATTCAAAACCTTAAAAAAAACAAACTAATCTATATTTTCTTATGCTATTAATGTGAAATTCAGAAACATCCCTACTACACTTGAAAGTGTAAAGACAAAGGTAGATGTTGATAAAATAGTCAAATATTTCTCTGAACATGTTCTTAGCGCTGCGGATACTTGCACTCCAAAAACTTCCTGCCTATAAAATATAATTATATAAATATAATATACACAGACGAAACTGGTAGAGATATAGGCAAACTTTTTTTTTCAAAAATGTTAAATTACTTTGGCAAACTAATATTCAAAGCCATGCAGGATATGCGGAATGAACAGTGTAACGCAAAACTTAGCTCTCTCGATAAAGCATCAAAACCGTTCTGGAACATCACCAAAGCTATCAAAAATAAAAATGACAAATTCCGTATCTTCCGACAAATTGTGATATTTTTTCAACTGATGTCGACATAGCTAATGTTCTCGATCAGAACTTTGCGCGAAACCAACTTGTCTCACAGCAACTAAGAGACATAAACACTGACTTCATAGAACTATACAGAACCTAGACACTACAGCACCTGATACACTATTAAGTGCATTTGTATCTGAGGCTGATGTAAACAAAGTGTTGTAAAAAATCAAAGCATTGTAAAAAATCAAAGTAAAAATTTACCCAAAACTGGCATCAAATTCCTAACATTTTTAATCAGTGCCAGTCTAAAAGTGCAGTACTTTCCAACAGCATGGAAGAAAGCAAAAGTTGTTCGTATACCAAAAGCACGAGCCACAGAAAATCTACAGGAATGATACTTCTGGATATTGAGAAGGCCTTTGATACCGTGTGGCACAATGGCATGTTATTTAAATTAGTTCGATTTAATTTTCCAACTTTACTTTCCAAAATTGTGCAGAGTTTCTTGTCAAATCGTACGTTCAATGTATTCATTAATAATTGTCCCTCTAGTGTAATAAATATAACAACAGGTGTTCACCAAGGTTCGGTCCTTGCACCAATCTGGTTAAATTTGTACAAGTCTGACATCTTTCACTTACAGAATTGTGAATTTGCCCTTTACGCTGATGATTCCATCATATTTTCGTCGCATACATTTGGTTTCAACAATGTGACTAATTTACAGAATGCAACAGAGAAATGCATCGATCATCTAAGCAAATGGAGAATTAAAGTAAATGCGGAAATGATTCAAGCTATCTTTTTCACAAGAATAGTAAAGTCTTATTTTTTACCGCCAAACCAATTAATAATAAGCGGCCAACAAACCAGATGGGAGACATGTGAAGTGCCTAGAGGTATATCTTGGTATAAGACTTACATTTAAGGAACATATTTCACAGATCTTGCATAAAACTGGAATACGAATCAAGATGATTTATACCTTTATAAATAGAAGGTCCTTACTATCAAATGATAATAAAATCTGGATCCTTAAAGTCAATTTTCAAGCTATTTTGCTATATGGATGTATCTAATTTTGTAGATGCCAGAAATGAGTTGGGTGGTCGCCGTAGCGGAGTGGGTAGAGTGCGACGCTCACACGCCGAAGGGTCTAGGTTCGACTCCCAGCTCAAAACCAATTTTTCGAATTTTTCCCGGCACCACCTCTTTCGAGCTGCTGACAACACTCAAAGAGTAATAACTGTCTAAGAAAGCTTCTCAAATGTCATACCACCAAAAGACCACCGCTATAGTCATGAGGATGACATGCCTCTTTTAAAATGGAAAATCGGAAAGATAGTGGACATACATCCTGGTCGAGTTGGCAAGGTTACAGTTGTCTCAGTCCTCACTAAATGAAACATCATTAAATGTCCGCTCAGCAAGGTTACTGTGCTTCCATTTAACGAAAGATATGTCTATTATAACCTCAACGTTTTCAAGAGAGGCGACATGTTACAATCTTGTGTTTAAAAAATGTACACCCGTCCACAGCCTGTCTTATGCCTACTCCCGCATAATGAAATCATACCACTGTCTTCTGACGCAAGCAATATGGAATCATTATCAGCCAATGTGTCGCTACCATTTTTTCATTTCTCATGGGCAGCTGAACTTTTACCAACACCAACTTGATGCACCTTTTTGTTGATGACCATGCCTATTATTTTTGGTGAGTTGCTATTCATCTTTCGACTCCTTCATTACATACATTATAATCAATATTCTTTGGCTCTCAAAAGTATGTTCATTCAAAGGCACGATTCAATGGCAATTGTCGAGTGTGGAAATCAAAACTGTCTCGTTAAGTGACTGGTATTTCTTGCAATCGTAATTCGACCTGCGTGAGCTCGCAAGAAAATTTGGATTCCCACATTCCACGCAATTCGCGTGTGCAACGATAACAATCTCATGAAATATTCAACAATGACTGAAATGTATTTTAAGTCGTATAGTTTTGTGTCTACACTTTCAGACAATATTTTTCATTCGATTATATGCATTTTATTATTGTCTATAATTTGTGTTTACCATATACTGTAGTGTGAAAAATTGGAATTGATTATTCTTCGGTAACCTTTTCATAAGGATTGCAGTCCATTCATTCATCCAACTAGCACAATTATAAGTGCACCTTACGAACGCTTGTCCTTAAGACACGAGCTGATCAATTTCCCTTAGTTTCTGTGGTATAATGGGTGAATACTTTGAATTTGAAATAACAACAAATTTTAAAACCAAACTTAATAAACTGTGCGCCTCATATTCAATGTATATAAGTCAAATTATAAACAGGGTCTGTGTAGTATCCTGCTGGGCATTTGAACGCGCTTAAGGCTTGTATACATGTTACACATATACATATTACGGTCAATGCTAGCAGAACGCACGATATACAGAATAGAACGTAATGTACTTTTTTATCTGTCAATTTCCAGTGACGTCATCTGCCGACCCGTAACTTCCAATTGGGTGTAGAATTAGATTAGAAACTCGAAGTAGTGTCTGAATGTGTATCATTTGCGGCATGGATTAAATTAAAGTAATGTGTGATCTTTTAAACAATGAAATTATTTTTATTTTTCTTTTGTTTAATTATTTTTTATTCTATTTTAAATTTCTATGAACCTATTCTAATTAATTTTTTTTCAATTGCAATTTATTAGGAAAAGAACTCTCACTAATTTTTTTATTTTAATCCCTTTTTATTATTGTAATCGCTAAGTACCTTATCTAAATATTGAATTTCATCCATAAATGCTTGATTCGGCTTATGTAGCCCTCCTTCTTTTATCACGTCTGTCCAAGTCTTTCCGATGTTTTCTCCCACTCTCTCGGAATACATGTCTAGAAGATTACCTACCTTCGCTTTGAACCGATTTAGTAGATACCTCTCCAGATATTCCAAGGCGTCATATTTGATGTCCCCCATGTCCTCTTCGATGATGGCACCTGAGTCCTTTTCTTCTGTGATGTTTTCGTCGTCAACTAGATGAGAAAGAAGAACTGATGTTATTAAAGAACTTTCTTTATATATCTTCTCATTGTCGGCGTGAAAACCAGTTTCCATTTCAGTTTCTTCTACATTCGCATTCGCATTAGATGTCAAACCTTCATTCCTACCGACTAAATGCGAGCGTAAACGGTACTTAAACTCTAGTGGGCTCGGATGATGACTGGCACGTATTACACCAAAGAATATCTAAAACCTATCCTGATTCAGCCGGTAGGTCAGGAAATATTTTGCTTTGAACTGATCTTTAAGGCATTGAAAAACCATATTGAATGATTTTATGATGATCAAAAGGCCTTTCTGAACTGGAAGTAGATTAACTCTGTTGCCAAATCGTAGCTGTAAGACAAGGTTTTCCATTTCTTAAAGTATCTTTTTTAGCGTCTCCATCTCTAAACCAAATGCTGCTTTCCTGGGTCGTGAATTATTAAAATGTATTGAGCATATACACGCATTTTTTAAATTAAATTTGTCTTTTCGTCCACACTTAGCTTGCCAAACTCTTGCCATTTTAGCATCTCGCGAAAATCTAAAGAATCTTGTTTTTTTTCATCATTATTTTCGTTGCTTCTACTTTGGTTCTTTTTCGTATTATTGTTGCATCCAAATACTGCACAAATTGCCATTTTTAGTTAAACTTTCACTGAAAACTATTCATAACAGATTCAAAATACACTTTAATAATTCGCGCCAAGACAAATGTCAATTTCGGTTAGGCAGGTGACGTTCGTTGACAGAACAAGAGAAAAAAATTAATGACAGAAATCCCCTACCTTGTATTCTGTATATCTTGAGCAGAACGTAAGATTTTTTTCTTCTGGCTTTGTATGATACACAGATATCCATTAAATAAAATGTCCAATTAAAATGTATTTTTCAGTGGTAAACCTTATACACAAAAGAATTGGAACAGATCTATTACATTGTGGTGAAAAAATTATTTCTTCTCTCCCTTAATTGTCTTATTTATATGTCCTCTCCTTCTAACAGTAAGAAGAGTGAGGAGATCCACCGCAGCTCACACGTATTCTCATTTAAAAACAAAAAAAAACCTGTCTTTGAATCAGCTGTTAAAGGAGGGGAAATGTTACAAAAGAAATCGCTGTTTAATTGAATTCAAGGGTGTGGCCAGAAACCAATAAGGAAGGTCAACTGAACAGCTAATCAAACAGCTGATTTCCCCTTTGTCAATCGACCGTATGACTGTTATTTACGTGTTCTAGTAGACATAATCCGGACATAACCTCAAGTTCTGAAAGTTATTTACGTATCATCGAACATTGTCTCACTTTACTCAACATGTTTACGTTTCCCCTTCAAAATTGAAAAGATGGCGCCTGATTTGTCAATTTTTACCTTCAATAATGTCAAACACTCGCAAATTGTCAACTGTTCGTGAATTCATCAACCATTTTGTGTACAGCCAACAAAACGTGTTCAGAAAACCAACTTTAAAAGGATATATTTTTAATAAATTGATAATCCGATAGCATTTATATTTATAGTAACTTATGAAATATGTAGAAAAACAGGAGCGTGCTGAAAAGTCGCACATTTGGGAAAGATTTATTATCAATTGATGTTCCGAATTACACGTATTATGATTAAAATAAATATTTGGTGTTACATATTATTCCTACAAATTGTTATTTTTATTGTTCAAATGACATCCATTCAATATGAAAAATGTTGTAATCAATAAAAACAATGACACCTAACACAAAAAAATATATAAAACATATTTCGTGCAATGAAAGTAACAACAATAGGAATAGAACGAATATATATTGCAAAACATCGTTGTATAATTTAACTCAGAGCGAAGATATATGACGATTCTAACACAATAAATATACCTAAAACAATTAAATCGCTTCAAACTGGGAACATATTTACAAATTCAAGATACCTTTTGAGTATTACTTCAGGTGATAAATACGATTTTAAATAATTTCAGACATAATATTACAATAGTTATAAGATTGGTTCAAATGTATAGAAAACGAGTTTTAGTGTTTAAAATCAGTTGAAGTTATTCAGTGTTTTGTAATTTTCAATTGTTCATAAGAACTATTAAGCAATTTTTTGCGTTTAAACTAAGTTTATGTCCTTATTTTGTTTTTGAAATAATCATAAAATTTTTAAATATATTGCTTTTGTGATGCAACTTCTGCCTTACAAACATCATTTCGGAACGCAGCTATTGTCAACCAATACTTTGCCTTGGAACACACTATACCTTCTCTCTTCCAATTTTTTGATTTATATGCCCCCTCCTTCTAACAGTTTGAAAAGTGATGAGATCCACCATATAGGCAGCTCACACGTATTCTCATTTATAAACAAAAAAATCATGGCTGGGAATCAGCTGTTCAGGAGGGGAAATATTATAAAAAACGCTGAAAAAATGAATTCATTGGCCGGCGACGAGGGAGTTGACTGTCTCCCTATTGGTCTCTGGTCAAAACGTTCTGAGTACGTATAACTTCAAAAGTGTCAGACTTTACGATAGAGTTCGCAGTTACCAGATTGCAATACTAGGGTTGCCTAGTCACGATATATAAAATGCAACCTTCGTATATATTTTATGTTCTAATCGGACTTTTATAAATATTATAATTATGCATAGGTCTGTTTATAATCATAGGTATGTTTATCAATATTTAAAACATTTATATCATCATTCGCGATTCAGGACAAAAACAGGATATTAAAATGTTTCATATAATTTTCATTTATTTTACAATATTTTATACATTCCTGAGATTTAGACAAGTACTACCTTGTTTTATGAGAAAGAATTTATAAAAACTAAAATAAAATGTTCAAAACTTAAAGCAAAATTAACTATTCCTATTGAATAGAACTATATATGAACGGTCAACTACTATTCTAATTACTTCCGACATTGAGAGAAGGAGACGCAATGCTTCCACGTCTCAATCAATGGAATATGAATAACTTTCAAATAAAAGGCCTTATTCAATAATAATTAGGAAATAATTGTCAAATGCTGAATTGTTTGAGGTTATCAGCTGATTAACTGTAAAGTTGTGCATCTCCTTCATCAATCAGAAATGGAAATAAACAAGCACCTACGAATTGTGGAATCAAGGAAATGCACAGCTTAACAGCTAAGCGATCTGCTGATGTCGCCAAGGTACATCGAAAATTAGACTCATATGTACGAATTTTGAATGTTATTTACGAACCATCGAATACTGTCTCATTTTACCCACACATGTTTACGTTTACCCTAGGAAAGTAGCAATATGTCGGCTTGAGTCGTCAAACATGTGAAGAGTACCAATCTACGTTTTTCCTTTGATTTTCGTATTGTCACTAATACGGGACTCAAGAAGTCTATATCGGTATTGATAAATGGTTGATCACCCACGGTGCTTATCATGGGGTAGCTCACACATCTTGGCCTCGATGATTTTTGACAAACAACACAGCTGCGCTTGATTTTTATAAGCAAATATCTGAGACGTGGAGACGGGACACCTAAACATCTCTGCGAACTCTTCCAGATGTAGATTTATCTATATGCTCGTCACCGCCCAACACTCGTGATACCTTCAAATCATTTAAGTATCAATTCTACCCTACAACTGCTACGTTAATTAACTATTGAGTGGCGCTACAGTCCACAGGGGGATCAAAGCCTCGCTTTGATATATATTGATATAGGCCGTAACTTTGGTTTGTTTTGACTTTGTTAAGGAAAGATAAGTGGCACAGACCACATAAATGTGGTTCGTAATTACTAGAAAGGCTGAATGAGGACGTACTATTTAGTAAATTATTGCGTTCAAAATAAGTTTTTTGTACGTTTGTCTCTGAATTAGTAATAAAGTTTTAAGAATACTACTTTTCAATTGCACTCACTGCCATACATATATAGTTACATATATATATATAGTTTATGAACGGCGCGGTGTGGTGGAAAAACTATTTCTTCTCTATTTCAATTGCATTATTTATAGGCCCTCTCTTTCTACCAGGGATGATGAAAACACAGATTTTTGTAAAAAATTTCAACGTTTATTTTGTATATTGTACAAAACATGAATGTGTAACATCTGTTTTTCAAAGAGAATCAATTTTAACACATAAAAGAGGTTAGTGCGGATCTTAGAACGAAATCCCTTTCTGTGATATTAGCCTGATTTTTATAGTAACACTACGAATTGGTTTTCTTTTTCAAATAATTTAGGTATTTCATAATATTCTTGCAAAAACATTGTTTCACAAGCGTAGGCGTAAGCATTCATTGCGAAATATTTTTTTAAGTCTCATGTTGTGTTTCTGAAAATCTTCGGCCAAATCGCCTAATCTACCGCCATGTTTGAAAAACTAGACCATTACGGAGCCGAATCCACGGATTTGCCGCCATTACTGTGGTGGATCCACCGATTTACCGCCATTATCCACCGATTTTGTCTAAGATCCAGGGATTTTGTACAAGTTTGGTGATTCTCAAGGGATTTCTCACACAACTACAAAATCCCTGGATTGGATAGGCATAGTGCCAGGGGCCAAAACTGGTCTAAGATGAGCATCTCCTCGATTCCCTTATCACTGGTGTGTACTCGTTAATTTTGCAAAATTTTGCACAAATTTGCTTATTCGCTATGCGATTCTGCGTACGAGAACAAAATCTTTAGTAAAAGTGAATGGGTACGGTTATAAGAAAGCAATTATAAACAGAGTTAATTACTCACTGATAATTACTAGTAATTGTTCTTTTAATTCCTTAAAAGCGATTTCAAGTGCTTAATATATTTGCATATTTGGTAAGGACTAAATTATTACAAAGTGCGTGCTTGTTCTATTTAAACAATAGTAATTGTAGTAAATTATGATAAAAAGTTTTTCGAATTTGTTAAAGATTGATTAATATATTAAATTCTTTTGAACCATACGCATAAGCATACCTCATGGGTGGCGTGGAAATGCTTTTCAAAAAGTATTTTAAGTCCTTTAATCAATCTGTATTTACGTCTTCATTCCTTATATTTCAATACCTAATAAAAGAAAAAAGATTAATAACCAACAATGGACTTTTTATTATTAAAAACTTATGACTGGCGTTAAATCCTTGTTATCACCATATATCATACTTGCTTATTAAAAGCGTTTAAGCAGTTTTTTGTTTGTCAACTTAATTGCTAATTGGTGGTATTTAAGGTTTATTAAGAAAGATACATTATTGTCGTTTCGCGTTTTAAGAATAAATATCCATTACCTGATTTATACTCCATTACCTGATTTATACTCTCGCACCCTTAATACTTACGCACCCCTACGATTTTACTCCCTGTCAAGATATTTCACCTCAATAACTGATCAGCTGTTTGCAATCAGCTGATCAAGACAGGTCACACTTATTCACAGACAGGGGTTTATAAAAAACGCTATCAGTTCATTTCAAGAAGACGAAGAGGTGGGAGTTGAATATCTCCTTGCTTATCTCTGTTTTAGGTGGTCTGTGCCGTGCACGTTGCTTAACTGTGTACGAGTTATCCACGTCTTGTCATATATCATCTTTGAAGGGAAAAAGTAATTGGTTATTTCACTTTGTTTATTCCTTGTGTCGTGGCAATTTTCTTTTTGTCCTTTTAGTTCTTTTTGGCAAAAATGTCTGAAATAGATACAGGTGAGCCACAGAAAACTGCAAAACAATTAGAAAAGGAGGCAAAAAAGGCTGCAAAATTGGCAAAACTACAGGAAAAATTAGAAAAGAAGTCTATACCAGTGATAACAAAAGATAAACCTGAGGTAAATGGTCTTCATTTAATAATATTGCATATAATATAATGTGTAATTAATAATTACTATTTGTGTGGCAGAAAAAATCGAAGGAAGTGAAAAAAGTTGCGGTGTACTCTTCAAACACATTCCCAGGAGAAAAGAAGAATGTAACAAATGCTCTACCTGAAGCGTATAGCCCACGGTATGTTGAAGCTGCTTGGTACAACTGGTGGGAGAAGGAAGGGTTTTTTAAACCTGAGTATAACGTAGGTTTATTAAGATATTACGTCATGCAAACTGAAATGATTCATATCTTCAAATAGAGTGTTAAGTCTGCTGAAAATCCAAGAGGAAAGTTCGTAATGGTAATTCCACCACCTAATGTTACTGGTTCATTGCATTTGGGTCATGCTTTAACCAACGCCATTGAAGATGCAATTACTCGGTACCATCGAATGAAAGGTTTTACAACACTTTGGGTGCCAGGATGTGATCACGCTGGTATAGCGACTCAAGTTGTGGTTGAGAAGAAATTATGGCGTGAAGAGCAGCTTAGTCGTCATGATTTAGGTCGAGAAAAATTCATTGAAAGGATATGGGAATGGCGGAACGAAAAGGGCAATAGAATATATGACCAACTAAAACTGTTAGGTTCATCTTATGATTGGAGTCGCGTAGCTTTTACTATGGATCCGAAATTGTGTCGTGCAGTGACTGAAGCTTTTGTTCGCCTTCATGAAGACGGAAGCGTTTATAGGAGCTCGAGATTGGTAAACTGGTCTTGCGCCTTACGATCTGCAATATCGGATATAGAAGTTGATAAAGTTGATATACCTGGAAGAACATTTCTTAGCATTCCCGGATATCAAGAAAAAGTCGAATTTGGTGTTTTAATAAAATTTGCGTATAAAATTGAAGGAACTGATGACGAGATAATTGTTGCAACCACACGAATAGAGACTATGTTGGGAGATACAGCCATTGCTGTACACCCTAATGATGATCGTTATAAGAGCTTACATGGAAAATTTGTCAAGCATCCTTTTTGCGATAGAAGACTACCCATCGTATGTGACGAATTTGTGGAAATGCATTTTGGTACAGGAGCTGTGAAGATTACTCCTGCCCATGACCCTAATGACTATGAAGTTGGAAAGCGAAAGCAATTGCCCTTTATTACAATTTTTAACGATGATGGTTACATAATTGGTGATTATGGCGAATTCACTGGAATGAAAAGGTTTGATTGCCGCAAGAAGATTATTGAAAAATTGAAGGATCTAGGGTTATACAGGGAAACTTTGAATAACCCAATGGTTGTTCCATTTTGTAGCCGATCTAAAGATGTTGTGGAACCAATGATTAAACCACAATGGTAACTGTATTTATAATTTTTTATCTAATATTATTTCAGAACTTGAATTAATATTTTATAATCTTAGGTACGTAAAATGTGCTGACATGGCGGCATCGGCAACAAAAGCAGTAAAATCTGGAGAGTTAAAAATAATACCAGAGAGTCATACAAAAATTTGGTATCACTGGATGGACGGCATTAGGGATTGGTGTGTTTCTAGACAGCTTTGGTGGGGTCATAGAATACCAGCCTACTTTGTCTCGTTCAAGGATAAATCTCTTAACAATGGATCGGTAAGTTTTGTATAAATAATCAACAAGTTTAGAAACAAAACCGTTAGAATATTGATATAAAGGCAATTCGTGCATCAATTTGAAGAAAATCCAATCGCTACCTTCAATGATTTTCGAGGCCTCTCAAGGCAATTAAATTGTCTTCGCTTCAATGCAAGGCATAATGTAGTTGTTTTAACCAGTCAATATTAATCTGATCTGTATTTATATTCAGGCTTCTGTTCGATTAAAGAAAAGCATTTTTATAAAATACATGTCAATTTTAAGTTTTAAGAAAAAATGTTCAGATTTCTCCCCTTAGTGCTTACTGAGGTAGGTAGGTATCTCAGTTTATCGATGTCCCTACGTTTAGACCATTCCACTATAAGATTGAAGGCAGCCTACTGCCTATATATATACTACATTTATAATTACAGTTGTGTTCATAAAAATAGTACTGCTCCTCAAAAAAGACAAATAATTTTCTATTAATTCAAATTGTTTTGTTATTTTTTCAAAAAACGTATACAAAAGTAAAGTATTTCAATCTTACCAGATATATCGCAAAATAAATCTTATTCATAACTTTTAACTATTTTTTTGGTAGTAGTAATGTTCGCAGTTGTTCATAAAAATAACAGTGTTTAGAAGTATGCTGTGCCTAGACTGGAGAAATCAATGGAACAATATGAAATAATTATTATTTACAGCTTACCATTAGTAATTGTAGTAAAGCCTTTGTTTTTTATCACAGCGCTGTTCTCAATGGGGGACTGTGCTGGCCACTCCATAACGGCTTTTCTTTTTTCTTGAAACCAAGATTTTGCCCGTTTTGTCGTAGGTTTTGGGTCTTGTTGATATACGGAAACTAGTGACATTTCCTCCTCGGCATATGGCAGCATAACCTCTTCTAAAATTATAACGTACTCAGCACCGGCCATTTTACCCTTGATAGGATATATAGGCCCAACCCCATTATTTGAGAAACTCCGTGCTTAACAGTTTTAACTGTATAACGGGGATTATTTTCTTCATTCTTTGGTCTTCTTACATATTTCCGACGACCCTTGGACAGAAATAAGACTGTTTTGCTTTCATCGCTCCACAGAACATTCCTCCATTTCTCCTTAGGTCAATCTTTGTGAAACTTTGCAAATGCCAATCTTATTTGCACTTGCTTGTTTGTCAAAAGCGGTACATTTAGCGGGCTTCGAGCTGGTAATTTAGCCTCTAGAAGACGTCTTCTAACCGCCACAGCACTCACCGGAAGTTGAAGTCCATCCCTTATCTGTCTGAAGCTTATTGAAGGATTCTTCTTTGCCATGTTGATAATTTTTCGGTCAGTTCGCTTAGCCGTCACACTTTTTGGACCGCGTGTTTCGGGCCCAGCTTTCCAGTTTAGCGCATTGCTGACCATTTTTGCAGAACATCCTATGATTTCCTGGATTGAAGAATACGTTTTTCCTTTCGAACGCATTTGTTTTTATCAAAATCCGCATATTTTCGGTACAAGTATGTTAATAAAAGACAACATATACAAAAACAATCACTTGCCAAACAAGAATACACAAATATTTTTTAAACTCTTAACAACAATTTTTAAGACATTTTATGGTAAAGCCAAAAAACACTGCAATTTTTATGAACAGGCTTCAATCAACAGATTTTAAAGAATGAGCGAAAAAAGAAAAAAATAAGCCTTTATTTTTTATTTCTGGTATGGTATCTTAGTTCCCGGAAAATACAATAAACCCGGATATACATTTGGAAAAAGGATTTTCTTATAAATATGTTCCTAATTATCTTAGTCGTATGACTACTGCTATTTTTATGAACACAACTGTATCTATACAGTAGAAGTAATACCAAAACTTATGTAGGGAATTATAGTTCATTGGCAGGATTAAGCACAATAAGAATCTTTTGTTAATAAAGAAATTTCGATATCATTGTGCGTACATCACCATCTGGTTTCCAGAATTTTGCGCACCACACTTTCTGTTGTATTATTATTGATTGGTCTTTACGGGAATCGAAGGTAGCTTGGTTCATTGACCATGAAGAATGATCTTGGCTTTGAATTTTACTATTTCCGAATATTTGCGGGAAGTTTGATTTTGTATTTTACAATTTTATGGGGTATACTGATTTTAACAATTTATTTTTTTGCAGAAAGAAAGTTTTAAGTAGATTTGAAAAATTGTTTATATTTTACAGAGTGACGATGAAGACTACTGGATTGTCGCCCGTAGTAAAGAAGAAGCCTTAATAAAAGCTTTATCAAAATTCAATGTAAAGCCAGAAAATATTATTTTGAAACAAGACGAAGATGTTTTGGATACTTGGTTCAGCTCAGGTTTATTTCCGTTTTCTGTATTTGGTTGGCCGGATTATACAGAAGATTTAGAAAAATTCTACCCGACATCATTGCTTGAAACAGGACATGATATTCTCTTTTTCTGGGTAGCACGAATGGTATTTTTTGGGCAAAAACTACTTGGGAAATTACCATTTAAGGAAATATATTTACACCCTATGGTTCGGGACGCTCATGGCCGCAAAATGTCTAAGAGCTTAGGTAACGTCATAGATCCTGTTGACGTAATACGGGGAATAACCCTTGAAGAGCTACACAAACAACTTCTTGACTCAAACTTAGATCCCAAAGAAATAGAGAAAGCTAAAGCAGGCCAAAGACAAGATTTTCCCAACGGTATTCCAGAGTGTGGAACTGATGCCTTGCGCTTTGCTCTATGTGCTTACATAACTCAAGCCCGCGATATAAATCTGGATATCAATCGCGTACAAGGTTATCGATTTTTTTGTAATAAGTTATGGAATGCAACCAAATTTGCTCTTATGTACTTTGGCGGTGATGAAAAATTTTCGTCAGATATAACTTTAAGTGGAGACGAATGTAACATGGATCGTTGGATCTTGTCTCGTCTGGCTGCAGCAATTAATGCATGTAATACAGGATTTGAAAGTTATGATTTTGCCGCAGCAACAAGTGCTTGTTATAGTTTCTGGTTATACGATCTCTGTGATGTATACTTAGAATGTTTAAAGCCCATCTTCCAAAATGCTAGTGAAGATGAAAAGGCCCGCTCCCGAAAAGTACTTTTTACTTGTCTTGACATGGGCTTAAGACTACTGTCGCCTTTTATGCCTTTCATTTCGGAAGAACTATATCAACGGTTACCAAGACTGGATGAAACACCGAGTATTTGTGTAGCTGCATACCCTGGTAATATTAAAACAAAATTAATGTTTTATCTTACTTTTATTTTTTGTTTTTAGAAAACACAAAATGGAGAAATGAAGAGGTCGAACGTGAATTTGAATTTGTGCAAAAAACAGCTCGTACTATTCGATCGGCTCGTAGTGACTATAATCTTCCCAACAAAACAAAAACTGAAGTGTTTATAGTCTGTACTGATTCTCAACCAAATGAAGTTTTAAAAAAATACGCAAACGACCTGGCTACTATTGCTTTTTGCTTTAAAATAGAATTTGAAACGACGCCACCTCAAGGATGTGCTATACTTACAGTATCAGGACAATGCGAGGTCCATTTGTTATTAAAAGGTTTGATTGAAGCTGATAAAGAAATAATGAAACTAGACAAAAAGATGAAGCAATTGGAACAGACTGTAACAAAGTTGAAACAAGCAATGTCTGCGGATGATTACCAGACAAAAGTTCCAGCGGACGTTCAAACAGTAAACGCAGAAAAACTTTATGAATCTTCTAATGAAATTCAAAGAATTGCGAAAGCTATTGAAACTCTGAAAGTAATGTAAAAATTGTAACAATGAGATTAAAAACCATGTGTCTGTCAAACTTGAGCTTATTTTAATCAACGGCACCCTAATTATTTGTGGAAAACAGCATTTATTAAAAATAATTGAACATGAATTCAAATGTATAACTTGATAAAATTAGGTGAAAATAAATAAAATTAATGAGGCTTTTAATTTTACCATGTCAATCTTGTAACGTGATCCGTCTTTCTTTTGGATGTTTTTATATAACCAAGGAACTGCAACTCAGCCACGGAACGTGTAAATCGGGCTCTAAAAAACAACAAAATGCATAATATTATAGTAATAAACATATCAGTGGTTCAAAATTATCTTACTGAATTTTTGGATCGATTTGGTCGTGGTCATCTTCATTGTAATCAACTACTGAACGAAAAGCCTGTAACCAATCGAAAAGATTTATCATTCTTCCACACTCAAGATGCAACTTATAAGCAATTGAAAGGTCAGGCAATGATGTTATGATGTCGGAAGAATGCTCAAAGTCACAGCATTTACATTGTAAATAATATTTTGGATTGTTTAATGCCATATGTAGTGCTGCGCGCGGTGTCCCAACGATGTTTCTTCTGATTGTTTGGATATCGGAAAATACAAATAGTTCATGCAGTGGGGGTGCTTTGTTCAGCGGTTTAAGAAACTCTCTCACGACTTCATTTTCTATATATTCCAAAGTATCTTTTACAGACTTTGTAAAGTCGGAAAGTATCAAATCCTTTTTCGACATTTGTAGAAGTTTTTCCTTTAAACCATGTCGGCTGATTTGTTTTAAAGTATGCGTTATATCAGTGCTAGAAACAGTTTTCTGTGATGTCTCCATTCCAGCCATCACAACAGTAGTAAGCAAGTCCTTAATTGCATTTATTTTCTAAATGATAATATTCAATACATGTAACTTTATCAAATAAGTTTTAACTCACTTCGTCGATAACAGGTCTGCATGCATCTGCAAGGCTTATGTCATTTACTTCCAACCTAACAAAGTCACTTGTAGATATGAGAGCCTCCGAAATTTTCGTCACAAATTCATGTTTCGACATAAACGATAGCATTTTCCAAGCTTCTTTAAATTCACACGTTTCGGTAATATCATTCAATAAACAGTTGACATATATTTCCCTTTGCAATTTACCCAATGGTGCTTTCGGTAAATCATGTACAAGAGATGAAATAAATGTGAGAAAAATTCGAAAGTATATAAAGTAAAGGTGACAATCTCGAAGAAGCTGTGGTAATTTCTTTTTTAGATAGTTATCATCTGTTAAAATTAAAATAATTTTTTTGCAGTCATTTAAACTCTCAACGTAAGGCCGAAATGAAAGTAAACGCCGAATACATTCCATATCTTCGTGGGTCAGTTGTTTTATAACTTTTAACGAATACTTGTAGTCCGTGCAAAGAGAATACACATTCCCCCGGAGGTAGTGCTCCATTAAGCAATACTAAGGAAATAATATAAAAGTAATTTGTATTTCAATTTAAACCTATGTTTACCTTAAATCCTTGTACGAATCCCTTTATTGAAAAATCATAGAAGAGAAAAATGTGAGACAAAAATTTATAGGCTTTGCCTGACAAGTGAACGGCATGTTTTGGAGAAAGTATGACCTTTTCTAAAATCTAGAAAAATTCGCCGTAAATATCAGTTTCTTGTATGTTTTTTGCATAGTTACTTCATTTAAAGCAATGGGTGCTGCCTGTGTTTGAAAAATTTTAAGTCGTATTTTACTTGTAACGTGATACGGTAGAGTGCTGTGAAGTGCTGATTCAGAAGTGGCAACACCTAAAACTAACACCATTGGTACAATTCTACAATATGAACTTAGAATTAGTATTAAATCCTGAAGTATTTCCGCATTAAAACGTTCGAAATCTGGAAGAATTACGACAAGATTTTTCCTTTCTTTGCAGCCCCTATACCATGCTTGGAGCACTTGCATTGTACATTGAGATCGTCGCAACCTTTTATGGTCTCTATTCATTTCTTCATTTTCTGAATGTGCTTCAACAAATCCATACACAATCATTTCAATGGCACTTTTAATATTAGTACAGTCGCGAGATTGCACACAAACACAAGAAGATAATTTTTCCGATATACTTTCAGATAAAGCTTTAAACTGTTCATAATGATCTGGCTGATTGATGCCTAAAATAAATTTGTTTAGATTCATTTTTAACATTATTTTATTTTATAACATTACCAGTTAGCAAAGCTACTGCCGGCAATATGTTGGCTCCGGAATGCTCATCCTCATAAGCCTTCTCGATGTGGTCTACTAAATCATTAAGAGTTTTTGAATTGCGTTCTCGTTGTAATCTTTCAATTTCAGTTAGGAATCGTCTCCATGCTTGGGAATAAGCCGTATAAAATGGTTGATCAGTTATATCCTTTCCCAAAAGCGGGGTGGATGTCAAAATGTTCCTATTAGGTCTCTTCGTACTGACTTCGGCTCGTGTAACACCATTTTTAAAAACAAAACAGCCCTTTAAATAAATAGAAATACGTTTAAGGAAAAAGTTCTTTATCAAATATTCGGTTTTGAAAACGCAGTACTTTAGAAACGGAGATTGTGGAATCCATTTGAAACGTTTTGAATATATATAATTAATCAAAAAAACAGGACCAACTACTCAACAAATACTATAAGCACACCTTTATAATATTTTTGCAATTGTTTGGAATTATAACTGACCGGTAACTTCCACAAAACGAAACCGTCAGGGATATGGGAATTGCTTATCTCTGTAATCCGTAAAAAAAATGGAATGAAATAGATATTCACTTTCGACCAGTTTAACTTCTCAGTATGTCATAATACACAATATCCCGTCAAATAACGAATCGTTCTCCAAAAGGTCTAATTTTTTATTTTTTGATTCATTCATTACTACTTTTCACGGATAGTATGTGGTATAATATATGATGGAACCACAAACTTAAACAACATTTATTTGTACAAATCAGAGATAAGATATTAGATATTCAACTCCCTCGTTTCCATCGTTTCCAAGAAGAACAACTGACAGCGTTTTCGTTATAAACCCCTGTCTATGAATGCGTCTGAGTTGTCTTGATCAGTTGACTGCAAACAGCTGACCAACCACTGAAATGAAATATCTTGACAGTGAGTGGATCGATAAGCACGTAAAATCATTAGGGTGCTAGAGCATAAATCACGTAAAGGCTCCTTATTCCCAAAACGCGAAACGACATAAAGTATGTTACCTAAAAAACCTGAAATATCACCAATATAGTATTTATAAAATTGACAAACAAACAACTGCTTAAACTCTTGAAATAAGCAAGTAAAAGAGAGGAATGATAGAGGAGGTGATAGTAAGGATTTAACGCCAGTCCTCGATTTGTAATAATATGAAGTATAAATGTTCGTTATTGACGTAGGATGAGGACGTGAAGACAAATTGTTTATGACTCCCTAAAACCCAAAAACAAAGTAAATCATAGAAAATTCATTGAAGATTACGCAAAGGTTACTTACCTTTGAAAGAGGGCTAAAAATTTAACATTAATGATCAAAACTATATATCGGCCTTCGAAAAATTAAAAGAAATCGTTACTGACTATCTCTTTCTTCTTGTAGCGCTACAGTCCGGGGTGGACATGGGCCTCAACCAACATACCTCTCCAGCCAGCACGATCTTTCGCCACCTATCTCCAGTTGCGCACTTGAGGTTCTTTTCCAATTGTGTGCGCCGCTTTAGTCTAGGTCGTCCTCTGTTGCGTTGTCCTAATGGCTCGGATTCAAAGACTTTTGCGGGCCGGAGCAATTGTGTCCATACGCTCTACATGGCCTAGCCATCTTAAGCGTTGTATCCGTAGACGCTTGACCAGGCGCATGTGGCTGTACAGCCCATAGAGTTTGTCATTTAATCTTCTCCTCCAAATGCCATCAACGCAGACAGAACTAAAAATCGCACGCAAAACTTTTCTCTCGAAAAGACTACGGGCTTCCTCATCCGTCTTTGCTAACGTCCAAGATTCTGCGCCATAAAGTAGGACTGAGATGATAAAGCTGTTATATAAAGCGATCTTAGTCCTTCGAGAGAGGGCTTTATTACTCAATTGCCTCTTGAGCCCAAAGAGCGATTGGCAAAAGTGATTCTGCGTTTGATTTCGGTACTGATGTTGTTGTCCCTGTTTACCGCGGAGCCGAGGTAGACGAAGTTCATGACTGCCTCAAAATTTCTGCTGCCTAGTGTGACTCTGTCCAAGACGTCGATGTTGTGTGTCCTTCCGTGATGACAGAATTTTTATTTACTTTTGTCCTCAGTTACCGACAGCCCCTTTCTAGCCGCATCCGCTTCAATGCCAGCAAATGCCTCATTGACGGTTCGCTGTGTTCGTCCAATCACGTCAATGTCATCAACGTGAGCTAGCAATTGAACTGACTTCTGGAAGATCGTGCCTTTGGTGTTGACTTGTGGGTTACGCACGATCTTCTCAAGGATAATGTTAAAGAAGTTACATGACAGTGCGTCGCCTGGTCTGAAATCTTTTTTTAAATTGAAGGTCTCGGTGAGTTCGTCACCGACCTTGACGGAGCAGTGAGAGTTCTCCATCGTCATCCTACACAATCTCACAAGTTTGGTAGGAATGTCAAAACTAAACATGGCACTTTATAGCTCGTATCTATGCACACTGTCATATGCGGCCTTAAAATCGATGAATACGTGGTGAGTGTCTGGTCTATTGTGGACTTCCCTGGTCTGAATCACACAATACGGCAGAGGATCTTGTAGGCGATGTTAAGAAGACTGATCCCTCGATAATTAGGGTCTCCTTTCTTGGTAACCGCGCAAACGACGCTGAGATTCCACTTCGATCGTAACGTAAATAATCTGGTTGACGGTTGATTGATCAGGAGACTACTAGGTCTCTTTGTGAGTGTCCAGGTGTGGGAATCGAGTGCTAGGCACAGAGAGGTTCCGCCCCTAGGCGAAGTCCAACAGCCTGAGTCCGTTCCGGATGTGTTGTCGTGCAGGCTGTGTTTACTTGTAACTCCAGCAAAGATGTCCTCCTTCCCCAGCTGATTGTTGAAAGATCGATCCTGGTGTCATAGCTGGGGCATCGATCGAATGTTCTTTCGAAGAGATCGTAGAAGTCATCTTTGGTGTTGTCATCCTTCTTCTCTGTCGGGGCGTGAGCACAAATTAGGTGATATATCCGTATTTAGCGGATGTCATGAGGCGTTCGCTGACGGGGTCGTAGCTCAAGACATTTTGCCTAAGCTTGCTTCGAACAACAAATTCGCATCCGAATAAGCGCTGTCTTCTCTCTCTATAGCAATTGCTGTAGTAAATATTGCAGTTCTTCATTGTTTTTATGCCAGGCACATCCCATCGCACTTCCTAGATGGCGGTAATATAATAATAAAATAAAAGAACTAAACGTAATGCATAAATGAAACACTTTTACAAATGTGTAAAACGAAGCATCTTTTTTCTGAAATTAGGGTCGGTCAAATCCCTACTCCAAAATTCGGTGACAAAATTCTAATAAAATAATTTAAGATGAAGTCTGGTGGCAAATTTTTACAGCTGGTATAATTCCTTTCGGTGATCAGTAAAGTAAAAGGGTGTTACGCGACTTCTCTTAAGTACTAGCAATTGTGGAATGAGTCCAAAAACTTCTGCTAGAGTTCTCGGATGTATCCCATAATCAATCTGCTTAAAAGTTGTAAAACTTAAGACAAGCGAAGCTTCTACTGTCGCTTATGTGAACAAAGGCGACACTTCGGAATAGCCACCCACAGACATAAATGAAACTATTTTCTTTCAAGAATTCATTTGAGTTTATATCTGTTAAAGACAGACTTTATATATGGTAAAACGCGAAAGTATCACTTTGGCCTGTCGCGTATTTTTGAAGATGTTTCCATTACTAGGGGTTTATTGCTGATGGACTTTTTTTTTGGGCCCCAAAGTTTTTGAAAAATTGATTTAAACTTGTAAGCAGTTACGCGCGTGTTTACTGTTATGGAGGTTTCCTTGACACTTTAAAACCCACGGTTTCATAATTTATACTTAAATAATTTATAAATTTAAAACCGTTATAAATATTAATCAATCTTAGGGAATTCAAAAAATTCTTATCACGAATCACTACAATTATAATTGTTTAAGTCGAACCACAACCAGGCACTCTTTTATAGTTCAATCCTTACAAAAATTCAAATATATTGAGCACTTTAAATAACTTTTAAAGAATTGAAAGACCTTATTACTATTAATATAAATTACTTTACCCAGACTCTTGTGCACCACATTATGTTCTCCTACGCAAAATCGCTCCTTCGATTTCATCACGAAAAAGTTAGGTAATTAAGCAGTTCATAAATTATACTTCATGTGTTAATATTTTTCATTTATACCATTGAAGCTGTGAGTGCGACACTTACAACGAAATTACTTGCTGTGATATATATATGAATATCACTTTCAATTCACAGCACTCTATGAATTATTTGACTTTTTACAGTAATTTACGTATTTCATAATATTCTTCCAAAAACATTGTTTTACAAACACAGTTGTTTATACTCATTGGGGAATATTGGGGCAAAACTGGTCTGAGATGGGTATCTTCTTGACTTTTTTTTTCTCTCTGGCGACTATCATCTTGTGAATGGATTTGGAATTGTTTTTGCTGAACGACAGCAACACATCCAGAGCCATATGTAGTAGGAGGACCTGTGGAAGTTATCACGGCTGGGACATTCGAAACGAGAGGCGCTCTGGATGCAGGGGCTGATGCATCGGTTTCGGATGTTCTTGCTGTGTCGGCAATCCGCGATATAAAGATAGTATCGTCCGAAGACCGAAAAAGTAGGCCAGGAATACAGTTGATTGCGTTTATTTATATAGGATTGTAATACATAAATTGATTTAATATACATATGTCTTAGACAGAGCCGACAATGGTTGCCTTCGTTGAAGAGGTGCCAACCACAACATAAGTATTGTCAAGCGATCTATGCGCTCCTAGACGGCCCATTGAACGTTAAGGAATTTGCAAACATATATTTTCTCAGGAAATCCGAACCACGACGATCGCCACGAAAATTTCAACTGCAACTACTGCTGGTTATCTCAGATACAAAGGATTATTTAGTTCAAACAGAGAAAAGAAACATAAAGATACAAAAAATGCATCATAATGCAGACAAATAAAAATGTAGTCAAAACGGCTCAATGACAGTGTGAACAGCAAAATATGAGTAGATGATGAGCAATCTAGGCCCGGATGAACTTTCGCATCATCCAATTGTTATTATTATTACTAATGTGATTATAATGTGTGTATTAAATTACAACGTGTTTGATGAGAGTCGCCATTAAAACAGAGAAGAAATGTATACCAAATAACATCCTACTTATTCATGGGCAAACAAGTTTGTGGTCAACTCCAGGTTCTTCAGTTGCGAAACCGACCGCAGCGAAGAACGTTGTCATAGGAATAATAGCAGTTAAATAATAAAAGTTAGAATTAAATTAATTTAATTGTTAAATAAAATCATTAATAAAGTTGAACAATAAAAATTGGTTGTATTTAATTGAAACCCAACGTGAGCACGAGAGTTTTCGGTATAATTAAAAAGAGCCGTGTAAAGAAGTGAAAAACGCGTTGCTTAAATAACCCATTTCTTAAATAAATTGTTTTTTAATTGTTTTTCTAGTTGGAGGATGCACAATTATCACGGTGGCGGTTAATAAATCAGTTAAAGAAACACAAAAAATCCTTGCAAATTAAAATCAATGAACATACGGACAGACTTTCTCTTTTAGAAACACCGTCAAGGATTGTTAAATATGAGCCGGTAGTAATTAATCCACAAACAAAAATGTGAAGAACTATTTCACCTGATTAGGTAACTTCCAGACTTTGGACATTATTAGTCAATAAAACTATAATGACACATGAGGGTAAACCCGAGCTCATAGCTTCGCTCAGTCAAATGTACAGACAGGACGCGCTTAGGACATTGATTTCTGGGCTGCAAAAACTAATGAGTGATGTTTAATTTAAGTGAAGACCATCAGATATGCCAACTGAATTGGCACTTGCTGACAAATAAGTATTCAATTAAATGCGTTGGACGTTCACAACCTTTTTTACTATTTCACAATAAGCAATCAAACAAACCAATGATTCAATCTAAATATAGATATGACTCATTCAATTCGCCTTATTATGTAGGTGAGCGGTTCACACAACCTAAAGTGTGCCCAATGGAAATAGATCCTTCAACATCTCGCTACAAATCTTCAAGATTGAATCCAACTCAAAACAAAATAATTCGTTTGAACCAAATTACAATACTATGTGAAGTGAGCGCCAAGATAAAAATGTCTCGATAGGGAACATTTGTTGTGAACGAGTCCGTATTTTTTTGTTTGTTTGTTTGCTATGACATCAGTGAAAAAATTTAGTATCATCAAGTCATTGAACAGACATCATAGTTTTTCATCGTGTTAAAAATATCGAATTTTGAACCAGAAAGTTATGATTTGCGGAAAGCATAAATTTGTTGTTTTTATTTGAAGAAAAGTGCTGCAGAGTCGCATCGAATGCTTGCCGGGGCATATGGTGATCATGCTCTATCAGAAGTAACATGCAAAAGATGCTTTCAACGGTTCAGAAATAATGATTTTGGTGTGAGAAATGAATATCGTGGAAGACCACCAAAAAAGTTTGAAGACGCCGAATTGCAAACGATATTGGATGGAGATGACACCTTTAGTCAAAAGCAAATGGCAGCAATGTTTGATGTTGCATAGCATACAATTTCTGATCGCTTAAAAGCTATGGGAAAGATCCAAAAGTGTGGAAAATGGGTTCCACATGAATTGAATGAAAGACAGATGGAAAACCGAAAAAACACTTATGAAATTTTGCTTCAAAGACACGAAAGAATATCGGTTTTGCATCGGATTGTTACTGGCGATGAAAAATGGATTTATTTGATGAATCCTAAACGGAAAAAATCATGGGACATCGACTGCAAAACCAGATGTGTGTTTGGTGGGACCAGAAAGGTGTGCTGTACCACGAGCTACTAAAACCTGATGAAACTGTTAATACTGATCGCTACCGACAACAAATGATCAATTTGAACCATGCATTGATCGCGAAAGACCAGAATGGGCCAGAAGACACGGCAATGTAATTTTGCTCCATGACAATGCACCTGCACACAAAGCAAAACCAGTTCAGGATACAATCAAGCCACTTGGCTGGGAGCAGCTACCCCATCCGCCGTATTCACCAGACTTAGCTCCTTCCGACTACAATTTGTTTTCATCGATGGGACACGCATTGGCTGAGCAGCACTTTGATTCCTACGAGGAGGTCGAAGATTGGGTGTCTGATTGGCTTGCTCTAAAAGACGAACAATTTTATTGGCGTGGTATTCACAAATTGGCAGAAAGGTGGTCAAAATGTGTAGAAAACAATGGCCAATACTTTGAATAAAATGTTTTTACTTTCCCATTAATAAAAAGTGTCTTATACCTGGTAACTACCATAATACTGACATGAACACTAAACCCCAGCAAAATAGGTCAAAACCTTCAGATAAGTATCCGTGAAATGACACTTGTGATAAAATTAAGATTCGATCATTTAGTCTCCACCAATACAACAGGAAACTAACAATTGTGAATGCTATTATGGCATTGCAAATTATTCTAATAGATATGACGAGTTGTCTATGCACGAACCTCACAGGGATGAAAGCGAGAATTCAGAAATGATAGACGAGATATATTTTTTAGAGGAAGGTCCTTCCTTCCTTTCATAAGTCGAACATTAGGAGGGAGGGACAACAAATTTCTAATTGACACAGATGCAGCAAAAATTACATAAAACATAATAACGATCTAAAGGATATTAAGGTGGTAGAATCCCCATTTATTGTAAAATCTCTACACGGATCAGATCCAATAAAATTCATATGCATAATATATGTTCTCCCTCGCCTTGATAGCTCTGACGGTATAATTGGTTTTGACATTCTTCATAAAATAGGGGCATAACTTGATTTGGGTAAAGGAGTTATTAAGTATGATAACAAGGATAATTGGCCTATAGCACAAAAGTTGTAGCCGCCATCAAAGAAATAAACAAAGAGCCAGTCTACTCAAAAGCATATCCCCACCCAATGGCAGCTGCGCAATTTGTCAACAAGGAGATTTCAGATGTTCTTAACGCAGGTATAATAAGACCATCGCGGGCTCCTTACAATAACCCTATTTGGGTTATCGATAAGAAGGGATTTGATGAAGATGGTCATCGTTGACTTGAGCAAACCTAATGCCAACACAACAAATGACAAATATTCATTCCAGACACCTCAGTTATTCTTGCAAATTTAGGACAGTTGTTATTTTTCTTTACATTAGACTATGGTCTAATCGTCAAGATAAGACAAATTAAGTTATCTGTATGCGACAAGGAAAAACAACAGGTTCCATAAATAATTAATAATAATAATTGAGTGGCGCTTTAGTCCACAGTGAGACCAAGGTCTAGCTTACTTATCAAGTACTCGTGTTGTGCGCCCTACTGTTCTCTCACGAGTAGAAGGGACCTACTATCTTTTCCAACTCCGAACGGCGAAATTTGAAGAGCTTCTTCATAGACAGTAGTTACTCATTGAGTGTTGTCAACTCGAAAGAGGTGGTGCCGTAAAAAATTGGAGGTGTCCAGCTGGGAATCGAACCCAGACCTTTGGCGTGTAAGCGTCGCACTCTACCCACTACGCCACGGAGGCCACATTCCAAAAATAACTGGAAATTTGATTTTATTCAGTTTCCCATTGGGCTAAAATATGCACCAAGTATTTTTTAGACAGGAAGTATAATTTTTTGGTTTCGTGGTCTCCGCATAAGGCATCAAACTCTGTCCAGATTTATTATAGAGTATGAGATTCCAAGGACCCCTCGTAACTTACGCTCGTTTTTGGGTCTCTGCGGGTATTAAAGAAGATTCGTTAGAGTTTATGCCCGAATAACGAAGCCGCTAACAAAGTATCTACGCGGAGAAAATGGCAATGCTAGGTAGTCTAAAATTATCCCTGCAACCTTCAATGAAGATGCCATCAATGCTTTTAATTGGATCAAGAGCATTTTAGCATCGGATGATGTTCTAATTCTCTATCCAGACTACAATAAGCCTATATTCTTCTGCATTAGGTGCTGTCTTGTCGCAAAATGGTAGACCGATAACAATTATTTCAATGACTTTTTCACCAACTGGGAAATACTATGCGACTAACAAGCTCAGCAATTACCTATACGGTGTTAAGAAACTCAATATTTTTAAAGATCATCTACCGCTGACCTTCGCCATCTCAGATAGAAACCATAACACTTAAATAAAATAATGAAGATCTCCATTACAGCTTAGAAAAGAAAACTTCATTGCAGGTGTTTTATCGAGACAGCACATTAATATCATGCAGCAGCCAAATACGTCAGAATCACTAACAGCACACAGTGAAGAATCATTACTCAAACGATTCGTACTATAAAAAATCATGTAACTTGCTTAGGAACCAGATTATACTCAGCAAAACTTTGGAAAACAATATTTTAAGAAAATTAATGAAAAGAGATAAGTAAAGTCATATAATAGCATTTTGTGATTGCAATAATTTACTGAAAACGTTAAAAGAAAAAAAACCCTAGCGTCGTTAATGGTATTTATTGCGAACTAAATGTTTTACCTTAAGGTCAAAATGAAATTCTTGAAATATTTCCGTCTACCAAATTTGTCCACTCAGAAAAATTTGTAATAGATAGATAACGAAAGTGGGAGGTATGGGCCTATGCACGCGAGGTAACGTCGTTGATTGCGCTCAACATGGCGAGTTGCCAAGGCAATCCTCGTTAGTGCACAGTTTAAGTTGACATACAGCCTCCAAGTGGCGCCTCCTGGATAGCCATAACAACACCCGTTGTATGGTGGTTTGCAGCGACCCCCTCTGCCCGAGGGTTTAAATAATGGGCCTGGTCTACCAGTCCGTGAGAGGGTAACTTCCTCGTAAAAACCACGTAAAAACCAGAAGTTCAGAGACAACATCATGCCTCGGATAGTAAAGGATCAACTGCTTACGACCCCATCAAACGTTTTAAGGACAATGATTTTCGGTTTTGCACGTGGATTGTGAGGTCCCTTAACAAGCCACGTGCAGCCGAACAACTTGCGGAGGCCCTTGACAGCTACAAAGCTGGCATAACCGCCATCCAAGAAGTGCGATGGGATGGGCGTGGCATAAAAGCGATGAAGAACTGCGATATCTACTATATATATCTAATATAGAAATATATCTATATTGCTATAGAGAGAGAAGGCAGCGCTTATTCGGATGCGGATTTGTTGTTCGAGGCAGACTTAGGCAAAAAGTCAGCGAGCGCCTCATGACAATCCGCATCAAGGCTAAATTCGGGAACATCAGCCTAATATGCGCTCACGCCCCGACAGAGGAGAAGGATGACAACATCACGGATGACTTCTATGATCTCCTAGAAAGAACATATGACCGATGCCCCAGCTATGACACCAAGATTGTTCTAGGAGATTTCAACGCTCAGCTGGGAAAGGAGGACATCTTTGCTGGAGTCATCGGTAAACACAGCCTGCACGACAACACATCCGGAAACGGACTGAGGCTGTTGGACTTCGCCTCGGGGCGATACCTCTCTGTGGCTAGCACGCGGTTCCTACACCTGGACATTCACAAAGGAACCTGGCGATCTCCTGATCAATCAACCGTCAACCAGATTGATCACGTTGCGATCGACGACACTCCTCCAGTATTCTCGATGTCCGAACCTTCCGAGGTGCAAACATTGACTCGGATCATCACCTTGTTGTAGCCAAGGTAAGAACCCGGATATCGAGAGAGCAACGGAGTCGAGAAAGGCCAAAACGGTTTGACGTCGAAAAGCTACAATCGCAGCTGATTGCTGGGAACTTTGCCGACCGAGTCTCCCGGAAACCCGCTCAGAGTTCGACGCTTTCTGCACTAAGCATAGAAGAAGTTGGAAACGTTGGAATGAATTCCGAAAATTTTGCCGAAAGGTAAAACAGCTATCCGGAGGATACAAGGTTCGTACCAAGGCCTGCCGGGACCAAAATGGACAACTATTAGTAGAGTCGCAGTCTGTGCTGAGAATCTGGAAGGATCATTTCTGCAGACTCCTAAACGGCGATGACGACCCAAATCCCGCTGTTAGGGAGAATGCTCCACTCAATTTGGACGATGATAGACAAGCATTCCGTCCCCCCGACTTAGACGAGGTGAAGATAGCAATATCCAAGCTAAAGTCGAACAAAGCTGCTGGAGCAGACGGACTGTCCGCAGAACTATATGAAGCAGCTGGAGATGACTTGGTTGGGCGCATGCACCAGCTCATCTGTAAGATATGGTCGGAGGAAAGCATGCCCGATGAGTGGAATCCCAACGTCGTTTGCCCGGTCCACAAGAAAGGAGACCCCTTTGACTGCGTCAACTACAGAGGGATTAGTCTCCTGAACATCGCATACAAGATCCTATCTGCCGTATTGTGTGAGCGTCTGAAACCATTTGTCCATGACCTGATAGGTCCCTATCAGTGTGGTTTCAGGCCAGAGAAGTCCACAATAGACCAGATCTTTACATTACGGCAGATCCTGGAAAAGACCCAAGAAATGCAAATTGACACTCACCACCTATTCGTCGATTTCAAGGCTGCATATGACAGTGTGCATAGAGACGAGCTATACAGTGCCATGTCTAGTTTTGGCATTCCTACCAAACTCGTCAGATTGTGTAGGACGACGATGGAGAACTCTCGCTGCTCCGTCAAGGTCGGTACCGAACTCACCGAGACCTTCAATGTCAAAAAAGGTTTTAGACAAGGCGACGCACTGTCATGTGACTACTTTAACATCATCCTCGAGAAGATCGTCCGTAACTCACAAGTCAACACCAGAGGCACGATCTTCCGGAAGTCAGTTCAATTGCTAGCTTACGCTGATGACATTGACGTGATTGGACGAACACAGCGAGCCGTCAATGAGGCGTTTGCTGGCATTCAAGCGGAAGCGGCTAAAATTGGTCTAGTGGTAAATGGGGGCAAAACGAAGTACATGCTGTCATCAAGGAAGGACACACAACATCGACGTCTCGGACGGAGCGTCACACTAGGCAGCAGAAACTTCGAGGTAGTTAAGGACTTCGTCTACCTCGGCTCCGCGGTAAACAGGGACAACAACATCAGTACCGAAATCAAAGGCAGAATCACTCTTGCCAATCGCTGTTCCTTTGGGCTCAAGAGGCAATTAAGTGATAAAGCCCTCTCTCGAAGGACTAAGCTCGCTTTATATAACAGCTTGATCATCCCCGTCCTACTATATGGCGCAGAATCTTGGACGTTAGCAAAGGCGGATGAGGAAGCCCTTAGTCTTTTCGAGAGAAAAGCTTTGCGTGCGATTATTGGTCCCGTTTGCGTTGATGGCATCTGGAGGAGAAGATTTAATGACGAACTCTATAGGCTGTACAGCGACATGTGCCTGGTCAAGCGTCTACGGATACAATGCTTAAGATGACTAGGCCATGTAGAGCGTATGGACACCACTGCTCCGGCCCGAAAAGTCTTTGAATCCAAGCCGTTGGGACAACGCAACAGAGGACGACCTAGACTAAAGTGGCGCACACAAGTGGAGAAGGACCTCAACCAACTTGGAGTGCGCAATTGGAGACAGCTGGCGAAAGATCGTGCTGGCTGGAGAGGCATGTTGGTTGAGTTCCAGGTGCACCCCGGACTGTAGCGCCACAAGAAGAAAAAGAGGAAGATAACGAAAGTTATTAGAAAGATCGAGCTTATCGATCCCTGCGTGAGAACATACAACAAATCCTTTGAGATTACTTCTTCCAACACATCCTGAAAAAGTTAGCAGAAAAGTAAAGTTTGACATTTTTCAGGTTATACGTTCTCATAACGTTTTAACATACGTTTGTATTGTTTACAGTAACTCAAAAGATTCATCTCGCTTAAGAAATGGAATAAAGTAGTGAAAATTTGATTAACTCAACAAAAGTGCATCGATGAACTTAATTCAATATTTGGCAATGAAGCTCCATCAAGGACCAGGGTTTAGTCGTAGTTCACTCCAAGTTCCGGAAACAATTGATGATTGAAACAACCTTAGGCATTAGTTACCGATTGACTTCTTTTTATTCCCGTACGTAAAAATCAACGTTTTTCGACACCTAAAGAAGCAGTTCATGCGTTCAGAATGCATGTTTTAATGCATCAATCAGAGTGGCAAAAGTGTGTCGACAATTGGTTCAGACGCATGCTAAAGTGTATAGATCTTAATGGGGAATATTTAAAAAAAAAATTTCTATGATAATATAATACTTGTTTTTGTTCTCTTATCCCAAAATATAAAAGGCAACAATCGCATAACATATATATGCGAGGGGTGTTCAATATATTTTCGTTATCGGGGTGAAGCTGTGGTTATACCTAGTTTACCGGAACGACCGATGCACATCGATCAAATGTTTATTTTAGTCTCCTAAGTTCCACCAAAAAGTGTTGCCGATGTGTATCAAAAAACATTGATAACATTAGTAGTGTCATTACTCGTCTTGAAACTTCTCAAGTACCGTGTGTCAGAGTTGAGCATAAAATAACATAATGACTAATGACTTATGACTAATGACTAATGAATAATGAATAATTTATTTGCCGGATGACTAACGTTTATTCATGAATTTTCGTTATTCACACATATGATTGACGGTTATTCATGTTTAATGTGTAGTCATAACTAACTCTGTACCATGAATAACCACGAATCGCGGGCATGTCGGAATTTACGCATATATTTGCATTTCCGGTAACGAGACCTTTTTCAATGACAATTTTTTAATGTCTTGTTTATGGGATAGATATTTTGTTTATGTAATAGATATTTTGCCTCACCAAAGGAAAAAGTAATTAGCATAATAATGACAAGGTCGGTTATGGTACTATTATTTTACACAGTGCTGTAAATATAAATTAAACTATTTTAAATTTATTTATTTAAAAAAAAAACTTTTTATTTCAACTTGTTGCCTTCGCGGCTTACTTACGACTGCCCTGAACAAATTTCTATAACTTAAAATCTCAACGCATTCCCATGCAGCCAAACGCCTGGTCAGCAGCGGATGTTCGGTGTCTTGGGAACGTTGCCGTCAATGTCTCGTGTGTCCGGTGGTAATGGGATTCGTACGTGATCACGCTTGAGGATGATGTTGTTGCCCGTGGGAATGATATCACGCCCTATTCGCGTGTGTTAACGTTTTTGGCGTTAACTCCTTCGCCCTTAAGATCGAACGGCCTCGTAAGATGTTGTTGATGTCACGAGATGAGGAATGTCTTGTAGGCCTATAGTTGTTGGCGACGGCCTGTTGGTATTAGGGTGTCTATCTTCAGTCATGAACTTTTTCTTTGTCATCTTGCATGCGAAGGTAATCATTAGCAGCCAAGATTGTAATCATTAGGATAATATTTACTGATAAATTAACCTTGTTTTTCACTTCGAGTAGGCTGATTTGTTTGTACGATTCACATACAGTTCATTGATCCTTTCAAGCGACAGTACTTCCTCTATTTTATCCGGCTTATAAGATGGTTGCAGAATTGCTGGTAGAGGTTAATGACTTGTGACTTCTTTGGACATAATTATTTTTCCTCTAACTTCAATGGTGACATTGACGTGTTTGATGATAAACGCACCTTTGATCATGACCATGTCGTTGTTGATTAGAACTGTGGCGTTGAACTGGTTAAGCAGTAGGATTCCGGGTGTTACTGCCTCTATGTCCGGGACATGTTCGTTATTGATGATGGAACACGATGCTTTCCGGCTTTTTATGAGCATTATTTTCATTACAAATTGAAAGGCTATTATAGGTTTTACATGGTTTTGTGATTAAAAAAACTTCATCGTTACATTCTAATATGGAATTATATTCAATTTTGTTTATTACTTTGTTTATTTTCACAGGTCTTAATATTGAAGAATTACATTTTACTTTAGTTGTTCTCGGACTACTTACAATATATATTAAACTCTTATCGTTTGAGGCTATCTTTATTTCAGCGAATTCTAATGCCTCATCAACATTAATGTATGGAATATCATCTAGTTTTAAAATTGCCTCGGTTATATATATTTCACTATTTGATAAGATGAATGAATTAATTACGTTTACCTTTGCCCAATGAATGGCATAAATTACATTGCTAATTTCTTCCTTAATTATATCGAATTCATACTTAATTTTCATAATTATCTCATTATTGTTATTTTCATTTTCCTTAAATGTTCTTATGATCCTATTTGTAATATTTGTTAATTCGTTTATTTTCTCAATAGACATTTTATTGATTATAAGCTGATTATTATTATTACTTAAAACGTCATTCATTTTATTGCTAATGATCTCGTAGTCGTGATGATCCGGGCTACACGCGATCCACTTCCACGCAGATCCTAAGAAGTCCAGGGATCTTTTGTTTTTATTATTAATTCTTAGTCTGGTTATTAGTGCTCTGGTGCTGGATATTTCATAGCAAAGGACGGGATTAAGGATATGGTTACTGGTAATAGATGCCTTTAACGTAGCTTCTAAGTTATTCAGTGTTGTTTCGTAAGTCTCGATGTCGATCAGGTGTATGATTTTAAATGATCCGCTTTGTAAATGCGCGCGACCCATATTTATTTTTATGCGCTGAGTATTTGAGTAGTCCAAGATTTACTTCGCCATTACAGAAGGTTAGTAGCGTCCTGTTAAAATATTTTAGTTTTTTATAAGGTTTTTATGGATGATTCTACCTGACTCAGTAAGAACTGTTGTGTTATTATCCTGAACTACTATTTCCTTTTAATACCGGGGATCTAGTTTATTCCCTATTCGTTTATTCGTTTTCACATATATGATTTCGCCGTTAGAGTATTTTTTTGGAGAGTGTTTCTTTGCATTGTGGTATCTTAAGTCTGCTTGCTGTTTTTCGCGTAGTTTACTAATGTTTTCCTGTCTTACCCGTTCGAGTTCTTTTGGGTTATTTAGTAGCCTTTTACCGAAAAATGTGTCTATTGGTCGTTTATTCGTGGTTGAGTGGATGGATCGGTTGTATTCATATATGGATCGGTCTAATAGTTCTGAGAATGTACTATGAATATTATCTGTCTTAAGGCAGCGAATTAATTCTGAAAGTGTTGAGTGGAATCTCTCCGCTTGAACATTAACAGAACTTGTGTAGGAAGGTGCTTTGAAAACTTGGATGTTAAACATGTTTTCTAGCATGAATGTAATGGAATTAAAGGTCAACGATTTTTCGTTGTCCATGACTATTGTTTGGGGTACGCCGAAAGCTAGTATTAGTTCTCTGAGGGGTTGCTTAATGTCCTCTGATGCCCTTGATTTCAGTATTTTGGCTAAGGCATATTTAGAGAACTTGTCAATGGCAGTGAGGATTATTTTCTTGTCAGTGAAATAGATATCAATATGCACTATTTGGCCGGGGTATTCGGGAATAGGGGTCGGCTGAAGTTCGGGTTTGTTGGGTTGTCTGTCATACTTATGCTCTTTGCAGATCTTACATTGTTTCGTAATTTTTTCTATTTTAGATTTCATGATTTTGTTCTCACGGGAATTTCGATGAGCTCGGTTATGCTCTTTTATTATTTCTTCGACTTGTAGGTTTTGGTCTGCTAGGTCCGTGACTATTTTTCTCGCAAATCGAATCTTATATTGCCTAAAATATGTTCGATATACCTCCTGTACCATGCCTAAAACCCTCTCTTCTGTTTTCAATCCATTAACGACTGAAGGATTTAAATACTGTTTGAAGATTTCTATTAATTTCTCTGGGGTGTATGCTGGTTCTATAATAGTGTGTCTGTGATAGGTGGGAAAGGTAATCTGAAATTCATGTGAGAAGAGTAATCTGGTTCTTGAAAACATTTAATGGTACGTCTACAATTTGGATGAGATCATGACCAGAGCTTTCATCGCTATGTAGAGTTGGTGTGAGAGAATTAATTTGACTGTGCTTCGGAGGTCTTGACAATGCATCAGCGACAAGATTGGTTGTTCCAGGCTTATACTTTAATTCGTAGTTATACTCCTCAAGTATAGCCTTCTAACGTTTCATTTTGTTGTTCGTGTTTTTGCTGCTTAGAGCATACGTCAAGGGTTGATGATCGGTGAATATCTTTAGCTTGGTAGGACCGTAAAGGTAGTTTCTTAATGAATTGAGAGCCCATACTATAGCCAACATCTCTTTCTCATTAGCAGCGTAATGTTCTTCCGCTTTGTTAAGAGTACGAGAGATAAATGTAATTGGCTTGTTGTCTTGGGATAGTACGGCTCCGATTGCATAGTCTGATGCATCGGTAGTCAGGTGAAAGTCCTTATTAAAGTCGGGAAAGGAGAGAATAACATCGTCAGAGACCAGCGAATTTTTGATTTTGCTAAATGCTTCCATTGCTGCATCTGTCAGATGGACAACTTTCTTACTTGAGGCCGTTTTGGACGTATGTCCATCCTCCCCTCTTAAGAGGGCTGTAAGGGGTTTTGCCAGCTTTGCATAGTCCTTAATGAATCTGCGGTAAAATCCTGACAGACCTAGAAATGATCGCAGATCCCTTAAAGTTCGTGGATATAGAAACTTGGTGATGGCTTCCACTTTAGCTGGATTGGCCCTTATACCGTCTGAGGATACAATAAAGCCCAGGAATTCAACCTCTGGCTTTAAGAACTCACATTTATCCAACCGCACTCGAAGGTTGGATTGTTGGAGAGTTTCGAATATAGTTTCCAAGTTTTGAAAGTGTCGCTCAACATCCTCACTGAACACAATTATGTCATCGATATAGACATAACAGATCTTACCGATGTGTTCTCGCAAGATATCGTCTAGGGCTCTTTGAAAAATAGAGGGTGCATTCTTCAGCCCGAAGGGAAGTCTCATGAACTCATACTTCCCATTATTGACAGAGAATGAGGTTTTCTCGATATCGTCCTCGTACAGAGGTATTTGGTGAAAACCGCTTTTTAGGTCGATCACCGAAAAATATTTATTCTTTCCTAAGTGCGCCAGTACCTCATTGGTTTCGGGGATTGGATAACGATCTGGTATTGTTATCGAATTGAGCTTCCTGTAATCGATTACCATACGGTACTTCTTTTCACCGGAAGCGTCTGATTTTTTTGGTACAATCCATACCGGAGAATTGTACGGTGACAGTGAAGGTCGAATGATTCCATCATTTAGCAACTGATTGATTTGCTTGTCTATTTCTTCCTTTAGCGCCATGGGGTATGGATAATGCTTGTAATAAACAGGATCTTCGGTTGTCGTTCGGATTCTACCTTTAACTCGGGTGGTGAAGGTAAGTCTCTCGTTTGGTTCGCCGAAGAGCTTAGCGTACTTTATGGTTAAGCGATTTAGCATGTCTAGTTCTTCTTGTGCCATGTGCTGGGTTCTGACACTAGCATTGTGGACTGATTCTGATATTTGTTGTTTCAACCTAATTTTGATATTATTATTTACAATCATATAGTTTCGTTTGGTGTAAATGACAGCTGATAGTTGTTTTAGGCTATCGTTACCAAGAATCGCATGAAATGATCGGAGAGAAGGTAGGAGGAAAATTTTAATATTGGTATTTGGATCAAAAAGATTTATAACGGTATGGTGGGTGATTTCTATATTTCACCAAACCGAATTTGCATAGAATTTTTTCTGGTTTGGGATAGGTTTCCGCACTAAATCTGGTTGGATGTAATTCTTGTTGGAACCAGTGTCCACTAAGAATTTAAGGATTTTGTTGTCTCTCGTCCTACACTCAACATAAGGTAGTGACGAGTTCGTTAGTCTAAAAAATGTACGTCAACAAAGTCGGTAGATGTTTCGGTCGGATCTAGGTCGTCTTGGTGCTCTAAATATTCATTAAACTTTTGGTTGTCTTCAGTCAGATTAGTCATGGTAGAAACCATATCATTATAGCCGCTGATTTCCTGAGATTCTATGGATGTATAGTCGCTCTGGGGATCCACTCCGGAAGTTTCCAAATGGAAGTTTCTTTGGAGCTTGCTTGGATTTGGGTATTGTTGTGGAGGGGCCATTGGCCGTTTAGGAGCTGGTGGCCAATTTTTCATTGCTGGTCGATTCATATAATTTACATTGCGCGTATGGATGGTGCTAGCATCCATAGGCTCTGGCCTTCGAACAGATTGATTTGGCGAAAAGTTGTTGGGTGGTTGGGGATTCCTTTGGAATTGATGGGGATTTACTTGGATATTCGGTCGTTGGGTGTACTGATGATTTGGAGGATACAATGGTCGTTGGTTGGGTTGAAATTGATCAAAATGCGGGCGCGATGAAGGTCGAAGTGGTAAATACGGTGATTGGGGTATGTATGTCAATTGGGGATGGAATTGTTGATAGTCTTGGCCTTTCCGTGAAGGAATTGGTGGAGGCGGTGGCGGTCGGCGGTCTTCTAACTTGGCCTATGTTATGATGAGCGTAGTTGGCTCTGAATTGTTGATTCTCAAGCTTCAAACAGAGATTGAGAGCGGTAGGAAGATCTGCAGGTTCCCTAATACCCAGGAGTCTAGGCAGATCTCCTCTAAGACCTCTAATAAATGTATCCAACGCCTTGTCTCTGTGTGAGGAAGTGAGGTGATGTAACGCATCTGGTGGCAAATATTTGCTCGAGATCTTATTTAGGATTAACGATAAGTAATTATACACCGACTCGTAGTAATTCTCCACGCTGTTGTTTCCCTGAACGAGGGTCGTCATCTGGTACTCCAAAGTTCCCAGATCACGACGGTCCGCATAGTGGAGTGTAAGACACTTTGATATACACTCCCAATTCAATGGAGTGTTGTATGACTCCAAAATTGCATCCGCATTACCTATAATCTTATTTCGTATTATGTTGAGAATACCAAAATATTTTGGTGTTCCCTTAAATTGGTCGTAGATGTTCAAGATCCTGTCGACACTTTTTCTCCAGGAACTGAACTCACCGGGAGTTCCCGAGAACTCTCTTAAACACCTTACGACATCTGGTATTTTATCCAGATCAGTAAGATTCGTACGGAGATGTTCAAGAATCGTTTCATCGGTTCCTCTTTGAAACTGGTTATTAGGATAAACAATTGATTGAACCAGACTCTTGCATTCTTGAATGCAAACGCGGCTGGCAATGCCCGCGATTAAGGCTTCTAGTTCTGGTGTTGCGTTAACGGTTATGTTCGGATTTGAGACTGGAGGGGACGGATTCTCAGTGTTCAATACCGACGGTCGTATAATTGGATCTGTCATGGTGGCAGCACGTTTCGACATTTGGACACAAAATAATTAGGTTAAGGACTAATAAGGGTAAACGGGGAAAAATTGGTTTTAATTTTATTGTTTTCGCCTTTGTTATCGGACCTCTATAATTATTTGACTCTAGTTCTTACTTACAGCTATCACTTCTTAACAATTTTAGTTCACTTCGCAATTAAGTGTTATTTATTCTAATTTAAATATTCTCGCTTTCCAAAAACAAAAAAAATACAATTGTTATTCTAAAATTAACTATTATTAATATAATTAATTGGTTATTTCTGCCACTTTCTACATATATTGTTGTTAGTTTTCTATTATTCTTATAACTATCTTACATTAAAAGGATCCAACGCTGGTGAAGGGGCTGCATTCCTTTTTGCCTGTTGATCACTGGTTACTGGGGGGCCTTACTTCACTCTCCCTCGTTGGCAGCAGGATCTATAGATGCTGCTTTTTCTGGGGACCCAGGTAAATCACCGCACTTTTTAATCTTTGAATTTCTCTGCACTCGCGGCGAGCTTCCGTGAAGGTCGACTTATGCGTGTTTTTTTTGTGAGAGTACAAGATCGTCACGGAAGAGTATACGCGCATTAAAACTGCACTCGCGGCGAGCCTTCGTAAAGGTCGACTTATGACTTGCGTTGTTTTTTTCCTTTTAATAAGATTTAACGCGATTTACTACTTCAATACCGTCGCGGCGACTTTTTTCCTGGGCCCCACGTTGGGCGCCAATTAAACTATTTTAAATTTATTTATTTAAAACTTGTTGCCTTCGCGGCTTACTTACGACTGCCCTGAACAAATTTCTATAACTTAAAATCTAAACGCAGGATGATGTTATTGCCCGTGGGAATGATATCACGCCCTATTCGCGTGTTTTATTGTTTTTGGCGTTAACTTCTATAAACGCCACCAAACTTTAATTGCAAAATCTATGTGGTAAGAAATCATCAAAAAACAAAAAGATCGACAGTAATATTTTAAAGTTTCCTATCATTTGAACTAACTCAATACTTTGTCGTATTTTTTTATGAACAGTGATATTGCTTGAATAAATGCTCCTATTTAGTGATTAATGACTAATGATTAACTTATTTGAACAATGATTGATCTAGTCATGAGTTATTTCTGCGAATAATGAATAATTTATTGGTCAATCATTATTTTCATGAATAATGAATAAATTAGTCATTAGTCGGTTGAATCCTGCAACTAATGACTAATTTAGTCATTGGACATTATTCGACTAAAATTTGCACAACACTGCCGTGTGTATGGGGAGACTTTAATATTCTTACTTTACATGGAGAAATGTGGATGGTGATGAAAATTTAATTCCATTCAATATTACAGAAGAAGGGGAGCGTTTGGTAACGGATGGCACGTTATCTTTGCGATTGTTTCAAAAAAACAATATTCCAAATAGTTTAAATATAATTAAATTAATTCTTATTAATAACGAAATTAACTTTAAATCATCAGAAGCATTGGATGTGAGTGATTCTGATAAGATCCATCACAAAGCCTTACTTCTAATAGTAATAATAATACTTTTACCGGGCAAAATGTTTAATTTTTCAAAAACTAATTTTGTTGCACTGACGGATTATTTAAATCAATTCAATTGGAATGATGTATTGGATTCCTCCAATTTGAAAGGTAACTATGATATATTTATAAGTAAAATTAATTCTGGCTTAGAATTATTTGTCCCTAAAACACGTCATAGAAACAGTTTTAAAAATCCGTGGGCAAATACAAATTTGGTAAATTTTATCAGGTATACCGGCATGAAATGAGCGTATTTTGAAAATAAAACACTAATTATTAATGGGAAAGTAAAATCATTTTATTCGAAGTATTGGCCATTGTTTTCTACACATTTTGACCACCTTTCTGCCAATTTGTGAATACCATGCCAATAAAATTGTTAAAGCAAGCCAATCAGACACCCAATTTTCGACCTCCTCGTAGGAATCAAAGTGCTGCTCAGCCAATGCGTGTCCCATCGATGAAAACAAATTGTAGTCGGAAGGAGCTAAGTCTGGTGAATACGGCGGGTGGGGTAGCTGCTCCCAGCCAAGTGTCTTGATTGTATCCTGAACTGGTTTTGCTTTGTGTGCAGGTGCATTGTCACGGAGCAAAATTACATTGCCGTGTCTTCTGGCCCATTCTGGTCTTTCGCGATCAATGCATGGTTCAAATTGATCATTTGTTGTCGGTAGCGATCAGTATTAACAGTTTCATCAGGTTTTAGTAGCTCGTGGTACAGCACACCTTTCTGGTCCCACCAAACACACATCTGGTTTTGCAGTCGATGTCCCAGATTAACCCATGATTTTTTCCGTTCAGGAATCTTAAAATAAATCCATTTCTTATCGCCAGTAATCCAATCCGATGCAAAACCGATATTCTTTCGTGTCTTTGAAGCGAAATGTCACAAGTGTTTTTCCGGTTGTGCATCTGTCTTTCATTCAATTCATGTGACACACATTTTCCACACTTTTGAATCTTTCCCATAGCTTTAAACGGTCAGAAATTGTTTGCTGTGCAACATTTAACATTGCTGCCATTTGCTTTTGACTCAAAGCGTCTTCAAACTTTTTTGGTGATCTTCCACGTTCTTCATTTCTGACATCAAAATTATTATTTCTGAAAAGTTGAAACCATCTTTTGTATGTTGCTTCTGATAGAGCATGATCATAATATGCCTCGACGAGCATTTATCTCTGCAGCACTTTTCTATAAATGAAAACAAAAAATTAATGCTTTCCGCAAATTATCACTTTTTGGTACAAAATTCGACATTTCTAACATGGTGGCTGTTTACCAGGGTTCCGCATCTTCGTTATCAACTATGCAAAAGTGGTCAAGTGAGTTTAAGAGAGGCAGAAAGAGTATTGAAGATGACCCATAGAAAGCATTGAAGACGGCCCATGTTCCGGCGCCCCGGCTACTGCTTATACGGGAGAAAACATCAAAGAAGTCGAAAAACTTGCTCTTGAGGATGCCCGAATAAAGGTGAAATTGATGGCAGAGATCACCAAGCTTTCAACTGGTACCGTTCACTTCATTCTTCATGACCATCTTAACCTTTCAAAGGTCAGTGCAAGGTGGGTGCCACGAATGCTCACAGCGCCTCAGAAAAAAGTGAGAATCGTATGCTGTAGAGAGCTCTTGCAGATGTGTAGTGAGATCGCGGACTGTGTTATAGATCGAATTGTTACTGGGGACGAAACATGGGTTCACCACTATTACCCTGAAAGCAAACAAGAGTCCACGCAATGTCATAAAATACGGTTTAGACCCTCCGAAGAAGTTCAAAGTCACTCCGTCTGCCGGGAAGCTTATGGGCACAGTTTTTTGGGACTCAAAGGGAATCTTGCTCATTGAGTTCAAACAAAATAGGATGAAGCAATCAACACCACATCCTACGCTTCCACTTTGCATAATTTGTGGGAGGAAATTAAAAAGAAAAGACGGAGTAAACTCGCAGCATGGTTTCGAAGAAATCTAACACCCACCCTATAGTCCGTATCCTGCTTCCGGATTTGAAAAAATGTCTTCGAGGAAAAAGATTTTCGGATGAAGAAGAACTCAAGTTGGCAATAAATGAGTATTTTGGAAAAAGCTTATCTCAAGATGTAACAAATGCATTGATGTTAGGGGAGATTATATTGAAAAATTAAAACAATTGAAATTGAATTCGATATATTAAACGCATATGTATATATAAATATATATATATAAATATACATATATATATATATATATATATATATATATATATATTCCTGCGATAGATTGCATTTCAGTATTTGTCTAGATAAATTATCTAAATTCGCTTCAGTATTACCAATGAAGTCGAGGGTAATAGTTGACATTAACGAACCTTCAATCGAAATTCTTAATTTTTTTAAAAACTCAAGAATAATAGTTTTTTACAATGTAAAATCTTTCAATTCACAAACTATAAAGACATTACTCCGGGATTACTTCAAAATAGATATTTCTGCCATACTTCCTTTTCAAAGCAGTTATAATGGACAGACTGAAATATTTCACAGCACGTTAGCCGAAATTGCCAGATGACGCAAATGAACTTATTTTATAGTCTACTGTAAAATACAATAGAACCATTCATTCAATAACTAAACAAAGACCGATTAATTTTTTACATTCAAGCTCGCCAAAATTGCAAATGAGGTTGAAAGAAGAATTATGGAATCTAAGGAATCATAATAAAAACAAACAAACCAAGAAACTTGGCGATAAAGTGTATGTACGAACAAACAAGCTTAGAGAGCTTTTCATTGAGATAACAGTTCAACAAGATCTAGGAACTACAGTGCTTATTGAAAAGAAAAAGGTTCACTGATAAAAGATGGGTTACTAAACATTTTATTGGTATTGAATTTTTTTAGTCCTAGTTCTGAAATGTTTTAAGTTTTAAGAATTTAATTTGGCATAATCACCTTTCTTATATTGCCTAAAATATGTTCGATATACCTCCTGTACCATGCCTAAAACCCTCTCTTCTGCTTTCAATCCATTAACGACTGAAGGATTTAAATACTGTTTGAAGATTTCTATTAATTTCTCTGGGGTGTATGCTGGTTCTATAATAGTGTGTCTGTGATAGGTGGGAAAGGTAATCTGAAATTCATGTGAGGGGGTATCTCCGGTGAGAAGAGAGATGAGATCATGACCAGAGCTTTCATCGCTATGTAGAGTTGGTGTGAGAGAATTAATTTGACTGTGCTTCGGAGGTTTTGACAATGCATCAGCGACAAGATTGGTTGTTCCAGGCTTATACTTTAATTCGTAGTTATACTCCTCAAGTATAGCCTTCTAACGTTTCATTTTGTTGTTCGTGTTTTTGCTGCTTAGAGCATACGTCAAGGGTTGATGATCGGTGAATATCTTTAGCTTGGTAGGACCGTAAAGGTAGTTTCTTAATGAATTGAGAGCCCATACTATAGCCAACATCTCTTTCTCATTAGCAGCGTAATGTTCTTCCGCTTTGTTAAGAGTACGAGAGATAAATGTAATTGGCTTGTTGTCTTGGGATAGTACGGCTCCGATTGCATAGTCTGATGCATCGGTAGTCAGGTGAAAGTCCTTATTAAAGTCGGGAAAGGAGAGAATAACATCGTCAGAGACCAGCGAATTTTTGATTTTGCTAAATGCTTCCATTGCTGCATCTGTCAGATGGACAACTTTCTTACTTGAGGCCGTTTTGGACGTATGTCCATCCTCCCCTCTTAAGAGGGCTGTAAGGGGTTTTGCCAGCTTTGCATAGTCCTTAATGAATCTGCGGTAAAATCCTGACAGACCTAGAAATGATCGCAGATCCCTTAAAGTTCGTGGATATGGAAACTCGGTGATGGCTTCCACTCTAGCTGGATTGGCCCTTATACCGTCTGAGGATACAATAAAGCCCAGGAATTCAACCTCTGGCTTTAAGAACTCACATTTATCCAACTGCACTCGAAGGTTGGATTGTTGGAGAGTTTCGAATATAGTTTCCAAGTTTTGAAAGTGTCGCTCAACATCCTCACTGAACACAATTATGTCATCGATATAGACATAACAGATCTTACCGATGTGTTCTCGCAAGATATCGTCTAGGGCTCTTTGAAAAATAGAGGGTGCATTCTTCAGCCCGAAGGGAAGTCTCATGAACTCATACTTCCCATTATTGACAGAGAATGAGGTTTTCTCGATATCGTCCTCGTACAGAGGTATTTGGTGAAAACCGCTTTTTAGGTCGATCACCGAAAAATATTTATTCTTTCCTAAGTGCGCCAGTACCTCATTGGTTTCGGGGATTGGATAACGATCTGGTATTGTTATCGAATTGAGCTTCCTGTAATCGATTACCATACGGTACTTCTTTTCACCGGAAGCGTCTGATTTTTTTGGTACAATCCATACCGGAGAATTGTACGGTGACTGTGAAGGTCGAATGATTCCATCATTTAGCAACTGATTGATTTGCTTGTCTATTTCTTCCTTTAGCGCCATGGGGTATGGATAATGCTTGTAATAAACAGGATCTTCGGTTGTCGTTCGGATTCTACCTTTAACACGGGTGGTGAAGGTAAGTCTCTCGTTTGGTTCGCCGAAGAGCTTAGCGTACTTTATGGTTAAGCGATTTAGCATGTCTAGTTCTTCTTGTGCCATGTGCTGGGTTCTGACACTAGCATTGTGGACTGATTCTGATATTTGTTGTTTCAACCTTATTTTGATATTATTATTTACAATCATATAGTTTCGTTTGGTGTAAATGACAGCTGATAGTTTTTTTAGGCTATCGTTGCCAAGAATCGCATGAAATGATCGGAGAGAAGGTAGGAGGAAAATTTTAATATTGGTATTTGGATCAAAAAGATTTATAACGGTATGGTGAGTGATTTCTATATTTCCACAAACCGAATTTGCATAGAATTTTTTCTGGTTTGGGATAGGTTTCCGCACTAAATCTGGTTGGCTGTAATTCTTGTTGAAACCAGTGTCCACTAAGAATTTAAGGATTTTGTTGTCTCTCGTCCTACACTCAACATAAGGTAGTGACGAGTTCGTTAGTCTAAAAAATGTACGTCAACAAAGTCGGTAGATGTTTCGGTCGGATCTAGGTCGTCTTGGTGCTCTAAATATTCATTAAACTTTTGGTTGTCTTCAGTCAGATTAGTCATGGTAGAAACCATATCATTATAACCGCCGATTTCCTGAGATTCTATGGATGTATAGTCGTTCTGGGGATCCACTCCGGAAGTTTCCAAATGGAAGTTTCTTTGGAGCTTGCTTGGATTTGGGTATTGTTGTGGAAAGGCCATTGGCCGTTTAGGAGCTGGTGGCCAATTTTTCATTGCTGGTCGATTCATATAATTTACATTGCGCGTATGGATGGTGCTAGCATCCATAGGCTCTGGCCTTCGAACAGATTGATTTGGCGAAAAGTTGTTGGGTGGTTGGGGATTCCTTTGGAATTGATGGGGATTTACTTGGATATTCGGTCGTTGGGTGTACTGATGATTTGGAGGATACAATGGTCGTTGGTTGGGTTGAAATTGATCAAAATGCGGGCGCGATGAAGGTCGAAGTGGTAAATACGGTGATTGGGGTATGTATGTCAATTGGGGATGGAATTGTTGATAGTCTTGGCCTTTCCGTGAAGGAATTGGTGGAGGCGGTGGCGGTCGGCGGTCTTCTAACTTGGCCTATGTTATGATGAGCGTAGTTGGCTCTGAATTGTTGATTCTCAAGCTTCAAACAGAGATTGAGAGCGGTAGGAAGATCTGCAGGTTCCCTAATACCCAGGAGTCTAGGCAGATCTCCTCTAAGACCTCTAATAAATGTATCCAACGCCTTGTCTCTGTGTGAGGAAGTGAGGTGATGTAACGCATCTGGTGGCAAATATTTGCTCGAGATCTTATTTAGGATTAACGATAAGTAATTATACACCGACTCGTAGTAATTCTCCACGCTGTTGTTTCCCTGAACGAGGGTCGTCATCTGGTACTCCAAAGTTCCCAGATCACGGCGGTCCGCGTAGTGGAGTGTAAGACACTTTGATATACACTCCCAATTCAATGGAGTGTTGTATGACTCCAAAATTGCATCCGCATTACCTATAATCTTATTTCGTATTATGTTGAGAATACCAAAATATTTTGGTGTTCCCTTAAATTGGTCGTAGATGTTCAAGATCCTGTCGACACTTTTTCTCCAGGAACTGAACTCACCGGGAGTTCCCGAGAACTCTCTTAAACACCTTACGACATCTGGTATTTTATCCAGATCAGTAAGATTCGTACGGAGATGTTCAAGAATCGTTTCATCGGTTCCTCTTTGAAACTGGTTATTAGGATAAACAATTGATTGAACCAGACTCTTGCATTCTTGAATGCAAACGCGGCTGGCAATGCCCGCGATTAAGGCTTCTAGTTCTGGTGTTGCGTTAACGGTTATGTTCGGATTTGAGACTGGAGGGGACGGATTCTCAGTGTTCAATACCGACGGTCGTATAATTGGATCTGTCATGGTGGCAGCACGTTTCGACATTAGGACACAAAATAATTAGGTTAAGGACTAATAAGGGTAAACGGGGAAAAATTGGTTTTAATTTTATTGTTTTCGCCTTTGTTATCGGACCTCTATAATTATTTGACTCTAGTTCTTACTTACAGCTATCACTTCTTAACAATTTTAGTTCACTTCGCAATGAAGTGTTATTTATTCTAATTTAAATATTCTCGCTTTCCAAAAACAAAAAAAAAAATACAATTGTTATTCTAAAATTAACTATTATTAATATAATTAATTGGTTATTTCTGCCACTTTCTACATATATTGTTGTTAGTTTTCTATTATTCTTATAATTATCTTACATTAAAAGGATCCAACGCTGGTGAAAGGGCTGCATTCCTTTTTGCCTGTTGATCACTGGTTACTGGAGGGCCTTACTTCACACTCCCTCGTTGGCAGCAGGATCTATAGATGCTGCTTTTTCTGGGGACCCAGGTAAATCACTGCACTTTTTAATCTTTGAATTTCTCTGCACTCGCGGCGAGCTTCCGTGAAGGTCGACTTATGCGTGTTTTTTTTGTGAGAGTACAAGATCGTCACGGAAGAGTATACGCGCATTAAAACTGCACTCGCGGCGAGCCTTCGTAAAGGTCGACTTATGACTTGCGTTGTTTTTTTCCTTTTAATAAGATTTATCGCGATTTACTACTTCAATACCGTCGCGGCGACTTTTTTCCTGGGCCCCACGTTGGGCGCCAATTAAACTATTTTAAATTTATTTATTTAAAACTTGTTGCCTTCGCGGCTTACTTACGACTGCCCTGAACAAATTTCTATAACTTAAAATCTAAACGCAGGATGATGTTATTGCCCGTGGGAATGATATCACGCCCTATTCGCGTGTTTTATTGTTTTTGGCGTTAACTTATATAAACGCCACCAAACTTTAATTGCAAAATCTATGTGGTAAGAAATCATCAAAAAACAAAAAGATCGACAGTAATATTTTAAAGTTTCCTATCATTTGAACTAACTCAATACTTTGTCGTATTTTTTTATGAACAGTGATATTGCTTGAATAAATGCTCCTATTTAGTGATTAATGACTAATGATTAACTTATTTGAACAATGATTGATCTAGTCATGAGTTATTTCTGCGAATAATGAATAATTTATTGGTCAATCATTATTTTCATGAATAATGAATAAATTAGTCATTAGTCGGTTGAATCCTGCAACTAATGACTAATTTAGTCATTGGACATTATTCGACTAAAATTTGCACAACACTGCCGTGTGTATGGGGAGACTTTAATATTCTTACTTTACTTGGAGAAATGTGGATGGTGATGAAAATTTAATTCCATTCAATATTACAGAAGAAGGGGAGCGTTTGGTAACGGATGGCACGATATCTTTGCGATTGTTTCAAAAAAACAATATTCCAAATAGTTTAAATATAATTAAATTAATTCTTATTAATAACGAAATTAACTTTAAATCATCAGAAGCATTGGATGTGATTGATTCTGATAAGATCCATCACAAAGCCTTACTTCTAATAGTAATAATAATACTTTTACCGGGCAAAATGTTTAATTTTTCAAAAACTAATTTTGTTGCACTGACGGATTATTTAAATCAATTCAATTGGAATGATGTATTGGATTCCTCCAATTTGAAAGGTAACTATGATATATTTATAAGTAAAATTAATTCTGGCTTAGAATTATTTGTCCCTAAAACACGTCATAGAAACAGTTTTAAAATTCCGTGGGCAAATACAAATTTGGTAAATTTTATCAGGTATACCGGCATGAAATGAGCGTATTTTGAAAATAAAACACTAATTATTAATGGGAAAGTAAAATCATTTTATTCGAAGTATTGTCCATTGTTTTCTACACATTTTGACCACCTTTCTGCCAATTTGTGAATACCATGCCAATAAAATTGTTAAAGTAAGCCAATCAGACACCCAATTTTCGACCTCCTCGTAGGAATCAAAGTGCTGCTCAGCCAATGCGTGTCCCATCGATGAAAACAAATTGTAGTCGGAAGGAGCTAAGTCTGGTGAATACGGCGGGTGGGGTAGCTGCTCCCAGCCAAGTGTCTTGATTGTATCCTGAACTGGTTTTGCTTTGTGTGCAGGTGCATTGTCATGGAGCAAAATTACATTGCCGTGTCTTCTGGCCCATTCTGGTCTTTCGCGATCAATGCATGGTTCAAATTGATCATTTGTTGTCGGTAGCGATCAGTATTAACAGTTTCATCAGATTTTAGTAGCTCGTGGTACAGCACACCTTTCTGGTCCCACCAAACACACATCTGGTTTTGCAGTCGATGTCCCAGATTAACCCATGATTTTTTCCGTTCAGGAATCTTAAAATAAATCCATTTCTTATCGCCAGTAATCCAATCCGATGCAAAACCGATATTCTTTCGTGTCTTTGAAGCGAAATGTCACAAGTGTTTTTCCGGTTGTGCATCTGTCTTTCATTCAATTCATGTGACACACATTTTCCACACTTTTGAATCTTTCCCATAGCTTTAAACGGTCAGAAATTGTTTGCTGTGCAACATTTAACATTGCTGCCATTTGCTTTTGACTCAAAGCGTCTTCAAACTTTTTTGGTGATCTTCCACGTTCTTCATTTCTGACATCAAAATTATTATTTCTGAAAAGTTGAAACCATCTTTTGTATGTTGCTTCTGATAGAGCATGATCATAATATGCCTCGACGAGCATTTATCTCTGCAGCACTTTTCTATAAATGAAAACAAAAAATTAATGCTTTCCGCAAATTATCACTTTTTGGTACAAAATTCGACATTTCTAACATGGTGGCTGTTTACCAGGGTTCCGCATCTTCGTTATCAACTATGCAAAAGTGGTCAAGTGAGTTTAAGAGAGGCAGAAAGAGTATTGAAGATGACCCATAGAAAGCATTGAAGACGGCCCATGTTCCGGCGCCCCGGCTACTGCTTATACGGGAGAAAACATCAAAGAAGTCGAAAAACTTGCTCTTGAGGATGCCCGAATAAAGGTGAAATTGATGGCAGAAATCACCAAGCTTTCAACTGGTACCGTTTACTTCATTCTTCATGACCATCTTAACCTTTCAAAGGTACGTGCAAGGTGGGTGCCACGAATGCTCACAGCGCCTCAGGAAAAAGTGAGAGCTCTTGCAGATGTGTAGTGAGAACGCGGACTGTGTTATAGATCGAATTGTTACTGGGGACGAAACATGGGTTCACCACTATTACCCTGAAAGCAAACAAGAGTCCACGCAATGTCATAAAATACGGTTTAGACCCTCCGAAGAAGTTCAAAGTCACTCCGTCTGCCGGGAAGCTTATGGGCACAGTTTTTTGGGACTCAAAGGGAATCTTGCTCATTGAGTTCAAACAAAATAGGATGAAGCAATCAACACCACATCCTACGCTTTCACTTTGCATAATTTGTGGGAGGAAATTAAAAAGAAAAGACGGAGTAAACTCGCAGCATGGTTTCGAAGAAATCTAACACCCACCCTATAGTCCGTATCCTGCTTCCGGATTTGAAAAAATGTCTTCGAGGAAAAAGATTTTCGGATGAAGAAGAACTCAAGTTGGCAATAAATGAGTATTTTGGAAAAAGCTTATCTCAAGATGTAACAAATGCATTGATGTTAGGGGAGATTATATTGAAAAATTAAAACAATTGAAATTGAATTCGATATATTAAACGCATATGTATATATAAATATATATATATAAATATACATATATATATATATATATATATATATATATATTCCTGCGATAGATTGCATTTCAGTATTTGTCTAGATAAATTATCTAAATTCGCTTCAGTATTACCAATGAAGTCGAGGGTAATAGTTGACATTAACGAACCTTCAATCGAAATTCTTAATTTTTTTAAAAACTCAAGAATAATAGTTTTTTACAATGTAAAATCTTTCAATTCACAAACTATAAAGACATTACTCCGGGATTACTTCAAAATAGATATTTCTACCATACTTCCTTTTCAAAGCAGTTATAATGGACAGACTGAAATATTTCACAGCACGTTAGCCGAAATTGCCAGATGACGCAAATGAACTTATTTTATAGTCTACTGTAAAATACAATAGAACCATTCATTCAATAACTAAACAAAGACCGATTAATTTTTTACATTCAAGCTCGCCAAAATTGCAAATGAGGTTGAAAGAAGAATTATGGAATCTAAGGAATCATAATAAAAACAAACAAACCAAGAAACTTGGCGATAAAGTGTATGTACGAACAAACAAGCTTAGAGAGCTTTTCATTGAGATAACAGTTCAACAAGATCTAGGAACTACAGTGCTTATTGAAAAGAAAAAGGTTCACTGATAAAAGATGGGTTACTAAACATTTTATTGGTATTGAATTTTTTTAGTCCTAGTTCTGAAATGTCTTAAGTTTTAAGAATTTAATTTGGCATAATCACCTTTCTTATATTGCCTAAAATATGCTCGATATACCTCCTGTACCATGCCTAAAACCCTCTCTTCTGTTTTCAATCCATTAACGACTGAAGGATTTAAATACTGTTTGAAGATTTCTATTAATTTCTCTGGGGTGTATGCTGGTTCTATAATAGTGTGTCTGTGATAGGTGGGAAAGTTAATCTGAAATTCATGTGAGGGGGTATCTCCGGTGAGAAGAGCAATCTTGTTCTTGAAAACATTTAATGGTACGTCTACAATTTGGATGAGATCATGACCAGAGCTTTCATCGCTATGTAGAGTTGGTGTGAGAGAATTAATTTGACTGTGCTTCGGAGGTCTTGACAATGCATCAGCGACAAGATTGGTTGTTCCAGGCTTATACTTTAATTCGTAGTTATACTCCTCAAGTATAGCCTTCTAACGTTTCATTTTGTTGTTCGTGTTTTTGCTGCTTAGAGCATACGTCAAGGGTTGATGATCGGTGAATATCTTTAGCTTGGTAGGACCGTAAAGGTAGTTTCTTAATGAATTGAGAGCCCATACTATAGCCAACATCTCTTTCTTATTAGCAGCGAAATGTTCTTCCGCTTTGTTAAGAGTATGAGAGATAAATGTAATTGGCTTGTTGTCTTGGGATAGTACGGCTCCGATTGCATAGTCTGATGCATCGGTAGTCAGGTGAAAGTCCTTATTAAAGTCGGGAAAGGAGAGAATAACATCGTCAAAGACCAGCGAATTTTTGATTTTGCTAAATGCTTCCATTGCTGCATCTGTCAGATGGACAACTTTCTTACTTGAGGCCGTTTTGGACGTATGTCCATCCTCCCCTCTTAAGAGGGCTGTAAGGGGTTTTGCCAGCTTTGCATAGTCCTTAATGAATCTGCGGTAAAATCCCGACAGACCTAGAAATGATCGCAGATCCCTTAAAGTTCGTGGATATGGAAACTTGGTGATGGCTTCCACTTTAGCTGGATTGGCCGTTATACCGTCTGAGGATAAAATAAAGCCCAGGAATTCAACCTCTGGCTTTAAGAACTCACATTTATCGAACTGCACTCGAAGGTTGGATTGTTGGAGAGTTTCGAATATAGTTTCCAAGTTTTGAAAGTGTCGCTCAACATCCTCACTGAACACAATTATGTCATCGATATAGACATAACAGATCTTACCGATGTGTTCTCGCAAGATATCGTCTAGGGCTCTTTGAAAAATAGAGGGTGCATTCTTCAGTGCGAAGGGAAGTCTCATGAACTCATACTTCCCATTATTGACAGAGAATAAGGTTTTCTCGATATCGTCCTCGTACAGAGGTATTTGGTGAAAACCGCTTTTTAGGTCGATCACCGAAAAATATTTATTCTTTCCTAAGTGCGCCAGTACCTCATCGGGTTCGGGGATTGGATAACGATCTGGTATTGTTATCGAATTGAGCTTCCTGTAATCGATTACCATACGGTACTTCTTTTCACCGGAAGCGTCTGATTTTTTTGGTACAATCCATACCGGAGAATTGTATGGTGACTGTGAAGGTCGAATGATTCCATCATTTAGCAACTGATTGATTTGCTTGTCTATTTCTTCCTTTAGCGCCATGGGGTATGGATAATGCTTGGAATAAACAGGATCTTCGGTTGTCGTTCGGATTCTACCTTTAACTCGGGTGGTAAAGGTAAGCCTCTCGTTTGGTTCGCCGAAGAGCTTAGCGTACTTTATGGTTAAGCGATTTAGCATGTCTCGTTCTTCTTGTGCCATGTGCTGGGTTCTGACACTAGCATTGTGGACTGATTCTGATATTTGTTGTTTCAACCTAATTTTGATATTATTATTTACAATCATATAGTTTCGTTTGGTGTAAATGACAGCTGATAGTTTTTTTAGGCTATCGTTGCCAAGAATCGCATGAAATGATCGGAGAGAAGGTAGGAGGAAAATTTTAATATTGGTATTTGGATCAAAAAGATTTATAACGGTATGGTGGGTGATTTCTATATTTCCACAAACCGAATTTGCATAGAATTTTTTCTGGTTTGGGATAGGTTTCCGCACTAAATCTGGTTGGATGTAATTCTTGTTGGAACCAGTGTCCACTAAGAATTTAAGGATTTTGTTGTCTCTCGTCCTACACTTAAAATAAGGTAGTGACGAGTTCGTTAGTCTAAAAAATGTACGTCAACAAAGTCGTCTTGGTGCTCTAAATATTCATTAAACTTTTGGTTGTCTTCAGTCAGATTAGTCATGGTAGAAACCATATCATTATAACCGCCGATTTCCTGAGATTCTATGGATGTATAGTCGTTCTGGGGATCCACTCCGGAAGTTTCCAAATGGAAGTTTCTTTGGAGCTTGCTTGGATTTGGGTATTGTTGTGGAGGGGCCATTGGCCGTTTAGGAGCTGGTGACCAATTTTTCATTGCTGGTCGATTCATATAATATACATTGCAAGTATGGATGGTGCTAGCATCCATAGGCTCTGGCCTTCGAACAGATTGATTTGGCGAAAAGTTGTTGGGTGGTTGGGGATTCCTTTGGAATTGATGGGGATTTACTTGGATATTCGGTCGTTGGGTGTACTGATGGTTTGGAGGATACAATGGTCGTGGGTTGGGTTGAAATTGATCAAAATGCGGGCGCGATGAAGGACGAAGTGGTAAATACGGTGATTGGGGTATGTATGTCAATTGGGGATGGAATTGTTGATAGTCTTGGCCTTTCCGTGAAGGAATTGGTGGAGGCGGTGGCGGTCGGCGGTCTCCTAACTTGGCCTATGTTATGATGAGAGTAGTTGGCTCTGAATTGTTGATTCTCAAGCTTCAAACAGAGATTGAGAGCGGTAGGAAGATCTGCAGGTTCCCTTATACCCAGGAGTCTAGGCAGATCTCCTCTAAGACCTCTAATAAATGTATCCAACGCCTTGTCTCTGTGTGAGGAAGTGAGGTAATGCAACGCATCAGGTGGCAAATCCATGCTCGAGATCTTATTTAGGATTAACGATAAGTAATTATACACCGACTGGTAGTAATTCTCCACGCTGTTGTTTCCCTGAACGAGGGTCGTCATCTGGTACTCCAAAGTTCCCAGATCACGACGGTCCGCGTAGTGGAGTGTAAGACACTTTGATATACACTCCCAATTCAATGGAGTGTTGTATGACTCCAAAATTGCATCCGCATTACCTATAATCTTATTTCGTATTATGTTGAGAATACCAAAATATTTTGGTGTTCCCTTAAATTGGTCGTAGATGTTCAAGATCCTGTCGACACTTTTTCTCCAGGAACTTACTCACCGGGAGTTCCCGAGAACTCTCTTAAACACCTTACGACATCTGGTATTTTATCCAGATCAGTAAGATTCGTACGGAGATGTTCAAGAATCGTTTCATCGGTTCCTCTTTGAAACTGGTTATTAGGATAAACAATTGATTGAACCAGACTCTTGCATTCTTGAATGCAAACGCGGCTGGCAATGAACGCGATGAAGGATTCTAGTTCTGGTGTTGCGTTAACGGTTATGTTCGGATTTGAGACTGGAGGGGACGGATTCTCAGTGTTCAATACCGACGGTCGTATAATTGGATCTGTCATGGTGGCAGCACGTTTCGACATTAGGACACAAAATAATTAGGTTAAGGACTAATAAGGGTAAACGGGGAAAAATTGGTTTTAATTTTATTGTTTTCGCCTTTGTTATCGGACCTCTATAATTATTTGACTCTAGTTCTTACTTACAGCTATCACTTCTTAACAATTTTAGTTCACTTCGCAATGAAGTGTTATTTATTCTAATTTAAATATTCTCGCTTTCCAAAAACAAAAAAAAAAATACAATTGTTATTCTAAAATTAACTATTATTAATATAATTAATTGGTTATTTCTGCCACTTTCTACATATATTGTTGTTAGTTTTCTATTATTCTTATAACTATCTTACATTAAAAGGATCCAACGCTGGTGAAAGGGCTGCATTCCTTTTTGCCTGTTGATCACTGGTTACTGGAGGGCCTTACTTCACACTCCCTCGTTGGCAGCAGGATCTATAGATGCTGCTTTTTCTGGGGACCCAGGTAAATCACTGCACTTTTTAATCTTTGAATTTCTCTGCACTCGCGGCGAGCTTCCGTGAAGGTCGACTTATGCGTGTTTTTTTTGTGAGAGTACAAGATCGTCACGGAAGAGTATACGCGCATTAAAACTGCACTCGCGGCGAGCCTTCGTAAAGGTCGACTTATGACTTGCGTTGTTTTTTTCCTTTTAATAAGATTTATCGCGATTTACTACTTCAATACCGTCGCGGCGACTTTTTTCCTGGGCCCCACGTTGGGCGCCAATTAAACTATTTTAAATTTATTTATTTAAAACTTGTTGCCTTCGCGGCTTACTTACGACTGCCCTGAACAAATTTCTATAACTTAAAATCTAAACGCAGGATGATGTTATTGCCCGTGGGAATGATATCACGCCCTATTCGCGTGTTTTATTGTTTTTGGCGTTAACTTATATAAACGCCACCAAACTTTAATTGCAAAATCTATGTGGTAAGAAATCATCAAAAAACAAAAAGATCGACAGTAATATTTTAAAGTTTCCTATCATTTGAACTAACTCAATACTTTGTCGTATTTTTTTATGAACAGTGATATTGCTTGAATAAATGCTCCTATTTAGTGATTAATGACTAATGATTAACTTATTTGAACAATGATTGATCTAGTCATGAGTTATTTCTGCGAATAATGAATAATTTATTGGTCAATCATTATTTTCATGAATAATGAATAAATTAGTCATTAGTCGGTTGAATCCTGCAACTAATGACTAATTTAGTCATTGGACATTATTCGACTAAAATTTGCACAACACTGCCGTGTGTATGGGGAGACTTTAATATTCTTACTTTACTTGGAGAAATGTGGATGGTGATGAAAATTTAATTCCATCCAATATTACAGAAGAAGGGGAGCGTTTGGTAACGGATGGCACGTTATCTTTGCGATTGTTTCAAAAAAACAATATTCCAAATAGTTTAAATATAATTAAATTAATTCTTATTAATAACGAAATTAACTTTAAATCATCAGAAACATTGGATGTGATTGATTCTAATAAGATCCATCACAAAGCCTTACTTCTAATAGTAATAATAATACTTTTACCGGGCAAAATGTTTAATTTTTCAAAAACTAATTTTGTTGCACTGACGGATTATTTAAATCAATTCAATTGGAATGATGTACTGGATTCCTCCAATTTGAAAGGTAACTATGATATATTTATAAGTAAAATTAATTCTGGCTTAGAATTATTTGTCCCTAAAACACGTCATAGAAACAGTTTTAAAAATCCGTGGGCAAATACAAATTTGGTAAATTTTATCAGGTAATGAGCGTATTTTGAAAATAAAACACTAATTATTAATGGGAAAGTAAAATCATTTTATTCAAAGTATTGGCCATTGTTTTCTACACATTTTGACCACCTTTCTGCCAATTTGTAAATACCATGCCAATAAAATTGTTAAAGCAAGCAAATCAGACACCCAATTTTCGACCTCCTCGTAGGAATCAAAGTGCTGCTCAGCCAATGCGTGTCCCATCGATGAAAACAAATTGTAGTCGGAAGGAGCTAAGTCTGGTGAATACGGCGGGTGGGGTAGCTGCTCCCAGCCAAGTGTCTTGATTGTATCCTGAACTGGTTTTGCTTTGTGTGCAGGTGCATTGTCATGGAGCAAAATTACATTGCCGTGTCTTCTGGCCCATTCTGGTCTTTCGCGATCAATGCATGGTTCAAATTGATCATTTGTTGTCGGTAGCGATCAGTATTAACAGTTTCATCAGGTTTTAGTAGCTCGTGGTACAGCACACCTTTCTGGTCCCACCAAACACACATCTGGTTTTGCAGTCGATGTCCCAGATTAACCCATGATTTTTTCCGTTCAGGAATCTTAAAATAAATCCATTTCTTATCGCCAGTAATCCAATCCGATGCAAAACCGATATTCTTTCGTGTCTTTGAAGCGAAATTTCACAAGTGTTTTTCCGGTTGTATATCTGTCTTTCATTCAATTCATGTGACACCCATTTTCCACACTTTCGGATCTTTGTTTGCTGTGCAACATTTAACATTGCTGCCATTTGCTTTTGACTCAAAGCGTCTTCAAACTTTTTTGGTGATCTTCCACGTTCTTCATTTCTCACATCAAAATCATTATTTCTGAAAAGTTGAAACCATCTTTTGCATGTTGCTTCTGATAGAGCATGATCATAATATGCCTCGACGAGCATTTATCTCTGCAGCACTTTTCTATAAATGAAAACAAAAAATTAATGCTTTCCGCAAATCATCACTTTTTGGTACAAAATTCGACATTTCTAACATGGTGGCTGTTTACCAGGGTTCCGCATCTTTGCTATCAACTATGCAAAAGTGGTCAAGTGAGTTTAAGAGAGGCAGAAAGAGTATTGAAGATGACCCATAGAAAGCATTGAAGACGGCCCATGTCCCGGCGCCCCGGCTACTGTTTATACGGGAGAAAACATCAAAGAAGTCGAAAAACTTGTTCTTGAGGATGCCCGAATAAAGGTTAAATTGATGGCAGAGATCACCAAGCTTTCAACTGATACCGTTCACTTCATTCTTCATGACCATCTTAACCTTTCAAAGGTCAGTGCAAGGTGGGTGCCACGAATGCTCACAGCGCCTCAGAAAAAAGTGAGAGCTCTTGCAGATGTGTAGTGAGAACGCGGACTGTGTTATAGATCGAATTGTTACTGGGGACGAAACATGGGTTCACCACTATTACCCTGAAAGCAAACAAGAGTCCACGCAATGTCATAAAATACGGTTTAGACCCTCCGAAGAAGTTCAAAGTCACTCCGTCTGCCGGGAAGCTTATGGGCACAGTTTTTTGGGACTCAAAGGGAATCTTGCTCATTGAGTTCAAACAAAAAAGGATGAAGCCATCAACACCACATCCTACGCTTCCACTTTGCATAATTTGTGGGAGGAAATTAAAAAGAAAAGACGGAGTAAACTCGCAGCGGGTGTGTTGCCTCTTTATGACAACGGTCCTGTTCACACGGCGCGAGTTTCCAAGGCTGCTGAGACTGTGGTTTCGAAGAAATCTAACACCCACCCTATAGTCCGTATCCTGCTTCCGGATTTGAAAAAATGTCTTCGAGGAAAAAGATTTTCGGATGAAGAAGAACTCAAGTTGGCAATAAATGAGTATTTTGGAAAAAGCTTATCTCAAGATGTAACAAATGCATTGATGTTAGGGGAGATTATATTGAAAAATTAAAACAATTGAAATTGAATTCGATATATTAAACGCATATGTATATATAAATATATAAATATATATATATATATATATATATATATATATATATATATATATATATATATATATATATATATACATATATATATATATACATATATATATATATATATATATATATTCCTGCGATAGATTGCATTTCAGTATTTGTCTAGATAAATTATCTAAATTCGCTTCAGTATTACCAATAAAGTCGAGGGTAATAGTTGACATTAACGAACCTTCAATCGAAATTCTTAATTTTTTTAAAAACTCAAGAATAATAGTTTTTTACAATGTAAAATCTTTCAATTCACAAACTATAAAGACATTACTCCGGGATTACTTCAAAATAGATATTTCTACCATACTTCCTTTTCAAAGCAGTTATAATGGACAGACTGAAATATTTCACAGCACGTTAGCCGAAATTGCCAGATGACGCAAATGAACTTATTTTATAGTCTACTGTAAAATACAATAGAACCATTCATTCAATAACTAAACAAAGACCGATTAATTTTTTACATTCAAGCTCGCCAAAATTGCAAATGAGGTTGAAAGAAGAATTATGGAATCTAAGGAATCATAATAAAAACAAACAAACCAAGAAACTTGGCGATAAAGTGTATGTACGAACAAACAAGCTTAGAGAGCTTTTCATTGAGATAACAGTTCAACAAGATCTAGGAACTACAGTGCTTATTGAAAAGAAAAAGGTTCACTGATAAAAGATGGGTTACTAAACATTTTATTGGTATTGCATTTTTTTAGTCCTAGTTCTGAAATGTCTTAAGTTTTAAGAATTTAATTTGGCATAATCACCTTTCTTATATTGCCTAAAATATGTTCGATGTACCTCCTGTACCATGCCTAAAACCCTCTCTTCTGTTTTCAATCCATTAACGACTGAAGGATTTAAATACTGTTTGAAGATTTCTATTAATTTCTCTGGGGTGTATGCTGGTTCTATAATAGTGTGTCTGTGATAGGTGGGAAAGGTAATCTGAAATTCATGTGAGGGGGTATCTCCGGTGAGAAGAGCAATCTGGTTCTTGAAAACATTTAATGGTACGTCTACAATTTGGATGAGATCATGACCAGAGCTTTCATCGCTATGTAGAATTGATGTGAGAGAATTAATTTGACTGTGCTTCGGAGGTCTTGACAATGCATCAGCGACAAGATTGGTTGTTCCAGGCTTATACTTTAATTCGTAGTTATACTCCTCAAGTATAGCCTTCTAACGTTTCATTTTGTTGTTCGTGTTTTTGCTGCTTAGAGCATACGTCAAGCGTTGATGATCGGTGAATATCTTTAGCTTGGTAGGACCGTAAAGGTAGTTTCTTAATGAATTGAGAGCCCATACTATAGCCAACATCTCTTTCTCATTAGCAGCGTAATGTTCTTCCGCTTTGTTAAGAGTACGAGAGATAAATGTAATTAGCTTGTTGTCTTGGGATAGTACGGCTCCGATTGCATAGTCTGATGCATCGGTAGTCAGGTGAAAGTCCTTATTAAAGTCGGGAAAGGAGAGAATAACATCGTCAGAGACCAGCGAATTTTTGATTTTGCTAAATGCTTCCATTGCTGCATCTGTCAGATGGACAACTTTCTTACTTGAGGCCGTTTTGGACGTATGTCCATCCTCCCCTCTTAAGAGGGCTGTAAGGGGTTTTGCCAGCTTTGCATAGTCCTTAATGAATCTGCGGTAAAATCCTGACAGACCTAGAAATGATCGCAGATCCCTTAAAGTTCGTGGATATGGAAACTTGGTGATGGCTTCCACTTTAGCTGGATTGGCCCTTATACCGTCTGAGGATAAAATAAAGCCCTAGAATTCAACCTCTGGCTTTAAGAACTCACATTTATCCAACTGCACTCGAAGGTTGGATTGTTGGAGAGTTTCGAATATAGTTTCCAAGTTTTGAAAGTGTGGCTCAACATCCTCACTGAACACAATTATGTCATCGATATAGACATAACAGATCTTACCGATGTGTTCTCGCAAGATATCGTCTAGGTCTCTTTGAAAAATAGAGGGTGCATTCTTCAGCCCGAAGGGAAGTCTCATGAACTCATACTTCCCATTATTGACAGAGAATGAGGTTTTCTCGATATCGTCCTCGTACAGAGGTATTTGGTGAAAACCGCTTTTTAGGTCGATCACCGAAAAATATTCATTCTTTCCTAAGTGCGCCAGTACCTCATTGGTTTCGGGGATTGGATAACGATCTGGTATTGTTATCGAATTGAGCTTCCTGTAATCGATTACCATACGGTACTTCTTTTCACCGGAAGCGTCTGATTTTTTTGGTACAATCCATACCGGAGAATTGTACGGTGACTGTGAAGGTCGAATGATTCCATCATTTAGCAACTGATTGATTTGCTTGTCTATTTCTTCCTTTAGCGCCATGGGGTATGGATAATGCTTGGAATAAACAGGATCTTCGGTTGTCGTTCGGATTCTACCTTTAACTCGGGTGGTAAAGGTAAGCCTCTCGTTTGGTTCGCCGAAGAGCTTAGCGTACTTTATGGTTAAGCGATTTAGCATGTCTCGTTCTTCTTGTGCCATGTGCTGGGTTCTGACACTAGCATTGTGGACTGATTCTGATATTTGTTGTTTCAACCTAATTTTGATATTATTATTTACAATCATATAGTTTCGTTTGGTGTAAATGACAGCTGATAGTTTTTTTAGGCTATCGTTGCCAAGAATCGCATGAAATGATCGGAGAGAAGGTAGGAGGAAAATTTTAATATTGGTATTTGGATCAAAAAGATTTATAACGGTATGGTGGGTGATTTCTATATTTCCACAAACCGAATTTGCATAGAATTTTTTCTGGTTTGGGATAGGTTTCCGCACTAAATCTGGTTGGATGTAATTCTTGTTGGAACCAGTGTCCACTAAGAATTTAAGGATTTTGTTGTCTCTCGTCCTACACTCAAAATAAGGTAGTGACGAGTTCGTTAGTCTAAAAAATGTACGTCAACAAAGTCGGTAGATGTTTCGGTCGGATCTAGGTCGTCTTGGTGCTCTAAATATTCATTAAACTTTTGGTTGTCTTCAGTCAGATTAGTCATGGTAGAAACCATATCATTATAGCCGCTGATTTCCTGAGATTCTATGGATGTATAGTCGCTCTGGGGATCCACTCCGGAAGTTTCCAAATGGAAGTTTCTTTGGAGCTTGCTTGGATTTGGGTATTGTTGTGGAGGGGCCATTGGCCGTTTAGGAGCTGGTGGCCAATTTTTCATTGCTGGTCGATTCATATAATTTACATTGCGCGTATGGATGGTGCTAGCATCCATAGGCTCTGGCCTTCGAACAGATTGATTTGGCGAAAAGTTGTTGGGTGGTTGGGGATTCCTTTGGAATTGATGGGGATTTACTTGGATATTCGGTCGTTGGGTGTACTGATGATTTGGAGGATACAATGGTCGTTGGTTGGGTTGAAATTGATCAAAATGCGGGCGCGATGAAGGTCGAAGTGGTAAATACGGTGATTGGGGTATGTATGTCAATTGGGGATGGAATTGTTGATAGTCTTGGCCTTTCCGTGAAGGAATTGGTGGAGGCGGTGGCGGTCGGCGGTCTCCTAACTTGGCCTATGTTATGATGAGCGTAGTTGGCTCTGAATTGTTGATTCTCAAGCTTCAAACAGAGATTGAGAGCGGTAGGAAGATCTGCAGGTTCCCTTATACCCAGGAGTCTAGGCAGATCTCCTCTAAGACCTCTAATAAATGTATCCAACGCCTTGTCTCTGTGTGAGGAAGTGAGGTGATGCAACGCATCAGGTGGCAAATCCATGCTCGAGATCTTATTTAGGATTAACGATAAGTAATTATACACCGACTGGTAGTAATTCTCCACGCTGTTGTTTCCCTGAACGAGGGTCGTCATCTGGTACTCCAAAGTTCCCAGATCACGGCGGTCCGCGTAGTGGAGTGTAAGACACTTTGATATACACTCCCAATTCAATGGAGTGTTGTATGACTCCAAAATTGCATCCGCATTACCTATAATCTTATTTCGTATTATGTTGAGAATACCAAAATATTTTGGTGTTCCCTTAAATTGGTCGTAGATGTTCAAGATCCTGTCGACACTTTTTCTCCAGGAACTGAACTCACCGGGAGTTCCCGAGAACTCTCTTAAACACCTTACGACATCTGGTATTTTATCCAGATCAGTAAGATTCGTACGGAGATGTTCAAGAATCGTTTCATCGGTTCCTCTTTGAAACTGGTTATTAGGATAAACAATTGATTGAACCAGACTCTTGCATTCTTGAATGCAAACGCGGCTGGCAATGCCCGCGATTAAGGCTTCTAGTTCTGGTGTTGCGTTAACGGTTATGTTCGGATTTGAGACTGGAGGGGACGGATTCTCAGTGTTCAATACCGACGGTCGTATAATTGGATCTGTCATGGTGGCAGCACGTTTCGACATTTGGACACAAAATAATTAGGTTAAGGACTAATAAGGGTAAACGGGGAAAAATTGGTTTTAATTTTATTGTTTTCGCCTTTGTTATCGGACCTCTATAATTATTTGACTCTAGTTCTTACTTACAGCTATCACTTCTTAACAATTTTAGTTCACTTCGCAATTAAGTGTTATTTATTCTAATTTAAATATTCTCGCTTTCCAAAAACAAAAAAAATACAATTGTTATTCTAAAATTAACTATTATTAATATAATTAATTGGTTATTTCTGCCACTTTCTACATATATTGTTGTTAGTTTTCTATTATTCTTATAACTATCTTACATTAAAAGGATCCAACGCTGGTGAAGGGGCTGCATTCCTTTTTGCCTGTTGATCACTGGTTACTGGGGGGCCTTACTTCACACTCCCTCGTTGGCAGCAGGATCTATAGATGCTGCTTTTTCTGGGGACCCAGGTAAATCACCGCACTTTTTAATCTTTGAATTTCTCTGCACTCGCGGCGAGCTTCCGTGAAGGTCGACTTATGCGTGTTTTTTTTGTGAGAGTACAAGATCGTCACGGAAGAGTATACGCGCATTAAAACTGCACTCGCGGCGAGCCTTCATAAAGGTCGACTTATGACTTGCGTTGTTTTTTTCCTTTTAATAAGATTTAACGCGATTTACTACTTCAATACCGTCGCGGCGACTTTTTTCCTGGGCCCCACGTTGGGCGCCAATTAAACTATTTTAAATTTATTTATTTAAAACTTGTTGCCTTCGCGGCTTACTTACGACTGCCCTGAACAAATTTCTATAACTTAAAATCTAAACGCAGGATGATGTTATTGCCCGTGGGAATGATATCACGCCCTATTCGCGTGTTTTATTGTTTTTGGAGTTAACTTATATAAACGCCACCAAACTTTAATTGCAAAATCTATGTGGTAAGAAATCATCAAAAAACAAAAAGATCGACAGTAATATTTTAAAGTTTCCTATCATTTGAACTAACTCAATACTTTGTCGTATTTTTTTATGAACAGTGATATTGCTTGAATAAATGCTCCTATTTAGTGATTAATGACTAATGATTAACTTATTTGAACAATGATTGATCTAGTCATGAGTTATTTCTGCGAATAATGAATAATTTATTGGTCAATCATTATTTTCATGAATAATGAATAAATTAGTCATTAGTCGGTTGAATCCTGCAACTAATGACTAATTTAGTCATTGGACATTATTCGACTAAAATTTGCACAACACTGCCGTGTGTATGGGGAGACTTTAATATTCTTACTTTACTTGGAGAAATGTGGATGGTGATGAAAATTTAATTCCATTCAATATTACAGAAGAAGGGGAGCGTTTGGTAACGGATGGCACGTTATCTTTGCGATTGTTTCAAAAAAACAATATTCCAAATAGTTTAAATATAATTAAATTAATTCTTATTAATAACGAAATTAACTTTAAATCATCAGAAGCATTGGATGTGATTGATTCTGATAAGACCCATCACAAAGCCTTACTTCTAATAGTAATAATAATACTTTTACCGGGCAAAATGTTTAATTTTTCAAAAACTAATTTTGTTGCACTGACGGATTATTTAAATCAATTCAATTGGAATGATGTATTGGATTCCTCCAATTTGAAAGGTAACTATGATATATTTATAAGTAAAATTAATTCTGGCTTAGAATTATTTGTCCCTAAAACACGTCATAGAAACAGTTTTAAAAATCCGTGGGCAAATACAAATTTGGTAAATTTTATCAGGTATACCGGCATGAAATGAGCGTATTTTGAAAATAAAACACTAATTATTAATGGGAAAGTAAAATCATTTTAATCAAAGTATTGGCCATTGTTTTCTACACATTTTGACCACCTTTCTGCCAATTTGTGAATACCATGCCAATAAAATTGTTAAAGCAAGCCAATCAGACACCCAATTTTCGACCTCCTCGTAGGAATCAAAGTGCTGCTCAGCCAATGCGTGTCCCATCGATGAAAACAAATTGTAGTCGGAATTAGCTAAGTCTGGTGAATACGGCGGGTGGGGTAGCTGCTCCCAGCCAAGTGTCTTGATTGTATCCTGAACTGGTTTTGCTTTGTGTGCAGGTGCATTGTCATGGAGCAAAATTACATTGCCGTGTCTTCTGGCCCATTCTGGTCTTTCGCGATCAATGCATGGTTCAAATTGATCATTTGTTGTCGGTAGCGATCAGTATTAACAGTTTCATCAGGTTTTAGTAGCTCGTGGTACAGCACACCTTTCTGGTCCCACCAAACACACATCTGGTTTTGCAGTCGATGTCCCAGATTAAATCATGATTTTTTCCGTTCATGAATCTTAAAATAAATCCATTTCTTATCGCCAATAATCCAATCCGATGCAAAACCGATATTCTTTCGTGTCTTTGAAGCGAAATTTCACAAGTGTTTTTCCGGTTGTGCATCTGTCTTTCATTGAATTCATGTGACACCCATTTTCCACGCATTCGGATCTTTCCCATAGCTTTAACCGGTCAGAAATTGTTTGCTGTGCAACATTTAACATTGCTGCCATTTGCTTTTGACTCAAAGCGTCTTCAAACTTTTTTGGTGATCTTCCACGTTCTTCATTTCTGACATCAAAATCATTATTTCTGAAAAGTTGAAACCATCTTTTGCATGTTGCTTCTGATAGAGCATGATCATAATATGCCTCGACGAGCATTTATCTCTGCAGCACTTTTCTATAAATGAAAACAAAAAATTAATGCTTTCCGCAAATCATCACTTTTTGGTACAAAATTCGACATTTCTAACATGGTGGCTGTTTACCAGGGTTCCGCATCTTTGCTATCAACTATGCAAAAGTGGTCAAGTGAGTTTAAGAGAGGCAGAAAGAGTATTGAAGATGACCCATAGAAAGCATTGAAGACGGCCCATGTCCCGGCGCCCCGGCTACTGCTTATACGGGAGAAAACATCAAAGAAGTCGAAAAACTTGTTCTTGAGGATGCCCGAATAAAGGTGAAATTGATGGCAGAAATCACCAAGCTTTCAACTGGTACCGTTTACTTCATTCTTCATGACCATCTTAACCTTTCAAAGGTACGTGCAAGGTGGGTGCCACGAATGCTCACAGCGCCTCAGGAAAAAGTGAGAATCGTATGCTGTAGAGAGCTCTTGCAGATGTGTAGTGAGAACGCGGACTGTGTTATAGATCGAATTGTTACTGGGGACGAAACATGGGTTCACCACTATTACCCTGAAAGCAAACAAGAGTCCACACAATGTCATAAAATACGGTTTAGACCCTCCGAAGAAGTTCAAAGTCACTCCGTCTGCCGGGAAGCTTATGGGCACAGTTTTTTGGGACTCAAAGGGAATCTTGCTCATTGAGTTCAAACAAAATAGGATGAAGCCATCAACACCACATCCTACGCTTCCACTTTGTATAATTTGTGGGAGGAAATTAAAAAGAAAAGACGGAGTAAACTCGCAGCGGGTGTGTTGCCTCCTTATGACAACGGTCCTGTTCACACGGCGCGAGTTTCCAAGGCTGCTGCGCGAGACTGTGGTTTCGAAGAAATCTAACACCCACCCTATAGTCCGTATCCTGCTTCCGGATTTGAAAAAATGTCTTCGAGGAAAAAAATTTTCGGATGAAGAAGAACTCAAGTTGGCAATAAATGAGTATTTTGGAAAAAGCTTATCTCAAGATGTAACAAATGCATTGATGTTAGGGGAGATTATATTGAAAAATTAAAACAATTGAAATTGAATTCGATATATTAAACGCATATGTATGTATAAATATATATATATATATATATATATATATATATATATATATATATTTCTGCGATAGATTGCATTTCAGTATTTGTCTAGATAAATTATCTAAATTCGCTTCAGTATTACCAATAAAGTCGAGGGTAATAGTTGACATTAACGAACCTTCAATCGAAATTCTTAATTTTTTTAAAAACTCAAGAATAATAGTTTTTTACAATGTAAAATCTTTCAATTCACAAGCTATAAAGACATTTCTTCGGGATTACTTCAAAATAGATATTTCTACCATACTTCCTTTTCAAAGCAGTTCTAATGGACAGACTGAAATATTTCACAGCACGTTAGCCACGGTGGCCGCCGTGGCGTAGTGGGTAGAGTGCGACACTCACACGCCGAATGGTCTAGGTTCGATTCCCAGCTCAACACCAATTTTTCGAATATTTCACGGCACCACCTCTTTCGAGCTGCTGACAACACTCAAAGAGTAATAACTGTCTAAGAAAGCTTCTCAAATTTCGCCGTTCGGAGTCGGCAAAAAACTGTAGGTCCCTTCTACTCGTGAGAGAACAGTAGCGCGCACAACACGAGTAGTTGATGAGCAAGCTAGGCCCTGTTCCCCCTCTGGACTGTAGCGCCAACAATTATTATTATTATTATTACGTTAGCCGAAATTGCCAGATGACGCAAATGAACTTATTTTATAGTCTACTGTAAAATACAATAGAACCATTCATTCAATAACTAAACAAAGACCGATTAATTTTCTACATTCAAGCTCGCCAAAATTGCAAAATGAGGTTGAGAGAAGAATTGTGGAATCTAAGGAATCATAATAAAAACAAACAAACCAAGAAACTTGGCGATAAAGTGTATGTACGAACAAACAAGCTTAGAGAGCTTTTCATTGAGATAACAGTTCAACAAGATCTAGGAACTACAGTGCTTATTGAAAAGAAAAAGGTTCACTGATAAAAGATGGGTTACTAAACATTTTATTGGTATTGAATTTTTTTAGTCCTAGTTCTGAAATGTTTTAAGTTTTAAGAATTTAATTTGGCATAATCACCTGTTTATAATAATTCTATATTACTCATACCTACTTAAGCATATTTAATAGTTACTGAATTGATTAAGTTGTTCTTTTTTAACTAAAATTGTAATTAAATTTAGATTTAATTTTTCAATACAAAGCACTCCACTAATATTCGAATTTTAATTGACGTCTTTAAATCAACTGTGTCCACTGGCTCATAGCTTAGACGAGTCACTTACTCCATTGTCATTCGACAAATAAACATTAAGCAAATCTTTTTCAATGTTTCTTCGTACACTACGTCTCTTGATTCCTGCATAAGTGCGTATTGAGTTTGATTGAAATTCAAATTTTGTAGATACATATTCGGGAGGTACTGTTAATGGGTTTTCCTCGTACAGCGACGCACAGAAATCTAGTAAAATTTCCTTTGCAATGGATTTTTTATTGATTTTGGTATGTTACATCTGAAAAAAAAGTCTCCAAAATTTATTTCTGTACTTGTTTCATTAGTGTGCAATGTTTCTACTGCATAATCGTAGAATCTTAAAATCTCGGATTCTGTGATTCCGAATTGAGATTTCACCTCACACTGTAGATGTAATCTTTGACCCGTTTGGTTAGGGTGACTAGAAGATCTTTTAAATATTATACCTTATTGAAGAAAGTTAATTTGAATATTTTGCCGCTCTAATCAGATAAACATCAGTCATGTGTTCCAAATATTTGAAGGGATTATAATATTGGTATTGTGCTATTGCTAAACTCCCCATAGATAAGATCTAGAGAGTACGAGCAGGTTGACGAAGAAATCAATTTGTCCCGCCGTTGAAAACGATTTGTTTCACATCCTAGATTATCAGAATTACTTTCCTTCAATATATATTAAGTTCTTATATATTACTTTTCCAAGAATAAACAAATTATAATAATTTCAAAGAAGAAGGTGCAAATGCAATTGCAAATGCAATTACTGCCTTACAAACATCATTTCTGAACGCAGCTATCAGCAGCCATTACTTTGTGGTGGAAAAACTATTAGTTCTCTCTTTCAATTGTTTGATTTATATGCCCATCCTTCTAACAGTTTGAAGAGTGAGAAGATCTACCGTATAGGCAGCTTACATGTATTCTCATTTAAAAACAAAAAACCCTGTCTGTGAATCAGCTGTCCAAGGCGGGTTACGAGGGAGTTGACTGTCACCCTATTAGTCTCTGGGATATACAAACTTATTTTCTTTGTTTCACAGAGATAACGTTGTATCTGTGCGATCTGTTATAGAGTGCAATACACAAATGAACCAATCGGAAATTCAGTCACGTTATAAACTTAAGAACACTACAAAAACGGTAATACTCAGTCAGTTAAGTCACCCAATGGATTGAATTTGGTTTCTTACCTGTATACGATAAAAAATAAATTAATCGATCTGTAAAGCTAATCCACATATAAGGTTGTCAAATATCTCCCTTCCATTATTTTGCTCTTCATTCAATGCTTCATAAAAAGTGTTACAGTTATCGGATTTAATTCAAATATGCGCCGTTTTGTTCGATAATCTTTTTCCATCTAGACGGCAACTTCATAATACCCCCTCCTGGAAGCCCCGTTTCTTATTTGCGAAGAACTCGGATAGTCACTTTTCACGAGCCTCTTTTGAGTTAATTTTCACGCCACCAAGGGCGTTCGCCATGGACAGGAACAGGTGGTCATCACTTAGCGCTATGTCCGGGCTATATGGTGGATGCGATAAAACCTCCCATCCGAGCTCCCGTAGTGTGTGGTCCTGGTGGAACACTACACCCTTCCTGTTGGCCAATTCTGGTCGATCGCCTGCTTCAAGCGGTCTTGTTGTTCGCAGTAGTTGGTAGAATTAAGCGTCTGGCCATATGCGAGCAGCTCATAGTGGATGATTCCCTTCCAGTCCCACCAAACACACAGCAAAACCTTACTGGCCGTCAATCCCGGTTTGGTCACTGTTTGGAAGGATTCACCGGCCTTCAACCACGATTATTTTCGCTGGATATTGTCGTATGTGATCCATTTTCGTCGCCAGTCACTATCTGCTTCAAAAATGGGTCGAGTTCGTTCCGTTTCAGCAGCATATCGCAGGCGTTGCTGTGTCCAGACGGTTTTTTTGCGTCGAATCATGCGGTATCCAAACATCAAGCTTCTTTCATATCCAGCCTTCTGCAGATGGTTTAAAATAGTTTGATGACTAACTCCCATCTCCTGGGCGATATCACGAGATGCCACATGCCAGTCTAAATCGATAATTTCCATGATGAATTCCATGATTCGTCGCAGGTCTATTATGTGACAGTCTTATATTTTTGACATTTCATCCAATTGGCTTTCAAATTACAAGAATGCTCAAATTACACGATAATACTTTGATGGCATGTACTGCCGGAATGGACACCTTCCTAAAAGCTACTAATCGTTCAAATTCGGTCAAATTTCGAAGGGTCGTAGATGTATAAAAATTTGTATGGGGCAAAGTCTATATATATATATCTTTTTTTTTATAATTGAAGCTATATATATATATATATATATATATAATTGACGGATCAAATCACAGCACGGGTCGAAGGTATAGAGGAAGAGAGGGAGAGGAGGTACCGATGCACATTGGTTTTAAATTCCTGTGTATTGTAATGAGGAAAAACAATCGAGCTGGGAAGAGCATTCCAGATTCGTGTAGTGCGGCTAAAAAACGAGTCTCTGAATTTGACTGTACTTCCGAAAGAGGGCTTGAGGGTGAATTGGTGGGTATTCCTAGCGAGGCGTGTATTACGGGTGAATTCTTGAAGGGGAGGAATGCAATTGGCTAATTCATCTGAGTATTTCTTGTTAAAATAGCGATAAAAGAGTGACAACGACGCGATATTACGTCGCACTATGGGGCAGCTCTATGGCAAGAGCGGCGAGAAGTCGATTTTTAAAAACGTAACCGATCTCAATAAAAGTTACCTTTCCGGTTAGCTGATAATATGGGCCATATGGTTTGGGAATTTTTTTCCCAATAAGCGGCTTAATCAGTCAGCGTTTGGCATCAAAGTTGTAAGAATAGGGAAGTTGCGTTCATTCAAAAGTACTTGACGCAATTTTGTTCAGATGGTACATTAAAAAACAAGTGTTTGTAACAAATGTTTTGGATTGAATTTATCAATTAGAATATGTTCTTTGAATACAATAAGTTTTCACTCGGTTATAAAGTACCTTTAGCCCAAAAAAAATGGCGGATTAAAAGAACCTAAAAGTTATTTTTAAATAACGGTACTTTTTGAATAGGCAAACATCGAGCTAAATTTGAACTTAATTTTTTTATCTTAATCATTTCTTTACTGAAAACCGAAGTCAAAAGTCACCGATGTTTGCATAAACTATTTTTTTTTAATTTTATTTGTATATACAGTCCTGTTTAGAATAATGACACCATTATTGATTTTGCTAATAACTTCTTCCCATGGTCAGGTAGGCGCTTCATATTCATTGCAACAACATCTTCATTACATTAGTCACAAAAATAAAAAAAAACATAATAATAAAAATATACCGGAAATGCAACCTATTTTAAGTTGCGCAAAATAATATCGGCACATTATTCTGAAGAGCCTTCTCGTAGCGTATACCAGTATTTAAAATTTCTTGACTTTAAACCTTATCTTACACATATTATTATAGATACAATTTCAAAAGTGTAAGTGCAAGTACAAGTGCAAGTGTAAGTGTCGAAGATATTAAACTATTGTTATTATATTCAAGGTGTCAAAATGCAATTTTTTTCTTGTGAAAGACAGGAGCTCTTTGAAATATTTTTGAATAGTAAATTTAGGACTTTTGAGAAAAGAATTGAAGATGTTGAGATATTTTTAATAACAAACACAAATTGCTCTGAAAACCATGTATCAAGGCTAAGGAAAGAGTTAACCCGTTTCAAAAGTGAACTCAAATCTAAATGGAACAAAAGCCACCGGACAAGGTCGGTGTTTGAAAAAAAAAAACGAATCAATTGAGTAATCGGAGGAAACGTGAAAGAATAGCCGATCTTAGGGACAGATCCGCTGAAGAACTTCTTTAAAAACGCAAACAAATCAAGCGAAATAACAGGTATAGACGTAAATCTGAAAATTTAAATAATTTTGCAGTGCTTATCCAGTGGATTTAATATAGATGTGCTAAAATTTAAAAATTATTGCCTTGAAACTGCGAGATTGTTTGTATCGCTGTATCCTTGGTATTATATGAGTACTTCAGTTCACAAGATATTGTTACATGGGTATGAAATAGTTTCTCAGAGTGTGTTACCAATAGGTTAATTAAGTGAGGAAGCATTGGAAGCAAGCAATAAGGATTTTAAGATATATAGAGAGAATGTTAATCGAAAAATATCTAGACAAGACACTCTTACAGATATTATAAAGAGAATGTTAATATCTTTAGATCCATTTGTTACAAACCAGAGAGTAAGGCAGACTGCAAAAAAAGTTCCATTTAATACTGAAGCTATTGATATGTTCTTGCAACCCGATTTAAACAAACAACCTCAAATTGACTGCGATTAAAATGTTTTATTTTTATTTAAAATCCAGATACACAAAATATTTTATATTCAGATTTTCCAACTTTGTAAATTGTCTTAAAGTAAAGTTATACTGTTCTTCCAAAATTTAAATTTAAAAAGTAAATAAACTGTTAATTTATTATAAAATTTTATTCTAAATTGACTGCAGAATAAATAAAAATAAAAAGTCCATGATTGTTTACTTTATTATGCAAATCCAAACCCTCACTTCGCAAAAACTACCAAACAAGTACCATTATTAAAATGTTATAACGGTTCTTTCGGAAACCTGAGTAGTTACAGTTACTTTGACTTCGGATTTGAATTCAGCACACCCAAATCCCTTAGAAAAATATACTTTTGTTAACTCAACTAAAGGGCTTATAATTATCGCCGTCAAACGGCCATTTCTGCCCCACTGTACGTCGGTGTTCTAACGGGTCAATCGACTTCGCAATATTACTGTCACCTATAAGTTTAATCGCTCGCTTTTGAATTCTAACCAGCAGGTGCAGGGATGTCTTAGAAGCACCTGACCAAATAGGAGTGTTATACTCAAGTTTTGGGCGTATGTAGGTGTTGTATATTGTAGCCAGATCAGAGTGGGTGAAGTACTTCTAGCATCGTTTAAGGAAGCGTAGACATTTCAAAACATTTTTGGCGACCTCAAATATGTGATCCTTTCAACTAATTGTTGGGTTGATACACATACCGGGGATGGAAAGTCTTTCGGTTTCAATAACGGAAGTGCCGTTCATGGATAACGGCACTGGGTTTTGGAAGCATTAAATTCCACTCTATTCTTGTTCCCCCAATCGATTATGCTGTCCAGGTCGGAATTTAATGTGCTTAACATACACTGCCGTTCCGAGTCTATGGGCGAAGTGAAGGGACGTGAGCCAAGGAACGAATAGAAAAGCTGAGAGTACTGCCATCAGCGAAGATACGAATAGGATTGGAAGTAGCAGACAAGAGATTATTTATAAAAACGAGGAAGAGTGTCGGAGACAAAACAGAGCCCTGGGGAACACCAGCATTAATATAGTGAATATCAGACTTGAATCCCTCCAAAATGACTTGTATTGAACGCTTCGAAAGGTAATTTCTAATCCATTGAAGAAAAGACTCATGGGTCCCAAAAGCACGCATTTCCGACAAGAGAGCCTGATGCCCGACCCTGTCAAATGCCTTTAAAATATCAAACGCAACAATATTGCTTTCTCCTCATTGTGCAAAGATTGGTTCTACCTTTCAGTGAGATATGCCATCAGATCACCAGTGGGACGGTTGCTTCGGAAGCCGTACTGCCGGTCATTGAGAAGCTTCCGGGACTCAAGATATTTCATAAACTTACGGTTTATGAGCGTTTCTATGACCTTGGAGAGAAGGGATATTAGTGCTATGGGTTGGTAGGAGGTGGGTGACGAAGATTCGCCCTTTTTAGGAACGGGCTGGACAAATGCAGTTTTTCACTTACTCGGAAAGAGCCCTGACGAGGAGGACAGATGCAAAGTGTGAAGCAAGCAGATTAGCTTCAGTCAACATTAGCTTCAGTCAGCAAAGAGCTAACAGCTGGAATGTCATTGCAAATGAGCGTTGGGATCGAAGACTTGGCTGAATTCCTTATGTTTTTTACGAAAGACCAAAAGCTTCTGCTACCCTTTTGGCATTGTAGAACTTTTTACCTCAACTTTTGGTCAGTTGAGAATTTAACGCGTCTTATTAATGCATTACAGTCATTTCAGATCCGTTTAAACTTTTTCCGGGCTTCCCCAGAAGGGTTGGCTTTATAATCCCGGAAACTCAACTCTCTCATCCTGATAGCCTCTTTGCAGCTCGTGAGGAATGAAGGACCTCATGACGAGCGAAATAATGTTTGTGATCGCATCAGCAGCGGCATCCACATCACTGTCGAGGATGCATAGTGACCAGTTAAAATTCCTAAAGAAGTTGTTAAGCCCGCTCCAGTTGATTTTCTCGTAGAGAAGAGTAGTTGAATTTGGCTGATACGACACAGTGGTCGGACGAGCCAAGAGGCGACAATATATCAGTGGAATATTTTTCAGGATGAGAGGTGAGAAACAGATCCAAGTGGTTGGCGGTATGATCTGCAATATCAGGTATTCGTGTTGGCTGATTCACAAGCTGGGTTAAATTATTTACCTCAGCGAAGATTTCAACATACCTTCCTTCGGGTGTTGTCTGGCCTGAATGTCGAAGCCAAATAGAATTGTGTACATTGAAATCGCCCGCAATAGCGATTTCAGTGCGAGGATACAGGGATACAAATCTTGAGATGGAGTCGGACAGCGCATCAAACTCGTTATAAATTGAGTTGCTGTCCAGGTGTGGACTTCTATAAATAAAGCAGTAGTGGATTAAATGCTTACGGACAAGGAGTTTTAATAACAGAAAATTAAATTCCGGATTGGGACAGTGGAAATATTGTGGTTGAATTTGGTAAGCAACATCATTACGAATATAAATGACACCAATAAGGCCACCAAGCTATATCCAGGCAGGTTCATATCCGATAAATCGGTATTTAAATCCACATGTGTTTCACTCAGCGCCAAGGTAGGTGGTTTATGACCTGAGAGAGGTGGAAGTAAACGGCAAAGAGATTAGTTCTCAGTCCGAGAATTTTGCCCACGTCAACACGAAATTACCCTCTCATGTCAGTCGTAGACACCTGAAAACCCACTTCGACAATGCAGTTGGTGAAAGTAAGCAGAGTTCAGAAGTGTAAATTCTGCGTTTTGCTTCGCAATATTTTTGATTTTACGTTTACTTTCTATATCTGTTCTATATAAATTTGGACAAAGTCGCGAAACATCAAGTCTTAAAAAAAAATTTTAATGTTTAAATAAAGTTAAGTTTTTTCGTGAAATGGGTACATGACCGAAGAATGTAAAAAGGTTAACCCGAACTGGTTTTGCAGAGTAATTCGCCTTTACTTAATCTAATGCTTGAGAGCTTAGCTACTTTCCAATGTGCCGTGTAGCAGGCATTTTTTTGTGCATTGTTAAACACGGTTGTTTATACGTACAACGCTTTAGAAAGCAGATGAGGTAAAACTAAACAATTTCCACAGATTTTTTGAAAATAATTGTATTAAAAATTGTAAAGGATTCTATGAACTGTTTGGTTACGCCTTTTTGGTTGAATTGAAAGGACATAAAACATGGTGTACTACCAACACATCATAATGTCATACATATCGTGTGTATGTAGACAGATGGTTGAAAGTTTTATATTAAATTATAATAGAACTAACATAGTCAAGCTTTTCTAATAGCTAATAATAGTATGACAGTAAAACGTGATTCAAGTGAGATACCATTATGGAGGTCGTAGGTTGATGATTTGACAAAAAAGATTATTGAGTATCTTAGGACCGATGCTCTGTTTTTTTTTTAATTTTCGTAGTATCAACGTAAGGCTTTTTAAAGTCAACTGACAAAAGCGTGTCGTTGATATAATTGTCAATGGTCGGATTGTTGTATTATATATATATATATATGTATTATATATATATACACTTGATAATATTGAAGTATAGTGAATGAATTTCGGACCACTTTGATAACTTTTAGAGATTTTCTTGTAGCAAAATCCAGTCTTGGGCGCCTTTTATGCTGCGATAAACTTTCAAGTCATCGACATACATTAAACATTAGGAATGTGATAGTAAATTAGGGATGTCAACCCTAAAAAACCTAGAGGTACACCTGACGAAGCCTGAATACATGAATACAGGGTATTATTTATCTTAACGTATTGAGTACGGTCCGTCAAATATCCTTTTATCCATTTTAAAAAAACTCGAATGAAAACCTATTTTATTTAATTTCATGAGTAATATTGAATGATCAACCCTATCGAACTCTTTTGAAAAGTCCGTATAAACGACATCCACTTGGTAACCTTTTTCAATTTCGTTCAAAACAAAATTAGTAGTTGTAGGATTGGTACAGGTAGATCTACCAGAAACAAAGCCATGTTGAAATGGTGAAATAAGAAGAATTAAGAATTGGAGACAATCTGTCACATATCATTTTTTTAAAGATTTTTGGAATTGTGGCGAGTTTACAAATTGGAAGAGAGTTAGAAACTTCATTTCAGCTTCCTGATTTATAAATTGGTCTGATTTTCGAACACTTCCATTTAGAGGTAGCGAAAATACTTCTGAACAATTTTGTAAAACAATAGGGGCAATTCCATGTAAGTCAGGACGAGTGTCTAATTGTAAGTAAGACAAAACTTGCTTTATCTCCAGGGCTGAAAGATTTAAGTTACCAAAACTTAAAAGACTATGGATGTGGTAATCAAAATGTTGAAAAGATGAACTTTTACTATAAATGGTTTGAAAATGTTTAGCGAAGAGATTGATTATAACTGACAAATCAGACGATAAAACGTCACGTTTTCTGGTTAGGAATTCCATTTGATTGTTTTAATAAATTTTGATCTTCGAAATTGTTTATAAACCATATTTTTTATTTTATTAAGCTTAATCAATCTTTTATTAAACCACACTGTTTTAGAACCAGACTTTATTTTTAATTTTCGTGGAAATAAAGAAATTCCATCATTAACAATTTTTAAAAATGAAATGTAGCACTTTTCTAAAGTAGAATTATCAAATATTGCGTGCCAATCAAATCTATTGATGTAAGCGCTAATAGCATTAAAATTTGATTTTTTATAATCATATATAAAACTAGATTCAGGAATAGAAGAAGGAAAATACTTATAAAAATCAAAATGCAAACAAAATGCAACATGATTATATTAGGAAAAAGGGAAACCACACAGTTGTCGATATCCACGCCCAATTAAGGATCCACAAAGACCAAATCAAGTATATTATTGAAAGACTTGTGAAAAGTATTTATGTGTCTCAGATTAAATTGTGGGAACGTGTCAATAACTTCACAATCGTGGTGGAATAAAATTTTAAATGGAACAAGTATTTTATCATCAGGATCAAAAATCCACTTTATATTGGGGAAATTCAAATCTCCTATAATAATAATTCTTTGATTTTCTTTGCGATTTATTAATAACGGACGGCAGTTGTTTAATTCCAAAAAAAATATTAGAAGGGATGTATAAAACAAGAAGAACAATTTCATTGAAACAATCAAATTTGATCAGTCGTTCACAGTCTTCCACGGAGTACGTACGTGTTTCGGCTTCGTAGTGTGTGTACTCCAGTAATAAAAAAAAAAACCTTTTTGTCAAAAGGGCTCAGTGGCTCTGGAGGACAAAAAAAATCTTTCTTGTTTCTAATTAATAAGTAAGAGAGACAATTAGTGTGAGTGAGGGACATGGAAAGTGACGTTGAGAATCGGTAATTTTAAAACACCAGTGGCCGGGAAATCAGGCCAACAAACCGGCGACGGTAGTTTCTGTATGGCTAGTCCCACGAGTCGGACTACAGAGGGGAAAAAGAGGAGAAAGAGGCTGCAGCCGCACCCTATCATCACTACGCGTCGGACGGCTACAATGACGGCAGGTGAAAAAAAACTGCAGCAACACAACACATCGGCTGCATCTGAAGCTGTAATCGACATTGATGCCCTTCAATGCGAATCGGAGGGCAACGAATGCGGATTCTCATATAGAGGGAGCGATAACTCCTTCAAGGTGCATGCCACGTCGGACGCCGACGACGACGAGGAGGAAATATGACAGGGGGAGACGAAATTCAGGAAACTTGACGAGGAAAGGGCAAAGCTTGACGCTTGTTCCTCTATGAACAGTCCACGTCAAGAAAGGCTGCTGAAAAAGCAGCGAAGAGGAAAGAACAGCTGGGCGACATTTTAAAGCTGCAGCAAAAGAGGCAACAAAAGCAACGGGAGAAGGGAAACCTGCAGAAACCTCAAGAATCGCAGCCATCCACATCAAAGGCAGCTCGGCGTCTACAAACTGCTCAACTGCAACAACAAAAACAGACACAGTAAAAAAGCAGCCACAGCAACAACAGCAAAAACAAAAGGCCCAGTAAATACAGACCCAACACAAGAAACAGCAGCACAAACCCCAGCAACCACAACCGGAGCAGCAGAAACAACTGGAGTCAGGAACAACAAGAACAACAGCAGCAGAAATCCAAGGTACGCTGCCCACCCATCAACGTGTTTGGCATTGGGACAAACTAGAGACCTTATGTCAGTTGGCCCTAGGCAATTAGTTATTTTACATAAAATATAAGACTTCCCAAACCCACACCGTTCCTTGCCTAACAATGGACGCGCTTAGAAGTTAGCGGCATCGAACGCTGACTTCTATACGTACACCCCCAGAGGAGAAAGGCCACAGATTTTGCTTCTCAAAGGTATTAATCCTTCTGCTGACCCGAAGGTCCTCCTCGACAAGCTGCGCCAAGTTGAGAGCGACGAGGTCCAGTTTGTAGGGGTTAAGATCTTCATTACTGCGGCAGCGAGAGCGAAGAAGAAGGTACTTCCTTTCAGGTATTCCACGCTACCAAAATTGACAGCCTACGAAAAAACCGTTTAGTAGGGGGTCTTAATGTAAAGTGGGAAAAATTAAACAAATCTGACCACGTACTTCAATGTGCGAAGTGCAGAAGTCTGGGGCACGTCGCGGAGAACTGCAATATGGAATTCCGCTGCGCACGATGCACATTCAGCCACAACAAAGGGGAATATCCTCCCCGTTGAGGAAGTCGAGGATAACGCGCTCCTCAAATGTGTACTCTGCGGAGGAAATGGACACCCTGCAACCTACTTGGGTAGTCCGCGAATAAAAGAACTCCGACAGAGAGTAAAAACAGCAAGGAAAGACAAAAAGGTAACCGCCAGGCCAGCTGCCCAAGCTCTTACTACCACCGTTACGCCTGGTGTCTCCTACGCCAAGATGGTGTCAGGCAAACAACCGGTACAACGAACAGTGCCAAAGGCTGCCCCGGTTCCAATGGCCGCGCAACTTGAAGCAGAACTCTCCATCAGGGATGTCCTGTCTTCCATCCAGTCGATGCAAGCGCAGATGATTGCCTTGCAGAAACAAATGGTCGATCTACAGAACAGTTTCTTTACGCAAACGGATAAAGTAGATTTCTTCTTCTCTCAGCTGCCTGCAAGCAAGCGCGGTCAGATATAATGGGCTCACGCGAGATAAGAACCCTTAAGATCCTAGCAGTGAATGTTAATTCGCTGGTTCGGATCGAATGAAAACAATCGCTCGCTAATTTACTACAAACCCACAAACCTGATGTGCTGATGGCTAGCGAAACTAAGCTTAACCAGACGCGCAAACTCAGGTACAAAACTTACCATATTATAAGAAGGGACCGCCCCAATCCACTCGAGGTGGCGGAGTCGCACTCTTAATTAAAAAGAATATTAGTCATAAGGTCATATATAGCAATGAAGTCAGAAGATCTAGTGTGGTAGAAGCGACAATCGCACACATCTCTCTCCAAGGTTGAAAGACGTTGTTTGTGATCACTGCTTATGCATCAGAACCTCAAAACCCTTACTTTCTTTCGGATCTTGAGGCTCTTTTCACCAGCCTCTGTTTGAATTCGGAAGAAAACTTTTATATATTAGCCGGGGATTTGAACGCCAAACATGGTGTATGTGGTTATACTGTTCCAAACGAGAGAGGAAACGCTCTCTTAGAGTGGATGGGACAAAACAATATTGAATTCAGACTGGATTTGCTGGCAACCGATAGACCATCATTTCCTAGAAACGGGTCCTATCTGGATGTGATGCTAATCGACAGACGACTAACGATACGAAAAGTCGAGCGACGCATGAGGCACTCGTTTACTACAGTCGAGTACGTCAGTGACCACTGTGGTCTCGCCGCAGTAATGCAGCTCCCGAATAAGCTGGAGGAACTAGAGGAATTTGTGCAAACGCAACCTTATAATTACAATAAGGTGCGCTGGCCACGTTTCGCCAGACCCTTAGCCAGAGAAATAAGTGCGAGTGTGGTCAATCCTCTGACGAAAAGAAACCTTACAAACGAAGAGGTTGATGGCTAAATCACACAAATGGACGAAGTCATTAAGTGAACAATGGACAAAACTATCCCGAAGGTAGCACAAACTGATGATAGTGACATTTATCGGAATGCTACAATCGATGCACTTCACGTGCAAGAAAGTAGACTCCTGTTAAGACCCAAACTCTTGTACAGGAGACTTACAGATCCACAGAATACGGAGATTCGCTGTCTAAATCACAGATCAAAGTACTCTAACAGTTAATTAAACATAATTACAGACAAGCTGTAAACTTGCATTGGGACAATAAGATTCGGGCTGTAAGATCTAAGAACCCGAGCATGTTCCCGCAAATTGGCATCAATCCTGATAGGGCTGTGCTTGACAATGACTACTTCGTAGTTGAGGATTCTCAGGAGAAGGTGAAAACAAATGGTTCTGTTTTCCAGAGAGTGTATACGGCCAAAGAGTCTCGTAGTCTGAATCACGATCTGGAAAGCAGAGCCTTGCTAAGGAAGACAGACATGATGTCTTCGCAAAAAATTAGTCAATGGCGATCCGAGAAGCCTGGTCTTATCAGGTTCAGTGAAGATTATCCGGCAAATAATGTTTTCGCCGATGATGGAAACACCTCAGTCCGTATTTCGAAAGATGAACTCCAAGGTATCCTCAACTCACTGAAAAAGAAGAAATCAGTGGGAATAGATGGGATACCAAATATTGTTCTGCGTCATCTACCCTCTGGATGTATACACAACTCTGTTTAACAATGCGCTGAGTAATGCATATTACCCGGTGCATTGGAAAACAGCTGTGGTACAGCCAATTCCGAAACGGAGCAAAGATACCTCCATCCGGACGAATCTCTGTTCTATAAGTCTTCTTCCGTGCATAAGCAAGGTATTTGAGAAGATAGTCATTAAAGCTCTGCAAGAATGTGTTGAGGAAAAGAAATCATACCGGAAAACCAATTCGGCTTCAGGGCGGGGCATGACACCATTCATGCCTCGTCAAAATTGGTTTCCGACACCCAGTGCAATAGAAACAAAACACAATGCACAGGGGCCTGCTTGATTGACATGGAAAAGGCATTCGACATCGTATGGTTAGAAGGTCTCTTCCTCCAGGTTATCAGGCTCGGCATTAATAAAACATTGCTAAGTATGATCTACGACATGGTAACAGGTAGGAAGTTCTTTTCCTTTTCAGAACCCCGCTGCCCCGGGCCTCAAGGGACACGAAAATGTTCAGCATAGTTGACCCACTGGGGCGGCCATTGACCGTGAAAAGTGTAGCGAGATATCTAGGCATCTGGTTGGACCAGTACCTATGGTGGTTTCCATGTAGATACAGCTCTGACCAGGGCTAAGAATGCTTTCACTATGGCAAGAGGACTGTTCTACAGCAGTCAACTTGACACCAGGGTGAAGGTAATCTGCTACATGGCCCTTATCCGGCCATTTCCTGTTCATGGTTGTCCTGTGTGGTTCAATGTGAGTCCTTTTCAAATGATAGTTGCCCTATCATCTTCCACGTCGCACGCCGAACAGTAGAAAGGCAACTTCAATACGAGCCGGACGTCGCTCGCAGCCACGGGGATCTCCTATGGTTCAGTAGAGCAATTTCTGCCCGAGACAGAATAATAAAAGACAAAGAACGGCATTTCTACTGATGGCTACACCATAACCAGCATTCAATGCCGCTAAATACTTAAAGTAAAAAATGCTAGTTAAGTCATAGGGCCAACTCACATAGGCTAAAGTAGATTAGGAGTTTAAAAAAAAATAAAAAAATAGAAAAAAAATAAAAAATAAAAACAAAAATATAAAAATAAAAATGCATTAAAAAAAATTAGGTTTGATGATAAGAGTTAGTTGATCCACGTCCAAAGCATTAGTTGACGGCATGTCTAATTTAGTACATTGGAGAGAAGTGCGTACAGCAGCTAGCACTCCGCCTCCTCTGTCACATTGAAACATTTTGTAATTACGATCCTTACGAAATACAGTATGCTGATTATCATTAAATAACTCGGCATTGCGATGATCATTATTAAGCCAAGTTTCAATGAGTGCAATGATATCAAATTGGGATGATGACGAAAAAAGCAATACTTGCTTCATTTTAGTTCGAAGACCTCCAGTGTTTTGATAATAAAGAGAAAAGAGAGAAGAGGAAGCAGAAAAAACAGATGAGGCGAATTGTCAACTGTGGGGAAATTCTTGTAGAGGGCGCTGCTGGGTTGATGTTACTGATGATGATAATTGTAATTGCGACGGTGGGGGCTGAGAGAACTTACACTGTAAAAGGAGGTGCAATAATATTTTTAGCATTGTTGTTGTTCAGTATATGAATTTCTTTGCCTGAACGTAACATGACCAGACTGATGAGTCCATGATGAGAGAAACCATTTAAAAAACCATTTAAAAAAACATTAATCGCGTACATATCATTTCTTCGCCGAAATGTAGACAGAAACATTAAAATAAATAAGCAGAAATAAATGGACCCCTCTGCCCGAGTGCTTATATAATGGGCCTGGCCTACCAGCCTTTGTGTTGTGCGTGAGGGTAACTTCCTCATCACTTAAAGAGAAATAGTTCAGAAAAACCGACATGCCTCCGATTAGGACAGATCAACTGTTGACGAGACCAGAAAACGTTTTAAGGACAAAGATTTTCTGCACTCATTCGGATGCGGATTTGTTGTTCAAGGCACACTTAGGCAAAAAGTCTTGAGCTACGACCACGTCAGCGAACGTCTCATGACGATTTTTATCAAGGTTAAATTCGGAAATATCACCTAATTTGTACTCACGCCCCGACAGAGGAGAAGGATGATAACATCAAGGATGACTTCTAAACATCGACTGAGATCATCACTTTGTTGTAGCCAATGTAATAGCCCGGATATCGAATGATCATTGGAGTCGAGAAAGGCCAAGGCGGTTCGACGTGGGAAAGCTACAATCGCAACAGATCGCTGGAAATTTCGCCGACCGAGTCTTCCTGAAACTTGCTCACAGTTCGACGCTGCCTGCATTGACCATAGAAGAAGACTGGAAACGTCAAGAAACCATCATGCAGCTGCCACTGATTTGGGTTTCAAGTCACCACCATGGTTTGACGACGAGTGCGTTCAAGCGCATGCAACTAAACAAGACGCATATAAGGCAATGCTACATCGAACAAGGAAGGCTGTTCGTGAACTCTACGAAAAGAGAAGAAGGGAAGAGCAACGGCTTCTCAGAAGGATAATGAAGGATCATGACAAGCACGGGGTCGAGTAAATAGAAAGGTGTTAAAACAGCTATCCGGACGATACAAGGTTCGGATTGAAGCCTGCCAGGATTAAAATTGACAACTCGTGGTATAGTCGCAGTCTGTGCTGAGAATATGTAAGGATCATAATGGCAATGATGGCCGCAATTCCGCTGCTGGGAAGAATGTTCTACGCAATTCGGACGATGATAGACAAGAATTCTATACCCCCGACTAAGACGAAGTGAATATAGAAATATTGCAGCTGAAGTCGAACAAAGCTGCTGGCGCGGACGGACTATCCGCAGAGCTGTTCAAAGCGGCTAGGGATGAGCTGGTTGGATGCATACACCAGGTCATCTGTGAGATATGGTCGGAGGAAAGCATGCACGATGAGTGGAATCTCAGCGTTTGCCCGATCCACAAAATCCCACTTTCGAGGGATCAGTCTTTTTAATATCGCCTGCAAGATCCTCTCTGCCCTCTGTGTGAACGTTTGAACCCGTTTGTCCATAACCTGATAAGTCTCTATCAGTATGGTTTCAGGCCAGAAAAGTCCCCGATAGACCACATCTTCACTTTTCGTTGATTTTAAGGCCGCATATGACAGTGTGCATAGAAACGAGCTGTACAGTGCAATGTCTAGTTTTAGCATTTCGACCAAACTCGTAACTCGAACTTTCTCTGCTCCGTCAAGGTCGGTAACGAATTCACCGAGATCTTCAATGTTAAAAAGGGTTTTAGACAGGGCGACGCACTCTCTCTTTAACATCATCGTGAAGATAAAGTTCGAGTTTCCGGATTTATAATAATTTTAGTGGCGGGGCTTTCGCTTTGAGGTGTCTAAAGTTGCAGCGACCATCCCCGAATAGTTCACGAAGATATCAGACTGCGGCGTGTTCACCAGCATGCACAAACTACAAACGTGTGGATCTCTTATGCTGTTTTAAGAAGTCGACTGTAACATCGAGGTATTTCGATGTATGATATGAGCAAGATGACAGCTTTCAAATTGCACTATTTGACGAAGAGATTTTTAGGGACTCGATCAACCCAATCAGGGACTTACGTGTAGAGGACGATGATTAAAGTAGTTTTCAACGAACTCATGAATATCATCATAATTTTGAATTCACTCACATTAGATATTGAAATCAAAAACTTCTTTTCCTTTGGAGACATATGTACCCTTGTCCAAATCCCAAAGCCCATTCCATTTGCGTTTTCGTAGCGATTGGCTGCTACTAAGAGGATTCTCGGATTTTAAGTGGCACTGCCAACTTCCAGTTCTTCGTTCCTAAGAGAATTGTCGGCCTCGCGTTCTTATACGGCTGGATTGGTATGCCTGCCAAATATGGATACAAGGTATTGCTCATGTGACTGACGTGAAAGTAAAATATTGTCCACTGTGTGAACTTCATGCTGAACGTATCGGATCCAAGTTTTTCTGCTTTTACTTGGGTAAATACAATATATACCCCTTATATAAAAAAATAAATCATTAATCATATCTATGTCAAAAGGCAATTTTTCAAATTAATATAAATTAGTCTAGAGCAACTGCTAATGTTCAGTAGGTCAGATTTTGGGAACTATTGTTACGATATAGTAAGCTAGTTTTAAGTATTTTTCTAGAATTAAGACACTATTATTTTATATTGTTACGAAGAACAGCCGCGGCAGCCGTGATAAACAAAATATCTAATTACCGATCGCCGCTCCAGCCAGACGCTGAGATAAGCAAAAAAAACTTTAAGTACAGGTGAATGCAAATTGCACACTTGAGTTCGTCTTTATATTCCAAGCAATAAGTAGTACGAATAAAGCTTATTCTATTACGAAGAAAATCCGTCATTTTTATTGGTCTTAAATCTTCTGCTCACAGTTTATTCGGTTGTTTGTGTTTTTTTGTTTTATCAACGGGGAAGTACTCGAATAAATGCTGACAACTGTAACACTGACTGAAAAAATTCCCACAATATAATCAGCTCGCGTCAGTTACTCGATTAAAAATTTATAAACTATGCTCAGGCGTAACAATATATTTAATAAAATTTGCAAAAAAAAAACAATGTATCTAGCCTTGTTCTGTTGATTTGAAATCACATACGACGTCCTCTGTGTTTTATGAGTGTTGTGTCGCCAGTCCAACGTAAGCATAATGGTTCACTTACAGTCGTTTAGCCTTTCTCGTTCAATTAGGTTACTGGTGAACCCCTTATTTAAAAAAGCATATGTGCTCATAAAACAAGCCTTAGCACGAATACGAATAGGAAAGATACGAAGGAATGAAATTTTCTCTAGTTTGTTAGTATCACATGTGTGTTCAAATATACAGCAATATCATTCGCACTTGCTTGACTTTTTCACATGACTTTGTGAAGCAGTGGTTGCTTTTTGCGATTCCACATTCATTGGAAACATAACATCTGCGGCAGTGGATATTTAGATACTGTCGATGTAAGTTGTTGGCATTTTTATTTTTTGATTCTACCACAGTTTCTTGGAGGTTTCACATTGCTAGGTCTTGTTGTCTATTGATTTTCAGGCTACACATGATGGGCTCTTTTCTAAATTTGCCTGGGTATGGTTACTTTTCTAGTCTTGTTGGGTCAAATAGGTGATAGAACTCGGCTGGCGGCCTCGCAGTTGTATGTATGTAAGTATGTATGTTGCTGACCACTGATGGCCTAGAAGCACTCCCTGTACCAACCATAGATGTTTTTATATGCAAAAGTGCTTCATTAAGAATTTGGTACTTCTTTTCCAGATAAAGCTGCTGAAGTTTTCTTTTTTTCTTTAATACTTAATACTAAGACAAAAACTTTTACTATGCCGGTAACATTATACGCAAACGTGTACCAAGACTTATCCTTTTTCTTCCTGTGCCGCTACATTTCGGGGTTTACTTGGTCTCAACCAATATGCTTCTTCGAACAGCACGATCGCAAGTTGGTTGAGGACTTCCTCTGTAGCGTTACCCCAATGTCTCAAATTCTAAATCTTTTCGAGGCAGAGCAGTGGTGTCCACACGTTCTACATGGCCTAGCAACCTTAAGCGTTCGTCGTTGAATCTTCTTCTCCAGATTCTTTTTTAACGAAACCATGTAGTTTGATTTGCCCTCACTAACCGCCAGATCCATTTTAGCCACTTTCGCTTCAATGCCATCAAACATCTCATTGACTGCTCGCTTTTCTCGCCCAATCACGTCAATGTCGTCTGCGTAAGCCAGCAATTGAGATAACTTTTAAAAGATCATCATTATCGTCTATTGTTGACATGTGAGTGATGCACGATCTTCTCAAGAATGATTTTAAGTCACAAGGCAGTACGTAGCCTTGTCTACAACCTTTTTTGATTGAAGCTGAAATTCTCGATGAGTTCATTAATGACCTTGACGGAGCAGCGAAAGTTGTCCATTGACATCTGAAGCAATCTGATGAGTTTGGTTGGAATGTCAAAACTAGACATGGCGCTGTATAGCTCGTCTCTATGCACATTGTCACATGCGGCCTTAAATTCAATCCAGTTCAGTTTTATATTTCTTTTGCTTCGTTTTGACACGGTTCTTATTTTAACTTCACAACAGTATAATAATATAAATTATTGCTGCCGACTTTGGATTGCTCGGCTACTACTTGTTTGTACCTAGGCAAGAAGTGAAAGAAGGAATGATAATCCCAGAATGTATAACAAAAAATTAAAAATGGAGAATGCTTGATTACCATAATGAATACAACTGATAACGACTTTGATATACGTCAGGTTAGACTTGTAAGAAAGAATCTAGAAGAGTTTGAAATCAAAAGGCAAAGAGAAATTGAAATAACGGGAAACGGAGTAACGGGAACGAAACGCGAACAGAGCACATGAGTAAAGAAGAATTGGAAAGCATATTAGACATAATCAGGAAATATAGTGACGTTTTTAGCATAAGAAATGAGAAGCTAATCCACACAAATGCAACAAAGCATCATATCAGGACTAGGGAAGGGTGTTCTCCGGTGTTCCCTAAAACTTATATATACGTACCCAAAAGTACATGAGAAAGAGGTCTGCAATCAAATCGAAAAATTAAAAGAAGACGGTATAATTAGAGATAGTAATTCACCATGGAGCTCCCCTCTTTGGATCGTTCCAAAGAAAGCGGACGCTAGCGGTATTAAGAAATGGAGGATAGTCATTGATTATCGTAAGCTTCACGAGATGACGATAGCCGATAATGAAATGCTATTAATGAAATATTAGACCAGTTAGGGAAAGCGAGATATTTCTCGACAGTCGATTTCACCTCTGGATTCCACCAGATACCAGTCGAAGAAAGTGACATCGAAAAAACATCTTTCAGTACTCCGTACGAGCACTTCGAGTATACTCGAATACCCTTCAGGTTAAAGAATGCTCCGGCATGTTTCTAGAGATTAATGAAAGGGATACAAGATAGTAAATGTTTTGGTTATATTGACGATTTGGTAGTTTATGGGCAAAACCTTGAGGAACATAATGACTTCAAGTTCAAGTTAGTTAGTTCAAGTACTTGATCAGATAAGGGCAGCTAATCTGAAACTGCAACCTGATTAATGCGAATTTCTTTGCAAAGAAAATCAGTATTTGGGCCATCTAATAACTGCTCAAGGTATAAAACCGAGGTAAAATAGTAAGTATAATGAAAATGCAGCCCGCAGAAAACCAGAAAGGTATCAAATCATTCCTAGGAATGGTTGGATACTATTGTAAGATCATTCAAAACTTCAGTAGAATGACAGAACCTTTAAAGAAGTTACTAGAAAAGGATGTACTATTTAATTGGGGAAACGAACAACAAGAAGCATTTGAAAAATTAAAGGAAGCAATTACCAATTTTCCATTTCTACAATATCCGGACTATAATAGGAAATTTATCATCACAAATAAGGGAATAGGTGCTGTTCTTACTCAACATCATGGGACAAAGGATCTACCCATTCAATATGGAAGCAGAACATTGAATTAGGCCGAACAACACTATAGAACGACCGAAAAGGAGTGATTGGCCATAAAACAATTTCGACCATACATATATGGAAGAAAATTTATTGAAAAGACGGATCATAGGCCACTGACTTGGCTCTTTAATGTAAAAGATCCCGGGTCTAGACTGGTCAGATAGAGACTCAAACTTCAAGAGTTTGAGTATGAAATACAATACAAAAAGGGTTGCGAAAATGTGGTAGCGGACGAGTTGTCTCGAAATATTAGAATGATGCAACAGAAGGAAGTTTCTAATAATAGAGAAAGTAACAATCAAGAAATAGAAAATTTTGAAGAGGTAGACGAAATAATAGATGAAATGATAAGCAATATCGCGGACGAAAATAGAAATACAGACAATCAGAAAAATGTAGAAGAGATAGAGGAAATCTGAGAAAATATAAATGGTTCCGATAAAAGTCGAATTGAAGTCTTTGACTTAGAAGAGAGGACACGAATTATGTCAGAGAATCATAATAGCCTTTTAGGTGGACACAACGGTCAAAAGGCAAAATGCATAAGGATAGTGACGTGGATGCCGCTCCTGATGCGATCACAAACATTATTTTGCTGAGCATGTGGTCCTTCATTCCTCACAGAGTGAAGAGCATCAAGCCTAAGACTAACGCGTGGTACGACTTGAGCTGCAAAGAGGCTATCAAAATGAGAGAGTTGAGTTTCCGGGATTATAAAGCCAAACCTTCTGAGGAAGCCCGGAAAAAGTTCAAATGGATCCATAATGACTGTAATGCATTAATAAGACGTGTTAAATTTTCATTTGACCAAAAGTTGAGGCAAAAAGTTCTACAATGCTCCAAGGGTAGCAGAAGCATTTGGTCTTTCATAAAAAACATAAAGAATTCAGCCTCGTCTTCGCTCCCGACTCTTATTTGCAATGACATTCCAGCTGTCAGCTCTTTGGACAAAGCTAATTTGCTTGCTTCACACTTTGCATCTGTCCTATTCGTCAGGGCTCTTTCCGAGTAAGTGGAAAACTGCATTTGTCCAGCCCGTTCCTAAAAAGGGCGAATCTTCACCCACCTCCTACCAACCCATAGCACTAACGTCCCTTCTCTCCAAGGTCATGGAAACACTGATAAACCGTCAGCTTATGAAATATCTTGAGTCCCGGAAGCTTCTTAATGACCGGCAGTACGGCTTCCGAAGCAACCGTTCCACTGGTGATCTGATGGCATATCTCACTGAAAAGTGGAACCAATCTTTGCACAATGCAGGAGAAAGCAATATTGTTGCGTTTGATATTTTAAAGGCATTTGACAGGGTCGGGCCTCAGGTTCTCTTGTCAAAAATGCGTGCTTTTGGGATCGATGAGTCTCTTCTTCAATGGATTAGAAATTACCTTTCGAATCGTTCAATACAAGTCGTTTTCGATGGAATCAAGTCTGATATTCACCATATTAATGCTGATGTTCCCCAGGGCTCTGTTTTGTCTCCGACACTGATGACAGTACCCTCAGCTTTTCATATTCGTTCCTTGGCTCACGTCCCTCCACTTCGGCCATAGACTCGGAACGGCAGCGTATGTTAAGCACATTAAATTCCGACCTGGACAGAATAATCGATTGGGGGAATAAGAATAGAGTGGAATTTAATGCTTCCAAAACCCAGTGCTGTCTACTGTCTTTAAAGCGATCACATAACAATCAGCCGTTATCCATGAACGGCACTTTTGTTGCTGAAACCGAAAGAATTTCCATCCTCGGTATGTGTGTCAACCCAACAATTAGTTGGAACGATCACGTATTTGAGGTCGCCAAAAATGCTGCGAAATAAAAATAAACGATGCAAGAGGTACTTCACTGATCTGGCTACAAAATACAAGGCCTACATACGCCCAAAACTTGAGTATGACGACTAAATGTCAGGTGCTTCTAAGAACTCCCTGCACCTGCTGGATAGAATTCAAAAGCGAGCGATAAAAGTTATAGGTGACAGTAATATTGCGAAGTCGGTTAGAACACCGACGTAGTGTCGCGTCGTTGTCACTCTTTTATCGCTATTTTAACAAGAAATACTCAGATGAATTAGCCAGTTCCTCCCCTTCAAGAATTCAACCGTAATACACGCCTCGCTAGGAATGCCCACCAATTCACCCTCAAGTCCTCTTTCGGACGTACAGTCAAATTCAGAGACTTGTTCTTCAGCCCCACTACACGAATCTGGAATGCTCTTTCCAGCTCAATTTTGCCTCCTCATTACAATCCACAGGCATTTATAACCAATGTTCATCGGTACCTCCTCTCCCTCTCTTCCTCTATACCTTCGGCCCGTGCTGTGACTAGATCCGGTCACTTAAGGGTACTCGCAACCCCTTTTGCACGCGTCAATTATACAAAAAAAAAATATTCAAACATAAAATTCTTTTGGAAAGGTATGCACAGAGATGTCAAAAATTATGTAAAGAATTGTGAACATTGTCAGCAAGAAAAAGTTCTTCGTAAACTAACTGGAAACCCAGTGAAATTGGTTTCGACCTCTGACACGCATTTGAAAAAGTTTCGATATACTTGATTAACAGAAACTGAGGAGGGATACAAATTTCGTCTTTATATTCAAGATGATCTTTCCAAATATACTAAATTTATAGCTTTAAAATCAAAGGAAATGCAGGTCATTGTCAAAGCATTTACAAGTGAATGGATTCTAAATTTTAGACTTCCCAAAATAATATAAACGGATAATGGTAAAAAATTTTGCAATGATTTATTCAATGAGTTATGCAAAATTTTTAACATGAAACACATAACGACAAGTTTAGCATATCCTCAAGCCAATGGGGCTGTGGAAAGAGTTCTTCTTCTTCTTCTTGTGGCGCTACAGTCCGGGGTGGACCTGGGCCTCAACCAACATGCCTCTCCAGCCAGCACGATCTTTCGCCAGCTGTCTCCAGTTGCGCACTCCAAGTTGGTTGAGGTCCTTCTCCACTTGTGTGCGCCACTTCAGTCTAGGCCGTCCTCTGTTGCGTTGTCCCAATGGCTCGGATTCAAAGACTTTTCGGGCCGGAGCAGCGGTGTCCATACGCTCTACATGGCCTAGCCATCTTAAGCGTTGTATCCGTAGACGCTTAACCAGGCGCATGTGGCTGTACAGCCTATAGAGTTCGTCATTAAATCTTCTCCTCCAGATGCAATCAACGCAAACAGGACCAAAAATCGCACGCAAAACTTTTCTCTCGAAAAGACTAAGGGCTTCCTCATCCGCCTTTGCTAACGTCCAAGATTCTGCGCCATATAGTAGGACGGGGATGATCAAGCTGTTATATAAAGCTAGTTTAGTCCTTTGAGAGAGGGCTTTATTACTCAATTGCCTCTTGAGCCCAAAGAAACAGCGATTGGCAAGAGTGATTCTGCGTTTGATTTCGGTACTGATGTTGTTGTCCCTGTTTACCGCGGAGCCGAGGTAGACGAAGTCCTTAACTACCTCGAAGTTTCTGCTGCCTAGTGTGACGCTCCGTCCGAGACGTCGATGTTGTGTGTCCTTCCTTGATGACAGCATGTACTTCGTTTTGCCCTCATTTACCGCAAGACCCATTTTAGCCGCTTCCGCTTCAGCAGCTTTGTTAGACTTTAGCTTGGATATTGCTATCTTCACCTCGTCTAAGTCGGGGGGACGGAATGCTTGTCTATCATCGTCCAAATTGAGTGGAACATTCTGCCTAACAGCGGGATTTGGGTCGTCATCGCCGTTTAGGAGTCTGCAGAAATGATCCTTCCAGATTCTCAGCACAGACTGCGACTCTACTACCAGTTGTCCATTTTGGTCCCGGCAGGCCTTGGTCCGAAACTTGTATCCTCCGGATAGCTGTTTTACCTTTCGGTAAAACTTTCGGACTTCATTCCTGCCAAAACACCTTTCCATTTCCTCGACCGCGCGCTTCTCATGCTCCTTCTTCTTCTTTCTGAGAAGCCGGTGCTCTTCCCTTCTTCTTTGTTCGTAGAGTTCACGAACAGCTCGCGTTATTCCATGCAGCGTTGCCTTATAGGCGTCTTGTTTAGCTGCGTGCGCTTGCCTGCACTCGTCGTCAAACCATGGGTTCCTTCTGGGTGGTGACGTGAAACCCAGCACATCAGTGGCAGCTTCTTTGATGGCTTCTTGACAACGTTTCCATTCTTCTTCTATGCTTAGTGCAGGAAGCGTCGAACTCTGGGCGAGTTTCCGGGAGACTCGGTCGGCAAAGTTCCCAGCAATCAGCTGCGATTGTAGCTTTTCGACGTCAAACCGTTTTGGCCTTTCTCGACTCCGTTGCTCTTTCGATATCCGGGTTCTTACCTTGGCTACAACAAGGTGATGATCCGAGTCAATGTTTGCACCTCGGAAGGTTCGGACATCGAGAATACTGGAGGAGTGTCTGACGTCGATCGCAACATGATCAATCTGGTTGACGGTTGATTGATCAGGAGATCGCCAGGTTCCTTTGTGAATGTCCAGGTGTGGGAACCGCGTGCTAGCCACAGAGAGGTTTCGCCCCGAGGCGAAGTCCAACAGCCTGAGTCCGTTTCCGGATGTGTTGTCGTGCAGGCTGTGTTTACCGATGACTCCAGCAAAGATGTCCTCCTTTCCCAGCTGAGCGTTGAAATCTCCTAGAACGATCTTGGTGTCATAGCTGGGGCATCGATCGTATGTTCTTTCTAGGAGACCATAGAAGTCATCCTTGATGTTGTCATCCTTCTCCTCTGTCGGGGCGTGAGCGCATATTAGGCTGATGTTCCCGAATTTAGCCTTGATGCGGATTGTCATGAGGCGCTCGCTGACTTTTTGCCTAAGTCTGCCTCGAACAATAAATCCGCATCCGAATAAGCGCTGCCTTCTCTCTCTATAGCAATTGCTGTAGTAGATATCGCAGTTCTTCATCGCTTTTATGCCAGGCCCATCCCATCGCACTTCCTGGATGGCGGTTATGTCAGCTTTGTAGCTGTCAAGGGCCTCCGCAAGTTGTTCGGCTGCACGTGGCTTGTTAAGGGACCTCACATTCCACGTGCAAAACCGAAAATCGTTGTCCTTTAAACGTTTGCTGGGGTCGTCAACAGTTAATCCGTCCTTATCCGAGGCATATCGGTTTTTCTGAACTATTTTATTTTTACGTGGTAAGGAAGTTACCCCCACGCACAACCCACGGACTGGTAGGCCAGGCCCATTATTTAAATCCTCGGGCAGAGGGGGTCGCTGCATACATTAGTTCACCATACAACGGGTGTATTGATGGCTATCCAGGGGGCGCCACGTGGAGGCTGTATGTCAACTTGACCTGTGCACTAACGAGGACTGCCTTGGCAGCTCGCCATGTTGAGCGCAATCAACGACGTTACCTCGCGTGCATAGGCCCATGCCCATGCCAGAGTTCACTGCAGGTTAATAGAATACGACAATACACGGTACAACTGGATACACACCGTATGAGTAAGTATACGGCAAACGCGCAAACCAGCTAAACGAAATGGAAAACTTGAATGAAAAGACAATGTTTGATTATTTTGACCAACTTAGCACCACTCTGGCAGAAATTAGTAGTACAGCAAAAAAAAGAATATTAAAACCTAAACAAAAATCCAAGATAAAATATGATGAAAGCGTAGGAAAGCAAGCTGCGTATCAGGTTGGGCAGCAAATTCTCATAGGGAATGTTTTCAAAGGAAAATTAAAAACAAGATTTAAAGTGAGAGATAAGTTGATAAAATTGCAACATAAAATCGACATAATTTATAATTTCATGGGTAGGAAAACAAGAATTCGTAGAGGTTTACCACAGAGGTTTTTACCCAGGACTTAAAACACTTTTCGGAACAATGGATGACTAGGACGCAAGTTATTATAAAAAAGCTGTTAACACAATAAAGGCTAACGAAATTGGAATAAAGAACGGAATGGAAGAAAATGTTAGAATAATGAGTAAACTAAGTACACAAGTAATTGATGTAGCAAACATTCAAAATAGCACAGCGAATAAGACCAACGAGATAATCAATCAAATAAGTCAAATAAAAGAGGAAGAAAGAATAATCAAAGAAGATAGGTTAATATGATCATATCTCAATGAGGTCACAAGTAAAGCAAATCACAAAGTCTTGTTATTAGAAATCGAAATAGAACAGGTTTTAGAGAGTCTGTTGTTTATTCAGAACGGTGTACTTCACCCCAGAGTAATTGAACCTCTGCAATTGCTAGAAGAACTTAAAAATTTAAACAATGATGATTCTCTTATGTTTGAACCAGTACTAGAAAATTATGCCAAAATTATGAAAGAAATTGAGCTAAAAGCATATGTAAAAGATAGGGAAATTATTATACTTTTTTTTTAATACCTATTATAAGACAAGACAATTTTACTTTATACGAAATAGTTGAAAACGAAATTATTTTAATTGAGGTAACAAATAAATATTTGATAATAAGTAATAAAATAAAGAGCAATACACTCTCAAGAAAAATGTTAACGATTGTAAACAAATATATGAAACGTTTATATGTAAACCCCAAATACTTAAGACAACACTAGATTTAAAAATTGTGAAATTAACATTTTTCTATGGAATAAAGCAACAAATTGTGTTTTGAAAACTGAAAATCAAGAAATCGAAATGTTTCATAAGATTAAGGAAAATGTGTTTATATTTGTACTAACTGAGAAAACTAATTACCATTGTAACTGTAGTCAAAATAATAACGAGGGAATACTTGAAAATGGTGGAATTATAACTTTAAAAGAAACTTGTATTTTTGCAACCCTGGAAACTAGTATAAGAACATTAAGCCAAGGAAAGTCAATTTCTGTAAAAGACAAAATTCTTACGGATAACCTTGAAGATTGTTGCATAAATGTCAAACTAGAAGAAGCTAAGTTAGATACTAAAATTAAGGTGAGAGATGCTGAAGAATTAAATGAATTGGCCGTAGTCATCCAAAACCAAAAATATTTTTGGGAACACGCTTTGGATCCAATACCTGAGAAAGTAAGAGGACTCTTAGCTGGATCTATCGGGATTATGCTCGAATTAATATTTTTCTTCAAGGATGCAGCCGTGGAGAAAAAGCAACATTTACAATTTTTCATAAATGTTTTAAGCGCAACAGTAAGCAACAAAGAAGTGAGACACCAAGCATAAAAAGCGCATCGCCGACCACATCTGACACCTTTATCATGCAACGAGTTGAGCCAAGTTTAAGGATTAAATATCCATAAACTCTCTAAGGGGGAAGGTGTTACGATGAACAGCCGACGTTCCCACAAGCAGCCGCCGTCTCTACAGCCGTGAAAAACAAAATATCTAATTACCGATCGCCGCTCTAGCCAGACGCTGAGATAAGCAAAGGTAAACTTTAAGTACATGTGAATGCAAATTGCACACTTGAGTTCGTCTTTATATTCCAAGCAATAAGTAGTAAGAATAAAGCTAATTCTGTTGCAAAGAATATCCGTCGTTTTTATTGGTCTAAAACCTTCTGCTCACAGTTTATTCGGTTGTTTGTGTGGAAGTACTCGAATAAATGCTGAATAACTGTAACATTGACTGAAAAAATTCCCACAATATAATCAGCTCGCGTCAGTTACTCGATTAAAAATTTATAAACTATGCTCAGGCGTAACAATATATTTAATAAAATTTGCAAAAAAAACAATGTATCTAGCCTTGTTCTGTTGATTTGAAATCACATACGACGTCCTCTGTGTTTTGGGAGTGTTGTGTCGCCAGTCCAACGTAAGCATAATGGTTCACTTACTGTCGTTTAGCCTTTCTCGTTCAACTAAGGTTACTGGTGAACCCCTTATTTAAAAAAGCATATGTGCTCATAAAACAAGTCGAATACGAATAGGAAAGATACGAAGGAATGAAAGTTTCTCTAGTTTGTTGGCATCACATGTGTGTTCAAATATACAGCAATATCATTCGCACTTGCTTGACTTTTTCACATGACTTTGTGAAGCAGTGGTTGCTTTTTGCGATTCCACATTCATTGGAAACATAACATCTGCGGCAGTGGATATTTAGACACTGTCGATGTAAGTTGTTGGCATTTTTATTTTTTGATTCTACCACAGTTTCTTGGAGGTTTCACATAGCTAGGTCTTGTTGTCTATTGAATTTCAGGCTACACATGATGGGCTCTTTTCTAAATTTGCCTGGGTATGGTTACTTTTCTAGTCTTGTTGGGTCAAATAGGTGATAGAACTCGGCTGGCGACCTCGCAGTTGTATGTATGTAAGTATGTATGTTGCCGACCACTGATGGCCTAGAAGCACTCCCTGTACCAACCATAGATGTTTTTACTTCTTTTCCAGATAAAGCTGCTGAAGTTTTCTCTTTTTCTTTAATACTTAATACTAAGACAAAAACTTTTACTATGCCGGTAACATTATACGCAAACGTGTACCAAGACTTATCCTTTTTCTTCCTGTGCCGCTACATTTCGGGGTTTACTTGGTCTCAACCAATATGCTTCTTCGAACAGCACGATCGCAAGTTGGTTGAGGACTTCCTCTGTAGCGTTACCCCAATGTCTCAAATTCTAAATCTTTTCGAGGCAGAGCAGTGGTGTCCACACGTTCTACATGGCCTAGCAAACTTAAGCGTTCGTCGTTGAATCTTCTTCTCCAGATTCTTTTTTAACGAAACCATGTAGTTTGATTTGCCCTCACTAACCGCCAGATCCATTTTAGCCACTTTCGCTTCAATGCCATCAAACATCTCATTGACTGCTCGCTTTTCTCGCCCAATCACGTCAATGTCGTCTGCGTAAGCCAGCAATTGAGATAACTTTTAAAAGATCATCATTATCGTCTAGTGTTGACATGTGAGTGATTCACGATCTTCTCAAGAATGATTTTAAGTCACAAGGCAGTACGTAGCCTTGTCTAAAACCTTTTTTGATTGAAACTGAAATTCTCGATGAGTTCATTAATGACCTTGACGGAGCAGCGAAAGTTGTTCATTGACATCTGAAGCAATCTGATGAGTTTGGTTGGAATGTCAAAACTAGACATGGCGCTGTATAGCTCGTCTAGCACATTGTCACATGCGGCCTTAAATCCAATCCAGTTCAGTTTTATATTTCTTTTGCTTCGTTTTGACACGGTTCTTATTTTTACTTCACAACAGTATAATAATATAAATTATTGCTGCCGACTTTGGATTGCTCGGCTACTACTTGTTTTAATTTTTTTTTCTATTTTTAGAATTGATAAGCTTAACAGAATTAATAGGGTGACTCCTCAATATGAGAATGCATCTCTCCACTCAATAAAGATAGGTATACATGCTATAGGGCGAGAAATAACAAAAATCAACAATTTGGCAGAGTATGGTCTCTATTCCTTACTTTAATGTGAGAGAGTAAGGGAGATAGCTATTTGTGCCTGTTCAAACTAACACAGACATATGCCGTGCTTACATTCTGTTCCAATTCAATTGGGTACAGAAATTCGTAGTTGAGTAGTTGGGTAAGAATCTCTCTTATAGAGAGTAACTCTACCGAAACTTGTGAAACTACTTTTCGTAGAAATTCGTAAACAGCTATCAGATATGGTATATGAAATATCAGAGGTTTTTTATTTTCACTTTGACAGCCATCTGCTGTGTACAGACTTTTCTTTGGCAAAAATTCGTAGAGAGGGGAAATATTTTACTCACTCATGAGCTGTCTCTTCTACGAAAAAATCGCCAAATGGAACACCTTTTGAGATATTCTCGTAGGCATTCGTAGAAATTCAGAGCTATTGGAACAGGCCTAATAATATTGCATTACAAAATATTTGTTTTGCCTTAGAATTCTAATTCAGTTGAAAAGTAAAAACAAATAAATAAATCTAATTCATTGAGAAAACAATTAAAAAAATTTTAAGGCACTTTTGTCTTATTAAAATTAAAACGGTAACCCCTATAAGTATTTGATGTCTCTTTTTATATAAGTCAGCAAATGAACGAATTATCTTGGTTATCTACTGAACGGACTCCTAAATAAGAATGCTAATTGGAGAGATATAATAACTGTCGTTAATCTGGGAACTTATATTGTCTGTGAAAATTTCCCTTAATATAGGATTAGCATGGTACTGAAGAGCTGTAAAAAGAGAATCAATTAATCTAAAATTGGTTTTACACTCTAGTCATGATAAACTGCGTCTTAGGAATACCACTTGCCGATTGGTTTCTTAAATTTGGAAATGCATTGTCTTAATATTCTGCGTTCGAATCTATGCAGCTTTATGGCCACAGTTTGAGTGATTGAGAACCAGGTGAGAAACCCATGGGCAATCAGAGGACGCATTAAAGTTTCGTTCATGAGTGTCTTAATTTTCACTTTCACTTCTCAAGAAGCTAGAAATCTTTTTTGAGAAGTCATCTTAAGATGTTCATGTAATTTACGCTAAGATATTTTATCGACTTCTTAATTGGAAGCTTGACGGTTTAAGAATCGACTTTTTTGACGGCCAGGTGATGCCCTCTCCCAGATGCGTTCCTGAAGCAAATTAACTCGCACTTTTTAAAGTTTAAATCAATTTCCTAGGTTTTAGAATAAGATATGCCTATGTTAAGATGGGATTCGATAGCATCTAAAGCAAAATGGGGTCGTTCATTGTGATTTAGCAGAAGAGTTTCATCTGCATATAGAATTGATTCGGAATCTTGGGTGTGTATAGGGAAATCAGACAGATAGAAGTAAAAAAGGTGGGGACCTAGTATAGAACCTTGAGGTACACCAGAGAATATAGGCAAAATTTATGATTCGGAATCTTGGGTGCGTATAGGGAAATCAGACAGATAGAAGTAAAAAAGGTGGGGACCTAGTATAGAAGCTTGAGGTACACCAGAGAATATAGGCAAAATTTCTGAAAATTTGTTGACCGGTTGATAGAAAACTTTTAAATTTTTTTTCGTTAAATTTGGGTCAAGATTTAGGAAGAAGAGCTTGTATATTAAGCCATATAGAGTCAAATGCTTTCATTAGGTGCAGGGCGCATGCTAACGTGCACTTTTTGGACCTTATTTTTTATGATTTAAGTTTGAAAGTATAGTAGTGCATGCTCTGTCCAATGACCGTGTTTGAATCCAAACTGTTGGTTTTATGATAGTTCGGTTGTGTCGAGATCACCTTGAATTTTTAATAGAATAATCTTCTCCAGGATTTTACATAAGTTAGACAGCATTGAGATATGTCTATAGTTTTCAACACTATCGCCTTTTTCCAAATTGTGGGGAAATAATTATTGTTAATGCAGTTGTTAAAGAAGGGGGTTACGTGCTTCGCTTAAACTTTGTTTATTTTCCGTATGAAAAAATTCAAAATGTTGCCAGGGCCAGCAGATTTTCTATTGTTTAGAGAAGAGATAAGTGAAAACACTGTATCAATCGAGACAAATTGACTGATAGATGAGCTATCAGACTTATTGGTGTTTGAGAAGTTAGAGAGAATGAGGTTTTTATTCAATACTGTAAACGAGCTAAATGTTTCCCCTCCCTACGAATTCCTGCCGAAGAAAAATCGGTGGGTAGCAGATGGCTGTCAAAGTGAAAATAAGAAACCTCTGACATTTCATATATCTAATGGCTGTTTACGAATTTATACGAAAGTACAATCTGTCTGGCGTTAAAGTCGCCACCAATAATTATGTAGTTGAAGTTCCCCACTTAAAGCTGAAATAATGGACTGCCCGGCACTATTGCATACATATATTGAGATAATTGTCAGGGACTTTTGAACTTGTTTAGAATTAAAAATAAGGACTGAAGCAATCGTCGCCGAGATAAAGGTATTAGTGAAGAAAAATTGTGAGAAGGTTAAGAAATTATGCATAAAGATACCCGTTTCTCTACCATCTATATTAGAGATAAAATTATAAGCATTATTAAACTTTCTTCTTTGACCTTAAACCTTACGACAGGTTTCTTGCAGCAATAGCGCAGTGGAACCTTGTATTTTAATAACAATTCGATGGCAATTTTTAATCATTAGTGAGAGAGCATAGGTTTGCTGTTATAATAGACCGGTTCATGAAAACGGGGAAAGTGAAATGATTGTTGAAGTATAAATTTATTTATATATTATCATTACTGAATACACTTTGAATCTATCTGGTCAGGTGCTTCTAAGACCTCCCTGCACCTGCTGGATAGAATTCAAAAGCGAGCGATAAAACTTATAGGTGACAGTAATATTCCGAAGTCGATTGACTCGTTAGAACGTCGACGTAATGTCGCGTCGTTGTCACTTTTTTATCGCTATTTTAACAAGAAATGCTCAGATGAATTAGCCAGTTGCATTCCTCCCCTTCAAGGATTCACCCGCAATACGCGCCTCGCTAGGAATGCCCATCAATTCACCCTCAAGCCCTCTTTCGGACGTACAGTCAAATTCAGAGACTCGTTCTTTAGCCGCACTACACGAATCTGGAATGCTCTTCCCAGCTCGATTTTTCCTCCTCATTACAATCCACAGGCATTTAAAACCAATGTGCATCGGTACCTCCTCTTCCTCTCTTCCTCTATACCTTCGGCCCGTGCTGTGACTTGATCCGGTCACTTCAGGGTACTCGCAACCCCTTTTGCACGCGTCAATTATAAAAAAAAAATATTATGAAAAAATTGCGGGTTGTTTTCGAGAGGGAAAGCGTAGTCTCCAAGCTACAGAGAAGCGTGAGCATCGCTTCATGAAATTCGACACCACAATAAGGGAACTGGAAAATGCCAACAGCAAGATGGAGTTTGACAAGGTTTGTTACTTATTGCTAAATTTACCCGAAAATATCAATATTATTTGTGAAATCTAGATAGCTTGACAAAGAATTGAAATTAGCCTCGACGCGAAGTAATTTAGATAAAAAGATAACTGAAGAGGTATAATTTGATTCAAAATGTTTTCGTTGTGGGAGGTCAGGTATTAAAACTGGAAAGAAAGTCCAAAGTGCTGGAATAAAAGATTTGACAATTTTATAAGGAAAACAGAAGTTGAAAGATCGCGAAATGATTTCTGTCTTTATATCGAGCCAGATAAGAATGTATTTTTGGTTATATACGTAGACGAACAATTTAACTAAAATTATAAATGAACTTAAGATTGAATCTCAGGTTAAAGATTTCGGAGAATGGAAATAGGAAGAAATAATGGAAATTTAAAGATAACACAGGTAGGACAAATAAATAAATTGTTAAACAAATTCGCCATGAAGGAATGCAAAGGAGCTGCAACACCTTTAACGAAAGGATTTCAAGCAAATTTAACCGAAGAATTAGAGGATATACCATATCGACAGTTAATCGGAGGTTTAATGTTTATATCGACCACGACACGACCGGACATAATGTATGCAACATAATATTTAAGTCGATACTTGGACAATCCATCGAAAGATCTACGGATTCAGGCGAAGCGAATTTGAAGATACCTCAGGGGTGCTCCGGATATTGGACTGGTATTTTCAAAGGATAACGAGCCGAACATAATTGAGAAGTATTCCAATGCTGACTGGGGTGGAAACCACACGGACCGTAAGAGTTTGAGAGGATCTTTTACTTTGGTAAACGGAAAAGTCGTATCGTGGCTATCAAGAAAGCAGAATTGCGTGGCACTATCAACGGCTGAAGCAGAATATATAGTAGCGGCAACCAGTGCTTCAGATTTAATGCATATAAAAGGTATATTCAAAGATTTCAAGATAAATAAGGACGTAAAATGTTTGTATGTGTATATATGTATATAGATAATAATATATGTATATAGATAACAATAGATATAGGTATAAAATATCATTTCATAAAGGATTTAGTTAATGAAAATGAAATTGAAATTAAATACCTAAAACATAACAAAAAATGCATTAAAAAAATACTACAACTTTGACGGCTGAAAAATTAAAATGTGTTACCGTCGGATTTTGAAAATTCCCGATTGGAGTCGAACGAAAGAGTGCCAAGCCACTCAATGGAGTATGGTCGTGGGAAAGATCGAATTAGGGCGCCACGCAGTTGCCCTTCCGCTCGACACTGTCCGTACCCCTAGAACTGCGACTAAGGGCAAGGATCCAATCCGCCTCCGCAGAAACAAAAAAATAAAAAATAAAGAAAAAAAATGGAAAAAAGGAAACTCAGGAAATGAGGATGGAACAAGAAAAAAAACACAGCAAATCACCTTAAACCTATACAATTTTTTTTTATTTAAGTTTCAATTCATATACAAACTTCATTTATTACTTCAGAAAACTTAGCAATACTTCACAATTAATTCTTAGAACTATTTTAACTAAGACACTGAACACCACACCAGAGGGAAAACAGGAGGAAAAATAAAAAAAAAACTGTTCCCGAACCGTTCTCGAACCCGCGACCGGTAGTATCCCAGCGATTTCACGCTTTGGACGACAACACTAACTCGAACTACAAGTTCAATTTGATAAATTTTCATATAATCTATATTCAACAAATGTATATATAGTATTTAAAAAAAAAAGAAAAAGCAACTAAACTATTTTGAATTTTTTTTTATCTTCTTAAGTAAACTTAAAAACTACCAAAAAAAAACACAACAAAAAAAAAAAAAAACAACTACCAACTAAATAAAATTGAGAAGAAAAAAAAAATCTTCCCTGGTGAAAGGTCACCTGCCTTCTTCCTGCTTCGTCTGGAACGTCCTGGTGATCTGTTCGCTTCTGGATTCCAATTGTTCTATTGAGTGAGGAGGGTGTATAAGGAGGTTCAGTGACACACTCTATAGGGGGAGAGGCTGGCTTCTTAAAATGTACACCTTCTCTTTTTGTGCGGTCTCACTTTACACAAACACAGGCACTATTCGTTATCATTTTATCTTCTTCTTTTATTTCGCTTTTTAATTTTTTTTTTTCTTATTAATATAATTGGGGAGAGGTAGTTGTATGTAAAAATCACTTTCGTCTTGTTTTCTTTTTTTCGTTTTTTTTTCCTGCTTTGGTTTATAGCACCACTACTACATTAATTCTGTTCTTGTTTAGGTTATTTTAATTTTTATTTTGTTTCCTGCATTAGTTTTGGTAAGTTGGTGGTAAGTTCTCACTACCGCCCTTAAAAAAAAACGTTTATGGCCACTAACACTAAGCTTATTTTCTATTACTTCACTCGTCGACCGTGCGTTCCTTTTTCTTTAATACTATACTTTTTTTTTATTTTCCTTTAAACTTGTGTCGCGTTTTCTCGAACCGCACTCGACCTAGCCGTCCGGTTTCTTATGTCGCCTCCCAAAGACTGCCCATTCTCATCTCGTCCAAACTACCTCGAACTCCTGGCTGATCAGACGATCGACATGATCGCCTGACCACCCGTACCGGTCGAAATAGATCGAACCACCAGGAAGGTCGCAAACTCTCCATCCTACCATCCACCAACCAAAGAACGGCTATCCTCACGTTTCGTTCGAGGAGGATCAAGGGTCAGTCCATCGATCCACAAAAGCTGGGAAAACCGCCGACAGGACAGAAAGAAAAATAACAAAATAAGCATGCTGACAAGATCTGGGATTGAACCCACAACGTTCAGCACCCCTAGCGATTACTCCACCTCTAAGCTATCTGTCTAACTGATCCACGATGGACGTACAGCCTACGTCACGATCCTTACCAGTATCCACCCACTCAATTCAACCAATCCTGGGTATACTTTCAGCCGAAAACATTCAACTGAAGGAAAATCATAACAAATGTTTTAAATATTATGTAAATTAATTTGAAAACTTAATTTTTAAATATTTGAAATTGAAATGAAATATTTATATATATATATATATATATATATATATATGAAAAACGTAAAGATGTTTGTATTTGTATTGTATTTTTTCATAAACTAGATAAGTAATGAAACGATTTCAAGATTAGTACACCTTTCATTCGAGGGGAGCTGGTGAAGTATAAATTTATTTATATATTGTCATTGCTGAATACACCTTGAATTTATCTTTTTGTGAAATTGTATCTTTCAAATATTTTTGAATTACTCTGAATAAAGCTGTTAGAAAGAATAATAATGACAAACCAAAGGTAGACCGATCATTTTTGACTTGCATTTTCAAGTTTAGTATATCACGGCTAAAATGCACCGATTTTATTTATCAGTCCCTCCAACGGCTTGCCGAAGAGTCTCTCAGATTCTCATTCTCAGAGAATGTATTCGCAGTGCGGCTACTCGGAGCTACAACAGGCTGACCCCGTGTCACATCCGCATAAGTCTCCTTTCCCTGAGGACTTTAGTTTTAAGTTTGTAACATCCATCTGGTTCTGTAATGTTTTTTCCTTGTTTTTTTCAGTTGATAGTTCCAGTTAGGGCAGCCTTCGTAGCTCGCTGGATGATTTTTTTTTTCGCAATTTGCGCAGAATGTGTCTGACCTAGGCGCCTCCTTCGGCAGTTGACAATGACCCGCATCATGTGGTAATCCACACTTTACAAATTTCTGGGGAGCAGCACAGTATCTGCTCATGTGACCAGGGCCTTTGCAATGGTAACATTGTTTAATTCCTGAACTTTTCACGCTTTCTCAATGTGCACTATGATTTGAGCCTGAAAAGACTCTTTTTGTCCTCAGTTGAACAGAAAAATAAATTTAACCTTACACCGCTTCTTTTAGATTTTGGTGTGGTAAAATCCTTCCAAATCACTTTTAACGAGCGGTCCAACCTGCCCAAATCCTTCTGAACTTCCTCTGTCGTTAAGGCATTTGCAAGACCGAGCAAAACCGTATTGTATCCTTTAAATTGCTTAGGTGGGAATGAGTATACGACGGTACTACCACTACCCACATATTGCTTTGATATTTACGTTCTTCGCAAAGATCGGATGGCACCATCCTTTTGATTCCTTCTCCGTCGTCGGTTCTGGTACGGTCGTCTCCTTGTGTTGTTTACCAGATTTCCTTGGATCTTTTCTTTGCAATTCGCTGTTGTCATACGGCTCTCCAGTATCTGCTTCCTCGTCATTCCCCAGTGAGTCGTAATAGTTGTTGGGGTCAAAGATCCTGCGTCTCTTCGAGTTGAATGAGGCGTCCTTTATGTTCTTCTTGCTCGTTTCGTTTGAAGACGAATTTAAAATTTCACTCGCAATGTTCTTTTGCGAATAATTTTTTTTGTTTTTTTTTTCTTTAGAATCTTATTTATCGCCGATAAAGTCCATGTGGACAATACAACCAATTTGTACTGCGTTCTTTGTTTTAGAATTCGATTTAAATAGCGGATCGGTGTCGGCGTCACACGACTTCATCCCTCCTTTTCCTTCTTGAGTATTAACTGGATTTGAAACGGGAACTGTCAACCAATATATTCCATTTTTAGAATCGATATTCTGAAGGTTGTTTTCCGATGCCGGTACAATTATTCTGTTTATCATATCTCTTTCCATAAATTATGCAAATTGGCATACGATGGCGGTGTGCACACTCGCAACTAAAGACATTTCAGAAAAAAAACTTTTTTTATTGTACTTATTATTCCTTTCGACGAGCCTGCATGTATCACGGTCGGCCGGCAAATTCCGGCTTTAAGTACGACGAAAAGGTGATGAGTGTCGATCCGTACATCTTGAGACTTTTTCTTAATAAGTGTGGGATTGACGTATAGGGGGCGCAATTTGACTTTGTGGTTTTTCAAAACGATTTATGGTACTTTTTTTCCAGAGTGTTCAGCATCGTTGGTGTCACGTTTGAAGTCAGCATATCACCGACAAATAGTTTGTTTGTTTTTGATGGAGCAGAGTCTCTGTAACACTTTTCAAGCCATTACTGAGCTTGCACGGTATTTTTTCTCACCAAAAGTCTGTGTTTCATCAACACTTGAATAATAATAATAATAATTGTTGGAGCTACAGTTCAGGGGGACCAGGGCCTAACTTGCTCATCAACAACTCGTGTTGTGCGCGCTACTGTCCTCCCACGAGTAGAAGGGACCTACAGTTTTTTGCCGATTCCGAACGGCGAAATTTGAGAAGCTTTCTTAAGCAGTTATTACTCTTTGAGTGTTGTCAGGAGCTCGAAAGAGGTGGTGCCGTGAAAAATTCGAAAAATTGATGTTGAGCTGGGAGTTGAACCTAGACCATTCGGCGTGTGAGCGTCGCACTCTACCCACTACGCCACGGCGATCATCAATACATGAAATACTATTTTCTTTCCACTGTTAAGAAGTAGTGTCACTTGAAGCACTAGAACTTGTTACCTAATAATCAGATTGTGTTAAAAACTTTACAATAAACTTTCTAAAAATAATATGGAATGGCTAGGTGATGTCAGAACAGGGTAGGTACTGATTGGTACCTACCCTGTAAACCCCGGGTACTGGTTGTTGTTCATCCCAACTTAATTTACTTATCCTAAGTGCGACCTCCGCCCAAGAGGTATAAAAAAGGGCCTGGTCGGGGGTGTGCGTCGGGGTAACTGCCCGGCCACATAAAAATCACCAGTTACGAATAAACCGAATGCTACATTGTACATTGAATACATTGTTGACGACCCTCGCAAACATAAAAAGGATAATGTTTTACGGATATGCACGTAAAATGTGAGGTCCCTAAACAGACCACGTGCAGCTGATGAACTTGCGGAGGCCCTGGACTGCTATAAAGCAGACATAACCGCGATTCATGAAATGCCGGGCAAGAGAAGAGTGAGAAACTGCGACATATACCACTGGAGAGAGGTGGGAGCTTATTTGGATGCGGTTTTGTTGTTCGAGGCAGACTTAGGCAAAAAGTCTTAAGCTTCCAATACATAAGCGAACGCCTCATAACAATCCGCATCAAGGCTAAATTCGGGAATATAAGCCACATATGCGCCCACGAACCGACAGAGGAAAAAGATGACAGCAGTAACGAAGACTTCTAGAAGTTCCTAGAAAGGACATACGATCGATGCCCTAGCTACGACACTAAGATCGTTCTAGGAGATTTCAATGCTCAGCTGGGAAAGGAAGACATCTTTGCTGGAGTCATCGGTAAACACATCCGGAAACGGATTCAGGCTGTTGGACTTCGCCTCTGGGCAGAACCTCTCTGTGGCTAGCACGCGGTTCCCATACCTCAACATACATAAAGGTACCTGGCGATCACCTGATCAATCAACCGTCAACCAGATTGATCATGTTGCGATCGACGTCAGATACTCCTCCAGTGTTCTCGATGTCCGAACCTTCCGAGGTGCAAACATCGATTCGGATCATCACCTTGCTGTAGCCAAGGTAAGAACCCGGATGTCGAGAGAGCAACGGAGTCGAGACAGGCCAACTACAATCGCAACCGACCGCTAGAGCCTTTGCCGATCGATTCTCCCCCTGGAAATGTTGTCAAGAAGCCATCAAAGAGGCCACCACCTAAGAGGAACCCATGGTTTGACGACGAGTGCAGGCAGGCGCATGTATCCAAACAAGAAGCATACAAGTCAACGCTGCATCGAACGACGAGAGTTGTTCGTGAGCTCTACAAACAGAGGAGAAGGGAAGAGAACCGGCTTCTCAGAAGAAAAAAGAAAGAGCACGAGAAGCGCGGGGTTGAGGGCATGTAGAGGTGCTATAGTAGGAATGACGTCCGAAATTTTTCTTCTTCTTCTTCTTCTTGTGGCGCTACAGTCCAGGGTGGACCTGGGCCTCAACCAACATGCCTCTCCAGCCAGCACGATCTTTCGCCAGCTGTCTCCAGTTGCGCACTCCAAGTTGGTTGAGGTCCTTCTCCACTTGTGTGCGCCACTTTAGTCTAGGTCGTCCTCTATTGCGTTGTCCCAATGGCTCGGATTCAAAGACTTTTCGGGCCGGAGCAGTGGTGTCCATACGCTCTACATGACCTAGCCATCTTAAGCGTTGTATCCGTAGACGCTTAACCAGGCGCATGTCGCTGTACAGCCTATAGAGTTCGTAATTAAATCTTCTCCTCCAGATGCCATCAACGCAAACAGGACCAAAAATCGCACGCGTCCGAAATTTTTACCTCAAGATAAAACAGTTATCCGGCGGTTACAAACCTCGAAAAGAAGCCTGCCGGGACCAAAATGGACAACTGGTGATTGAGTCGCAGTCAGTGCTGATAATCTGGAAGGATCATTTCTGTAGACTACTTAACGGTGATGACGACGCAAATCCCGCTTTTAGGCAGAATGTTCCGCTCAATTTTGAAGCCGATGTACAAGAATTCCGTCCCCCGACTTCGACGAGGTCAAGGTAGCAATATCGAGACTGAAGTCGAACAAAGCTGCTGGCGCGGACGGACTATCCGCAGAGCTGTTCAAAGTGACTGGGAATAAGCTGGTTGGGTGCATGCATCAGCTCATCTGTGAAATATAGTCGGAGGAAAGCATGCACGAGGAATGGAATCTCAGCATCGTTTGTCCGGTCCACAAGAAAGGAGGCCTCTTCTACTGCGCCAACTACCGAGGGATCAGTCTCCTGAACATCGCATACAAGGTCTTCTCTGCCGTATTGTGTGAGCGTCTGAAACCGTTCATGGCCTGATAGGTCCCTATCAGTGTGGTTTCAGGCCGAGAAAGGCCACAATCGACCAGATCTTCACACTGCGTCAGATCCTGGAGAAGTCCCAAGAAGTACAAATCGACACCCACCATCTATTCGTCGATTTCAAGGCCGCGTATGACAGCGTGCATAGAGACGAACTATACAATGCCGTGTCTAGTTTTGGCATCCCTACCAAACTCGTCAGATTGTGTAGGATTACGATGTAGAACTCTCGCTGCTCTGTCAATGTCGGTAGCGAACTCACTGAAACCTTCAATGTCAAAAAAGGACTTAGACAAGGCGACGCGCTGTCATGCGACTTCTTTTACATCATTCTTGAGGGGATCGTGAGGAACTCACACGTCAACATCAGAGGCACAATCTTCCACAAGTCCTGCTAGCTTATGCGGATGACATTGACGTGATCGGCCGAACTCAGCGAGCCGTCAATGAAGCCTTTGCTAGCATCGAAGCGGAAGTGGCTAAAGTGGTGGTAAACGAGGGCAAAACGAAGTATAGTATGGTATATAATATGCTGTCATCGAAGATGGACGCAAAACATCGACGTCTCGGACAGAGCGTTACTATGGTACTTGGTAGTCAAGGACTTAGTCTATCTCGGCTCCGCGGTGAATAGGGAAAACAACATCAGTACCGAAATCACTTTTGCCAATCGCTGTTTCTATGTGCTTAAGAGGCAATTGAGTAATAAAGTCCTCTCCCGAACGACCAAAGTGACTTTGTACAACACCTTGATCACCCCAGTCCTGCTTTATGGCGAAGAAACCTGGACGCTACTAAAAGCGGATGAGGAAGCCATTGGTCTCTTTGAGAGAAAAGTTCTGCTTGCGATTTTTGGTCCTGTTTGCGTTGATAGCATCTGGAGGAGAAGATTCAACCACGAACTGTATGGGCTGTACGGCGGCATGAGTCTACGGATACAACGCTTAAGATGTCTAGGCCATATAGAGCGTATGGACAGTACTGCTCCGGCCCGAAGAGCCTTCGAATCCGAACCACAGGACGCAACTGAGAACTGAGATGGCGGACCTCAACCAACTTGGAGTGCGCAATTGGGGCCGGCTGGCAAGAGATCATACTAGCTGGACAGGCATGTTGCTTGAGGCACAGGTCCATCCCGGACTGTAGCGCCATTCGAAGAAAAATAATGTGTACTTTTTCTTAGGGGCACTTCCTATGTCAGTCGAGGGACTTATTGATTGATTTGTCACCAATGGGTTAAAATTTGGAGCACACGGTTCATTATTCCTTCCATGTCCTTGTCCGGTCCCCACAGATACTTTTAATAAATAATAATTTAATATAAATTTAAAATTTGGCTTTGTATTTACATAATATGTTAACGGCAGACCATGCAGATGTGAATTTTTTCAATTCGTCCGCAATTTTGGGAGCTCCTAATCCTTTACGAACTCCAGCTACAGTCAGTGTAGTGCGAATCGAATTCTCTTGCCGAATAATCTCTTTAATAATAATAATAATTGTTGGCGCTACAGTCCAAAGAGGGACCAGGGCCTGGCTTGCTCATCAACTATTCGTGTTGTGCGCGTTACTGTTCCCTCACGAGTAGAAGGGACCTACAGTTTTTTGCCGACTCCGAACGGCGAAATTTGAGAAGCTTTCTTAGACAGTTATTACTCTTTGAGTGTTGTCAGCGGCTCAAAAGAGGTGGTGCCGTGAAATATTCCAAAAATTGGTGTTGGGCTGGGAATCGAACCTAGACCCTTCGGCGTGTGAGCGTCGCACTCTACCCACTACGCCACGGCGGCCACGAATAATTCCTTTAGTTCACTGTAATTTCAATACTTCTGGATCACCGTTCAAACCAAACTCGTCAAAAAGTTATTTTTCTATGATTAACAGAGATGAACCGTCATCCAGAAAGCAAAATGTGTCAACGATCTTATTCTGAATTCCATAAATGCGATCTGGAACAATTTTGAACTATATAGATAAATTTACACTAAAATGCGAATTATGTTTCTGTGAAACTAAAGAAATGGCGCTGGTAAACTTCGAATAAGAAATATGCAGCAATTCATTGTGATATTGAGTACCACCATCGATTTCACATGTTTTTCCTTTATAGCAAGCTCTCCATTCATTTTTCGAACCATAAAACACAAGACATAGGACAACATAGGACATTTTCCTTCGCAAATGATTGTCTTTGCTCAGCTGACAAATTGTTTAATTGATGACATTCCAATAAACTGTTGCTATTGTTGAAACTGGCTGATGAGCTAATACGCGACATAAAGGAAATTACGCTTTTGGTTTTACCAAATTCGTTGTTTTTCCTGCATGTTTCAAGAGAACTGATGGCAAGCTATTTACTTTTTCAAAAACAAAGTGAGCAAAATCTGTTAATTGGGTTGACAAATAATTGCTTTTCTATTATACCAATCTATAATACAATTCTGCATCAAGTTTTCCATCGAAACCATTGCTCAAATCCGCTGCTCGATTGATTGATTTTAAATCAACGATGAACCCGTTCAGTTTCCTTGCCCACGAACGAATTTTGGGATCACTCCTAGAAGTAAAGCAAAGGCAATTCAAGCAACCCTGTAGTTAGATCATGAACGAGGACATCCTGCCGACCGAAGACAGAAGGAAGAGCATTCGAAATTCCACTGCATCCGAGTAGTATAGACGATTGCTAATTAATTGGTATGCTTTTTCTCTTAGTGTTTTTTTTTACCACTGTAGCGGCCCTTCACTGTAGTTGACTGTTGGCCACTCACGCTTATCGCTACTAGAAAAAATATGTTGAGGATAGCTTCGCCATTTCGGATTCTTGAACATCCCAATCGTGAAAACTTGCACGCCTTTCAGGAAAGTTATAAATGGGAGTTGATTGCTTGAAAACGGCTTGGTTGATGAACAAAACTTGATGAGTAATTTTGTTAGCAGTTTTACACATCCATCTACCTCATCTCGAACAACAGTAACAGAATGTGCATCGTTTACTTGAGAATCCTGAGCACTCCGTTGAAGCAGAATAGAATCAAATTCCGCAAATCTCTGACGCTGTGGATCCTCACAAATATTCGATACGATAGACAAATTTACTTTAAATACGCTTATAGATCCATATTCTTAAATCTAACGTACTAACCCTATGCAGGTGCTCTAAGTTAACCTAAACATAAACATATTTAACTGCATTTCGGCGTCTTTGTTATATTTCTTTTTCTTTCAACCTTATTCTTAACTATATTATGTTAAAAAAAACTGTAATAAACTTAGCTACATTTATAAACTATGTCCGCACGCGATACGGACACGTGCATTAGGGCGTATAAGTTATTTATATGCTTCACATATATATTCTGTACGCCGTGGTGCACCTTTGTTTTGGTATTTTTAAATTGGGTCGAAATTCACGCACGCATAGTGAAGCTATCGTTTACAAGAGTCACAGAACATCATAGCCTCCTCTTCATCCGCTTTACGACAACTGGGTACACCGCAACTATGCATTTTCCTGGATCAGTTTTTGTTGATTCGCCAAGTGTTGAGGTTTAATAAAACGATGTCACAGTCGCATTCGCGCAGTCATCGAGTAAAAGCGTTATTGAGTGAAGTGAGTGAAAAAAAAACAAGTGAACAAGTAAAGTTGGTACTAACGACGCTTCTTTAACTACGCGTTTTTACACTTCATTTCTTTTGTATTGTTTTCTTATGTACATACAAATGCAGTTTTATTTCATAAAACAAATACAATAAAAACAAAATGAAAGGGAATACGGAACCCCCAAAAAACCGGTTTTTGTTGCTCGATCGTGATGCACAGTTAAACCGGTTAACAAAAACTAAAAGAAAAAAATTAAATGAATAATTACCAAGAAACGGCAAGAATTATTTCCTCGGACGACAATCTCCTTCGATATGTTGTGATTTCCTGATTGGAAAAGAAAAAGACGGTATAAGAATAAAACCTCTTTCATCTTATAATCCATTCCATGTCAACTGCGGTATCGAATATTTGCCCAAAGAAATCATCGAACTTACTCCCAGGAGATCTTCTAGTGAAAGTGTTGACAAATTCGCCAACTTCGTCGACTCGCCAACTCTACCACACCCAACGGAATTCTGTACAAGGAAGAGTCTATTCAAGAATGATTATTGGTTTCACAGAGGAAAAGTTATTCGATGAGCTAAAAAATCAAAAAGTAATTTCAGTAAAAAAAATAATGGAACGGGCGCCTCAATTTTAACGTTCTATCTTATCTGTCGACGAATGGATATTAAAATTGGATGGCTCAGTTGCAAAGTTGAAGAATGTATGTATATATCTAACCCAAGAATGATAGGAAAATAGATTGCGCAACAGAGCTCTATACTATGATTTAACTCATCTATCTTTTCTTTGCCTTGATTTCATTTCCATTTGGCTTAATTTCATTTCCAAATTCGATCTCACAAGTCACAAGTGGTTTCTTTACCTTTACTTTAGTTCTGCAATAATTTTTTGTTTTAGCTTGGATTGCATTCTGATGTAGCGAGATGAAGATATGACAATTGCTTGAGGTTGGATTGTCGGAATGATTCCCGTCTTCAAATTGAATTCATTATTTTTGCAAAGTCTTGTAATTAAATTGTGAATAACAATGCAACGCAACAAACATTTACTTATTTCAAATTGCATGTTTCTCTCAAAACTGTCTGGAGTGAAATGTGCAGAACAAATCCTACCTGTGTTTGGATTCAAATTATCCTTTCTTCTGCAAAAGTGAATCCATTGCTTCAGCAGGATGTTATCGTTTGGAAAAGGAGAAAGCCGCACATTCGGTTTTCCATTGTTGTTATTTTTATTGCAATTAAAAACATCACACCTCATTTTTCAAAAGTAATCCTTATTTATAATTGTATGATATTAAAATTATTTATAAAAATATATAAAAGGTGACAGACATGCGCAATAAGTAATCTGTATTTCTATCATTCTTGTATCTAACCCTAAGAAATGTTTACAATGTCAGAAAGTATGACATGCGAAAAAACACTTCAAAGGGGCACTTATCTACCGAGACTACTGCTTACACCCACCCTATGACCAATAATAATAATGTCTTACAATGTAAAGTTTAACCTAAGTTTGGCATATGGCCGTCTACCAGGTTGACATAATACATACTTAAGTTTTACATTAAAATTCTCCATCTATGATACGTTTTCTATAACAAAGCGCTGCTAGTGAATAATCGTATAAGGCCTTCCATCCTTTTTCTCCATTTAAAATGCACGTTACTTCATATTTGTCTAAAACATATTTTTCATAAATTGTTAGTCGAAATTCTTTTAGAATCGGACAAACACTAATAAAATGTAAGATGTCTTCTCTCTTCCTCATGTTACATAGGTTACACAGAATTGGTAAATATGGTCTGTGGGGGATAAAGTTTAACTGAACGAGTTCCCCTCTCAGTTTAAAAACTGTGCTTATTTTGTCGATTGAGTGACTGTCAAGGAAGTATGTTTTTTTACTTAAACAATGGTTTAGTTTGCTGTAGTAGTTCCTAAACAGTGAAGATTCTGCTTCTTCGACATTTTTGTTATATGTATGTCTACCGAAATTCTCCAAAACTGAGCTAAATTTTTTTCTTAAAAGAAGAGGAGGCTCGTTCGCCTCAATAGACAGATTTAAACCGCATTCAGAAGCTGTTTTTTTTTCATTCCTCGCAAATGTATCCGTTTGTTCTAATTATACTTTTTAAAACTACGTTTGGTAGTCCGCATTCGCTCATCTGTAGTATTTTAAAAATATAGTTGAAGTGCATATTTTTTGGTAACCGAAAGATCTTCTTCAAAAATTAGGCGAAGGAATTTTTCCACAGCATCATAGCCTTTGTAATCCCATACCTGAGCTCTGTAGAGCATTATAGAAGCTGCGGTTGAGTGGAATAAAGTTTGTTTTGCACTTTTCGATACATATTTATTTTTGAAGCAAATCCCAAATCGAACAGATAGCTCTTTAAGCAACGGCTAATTTTTCCTCAAAGCGTGGCTTCAAATTTAAAGAGGACGATATTAGGATACCTAGTTATTTGTATCTGGATATTACCTTAATCTCTTCCCCGTCTAACTTCAACTTTTCCAGAGATGAGACGCGTCCCCTGTGTTTCTGAATATCAGCATTTTTGATTTACCAAGGTTTATAGCCGGATTCCAACTTTTACAGAAATCGTTAATCCTGTTTATCATTAATTGCATACCTTGGATAGTGTCACACAGAAAGATGATATCATCAACATACATCAGCGCGGGAATGGATACATCGTTGAATCTTATTCCACCTTTGACATCATCTGTTATATCATTGATGTATAGTATAAAAAGTAGTGCACTTAGAATACAGCCTTGCTTAACACCCATTGTTTCAAATTCCTCAGAAATTAAGTCTCCATCCCAAACATGTGCAGTATTGTTCTCATACAAGGCTGTCAGAGTTCTTATAACTTTGCTTGATACGCCGATTTTGGAAAGCTTGAAAGAGTGCTTCACGTGGTATTGATTCAACCGCTGCTTGAAAATCTACAAAAAAAGGCGTACAACTTTTTTTCTTTCTCATACAGCAATGTTTGTTAAGCAAAATATCTGGTCGATTGTAGAATAAATTTTCCTAAATCCAGCTTGGAATTCTTTAAGGATGTTATGATCATGAACCCACTCATGCAATCTTTTGTAAATTAATGAAGCAAACAGCTTGGCAGAAGTGTTTAAAAATTTAATTCCTCTGTAGTTCTTTGGGTCCCTGTAATCGCCTTTTTTGTGTAGAGGAAAAATTATTCCTTTTCTGAATATATCGGGGATATTAACAGAACCGAATATTCGGTTAAATTCGATTGTGAGAAAATTCATAAAGTCATAAGTACAATTTTTATAGAACTCAAACGGAATGCTATTATTACCAGGTGCTTTACTTGTTTTTGATTTGCTTATTACTTCTTTGACTTCTTCTAGAGTAAATGCAGATTCTAATTTTTCGTCTAAGAGCATAGGGGCTACATATAGCGGTGAGGTTAATGAGGCATTAAGAAGTTTATTAAAATAATTTCTGAGTTGCGGGGCTTTAAGAGTTACAGAGATGTTAGACGTGTATCCATTAAGATATTTGATAAGCTTTCCAGAACTGAGCAGAAGATTTTGAGGTATTTATGAGCGCAATGTTTTGTTGCTCAAGGGCTACTTTTTTCAAGTAACAAATGCGCTTATATTCCATGTTGGCATCTTGATAGAGAGCTTTAAAAATATTGGAGTTGTTCGATCTAAGAAGTTTGAGGAATTTAAAGGACTTGTTTTTTGCTTTCGCGCAATCAGAATCATACCTATTTTGTTTATATATTGTATGTGTTTTTAAATCTTTCTGTTGCGATATAGATTTCTTTATTATTTCCGTTAGAGTTTCTTTATTGGGTGTATAACGCAGTGTGTAAAGTTCCCTAAGCTTCAGAGTTCATGATACATTTCGGCAGAAGTCTTAAAGGTCTTATGCAGGCATAGTTTCCTTTAGCAGTACAATTAAGGGCTACTTCCAAGGGCATGTGGTCCGAGAAGATCTCGCTTCCTACTTGAAAACTGCCTAGAACCTTGCGCCAGTTTCCCGAAACAAAACAGTAATCAATTATTGAGCTTGATGTTCCTCTTATAAAGGTCAGTTCGCCATCAGGATCCCCTTCACAACTACCATTCAACAAGAACATGTCACACTCATCAGCAAGTTCAAGTATTTTTGATCCTTTGTTATCACAAATTGGGTCTTTAGATTTGCGACACGGTTTCAGCAGAGTACTGTTGTATTCCGATGCAAAATTATTTTGTGAGAGTCCTACATGGCCACTAAAATCTCCAATAAACATTATATTTGAACAATCCAAGAAGTTTAGTGAATCGCAGAGCTTATCGAAATCAAGCTGAAAATGATTACAGTTTAGGTATATAGGTACTAATATTACATCCAATGTATTCAGTTTGAAGTTAATGGCATCCATTTCGCCAGCTTTTATAAAGGCACTCGTATACAGACCTTCGAGGTCGTCGCGAAAACCGAATAGTGTTCCACCACTTCATCTCCCAAAATGTAAAGTTTTTATGGCAGGAACCCAGATTAGTTGATAGTTTAAGAATATTTTGTTAAATCTAAGTTCTTCATTCTCTAATAGATGTGTTTCAAATAATACAAAAATATCAAAACTTTTTACATTAAATGTTACAAAATTCATTTTATTTTTTAAACTGACACATTGTAGCTTAAAATTTTTATTTTCATGATAACTAATTTTTTTTCAGAATCAATCCGGTAGACATCAGCATATCATGCGTCTCGTATAGCCGCCTTAGAGCTTGTGGACGAACTCAAAGGTTTTTCGCGTATTGGTATTTTGTTAATTTTGGCATTAGGTGTCAAATTTGAAGTTTTACGAGAGGTGTTTTCTTTCGTAACTGTTTTGTTTGTACTACTAATTTCATTGATATAAAGTTTTTTATATAACGAAATGTATCCAAAAATAGATCGAATTATTTCGATGCCACTTTTTTCGACACACCTCAAGCCAAGCGCGGAGTCCCAAGTAAAGACTTTCTTGATAATGTAGCTTGTCATCCCGCAGAGAAATCTTTATTTATGCATCTTTTTGGCAAAGCTCTTTCATGATAGAAATAATTTTTCCCCGTTGCTGTCTAACGTTAAAGGGTAGGTCTTTTTGGGTGCTAATTAAAGTTCCCTTCAATTTTGGAAGCATTCTTCAACACACTCCAGGCAGACTCCTTTGATCTAATCTTTAAAATTATCGCAGATTTGCTCGTGTTACGGCTGTGTATCCTATACGCAGACTCGATTATTTGTTGCGGAGTTGAGTCAACTAACCCGTCCGTGGATATAGCTTTTTCACTCATGTCTACTTGAACTTCAACGGGCAGGTGAACAACAAGATTCGCTTCAGTACTCGTCAGTGCAAGTCGGTCGAGTTGTTTTTCAAGACGTTTGTTTTGTTTTTCCAGATACAAAACTTTTTGCTAAAGTTCTTCTTGTCGCACACTTAATGCTGTTATTTGTGTAAAGAAATCTTGCAGATCTGCCTTTGAGGCTAATTGGTCCACAAGTTTTTTGTTATTTTCGTGTAAAATTTCTTGCACCCTCTCAACGCTCAGATTAGATGAAGATCCCATAGCGAGATTTGGTTCAATTTCACTCAAGCTTTGGTGTCGTTCTTTGAATCCTGGGTGTTCCGGAGAGATCTTGAAAATTCCTTTTTTTACCATTTATAGGTTAGATTGTTGATGCGAATGTTTACTTCGCTATAAAATAGCTTAGATGTTAGAACTTACTCGAATTTTAATTGCCTGAAGTAAACCGTCTCTTAATTTATAAGATTATTATGATCTCCCAATTAGCTTTCACTTTAAACACTTTCCTTTTTAAATTTTTGATCCGGAAATAAAATTTTGCTTCCACTTTGACAGATCGGACATGTCCACCCCATGACCAATGCGAGAGGATATTCTGCATAAATTGTAAAGAAGATACGCATAATTCTTTTGGCTCAGCGTACCCTACCTTCTTACGCTACAAATCGATAAATAAAATCCGAGCAAACCGTCGCTGTACCACACCAAAACAAGACAAGCAAACGAAACAAACCATTGCGGATGTATTCAGAAAACAATAATAAAAGAAACTCACAACAATATAATATAACATAACAGTGTTGGGCAAATTTTAGTTGAATAATTCAAGCGACTAATGACTTATATTTACTAATTTATTAATTATTCGTGAAAATATTGACAAATAAATTTAATATTCGTAGAAATTATTGAAATTACGAAATCATTCATTATTCATGAGTTATTCAAAAAAGCAAATCATTAATCATAAATCACTAAATAAGAGTATTTATTTAAGACATATCGCTGTTCATAAAAAAAATAAGACAAAGTGTTGAGTTATTTCAAATGATAAAGTGGATGACGAACTTTAAAATATTATCGTCGAACTTTTTGTTTTTAAGTGATTTTTTACCATATAGTTTTTGCAATTGTAGTTTGGCCGCGTAAATATATAAAGCACTGTGCAAAATAATAGCAGCATCTTCAACTTCGTCACTATTATGCTAATTACCTTTTCCTATGGTCAGGCAGGCGCCTCGTATTTATTGCACAACATCTATTACATATGTCATGAAACCCATAAACAAGACATTAAAAAATGTATCTTGTCATTAAAAAAGTCTCGTTACCGGAAATGCAAATATATGCGTAAATTCCGACATGCCAGCGATTATAGGGTATTCATGATACAGAGGTAGTCATGACTACACACTAATGATGAATAACCGTCAATCATACACACATGGAAAAAAGTATTGGCACACCTATTGTTTGTATGTGTGAACAACGGAGATTCATGAATAAACGTTAGTCATGAATAAATCCGGCAAATAAATTATTCATGACTAACGTTTAGTCACGTTTCTTTAGCATAAGTGGTTATGCTATTTTATGCCCAACTCTGACTATAACCCCCGAAACAAAACCAACATCAATTCGCTCACATACGATAAATACGACGGACTTCAATTCTAATCCACTTGTGTGCCCCATCTCAGTCTAGGACGTCCTCTGTTGCGTTGTCCCCGTGGTTCGGATTCGAAAACTCTTCGGGCCGGGGCAGTGCTGTCCATACGCTCTACATGGTCTAGCCACCTTAAGCGTTGTGTAAACGCTTGACTAGGCTCATGCCGCCGTACAGCCCATACAGTTCGTGGTTGAATCTTCTCCTCCAGATGCCATCAACGCAAACAGGACCAAAAATCGCACGCAGGACTTTTCTCTCGAAGAGACGTAGGGCTTCCTCATCCGCTTTTAGTAGCGTCCAGGTTTCTGAGCCATAAAGCAGGACTGGGATGATCAAGGTGTTGTACAAAGTCACTTTGGTCGTTCGGGAGATGACTTTATTACTCAATTGCCTCTTAAGCCCAAAGAAACAGCGATTGGCAAGAGTGATTCTGCGTTTGATTTCGGTACTGATGTTGTTGTTCCTGTTTACTGCGGAGCAGAGGTAGACGAAGTCCTTGACTACCTCGAAGTTTCTGCTGCCTAGTGTGACGCCCCGTTTGAGACGTCGATGTTTTGTGTCCTTTCTTGATGACAGCATGTACTTAGTTTTGCCCTCATTTACCTGTGTTCGCAAAATCACGTCAATATCATCAGCGTAAGCTAGCAATTGAACTGAATTCTGGGAGGTCGTGCCTCTGATGTCGATGACGTTAAAGAAGTCACATGACACTGCGTCACCTTGTCTAAAACCTTTTCTGACATTGAAGGTCTCGGTGAGTTCGGTACCGACCTTGACGAAGCAGCGAGAGTTCTCCATTGTCATTCTACACAATCTGACGAGTTTGATAGGAATGCCAAAACTAGACATGGCACTGTTTAGCTCGTCTCTATGCACACTGTCATATGCGGCCTTGAGATCGACGAATAGGTGGTGAGTGTCAATTTGCATTTCTGGGTCTTTTCCATAATCTGCTGTAATGTGAAGATCAGGTTTATAGTGGACTTCCCTGGCCTGAAACCACACTGATAAGGACCTATCAGATTATGGACAAACGGTTTCAGACGCTCACATAAAACGGCAGAGAGGATCTTCCAGGCGATGTTAAGAAGACTGATCCCTTAATAATTAGTGCAGTCAAAGGGTTCACCTTTCTTGTGAACGGGGCAAACGACGCTGAGATTCCACTCATCTGGCATGCTTTCCTCCGACCATATCTTACAGATGAGCTGGTGCATGCGCCCAACCAGGTTATCCCCCAGCTGCTTTCAATAGTTCTGCGGACAGTCCGTCCGCTCCAGCAGCTTTGTTTGACCTCAGCTTGGATATTGCTATCTTCACCTCGTCTAAGTCGGGGGGACGGAATGCTTGTCTATCGTCGTCCAAATTGAGTGGAACACTCTGCCTAACAGCGGGATTTGCACTGTCATCGCCGTTAAGTAGTCTGAAAAAAATATCCTTCTGAATTCTCAGCGCAGAATGCGACTCTACTACGAGTTGTTCGTTTTGGTCCCGACAGGCCTTGGTCTGAACCTTGTATCCTCCGGATAGATGTTTCCTTTTCGCTTAAACTTTCGGACTTCATTCCTGCCATAGCACTTTTCCATTTCCTCAACCGCGCGCTTCTCATGATCCTTTTTTTTCCCTCTGAGAAACCGGTGCTCATCTCTTCTTTTCTGTTCGTAGAGCCCACGAACAGCCGTCGTTGTTCGATGCAGCGTCGCCTTATAGGCGTCTTGTTTAGCTGCGTGCGCTTGCCTGCACTCTTCGTTAAACCATGGGTTCCTTCTGGGTGGTGACGTGAAACCCAGCACATTAATGGCTTCTTGGCAGCGTTTCCATTCTTCTTCTATGCTTAGTGCAGGAAGCGTCGAACTCTGAGCGAGTTTCAGATAGGCTCGGTCGGTAAAATTCCCAGCAATCGACTGCGATTGTGGCTTTTCGACGTCAAACGGTTTTGGCCTGTCTCGACTCTGTTGCTCTCTCGATATCCGGGTTCTGATGATCCGAGTCGATGTTTGCACTTCGGAAGGTTCGGACATCAAGAATACTGAAGGAGTGTCAGACGTCGATCGACACGTGATCAATCTGGTTGACGGTTGATTGATCAGGAGATCGCCAGGTCCCTTTGTGAATGCCCAGGTGTGGGAACTGCGTGCTAGCCACAGAGAGGTCCCGCCCCGAGGCGAAGTTCAACAGCCTGAGTCCGTTTCCGGATGTGTTTATCGATAACTCCAGCAAAGATGTCCTCCTTTCCCAGCTGAGCGTTGAAATCTCCTAGAACGAACTTAGTGTCGTAGCTGGGGCATCGATCGTATGTTCTTTCTAGGCTATCATTTATTTTTTCTTTTATTGAATGGGATCAACTGCACTGGAGCACTTCTACTCAAATACTGGTCCATTGTACTACCAGGCAGTAACCTTCATTTAATGTAACTTCTTGGTTTTCCGAAGAAAAACCAAGATGCGCTTCTGTGATATAGAACTTATGTTTTCAGTTCCCACCACATCAGCGCCAAATAGGCGCCACCTGATACGAGCGAAAGCAGGACACTGACAGAGAAAGTGCTCTGAAGTATATTCACTTTCTCCACAGGCGTCGCAGAGTGTGACATCATTAAGCCCAAGCCAGCTCAGGTGCATAGCGAAGGTAAAGTGTCCCGTTAATACGCCAACAAGTCTTCTGCACTCGTTTCTGTCTAGAGATAGCAGAAAAGAAGCGGATTTCTTGCAGACGTTTGGGAGCATACTCTTGGTCACCCTGCATCCTGGATAGTCACGCCATCTCTGGTTGTGCTGTAGGGAGACCCAACCATCGACGAAGGCCCTGACCAGGGACGCGGTCAATCCCAAGGAGGGTTCGGGTCCTAGTTCATCGGCAGGATCCCGTGATGACCCGGGACCCAGATAAGTCTCAGCGAATTCAGCCTGCCGACCAAATTTAGGGAAGACTTGCATTCATCAACTATCTTGGAAGTGGTTTAAGAGTTGAGTTAGGCCTTGAGCACAGCTTGACTGTCGCTGTAGACGCAGATACTTCTTCCCTTCCACCTATTCTTTACAATTTAGTTGGTGGTTATTGGGATCGCGAAGGCTTCTGCCTGGATGACCGATGCGAAATTACCTAAGGAGGCGTGAAGTCTGATGTTGTCGTTTTCCACGACGGCCCCAGCTCCAGAACCCTCCGTTGTCTTGGAGCCGTCCGTGAAAATTCGACTACATTCCTTTCCCGGTTCAGTTTCTGGCCACAGCCAGTCCAGGAAACGTGGAAAGTCGACTTTGTAAAAGCGTCGCAACTGTATTATTGGCGACCTCGCATCAGACGGCATGTCCATGAGAGTAGTATCATATGAGATGCGGTGTACGAGGTCATCAGAGCTCCAGTGCGAGTGGAACCAAAGACCATTCGTTTTTAGTAGAGAGATGGCCTTGAATGTACATCCCATGATGTGGAGATCAAGTGGGGGATAGGGGATCATAGTAGTCATCCTTCTCCTGTGTCGGGGAGTGAGCACAAATTAAGGTGATGTTCTCGAATTTAGCCTTGATGTGGATTGTCATGAGGCCTTCGCTGACGAGGTCGTAGCTTAATACTTTTTGACTAAGCCTGCCTCGTACAATAAATCCGCATCCGAATAAACGCTGCCTTCTCTCTCTATAGCAATTGCTGTAGTAGGTATCGCAGTTCTTCATCGTTTTTATTCCAGGCCTATCCCATCGAACTTCCTGGATGGCAGTAATGTCTGCCTTGTAGCAATCAAGGGCTTCCGCAAGTTGTTAGGCTCCACGTAGTCTATTGAGGGACCTCACATTCCACGTGCAAAATTGAAAATCGTTGTCTTGAAAACGTTTGCTGGGGTCGTCAACAGTTGGTCCTACATTGTCAGAGGCATTTCGGCGTTTCTGAACTAAAGGTTTTTTACGTGGTGAGGAAGTTAACCTCACGCACAGCCTACAGATTGGTGGGTCAGGCACATTATTTAAAACCTCGGGCAAAGGGGCTATTCAGGGGGCGCCGCGTGGAGGCTGTATGTCAACTTGACCTGTGCACTAACGAGGATAGCCTTGGCAGCTCGCCATGTTGAGCACAATCAACGAGGTTGCCTTGCGTGCATATGCCCATGCCCCCCCTCACACTATATTAAATGCCTCATAACTCCTCCCCAACAGACATCAACACCTGCTTAGTGAAAACCTCGTCAATTATTTCTCATAACTCAAAATTCGCTGAAAACGAAATTCTTAAGCTCCCTCCTCCTAGCAATAACAATCTCAACTCAGCAACAATATACAATAGAGGGACCAAGCAGTAACACAAAACTTGATAGCTCCTTAAGGACTTTAAAAGGAAAAACACTAAGTAGAGACCGCCTCTCCTACCCTTATGGACATTAAAAGGAAAACATCAAGTAGAGATTGCATGTCCTATCCAATGCTTAAAAACCTTCCTCCTACAGCTAAAACAAGAATTTTTCACCCTAAATAACCGCATATTTGATAGTAGCATCATACCACAACAGTAGGAATTGGCAACAATAATTCCTATATACAAACCCAAACAACCAATAAACTCCTAAGATGGATATTTCTGACCAACCGTAAGATTGCAATCAAAACCAAAAACACATTCTCATCAAACTACTCTCTCTCCACAATGGTATACCACAAGGATTCCTTCTGTCTGTGATACTATTTATAATAGTCATTGACGACGTTCGTTCTATTATTACTAAATATACAACTTTTTGGTCGCCGTGGCGTAGTGGGTAGAGTGCGATGCTCACGCGCCGAAGGGTCTATGTTCGATTCCCGGCTGAACACATCGAATTTTTCACGGCACCACCTCTTTCGAGCTGCTGACAATACTCAAAGAGTAATAACTGTCTAAGAAAGCTTCTCAAATTTCGCCGTTCGGATTCGGTAAAAAACTGTAGGTCCCTTCTACTCGTGTGAGAAAGATAGCGTGTACAACACGAGTAGTTGATGAGCAAGCTAAGCCCTCGTCCCCCTTTGGACTGTAGCGCCAACAATTATTATTATTATTACTATACAACTTTGGACCACTATCTGTATTCAGACAACATCTACATACTAAATAAATCTAGCAATGTAAAAAGTATTAAGACCTCCTTTTCTAAGGTACTTGAAGATATCATAAGAACAAAAGTATACCTCCAACTTTGAACAAAAGAGTCAATGCAGCTATCATATATTTCATCACAAACAAAACCATCTGTTGTGTATTAACCTTATGCTATAATTATATTGTAATCCTTTTATCCCTTTCTAACTTACCTATCTCTATCTTAACGAAGTTTTTACATATATGTAGGAAACGAAGAAGAATCTGTTGTAATCGGTTTTCAAAAAGCGTAGAAGAATAAGTCAGAATAAATTGAAGTCATATTTTAAATGAAGTCTATCATTTATTTCAAGCAATAAGAATCATAAAAATCATAATAATTAAAAGGAATGCGAAACGATTTGCGGAATTTCTTCAGGCAATGAAAAGCTTAATTGTACAACCTGGTGCTGCAGCTGCTACTGGTGCTTCTGCGATGGTGATTCCTGGTAATTTCGACACGTATAATGCGGAAACAGAAAATTTTATTCAATATATGGAACGTTTTGAATGGTGGAACTGAATATAAGAATATCATTAAGATTCTTCAAGATCACATTTCGCCTCCGGTTAATAAACTTGCTTGTCAACTTCGTCTTCTCACGAGAGTGCAACAATTAAATGAAAATTGTTCGGAATTTGTTGCGGCATTGCAGAAAATTGCAGTTGACTGTAAGTTAAATTGTACTTGCAGAAAATCTGTATCGGAATTATTCGAGCACAATTTATAAGAGGCCTAAAAGCAGAGATAAGAGAATCAAGGAGATACTCATCTTAGACCAGTTTTTGCCCCTGGCACTATGCCTGTCCAATCTAGGGATTTTGTAGTTGTGTGAGAAATCCCTTGAAAATCGCCAACACTTCTACAAAATCCCTGAATCTTAGACCAAATCGGTGGATAATGGCGGCAAATCGGTAGATCCATCACAATAATGGCGGCAAATCCGTGGATTCGGCTGCGTAATGGCCTAGATTTTCAAACATGGCGGCAGATTAGGCGGTTTGGCAAAAGATGTTCAGAAATACAACATGAGACTTAAAAAAAATATTTCGCAATGAATGCTTACGCCCATGCTTGTAAAACAATGTTTTTGCAAGAATATTATACCTAAATTATTTGAAAAAGAAAAATAATTCGTATGAATTGAATATGATAATCACGCGTATATCACAGATAGTGATTTCGTTCTAACCGCACTAACCTCTTTTATGTGTTAAAATTGATTCTCTTTGAAAAGCAGATGTTACACACTGATGTTTTGTACAAAAAACAAAATATATATTGAAATTTTGTACAAAAATCTGTGTTTTCATCAATGGTATAAATGAAAAATATTATGAACACATCGAACATAGTTACTGAACTCCTTTATTACCCAGTTTTCGTAAATTTTGCAAAATTTTGCACAAATTTGCTTGTTTGCTATGCGATTTTGCGTACGAGAACAAAATGTGAACTTATAGTTAGAGTAAATTACTCACTGATAATTACTAGTAATTGTTCTTTTAATTCCTTTAAAGCGATTTAAAGTGTATTTGTATTGTATTTTTGGTAAGGATATTTGGTAAGGACTAAATTATTACAAAGTGCCTGCCTGTTCTATTTAACCAATTGTAATTGTAGTGAATTCGAATTTCAAATTTATTTTGTCACTAAATTTTGGAACAGGGATTCGAGCGACCTTAATTTTAAAAATAAGATGCTCCGTGTTAGACATTTGTAAAAAAAAATTGAAGTCAAAAGTTTGTCTTCCATATATTCATGCCGTTAACATTTTTTATTTTCCTGTTATTTTTTTAAGTTAAATGCAATTCTTGTTAGATCGCAATATATACAAAAACGTATCTTATTTATTTAAGTTCGGGTGCAATAGGCCTCTTCGGGAAACCAAACACCCGGTGAACAAAAAATCGATTAACGCACCATAAGCATACCTCATGGGTGGTGTGGATATGCTTTTCAAAAAGTATTTTAAGTCCTTTAATCAATTTGTAGTTACGTCTTCATTCCATATATTTCAATACCTAAAATATATGGAAAAGAAAAAAGATTAATAACCAACAATTGTACTTTTTATTATTAAAAATTTATGACTGACTTATTATGCTTATTAAACGAGATTATACAGTTCTTTGTTTGTCAACTTAATTAATTATTGGTGATATTTCAGGTTTATTAAAAAACCTCAGCATACCTCAATAACTGATCAGCTGTTTGGAATCAGCTGATCAAGACATCTCACACGTATTCACAGACAGGGGTTTTTAAAAAACGCTGTCAGTTCACCTCAAAGGGTGGAAAACGAGGGAGTTGGATATCTTCTTGCTTATCTCTGCCTAAAAGATAACCACATAAGAGAACAGCTCTTGCAAGTTGATGACAGTACGTCATTAAATGTCATTGTTCAAAGAGCGTTCGCATTAGAGACAGTGGAAGTGGACGCTAACGAAGTAGCACAGAATCCTTCCACATCAACAAACGCATCGCCAATTCATCATGATTTAAGAACAAACCATAATGGAAAAATAAAAAACATCCGCTTTACAGTGCGGATTCTCACAAACGAAGTTCGTCCCGCCTTAGAATTCGAAACTCTCGTATCAACTTCAAGGAAATAAGCATACAGGAACTGTGCATTAAATGCGGCAGGAATAATCACAAGTCATCCGAGTGTAAAATTTCGCCTCATAAGCTCAAATGCATATCCTGTTTTAAGCACGGACATATTTCAAAAGTATGCATTTCAATACTAATCATATATGGAAATCGGCCCGTAAAATTTGAAGTGGACTCCGACTCTGGCTACACATTACTTCCAAAAGAACATTTCGAAAAATTGCAGTTAAGAAGTCAACTTCAACCATCTCTAATAAAATTTAGAACGTATGATGCAGGAATTTTCACACCATTAGGAGTAGCAAGTGTTCCGGTCAAACACAAAAATATCAATTCAACAGAACAATTATTTGTGGTCCCCAATGGATTTTCACCTACAAAAGGAAGGACATGGATTGGTCGTCTGAATATCAGCCTTCAAGAAATTGACAAAATCATGATGTTTTCCAGGTAAGGTAAATCTATCAGTATGAAAGAATGTTTCCGAAAATATTTCAGCAGTCAGTTGGTGAAATTCCAAGAGTTAAGAAGCAATGCCAGACCAGTCTTAAAAGCTTGCCCTATTATGTTTGCAATTAGAAATAAAGTAGAAGAAGAGCTTTTAGCTCTCGAGAGAGATGGTATAATTACACCTATAGACAAAAGCGACTGGGGTTCTCCAATCGTGGGAGTGCCCAAGCCAGATGGCAGTGTTAGATTATGTTTCAATAACAAAGTGGGTGTCAATAAACAACTAACTGATGCACATTACCCTATTCCCAAAATCGATGAATTGGTGAATTGCCTAAGAGAATCCAATTTTTTCTGTAAACTAGATCTGTACAAAGGTTATCTTCACATCGAAGTAGACTATGAGAGCGCACATATTCAAGTAATTTCAACACACAAAGGCAAATTCAAATAAATCAGCTCCAAATGAATTTCATAGAATATTCGACCAAGTTTTGCACGGATTAAATGGGGTTGTTTCATATTTCGATGATGTTATCGTTCATGGGAAAACTTTAAGGGATTGTGAAGAAAATCTAATAATGTGCTTTAAGCGTTTACAAGAAAATGAACTCTACTTCTGAACAAAAACAAATGTAAGTTTTTTGCAAACAAAATATCTTACCTTGGATACCAAATATCTTAAGAGTATCTCAAAAGATCCAAGAAAGTTCAAGCACTCATAGATGCTCCGCGACCAAAAGGTGAAAAAGAAGTAAAACAACTTCTTGGTCTTGTAACTTATTATGGCAAATTTATACCAAATCATTCAACACTTACATCACCTATACGGAAACTTCTTTTATTGGTCTACGAGTTGTGAAGACGCATTCGTTCCGCTAAAAAAACATATTGCGGGTGAATAAACCTCAATACCATACGATCCAACTTGCAAGTTACAGTTGCATGCGATGCCAGCCCGGTAGGAGTGGCTGCAGTACTTTCCCATATCACAGAAGATGACACTGAAAGACCAATATGTTTTGTATCCAGATCTCTCACACAAGCGGAAAAAAATTATATTCAAATTGACAGGGAAGCTTTAGCAATTTTGTTTGCTCTCGATCGGCTGTATACGTACCTATACGGGAGAAAATTCAAACTTATCATAGATAACAAACCTTTAGTAAGAATATTTCATCATTACAGAAATATACCACCAATAACAGCTGCCAGGTTACTTAGATATATATTTATCAAGTTTTAACTATGAAATAGTACATCGGAATACAGATCAAAATAAAAACGCAGACTACCTTTCCAGAAATCCAGTCATTGAATCACATCCAGTAGAAGTACCTCAGACCGACAAAGAAATTTTGCAAATCCAGTCTCAAACACTCAACTGCATTTCAACAGCTCAAGTAACCAGTGAAATGATAGCACAACATACACCTCAAGACCCATTTTTTTCAAAGATTGTTAAAGAACTCAATTCGGGCGCGAATCATCTTGAAGAATATACTTTAAGAGTATGTATTCCCAAAATTTTACAGTCTAAGATATTACGCGAAATTCATGTTACACATCCAGGAATCGTCCGTATGAAACAATTGGTGAGGCGATATTGCTATTGGCCAAATATTAATCGAGATGTCAAACATGTCGTACGTTCTTGTCAATCCTGTGCTATTAATCAAAAGTTTCCGACAAAGGCCCCTACGCACTATTGGGAAGAGCCTAATGAGAATTTTTCAAGAGTGCATATGGACTACGCCGGCCCGAAAAATTGGAACTTCTACTTAATATTAGCCGACGCAAAGTCTAAGTGGCCAGAAATTAAGGTAATCAATTGTGCTCCTGATACAAAAATTACGCTAAAGTTATGAGAAGAAACACTTTGCTTTCACGGAGTTCTTAGTGTCTGATAACGCTACAATCTTCAAAAATCCAGTTTTTTAAAACTTTTGTAAGGAGCGAGGTATATTTCAAATTTTTTCAGCGCCAGGACATCCAGCTACTAATGGATTAGCACAGCGATATGTACAAACAATAAAACAAAATTTCAATAAAATGGAAATAAAAACCGAACCTTTATACACCGATAAATTTCATGAAATCTTGCGAACATTTAGAGCTACACCACCGACCTGTGGAAAGAGTCCAGCAGAGTTGTACCTACATCGTTCAATACGTATTCGTTTGGATGCAATCCGGCTTTCTAAACAGTTGCCGAAAACAGTCATACGATATGGGAAAATCCGAAACCTGAAAGTGGGAGAACGCGTAATATCTAAAGTCTTTCGTAACAACAGACCACTATGGGAATTTGGGTCATCAGAGGGAAACTGGGGTCAATGCATTACACTGTAAAATTGGACAATGGACATATATTTAAGCGACACATACAGTACCAACACCTGTTCCAGTCGTTCATAAAGTTCCAGCGAAAACACAAATTGCTCAATTTCCTCATAGAGTGACATTTGCAGAGTACGACATCACAGTAAACCAGCCTTCCGTTCAACATAGCATAGCCCCTTCAAGCACTGCATTACCGGTTCCAGCATTTTCATCAATACCTACGGATAACAACGTATCTTCATTCGCATCAGCAAATAACAATATTCCAACAACACGGCGAACAGGAAGACAAACCAGACAGCCAATAAAATTAAAGATTATCATCTTGGGGAAATTGACTAAATCTTGTTGCCTTCACTTAAACTTTAACTAGGGGGAGAGTGTTGTGTTAACTTTAACTATAATTATATTGTTAATTAAACTATAATTATATTGTTTTCCTTTTATCCCTTTCTAACTTACGTATCTCTATCTTAACGAAGTTTTTACATATATGTAGGAAACGAAGAAGAATCTGTTATAGTCGGTTTTGAAAAAGCGTGAAAAAATAAGTCAGAATAAATTGAAGTCATATTTTAAATGAAGTCTATCTTTTATTTCAAACAATAAATATCGTACATGAAACTATCCATTCTGGAATATCCGACAAGAATCCGTACTCCTTTATTTATACAATTCCAAAAATACAACAGCAATAGTAGCATATTCCGGAAGCATTATCAAGAGAAAACAATCAAGTTCAAATCAAAAGGATGGTCCACAATCATCTTCACGGATGGATCTAAATCAAAAACAATTACCTCCTTTGCAATCACTTTCGAAGATGGTACTTTAATTTGAACGGTAATCCTTCCTAACTTCGCTTCATATTTCACTGCTGAAGCAGTAGCAATTTTGAAAGCAGTAAAAGTAGGGACAGCGAACAAATCTAAAACCATAATATGCTCGGATAGTCTATCAGTACTTAAAGCCATACTGAATCCGAACCACAGATCCAGTGTTATAATCAATATACGAGACCAAATTATAAATAAAGAACACATCCTGAAACTCATGTGGATACCTAGTCTCACGGGAATTCCAGGGAACGAATTCACCGATTAAGAAGCAAAGATATCAAATAAATCACCCATCCTTCTATACAATATCTATTCCAAACTTGACCTCGTATGCACATCGAAAGGCTGATAAAGAACAAATTTCTGGAATAGCACTCCAAAACAAGCCACTACTACAACATCAACAAAGATACGCACGCCCCAGTATACCCAACAACCACATCCAGTCACCTCAATACTACCTTTACACTCAGATTAAAGCACACAATAACTACTCACCAGCACAGTTTAATGAAAGATCGTCTATCGGTATGCTCGAAATGCAGTACCGCCATAGATGTACAACATTTACTTGGCCAAACACGGTGCGATATATCGTTTTAGTTCAAAGAAAAAATTTCCAGCAACAAAACAATTCATGCCTTTCTTAGAATTTTGACCACAATAACTTTCAATAATTCCATTTATACTTCAACAATACCAGTATTATAATATAAAACTATTTTTTCTTTTTTACTCTCTCCACTGTATTTCTACACTTGTGCTCTTGAAAATAACTATGTATCCATAGAAATTTCGAGCTGAGAGTCCAAGCAGCTTGGCTATATATCTTTTTTTAACGTTTATGATTTATAATTATATGTAAATAAATAATAATAGTAATAAAATGATGTGGTTGCTCGTCGCTTTCCAAATGCTGAATCCGTTTGAGGAAAACAAAACTCCTTTTCACTTCTTGTAGTGAATGCGCATGATTTTATTAAAACTATAAAAACTTAAATTAACAAAGGGACCTATAATACATATAAAAAAAGAAACTTACACTCCTCAGGAAATCAGAACTACGAATCTCAACCAGAGAAGGGAATTGCTTATCTCTGATCTCAACTGCAACTGCCGCTGGTTATCTTTAACGGATAACAAACTCAAGCCAAACTTACTGTTACAAATATGCAGTGCTTACAAACCTTCCTCCTACAGCTAAAACAAGAATTTTTCACCCTAAATAACCGCATATTTGATAGTAGCATCATACCACAACAGTAGGAATTGGCAACAATAATTCCTATATACAAACCCAAACAACCAATAAACTCCTAAGATGGATATTTCTGACCAACCGTAAGATTGCAATCAAAACCAAAAACACATTCTCATCAAACTACTCTCTCTCCACAATGGTATACCACAAGGATTCCTTCTGTCTGTGATACTATTTATAATAGTCATTGACGACGTTCGTTCTATTATTACTAAATATACAACTTTTTGGTCGCCGTGGTGTAGTGGGTAGAGTGCGATGCTCACGCGCCGAAGGGTCTATGTTCGATTCCCGGCTGAACACATCGAATTTTTCACGGCACCACCTCTTTCGAGCTGCTGACAATACTCAAAGAGTAATAACTGTCTAAGAAAGCTTCTCAAATTTCGCCGTTCGGATTCGGTAAAAAACTGTAGGTCCCTTCTACTCGTGTGAGAAAGATAGCGTGTACAACACGAGTAGTTGATGAGCAAGCTAAGCCCTCGTCCCCCTTTGGACTGTAGCGCCAACAATTATTATTATTATTACTATACAACTTTGGACCACTATCTGTATTCAGACAACATCTACATACTAAATAAATCTAGCAATGTAAAAAGTATTAAGACCTCCTTTTCTAAGGTACTTGAAGATATCATAAGAACAAAAGTATACCTCCAACTTTGAACAAAAGAGTCAATGCAGCTATCATATATTTCATCACAAACAAAACCATCTGTTGTGTATTAACCTTATGCTATAATTATATTGTAATCCTTTTATCCCTTTCTAACTTACCTATCTCTATCTTAACGAAGTTTTTACATATATGTAGGAAACGAAGAAGAATCTGTTGTAATCGGTTTTCAAAAAGCGTAGAAGAATAAGTCAGAATAAATTGAAGTCATATTTTAAATGAAGTCTATCATTTATTTCAAGCAATAAGAATCATAAAAATCATAATAATTAAAAGGAATGCGAAACGATTTGCGGAATTTCTTCAGGCAATGAAAAGCTTAATTGTACAACCTGGTGCTGCAGCTGCTACTGGTGCTTCTGCGATGGTGATTCCTGGTAATTTCGACACGTATAATGCGGAAACAGAAAATTTTATTCAATATATGGAACGTTTTGAATGGTGGAACTGAATATAAGAATATCATTAAGATTCTTCAAGATCACATTTCGCCTCCGGTTAATAAACTTGCTTGTCAACTTCGTCTTCTCACGAGAGTGCAACAATTAAATGAAAATTGTTCGGAATTTGTTGCGGCATTGCAGAAAATTGCAGTTGACTGTAAGTTAAATTGTACTTGCAGAAAATCTGTATCGGAATTATTCGAGCACAATTTATAAGAGGCCTAAAAGCAGAGATAAGAGAATCAAGGAGATACTCATCTTAGACCAGTTTTTGCCCCTGGCACTATGCCTGTCCAATCTAGGGATTTTGTAGTTGTGTGAGAAATCCCTTGAAAATCGCCAACACTTCTACAAAATCCCTGAATCTTAGACCAAATCGGTGGATAATGGCGGCAAATCGGTAGATCCATCACAATAATGGCGGCAAATCCGTGGATTCGGCTGCGTAATGGCCTAGATTTTCAAACATGGCGGCAGATTAGGCGGTTTGGCAAAAGATGTTCAGAAATACAACATGAGACTTAAAAAAAATATTTCGCAATGAATGCTTACGCCCATGCTTGTAAAACAATGTTTTTGCAAGAATATTATACCTAAATTATTTGAAAAAGAAAAATAATTCGTATGAATTGAATATGATAATCACGCGTATATCACAGATAGTGATTTCGTTCTAACCGCACTAACCTCTTTTATGTGTTAAAATTGATTCTCTTTGAAAAGCAGATGTTACACACTGATGTTTTGTACAAAAAACAAAATATATATTGAAATTTTGTACAAAAATCTGTGTTTTCATCAATGGTATAAATGAAAAATATTATGAACACATCGAACATAGTTACTGAACTCCTTTATTACCCAGTTTTCGTAAATTTTGCAAAATTTTGCACAAATTTGCTTGTTTGCTATGCGATTTTGCGTACGAGAACAAAATGTGCACTTATAGTTAGAGTAAATTACTCACTGATAATTACTAGTAATTGTTCTTTTAATTCCTTTAAAGCGATTTAAAGTGTATTTGTATTGTATTTTTGGTAAGGATATTTGGTAAGGACTAAATTATTACAAAGTGCCTGCTTGTTCTATTTAACCAATTGTAATTGTAGTGAATTCGAATTTCAAATTTATTTTGTCACTAAATTTTGGAACAGGGATTCGAGCGACCTTAATTTTAAAAATAAGATGCTCCGTGTTAGACATTTGTAAAAAAAAATTGAAGTCAAAAGTTTGTCTTCCATATATTCATGCCGTTAACATTTTTTATTTTCCTGTTATTTTTTTAAGTTAAATGCAATTCTTGTTAGATCGCAATATATACAAAAACGTATCTTATTTATTTAAGTTCGGGTGCAATAGGCCTCTTCGGGAAACCAAACACCCGGTGAATAAAAAATCGATTAACGCACCATAAGCATACCTCATGGGTGGTGTGGATATGCTTTTTAAAAAGTATTTTAAGTCCTTTAATCAATTTGTATTTACGTCTTCATTCCATATATTTCAATACCTAATGAAAGAAAAAAGATTAATAACCAACAATTGTACTTTTTATTATTAAAAATTTATGACTGACTTATTATGCTTATTAAACGAGATTATACAGTTCTTCGTTTGTCAACTTAATTAATTATTGGTGATATTTCAGGTTTATTAAAAAACATACTTTATTTTCGTTTCGTTTAAGAATAAATATCCATTACCTGATTATACTCTCGCACCCTTAATACCTACGCACCCTTATGATTTTACTTCCTGTCAAGATATTTCACCTCAATAACTGATCAGCTGTTTGGAATCAGCTGATCAAGACATCTCACACGTATTCACAGACAGGGGTTTTTAAAAAACGCTGTCAGTTCACCTCAAAGGGTGGAAAACGAGGGAGTTGGATATCTTCTTGCTTATCTCTGCCTAAAAGATAACCACATTAGAGAACAGCTCTTGCAAGTTGAAGAAAGTACGTCATTAAATGTCATTGTTCAAAGAGCGTTCGCATTAGAGACAGTGAAAGTGGACGCTAACGAAGTAGCACAGAATCCTTCCACATCAACAAACGCATCGCCAATTCATCATGATTTAAGAACAAACCATAATGGAAAAATAAAAAACATCCGCTTTACAGTGCGGATTCTCACAAACGAAGTTCGTCCCGCCTTAGAATTCGAAACTCTCGTATCAACTTCAAGGAAATAAGCATACAGGAACTGTGCATTAAATGCGGCAGGAATAATCACAAGTCATCCGAGTGTAAAATTTCGCCTCATAAGCTCAAATGCATATCCTGTTTTAAGCACGGACATATTTCAAAAGTATGCATTTCAATACTAATCAAATATGAAAAGTCTACATATCTTTTCTGCCAATCCAAGACGAGAGAAGTTTCAAATGTCAAAGACTTCCAGGACTTCCAGTCAACACACGTTGTCAACACAATCCAAATAGTTGATCTTTTCGCAACCGACTCCACAATGAAATATAAAATAAAAATCTCCATCGGAAATCGGCCCGTAAAATTTGAAGTGGACTCCGACTCTGGCTACACATTACTTTCAAAAGAACATTTCGAAAAATTGCAGTTAAGAAGTCAACTTCAACCATCTCTAATAAAATTTAGAACGTATGATGCAGGAATTTTCACACCATTAGGAGTAGCAAGTGTTCCGGTCAAACACAAAAATATCAATTCAACAGAACAATTATTTGTGGTCCCCAATGGATTTTCACCTACAAAAGGAAGGATATGGATTCGTCGTCTGAATATCAGCCTTCAAGAAATTGACAAAATCATCAACCAGCCTCCTAATCATGATGTTTTCCAGGTAAGGTAAATCTATCAGTATGAAAGAATGTTTCCGAAAATATTTCAGCAGTCAGTTGGTGAAATTCCGAGAGTTAAGAAGCAATGCCAGACCAGTCTTAAAAGCTTGCCCTATTCCGTTTGCAATTAGAAATAAAGTAGAAGAAGAGCTTTTAGCTCTCGAGAGAGATGGTATAATTACACCTATAGACAAAAGCGACTGGGATTCTCCAATCGTGGGAGTGCCCAAGCCAGATGGCAGTGTTAGATTATGTTTCAATAACAAAGAGGGTGTCAATAAACAACTAACTGATGCACATTACCCTATTCCCAAAATCGATGAATTGGTGAATTGTCTAAGAGAATCTAATTTTTTCTGTAAACTAGATCTGTACAAAGGTTATCTTCACATCGAAGTAGACTATGAGAGCGCACATATTCAAGTAATTTCAACACACAAAGGCAAATTCAAATAAATCAGCTCCAAATGAATTTCATAGAATATTCGACCAAGTTTTGCACGGATTAAATGGGGTTGTTTCATATTTCGATGATGTTATCGTTCATGGGAAAACTTTAAAGGATTGTGAAGAAAATCTAATAATGTGCTTTAAGCGTTTACAAGAAAATGATCTCTACTTCTGTACAAAAACAAATGTAAGTTTTTTGCAAACAAAATATCTTACCTTGGATACCAAATATCTTAAGAGTATCTCAAAAGATCCAAGAAAGTTCAAGCACTCATAGATGCTCCGCGACCAAAAGGTGAAAAAGAAGTAAAACAACTTCTTGGTCTTGTAACTTATTATGGCAAATTTATACCAAATCATTCAACACTTACATCACCTATACGGAAACTTCTTTTATTGGTCTACGAGTTGTGAAGACGCATTCGTTCCGCTAAAAAAACATATTGCGGGTGAATAAACCTCAATACCATACGATCCAACTTGCAAGTTACAGTTGCATGCGATGCCAGCCCGGTAGGAGTGGCTGCAGTACTTTCCCATATCACAGAAGATGACACTGAAAGACCAATATGTTTTGTATCCAGATCTCTCACACAAGCGGAAAAAAATTATATTCAAATTGACAGGGAAGCTTTAGCAATTTTGTTTGCTCTCGATCGGCTGTATACGTACCTATACGGGAGAAAATTCAAACTTATCACAGATAACAAACCTTTAGTAAGAATATTTCATCATTACAGAAATATACCACCAATAACAGCTGCCAGGTTACTTAGATATATATTTATCAAGTTTCAACTATGAAATAGTACATCGGAATACAGATCAAAATAAAAACGCAGACTACCTTTCCAGAAATCCAGTCATTGAATCACATCCAGTAGAAGTACCTCAGACCGACAAAGAAATTTTGCAAATCCAGTCTCAAACACTCAACTGCATTTCAACAGCTCAAGTAACCAGTGAAATGATAGCACAACATACACCTCAAGACCCATTTTTTTCAAAGATTGTTAAAGAACTCAATTCGGGCGCGAATCATCTTGAAGAATATACTTTAAGAGTATGTATTCCCAAAATTTTACAGTCTAAGATATTACGCGAAATTCATGTTACACATCCAGGAATCGTCCGTATGAAACAATTGGTGAGGCGATATTGCTATTGGCCAAATATTAATCGAGATGTCAAACATGTCGTACGTTCTTGTCAATCCTGTGCTATTAATCAAAAGTTTCCGACAAAGGCCCCTACGCACTATTGGGAAGAGCCTAATGAGAATTTTTCAAGAGTGCATATGGACTACGCCGGCCCGAAAAATTGGAACTTCTACTTAATATTAGCCGACGCAAAGTCTAAGTGGCCAGAAATTAAGGTAATCAATTGTGCTCCTGATACAAAAATTACGCTAAAGTTATGAGAAGAAACACTTTGCTTTCACGGAGTTCTTAGTGTCTGATAACGCTACAATCTTCAAAAATCCAGTTTTTTAAAACTTTTGTAAGGAGCGAGGTATATTTCAAATTTTTTCAGCGCCAGGACATCCAGCTACTAATGGATTAGCACAGCGATATGTACAAACAATAAAACAAAATTTCAATAAAATGGAAATAAAAACCGAACCTTTATACACCGATAAATTTCATGAAATCTTGCGAACATTTAGAGCTACACCACCGACCTGTGGAAAGAGTCCAGCAGAGTTGTACCTACATCGTTCAATACGTATTCGTTTGGATGCAATCCGGCTTTCTAAACAGTTGCCGAAAACAGTCATACGATATGGGAAAATCGGAAACCTGAAAGTGGGAGAACGCGTAATATCTAAAGTCTTTCGTAACAACAGACCACTATGGGAATTTGGGTCATCAGAGGGAAACTGGGGTCAATGCATTACACTGTAAAATTGGACAATGGACATATATTTAAGCGACACATCGACCAGTTGAAGCATGTTACAGTACCAACACCTGTTCCAGTCGTTCATAAAGTTCCAGCGAAAACACAAATTGCTCAATTTCCTCATAGAGTGACATTTGCAGAGTACGACATCACAGTAAACCAGCCTTCCGTTCAACATAGCATAGCCCCTTCAAGCACTGCATTACCGGTTCCAGCATTTTCATCAATACCTACGGATAACAACGTATCTTCATTCGCATCAGCAAATAACAATATTCCAACAACACGGCGAACAGGAAGACAAACCAGACAGCCAATAAAATTAAAGATTATCATCTTGGGGAAATTGACTAAATCTTGTTGCCTTCACTTAAACTTTAACTAGGGGGAGAGTGTTGTGTTAACTTTAACTATAATTATATTGTTAATTAAACTATAATTATATTGTTATCCTTTTATCCCTTTCTAACTTACGTATCTCTATCTTAACGAAGTTTTTACATATATGTAGGAAACGAAGAAGAATCTGTTATAGTCGGTTTTGAAAAAGCGTGAAAAAATAAGTCAGAATAAATTGAAGTCCTATTTTAAATGAAGTCTATCTTTTATTTTAAACAATAAATATCGTACATAAAACCATCCATTCTGGAATATCCGACAAGAATCCGTACTCCTTTATTTATGCAAACTCCAAAAATACAACAGCAATAGTAGCATATTCCAGAAGCATTATCAAGAGAAAATAATCAATCTCAAATCAAAATGATGGTCCACAATCATCTTCACGGATGGATCTAAATCAAAAACAATCACCTCCTTAGCAATCACTTTTGGAGATGGTACTTTAATTTGAACGGTAATCCTTCCTAACTTCGCTTCATATTTCACTGCTGAAGCAGTAGCAATTTTGAAAGCAGTAAAAGCAGGGACAGCGAACAAATCTGAAACCATAATATGCTCGGATAGTCTATCAGTACTTAAAGCCATACTGAATCCGAACCACAGATCCAGTGTTATAATCAATATACGAGACCAAATTATAAATAAAGAACACATACTGAAACTCATGTGGATACCTAGTCACACGGGAATTCCAGGGAACGAATTCACCGATTAAGAAGCAAAGATATCAAATAAATCACCCATCCTTCTATACAATATCTATTCCAAACTTGACCTCGTATGCACATCGATAGGCTTATAAAGTTCTAATTTCTGGAATAGCACTCCAAAACAAGCCACTACTACAACATCAACAAAGATACGCACGTCCCAGTATACCCAACAACCACATCCAGTCACCTCAATACTACCTTTACACTCAGATTAGGGCACACAATAACTACTCACCAGCACAGTTTAATGAAAGATCGTCTACCGGTATGCTCGAAATGCAGTACCGCCATAGCTGTACAACATTTACTTGGCCAAACACGGTGCGATATATCGTTTTAGTTAGTTAGTTAGTTAGTTAGTTAGTTGACTTTTATTTTCAATTAATGTTTTACAATGTAAAGTTTAACCTAAGTCATTTATGGTTTGGCCTATGGCCGTCTACCAGGTTGACAAAATACATACAAAAGTTTTAGATTAAAAATCTCCATCTATGATACGTTTTCTATAACAAAGTGCTGCTACTGAATAATCGTATAAGGCCTTCCATCCCTTTTCTCCATTTAAGATGCACGTTACTTCATATTCGTCTAAAACAAGTTTTTCGAAAATTGCTAGTCGAAATTCTTTTAGAATCGGACACACGCCAATAAAATGTAAGATGTCTTCTCTCTTCCTCATGTTGCATAGGTTACAAAGAATTTGTAAATCTGGTCTGTGGGGGATAAAGTTTAACTGAACGAGTTCTCCTCTCAGTTTAAAAATTGTGCTTATTTTTTCGATTGAGTGACTGTCAAGGAAGTATGTTTTTTCATTTAAAAAATGGTTTAGTTTGCTGTAGTAGTTCCTAAACAGTGAAGATTCAGCTTCTTCGACATATTTGTCATATGTGTGTCTACCAAAATTCTCCAAAACAGAGTTAAATTTTTTTCTTAAAAGATGAGGAGGCTCGTCCGCCTCAATAGACAGATTTAGACCGCATTCAGAAGCTGTTTTTTTCCATTCCTCGCAAATGTATCCGTTTGTTCTAATTATACTTCTTAAAACTACGTTTGGTAATCTGCATTCGCTCATCTGTAGTATTTTTAAAACATAGTTGAAGTGCATTTTGATGGTATACAAGAGCAACGGAGGAGTTCCTGTTTCAATATGTAGCATATAGTTGGGGGTATTTTTTGGTAACCGAAAGATCTTCTTCAAAAAGTAGCGAAGGAATTTTTCCACACCATCATAGCCTTTGTAACCCCATACCTGAGCTCCGTAGAGCATTATTGAAGCTGCAGTTGAGTGGAATAAAGTTTGCTTTGCACTTTTCGATACGTATTTATTTTTGAAGCAACGTTCCCAAATCGAACAGATAGCTCTTTTAGCAACAGCTAGTTTTTCCTCAAAGTGTGGTTTCAAATTTAAAGAGGACGATATTAGGATACCTAGGTATTTGTATCTGGATACTACCTCAATCTCTTCCCCGTCCAACTTCCACTTTTCCAGAGATGAGACGCGTCCCCCTGCGTTTCTGAATATCATCATTTTCGATTTACCAAGGTTTATAGTCAGATTCCAATTTTTACAAAAATCGTTAATCCTGTCTATCATTAATTGCATACCTTGGATAGTGTCACACAGAAAGACGATATCATCAGCATACATCAGCGCTGGAATGGATACATCGTTGAATCTTATTCCACCTTTGACATCATCTGTTATATCATTGATGTATAGAATAAAGAGTAGTGCACTTAGAGTACAGCCTTGTTTAACCCCCATTGAAGTTTCAAACTCGTCGGAAATTAAGTCTCCATCCCATACATGTGCAGTATTGTTCTCATACAAGGCTCTCAGAATTCTTATAACTTTGCTTGATACGCCGATTTTCGAAAGCTTGAAAAAGAGTGCTTCACGTGGTATTGAATCAAACGCTGCTTGAAAATCAACGAAAAAGGCGTACAACTTTTTTTTCTTTCTCTTATATGTTTCGGCAATGTTTGTTAAGCAGAATATCTGGTCGATTGTAGAATAACTTTTTCTAAATCCAGCTTGAAATTCTTTAAGGATGTTATGTTCTTGAACCCAATCATGCAATCTTTTGTAAATTAATGAGGCAAACAGCTTGGCAGAGGTGTTTAAAAATGTGATTCCTCTGTAGTTCTTCGGGTCCCTGTAATCACCTTTTTTGTGTAGAGGAAAAATTATTGCTTTTCTGAATATATCGGGGATATTAGCAGAGTCAAATATTCGGTTAAATTCAATTGTGAGAAAATTCATAAATTCATAAGTGCAATTTTTATAGAACTCAAACGGGATGCGATCAATACCAGGTGCTTTCCTTGTTTTTGAGTTGCTTATTACTTCTTTGATTTCTACTAGGGTAAATGCAGAATCTAACTTTTCGTCTAAGAGCATAGGGGCTGCATATTGAAATAGCGGAGAGGTTAATGGAGCATTAAGAAGTTTATTAAAATAATTCCTGAGTTGCGTGGCTTTAAGAGTTACAGAGATGTTAGACGTGTAACCATTAAGGTATTTGACAGCTTTCCAGAACTGAGCAGGAGATTTAGAGGTGTTTATGAGCGCAATGTTTTGTTGCTCAAAGGCTACTTTTTTTAAGTAACAAATGCGCTTATATTCCATGTTGGCATCTTGATAGAGAGTTTTAAAAATATTGGAGTTGTTCGATCTAAGAAGTTTGAGGAATTTAAAGGACTTGTTTCTTGCTTTCGCGCAATCAGAATCATACCATTTTTGCTTATATATTGTATGTGTTTTTAAATCTTTCTGTTGCGGTATAGATTTCTTTATTATTTCCGTTAGAGTTTCTATATTTGGTGTATAACGCAGTGTGCAAAGTTCCATAAGCTTCGAGTTCATGTTTCGCTGATACGAATCCAGTATTCGATCATTCCAGATAAATTTCGGCAGAAGTCTTAAAGGTTTTATGCAGGTATAGTTTTTGTTAGCAGTACAATTAAGGGTTACTTCCAAGGGCATGTGGTCCGAGAAGATCTCGCTTCCTACTTGAAAACTGCCTAGAAGCTTGTGCCAATTTCCCGAAACAAAACAGTAATCAATTATTGAGCTTGATGTTCCTCTGATAAAGGTCAGTTCGCCATCAGAATCTCCTTCACAACTACCATTCAACAAGGACATGTCATACTCATCAGCAAGTTCAAGTATTTTTGCTCCTTTGTTATCACAAATTGTGTCTTTAGATTTGCGACACGGTTTCAGCAGGGTACTATTGTATTCCGATATAAAATTATTTTGCGAGAGTCCTACACGACCGTTAAAATCTCCAATAAGCATTATATTCGAACAATCTAAGAAGTTCAGTGAATCGCAGAGTTTATCGAAATCACGCTGCCAATGGTTACAGTTTAAGTATATGGGTACCAATACTACATCCAATGTATTTAGTTTTAAGTTAATAGCATCCATTTCGCCAGCTTTTATAAAGACGCTCGTGTACAGACCTTCGAAGTCGTCGCGAAAACCGAATAGTAATCCACCACTTCCTCTCCCAAAATGTGATGTTTTTACGGCAAAGAAAAAATTTCCAGCAACAAAACAATTCATGCCTTTCTTACAATTTAAAGTTACCACAATAAGTTTCGAGAAATCCATTTATACTTCAACAATACGAGTATTATAATTTAAAACTATCTTTTCTTTTTTACTCTCTCCACTGTATTTCTACACTTGTACTCATGAAAATAACTATATATCCATAGAAATTTCGAGCTGAGAGTCCAAGCAGCTTGGCTATATATCTTTTTTTAACGTTTATGATTTATAATTATATGTAAATAAATAATAATAGTAATAAAATGATGTGGTTGCTCGTCGCTTTCCAAATGCTGAATCCGTTTGAGGAAAACAAAACTCCTTTTCACTTCTTGTAGTGAATGCGAATGATTTTATTAAAACTATAAAAACTTAAATTAACAAAGGGACCTATAATACATATAAAAAAAGAAACTTACACTCCTCAGGAAATCCGAACTACGAATCTCAACCATAGAAGGGAATTGCTTATCTCTGATCTCAACTGCAACTGCCGCTGGTTATCTTTAACGGATAACAAACTCAAGCCAAACTTACTGTTACAAATGTTCGTAACGAGCGTCGTACTCTGAGGACAAAAGCAAAACAAATAAAACGGATAACTTAGTTCAAACAGAGAATAGAAACATAAACATAAAAAACACACGATAATGCAGAAAAATAATGTAGTCAAAACGACGACATGACAATGTGAACAACAGCACGCACAATACAAGTGGTTGATGAGTAATCTAGGCCCAGGTCTTCTTGTGGACTGTCGCGCCCTCCAATTATTATTATTATTATCAGTTAACGATCAAAACATAAAATGTACAACTTTTTTGATGCGAGTTGCACTTAAAGCGTAGAAAAAATATATACCAAAAAACATCCTACTTATTTATTTGGGGAAAATTAAAAAGTATATCGTCTTAATAGGTCCTGAAACTTAAGATGAAAAAAGTCCATCGGGTAATAGTTGCCCTTTCACTCCTAAAAATGAAACTGGTAACAGTCATAAAGATATGGTTCGTTATAATAATAAACACATAGTTAATAATTGTAAATAATAAACACATAGTAGAAGTGGAATAGCAATACATTTTTAATTTATAATTGACATGTATTCTGTAATGGAAGAAAAATATTTCCTAAAAAAAAAAGTTTAAAGAAATGTTTTTATTCTAATTATTTTTGTTCATTTAGGGTCATAACTATCTTTTTTAAATACATAACTATTTTTATAAACTTGTGCTATGCAAACAAGACTTAAGAAAAGTTATAAGGCATGAAATATGTTATAAATGAAAATATCATATGGTCATACGAAACGAGTTTCAAAAAATTGTTTATTGTCATACAGGAAAGAATATAAAATGAAAAGTATATATACGATATATTTTCTTTTACATCGATTTTAATATTGCCTGATCGCGTTCCTAATAAACTTTGTTGGAAACTGTAGGTCAATAAATAAATGTACGTATGTATCCTGTAATAATTGGAAATCTAGTAAAACAATAAATCAAAGTAAAACGTTTGTCGGGTTGAAGTAGGCATTATTATTCATTCATTGAGTCTAAACAAGTGTACTTCATTAAAAAATCCAATTATTTTATTAAAGATATCTTTCCTCTTCTATATTGAAATATGCAATATAGATGCATCTTTACATTTCAGTCATAACGTGGCACTTGACCACATTTTTATGGAAATAACTTCTGCGTAGGACTTAATGTCTTTTAAGGGTTTTAATAAAGTTGTGATGTGGTACCTTCAAGGCAATGAAATATATCGTTGCCAATATCCTGGGCTTCAAATTCTTTAATTAGTTTCTCGGCTTTTTCTTTCGCGACTGCTGATATTTGTATGGATTTATTCGATGCCAGCTTGAATCCTTCGTACGCCCTTTCAACACCTACTTTTGCCTCCTCTTTCCAATCAAGTTGGTGCTTTGCTACCGTAATTTCTTCCTTTTTTGTTCCACTAAAGCATTTGAAAACGGGATTCGACTCTTGAGTCGCTACTATTCCTTCCTTAACGAAATCAATATTTTTGTGAAGTTTTGTTGATATTTTATCATACTCTCCGGGGACATCGGTTAATTTTTTTGGTTTCTTTGCCTTCGGTTCATATGAAAAAGGAACACTGAAGGCCTTACTAAATGATTCTTTTCCAAAAAGTGAAATTGTTTTTTTTATTTGCGGTTCGCGTTTTGTTCGTTTATACTGATTGGAAATTTTACTAACAGACGTTCCTGAGGTCGTTGTAAGATCAAGAAAAGTAGATTTTATATTGGTAGTTTGTGAATTAAACGTGTTCATGTCAGCAGATCCTTTTTCCCTTTCTGATTGTTTATATTTTGGTAAGAACCCTTGAGCTTTGTCCTTAGCCACTTCAGTCATTAGTATTTGCCCTTTGGAAACTGAAAAAAAAGAATAAGTTGCAAGTGTATAATAATTATTTAATATAATACTTTTCGAAGATGAATTGAAATCAGAAGCTTTTTTCTGCTCAGCATTTTCCATTTGTGTTATATAATTCAGAAAATATTCATTGTCGTCCCAAAGATCAATGCCTTCAAACAGATTTTCTCCCTGGATTGGCGTTTCTTGAAGTAATTTCTTTGGAAGACTATTGACACCGTTACGGATTATCGAGCTTGAACCACTTTCTCCTTCGTTGTACATTTTTTCTTTGTTCTGCGTATGTATGTATGGTTCCTCAATCACAGATTGGTTTTTTTCCATTTCAATCGTTTCACTTAAGTTACATAATTTCTTCGATGCTGCATTTTCGTAAGAAGTAGAGTCATAGCTAACTTTTAGAATTAAGTCGTCTCCTGCCTCCAACAATTCCTTCAATGTATCGTTGTGTGCAGATGTACACATCTGCTCTTTGCTGGATTGGGATGTCTTTTCAAGTGAAGCTTGAGAGAAGTGAGAGCTTAGATACACTAAGTTCTCCCGAATTCTAATTGACGTCTTCAAGTCAACCGTGTCCAATGGGGGAATAACTTCCCGAGTAAAATCCTCTTGTACCGATAGCTCAGACGAGTCACTAAAAGTTCCATCGTCATCTGACAAATAAACATTGAACATATCTTTATCAATGTTTCTACGCACCGTACGTCTCTTGATCCCTGCATAAGTGCGTATTGGTATTGATCGAAAACGAAATATTGGAGATTCGGGAGACATTGTTGATTGGGTTTCTTCGTTCGGTGACACACAGAAATCCTGTAAATTTTCCTCTACAATGGACTTTTTGTTCACTGGTGTGGATGGAGTGGATGTTAGAATTTCGTCAAACTTTGATAATTTATCTCTGGTGCAACGGTCTCCAACATTTATTTCTGTACTTCTTTCATTGGTGTGCAATGATTCTAATGTGGCTATTGTAGATTTTTTCGCCTCCATTTCGGCATAATCGCAGAATCTCAAAAATTCGGATTCTGTGATTCCAAATTGAGATTTTACCTCACATTGTAGATGTAATCCTTGATCCATTGGTTTAGGGTGACTAGAAGCAATTGATGTTTGATTTTTCGCTTGGAAATTGTTTTTATTAAAAGGATGGTTTTTTAAACTTAAATACCTTTTTGTAGATTTTTCGGCTCTAACCAGATCAAGATCAGTCATGTGTTCCATATATTTGAAAGGATTGAAGTCTTCATAAATTATTGTATTCATGCTATTGCTAGACTCCTCATACATCAATTCTAGGAAGTAAGAGCAGGTAGACGAAGATTTTAATTGCTCCCGCAGTTGAAAAAGATTTGTTTCATATCCTTGATTATCAGAATTACTTTCCTCCAACATATTTTTAGTTCATATGTGTTTATTTCTAAAACAATTAGCAAATTAGAATAATTTCAATGAAATAGGTGCAAATCATTACTTTTTTAATAGCAAGAAGCGATGACAATGGTTATAAAAGAACGAAATTTGGCTTTTCTGTGAAAACTGATTGAAAAATGCGTAAGCTGCTGCGAAGTTGAACCCCACTCAACTGTTATATACACACTTATTTTTTTTCACAAAGATAACGTTGTATCTGTGCGATCTGTCCATACATATGTGAAGTATGTGGTATGCTATCCACAAATGACACAAGCGGAAATTCAGGCACGTCATAAACTTTACAACACTACAAAAACGGTAATACTCAGTCTGGCAAATCACTCACTGGATTAAATTCATTTTCCAATAGGCTTTCAAATTACAAGAATGTTCTAATTACACGATAATGCTGACCACAATTTATTTTCGTAAATATATTTATATATTCTTTGTCAGCACCCGGCTGAAGACATTTAGAGTGTCTTAAAAGAAAGCGCATGTTAAGACATTTCTATTTCAAATAAGTATGGGGCAACTTCATGGAATTTATCTTTTAATCTAAAGATAACTAAAGCCAATTCTAGCTCGCTTTAGTTTGAAAGCTTATTATTTATAAAAATGATATGCTTAAATAAAATTGAAAAGCATAAAGTACTTTAAACAAATAGGAATAACGCATTGTACAGTACCATATCCTGCCCATAACCCGAATTGATTTTCCAAAGTTATTTCCAATGAGCCGGGTAGCAGACATTTTCAAGCGCATTCTTAAACAGAGTTGTGTATACGTACACCGCTTTAAAAAGCAGATGATTTAAAGCGGTGTTGAATACGCCATCAATTTCCACAGATATTTTTGAATATCAAAATTGTAAAGAATTCTATGAACTGTTTGGTTACAAATTTTTGTTTGAATTGAAAAGACATAAAATATGTTTGGCCAAGCTGATGTTGTCTGTCTATCGCGTAAGTATTAACATAGGGGCGATCTTTTGTTAAAATGTTTGTCCTAATCTGAAGCATGTAAATGTAGTATTGTATACATCGGCTATCGGTGTGCCTACGGAGATGAAGTTTGGAATTCGTATTATATAGGAGGAGTAAATATGGCCTTAAGTATTCATACACTATCAGCATATTTAGTTTTTACATTTATTTGCTGCTGTTACTGCTTCCAAAATACTTGATAATAATTGAGGCGGAGTTTGAAAGGATTTCGGTTCTAGAAAGTGAGTGCAAAGGAGAACATCAGTTCAGTTCAGTTCAGTTTATTTGTAGTTTAATTCATAAGTATTTACATATTAGGATACCGTATTCTAGATATACAGAACAACAGTTCTTTACAACTATGAAGATACAGATAATATAATAATATAATAACAGTAAAAAAAAAACGACGGTAAGGGAAAAAACTACAAGGAAAAACTCTTACTATAAGTCTTACAGATTCTTATAACTTAATTGCACCTAAACCCAACATTATGATAGGCTAGTTAGATCAGAAGATTGCGGATAAGTTCGCTCTCAGAGAGGGTAAATTTATTAAGAAAGTTGTATTTTATTTTATGAATAAGACATACAATGGTGTCAACATTAGCTCTTTCATGAAGTCTTGCAGTTGAGAAATGCCAAGGCAAATTCAACATTAGTTTTAGTATCTTGTTTTGACAAGTTTGTAGCTTCCTAATGTGAGTATTGGCACAATCTGCCCATACAGGTGAAGCATAAGTTAGAATTGGTTGGAAGATGGTTTTAAAAATTAATAATTTGTTTTCAATACTAAGCGTTGACTTTCGATTGATAAAGGGGTAGAGTATCTTAACCATGATGTTTACTTTGTGTACTGTGTTTGAAATATGTTTTTCAAAAGTTAGTTTTCTGTCAAAAGTTACTCCTAAGTACTTGCAGTTTTCAGACAAAAATCTGCAATACTGATAAAGTTCAATTGCAGGTTTGATTGGGGTAGAAACTGATGTTTTCTGCGTCTAGTGAACCACATAGCCTGAGACTTCTCAGCATTTAGCTTTATTTTCCATTTACTACAGAAGTTTTGAAAAATGTCAATTGAATTCTGTAACGAAATTATAGTGTCCTGAGCTTAGATGTTGGATGAGAACAGGGCTGTATCATCAGCAAACAAAGCAAGAAAAGTGTTTCCAGTAGGTATTGGTATATCGGACATAAAGATATTGAACAGAATGGGACCGAGAACGGAACCCTGTGGTACTCCGAATTCAGTTATATATAATGACAATTGAGCTTGGCCTACAAAAACAATAAATTTCCTTTGATCCAAGAAACTTTGTACAATTTTAATAAGAGACTTCGGAAAAGAGTGTTGGATGACCTTATATATTAGCCCTTTGTGCCATACAGAATCAAAAGCCTTTTCAATATTCAATAGTACCAATCCTGTTGAAAGTTTCAAATCTAAACTACTTTTAACGTGTTGTTTGATGCTCATTATTTGATGGTATGTGGAATGGTCAGCTCTAAAACCAAATTGTTCTTTTGGGTATATATTCGATTGTTCGATATGAAGGATTAGGTAGTCTTTTATTATTTTTTCAAACAGCTTGCTTAAAGAGCTTAAAAGACTTATAGGTCGATAGCTTTTAGGATCATTCTTATTTTTACCAGGCTTTGCAATTGAAATTATCTTATCTGTTTTCCATTTTTTAGAAAAAAATAAAAGTTTTTAAGACAGGAATTGAAAATAAACGCCTTTACGCGGTAAGGCTTTGATTAGAATGTTTCCAATACCGTCAATACCAGCAGATTTATTGGACTTTGACATTTTTATTAAATCAAGCACTTGTTTCGGACGAACGAAAACGCTTTCGGTAGCGATAGAGTTGGAGTTATTTAAATTTCTTATCGTGCTATCTACTATGGATTCAGTGGAAGCGTCACTGAGGTGGCATGAGCTTAGGTGGTTTTGGTAAAAATTATCTGCCAATATGGATGCTTTCTCTAGTGGTGTAACGTAAAGCTGGTCTTGAAATGAAAGGGTTGGAATGTTTAAGCCTTGTTTCTTAATAATTTTAGTGATTTTCCAGAAAGGTTTTGAACCTTTTTTGAAACCACTTAATAATGATTCCCAATTTTTGTTACGAAAAACTTGAAGGGAAATTTTAATTGCATTGTTTAATACCTTTAAGTCTTCCTTGAAGTGATTTAGCTTATACCTAATCCATTTTCTTCGCGCGCTGTTACGCATTCTAATTAATCTCAAAATGTGGTCTGGTAAGGATGTGCCTGAGTCCTGAAAATATTGCTTTTAGGAATTGAAGACTCAGCGGCATTCTTAATAGTTTCTTCGAACTTTTCTACCAATGAATCAATCTGTAAAGGCGAGTTAACTGATGATACATTTAGATAACTTAATTGAAGATTTTTCGATACTAGGTTTTGATATCTAATCCAATTAGCAGCAGCAAAATTGTAATGTGTGTTGAGATTTCGTTTTATGGCTGAGTTATTTAATAACGTACAGACTGGTAAGTGGTCAGAGCTCAGAGCATTCAATGTCATGTGTTGAGAGAAAAGGTTTTCGTCGTTAGTAATAACAAAATCTAGCGTTGAAGGATTATGTGCGGAGTTGCCTGGAATGTAAGTAGGGTTATGTGGAAAAAGAATTGATAGAGTTCTGCTTGTAGTGACAATATCATGAATGATGTTCCCCAGCAGTTATCTCGTAAACATCCCCACATTCGGTGCCTGCAATTTAAATCGCCCCCTAATATAAAGCTAGGATTCATACGAATAAGCTTCAAAAAGTCACTTTTAAACTTAAGCTTTTTATCAAAATTACTATTTCCAACAGGGAAATATACAGAGAAAACGTTAAGTTTAGTAGAATCTTGTAAAATCAGTTCGACGCCTATGGATTCTATTACTTCAAGTCTTAGAGCTGGTAACACAGAAAAAGTTAATCTTTTATTAATTACAACGGCAACACCTCCACTAATAGCATGCATCCTATCAAGCCTAAAGCAAGCATAGTGCGGGTGAGACAAATTATTTCCATCTTTCAACCAGGTCTCTGTTATAAGAGCAATGTCGATCTTTTCTGGTAATAAATAGTCAAAAAGTTCATGAGCATTATTTTGAATGCCTCTCGCATTCCAAGTTATAATTTTAGGATGATTTATGGAAGAAGAGAAATTATTACTTATCATGTTGGGCATATACATACTTAACTGCAAGAGTTGTTGTTACATTAAATTGCTCCAATTTTGATCGACAAGAACTAAGTTTTGAAAGAACATCATTTAGCAAAGAAGAGATCTCCTCCAAAGAGAATAGTGAGTTGTCATTAGTGGTATGTTGACTGGTGCTCATTCTTAGCGTGGGAGGTTCAGTGCAAGTGTTGGTTTTACTCACTGTGTAACGCTAAGAGGTAGAAGCGTTCGTCGGCTGGCACAATGGTGGAAAGTCTTTAGTGGTGAAACTTACATGATTGTTGCTTTTCTGGTGTGGTTGAGGAGAAGAGGAAAGAAGATTTCTCTTAGACTGCTTCTGCCGAATTTGCACAAATTGTAGTCGGCTAGAGCACGATGGGTCAGTTGACTTATGCGATCCACTGCAGTTAGCACACTTTAAGATGTTTGATTGGGTACACGCGGTCGATTTATCGTTTCCTGAACACGTGGCACAGAAACTTTTGATTTGGCAGTGCATTTCACCATGACCAAACATTTGCCAATTGTGACATTGTGTTATCTCGTTTGGTTGTTTGGTTGGTTTTTAAATTCCCATTTTACTAAAATTTTGAAAATGGAATTGTGTTTAGATCGTAGTTATCTAATTTAAATAGTGCCGCGTTCAATGTACACCACGTAAATTGTATAATAAGCGCTAGGATTGTTTTTAATAGTAACAGGCTTCACGTCTATACACTTGATTCCCTGCGCAATTAGTTCATTTTTAACAGCCACATGACTGCAAGAATGTAATCCAGACAAAACTACCTTAAACGGTTTGTTCACTTTTTTCGCGTGAGTGAAAAACTCGAACGATTTCTTTTTTAATTCACTCAATACAGTTTCGTATGATTCAAAAGACTGACATATGATTTTGTGGCCAAGAGAAATGATTTTAATTAAGTAATCTTCTACACGAAGTTCTTCTAATAGGAGTTTTAACGATTCACTTTTAACTTTTAAAACTATAATCGGAGGAATAGGGTCTTTTTTTTTACGTTTTGAAGGGTTTCACTATCAATAACATTAGTGTTATCCGAGAGAGTTTATAAGGGTTTGAAACGATTCCTATAGTTTGGTTCATCCATTTTGAAAGATGCACTAGTGTCTTTTCTAATATTAATTTTTTTTTAACATGTGGATGGATGGACCCGTCATCCCCCGTAGAACTTCTACTACGCTTTTGAGAAATGTTCGGAAAATTCACTTTCACTTGCAGAATAACACGTGTAACGCTTTCAAAGGGCGCTAGACGAATGCAAAGGAGAAAATCATTCTTAACTACTCTTTTGATTTCAAATTGATAATATAATGTATAGATTTATTAATGTGATGTATTCATCATTAAAAATTTTCTTAAGATTATATAAGATATATTTATTCCTTTTGTTGTTCATACAAGAGGCTATGTTCTCGTCGATTTTTAAGTAGAAAGATAAAGAAAGTTTTATGAACAAGAAAAATTTCCTTTATTTGCTGGCCCCGGCAGTAGTACACCAATATATTGTAAGATTTTCATGTCGTGTGCATATAAACAGTAGTTGAAAGTTTTATATTAAATTATAATAGAACTAACATATTTTTTTTTTTATTTTGTTGGAGCGCTCAGGAGCGCTCAGACTCAAATACTTTGTACTACCAGGCAGAAACCTTCATTTAATGTAACTTCTTGGTTTTCCGAAGAAAAACCAAGATGCGCTTGTGGGACATAGAACTTAGGTTTTCAGGTCCTACCACATCAGCGCCAAATATCTGTCACCAGATACGAGCGAAAGCAGGACACTGACAGAGAAAGTGCTCTGAAGTTTCTTCACCTTCTACACAGGCGTCGCAGAGTTTGACATCACTAAGCCCAAGCCTCACTCATGTGCATAGCGAAGGTAAAGTGTCCCGTTAGTACGCCTACAAGTCGTCCGCACTCGTTTCTGTCTAGAGATAGCAGAAAAGACGCGGATTTCTTGCTGACGTTTGGAAGCATACTCTTGGTTACCCTGCATCCTGGAGAGTCACGCCCTGCATCCTGGAGAGTCACGCTATCTCTGGTTGTGCTGTAGGGAGACCCATCGACGGAGGCCCTGACCATCGGGCCCTACGAATACCTCTGCTGAACCTAGCCTAGCTAGTTCATCGGCAGTATCCCATGATGACCCGGGACCAAGATAAGTCTCAGCGAATTTAGCCTGCCGACCAAATTTAGGGAAGACTTGCATTCATCAACTATCTTGGAAGTGGTTAAAGAGTTGAGTAAGGCCTTGAGCACAGCTTGACTGTCGCTGTAGACGCAGATACTTCTTCCCTTCCACCTATTCTTTACAATATAGTTGGTGGTTATTGGGATCGCGAAGGCTTCTGCCTGGAAGACCGATGCAAAATTACCTAAGGAGGCGTGAAGTCTGATGTTGTCGTTTTCCACGACGGCCCCAGCTTCAGAACCCTCCGTTGTCTTGGAGCCGTCCGTGAAAATTCGACTACATTCCTTTCCCGGTTCAGTTTCTGGCCACAGCCAGTCCAGGACACGGGGAAAGTTGACTTTGTGTAACCGTCGCAACTGTATTATTGGCGACCTCGCATCAGACGGCATGTCCATGAGAGTAGTATCATACAAGATGCGTTGTGCAAAATCATCAAAACTCCAGTGCGTGTGGAACCAAAGACCATTCCTCTTAAATCGAGAGAGTGTGCATCCCAAGATGTGGAGATCAAGGGGGGAGATGAATCAGAGCATCAAGATCAGAGCCAGGCGTGCTGGGAAAAGTCCCTGTACAGCCGAGACAAACTGTTCTTTGAAGCTTGGTGAAAGCGTCAGTCACGTATTTGCGCGAAAGCTTGTTCCACCAAACAACTGGTTCATAAGAGAGAAGTGGTCTTATCATTGCCGTGTAGATCCAACGGATTTTTGGGTGATAGAGCCAAGGTTTTGCCAAAAACTCCATTGCATTGCCAGAAGACTGACAGCGCCTTGGAGGTTTTATCTCAATGTGTCTTTTCCAGAGAAGTTTACTGTCCAGGATAATACCTATTTGGTTTCATAGGAAAGTGGCATATTGACGCCTTTAAGTACCAGTTGAGTCAATCCAGTCATATTTCTCCTCCTACTAGTAACCAGTACGACTACATCGTCTGCATAAGCCTGGGTGATAGAACTATTTAAAGCAGAAAGCAAAGAATCGTCCAGCATACACCATAGGAGGGGAGACAGGACGCCGCCTTGGGGGCAGCCCCTATCAACCTCCGACATTACAAATTTGTCACATTCCGCCTCCGCGATTATAGTCCTGTTCATTAGCATTGCTCTTATCCACAATACCAATGATTCTTCCACGACGTGATTCCTGGCCGCGTTACACATACCATCGAAAGTCGCATTGTCAAAAGCACCCTCTATTTCGATGAAAATGCTCAGTGCGTATTCTTTCCTGTCAAGTGCACTTTCAATTCTACCGACGAGATTTTGAAGTGCAGTCTCGCTAGATTTTCCGCGCTGGTGGGCATGTTGCATCTGAGATAGAGTGCATGATCGCAAAGCGTTTTTGTGCAGGTGCAATTCGACCAGCCTTTCCAAGCTTTATAGCATGAGGGAGGTGAGACTGTTTTTGGCGAGTTAGTAGTCTCCTTTACCAATTTTCGGTATAAAGGCTACCCTCACTGTACGCCAGGTGCTTTGGATGTATGCCAGCGTGATGCTAGTAGTGAAGATTCTTTTCAGAGCCGGCAGTATAGGGTCTATGCCCTTTTGCAGCAGTGCTGCATATATGCCATCAGTACCCGGTGACTTGAAACCATCAAAAGACGCTACAGCGTACTTGATGGCTTCATCAGTGACCACGAGCGATGAAATATACCAGCCTCTGCGTGTAGTATTTGTCTGCTCATCCCCAGTTTCGGAAATCGCCACTGGTTTTGAGCCGACTGTAATCTGGTCCCAGGGAAGTGAGTCTCTAGCATGAGTTGGAGGGTCTCAGCTAGACTCGGTATAGGTGCCGTCTGGTTTTCTTAGTGTGTCAAGCCTCACTGCTTTGTCCCTTTTGAGGACTTTCACTAGTCTGCTGGTTTTCCTGAGTGTTTCGATTTTCCCACATATGTCTTTATAAGAGGCACTTTTCGAAGACCGAATTAGCCTTTTATATTTTTTTTGTTTTAATCGATAGAGATTTTCCAGATTTGTCTTGAGTGACCTATTCAGAAGTTTTCTGGTCTCCTTGCGCTTTCTCTGCTATCCCGCGGTCCACCACGGAACAGGGGTTCTGCAGGGGTGTTTTTTGACTGGGCACGTCAGTTCGAAACATTTGGTTACGCCTCGTTCTGAGTTTTGGGAGAGGCACGCTGCGATTTGCTAACTCTTCTCTAAACTTTGGCCAGTTTGTTCTACTAGAGTTCCTGCTAATCTGCGAGACGTTCGGAACTCTATGTATCTATGGTCCGACATGGCCACTTCCGGCAGAACTTTCCAGTCTGTGATCTCCTTAAGATATTGATTTGATAGCGTTAAGCCAATCACTTCCTGTCTTCTTGTCGTAACAAATGTTGGTTGCAATCCAACGGTGTTTATGACCAGGCCAGACGAAGGTGCGAAATCGAGAAGATACGACCCTCTCCTGTTACACTTGCTACTGCCCAAGCCCATCTTTTTCGATTCGCAGTACTCTGCGAGTTCCGCTACTACCCTTGGTGGAGGTAGTAGGAGGGAATCGTAGGGGAAGTAGGCCGAAGTCATGACAAAATTATGCCATGATCTGCCTGATTTATAATTAATGACTGCAGCAACTAAATCTCGTCCACAGAATGTGTTTAAGCTTAGTTGCTGGGAGAAGATTCGGCACAATAAGACAAGCTCTCGGTCTTTCCGATCGCTTGTCGAAGAGTGGGGAGAAGCTTCGTAGGCTACCAAGGCCACAGATGCGATTTTACACACCTATGGTTCCTGGAGAGATACTATGTGTGATTTTGTCTTCATCATCTAAAGTCTGCTAAATATGATTGCAGTAGCATCCTTAGAATGATGAAGCTTGATCTGGGTAAACAGTGGCAAACAGAGTTACCGTGAAAAGCATCCCTTATTCGCAAACCTTGGACATGAGGCGGAAGTTAATCCGTCCACGGTGCAGATAGGGACGAGAGTCATATCTGGCGACGATGGTCTCAACCGAAGGTCGGTCCAGGCCCACAACGAGAGTAAAACCGTCTTTACTTTCCCGGTTCTTGCTCTCCCTATTTGAGAAGTCCTTCCACCTTCTGATTTTGAGACCAGGGTTCTGGATGCGGAGACGCGCCAGCACATCCGCCGTATTCCTGAGTGGCCCCGGGATCCAGCAGATGGCGCGCGTGAATTTAAGGGCCTGAGAACCTGGCACGGAAGTGCTCAGCCACTCAAGAGATTGCTGTGTGGAGCACTTCACCAAGAAGGTTCCGTTTTCCCTCCACTTGGAAGCCAGCGTTTTCTGCTTTAGCCACTCCTCCTACAGCTGATCTTCGCAGTGTTTGCATTCTGCGTCGGTCATGGTGTCGTCATTGTCAGCTTTCCCTATTCGTATCAGCAGAGAAGAGACGGCAGCCTTCTTATAGGGCTGCGGATCTCGTTTTCCGCTTGCCGCGCGTTTGAGACTACTGGCGGGCTTTCCCGCAGCAGTGAATTTCCGCTTATCTGAGCCGTAGCCAGTACTAGTTGCGGCACCGGCGTCTTGCGGACCTTGCGTTTGGGAGGTGCTGCCAACGGAAATGTGCGAAGATGTTTTTCGGTTTTTTCTTTGGGAGCCAGAGGGAGAGGAGGCGGCCAGGCCAGGTGCCGGATTTCCGAGACGCGCCATTAGAGGTGACACTCTGTCAAGTTTCCTGACCCTGAGAAAGGAAATTATTCGTATCAGGCGCTTTCTCCAGTTTTCCGACTCAATCTACTGAGGGCATCGTAGAGTGAGTGGCAAGAATCATTGCTTTCAGCGCCCCTGCGGACGGAGGGTGTTTTGAGTATGGTGGTTGGGGCTTCCAGAATCCTTTCCCCGGCCGATGTTGAAAAGACAACGGGTGGATTATCGCATTCGCTAGTACCACCTGGAGTAGTCAAATCCTTAGGGTTTGCCTCCATACAGTCTTTATTTAAAACGTCCAAAGACAAAACGTTTCTGGGGTTTAGTTCGACGTCTCACCTGGGATCTTTCGAACCGAGGTTCATTGACTCTTAACCCCTTCCGCCGCGACAAGGCATCCAGAAAGGAAGGGATGGAACTAACATGGTCAAGCTTTTCAAAATAGTATAACAGGAAAAGATGATTCATGTGAGATACTATTATGGAGGTCGTAAGTTGACGATTTGACAAAAAAGCTTTATGTAAATGAGCATCTTATAACCGATGCTATCTTATTAAGTTTCGTACTATCAAAATAAGGTTTCTTATAGTCAAGTAACAACAGCGTGACATGATTACGTGCATATAGTCCGTTTGGTTGATTGACCATTAGAAATGGTGGGTTTGTTTATTTTTCTGGTTTAATGTCCTGTAAAAGCTTTTAAAATATAAGGTAATTTAATACATACACATAATTTTTTAGCGTTCTGAATATGCATCCATCTAAGGTAATTATTAGTCCTTTAGGTTTGGGAATAGGAAATGTTCTTGATTTGCTCTGTTGTGATTGATTGGGCCTATAATTAATGTTTTCCCTTTTAAAGTATTTAAAGGGCTATCAATTTTTGTTTTACTAATTGATCTCTTGCGTCCTATGCTACTGAGTTCAAGTTGTTACTTGTTTTTATAAGAGGAGGGGCACTGAGCATTTGATTATTAGCTTTTAAAATATAGTTGCTGATAGTAATAAAGATGAAGTAGGTGCTTCCAGCCTAGTGGAATCACCTTTTATAGAGCGATGGTTAAGATTTTATTTTTATATATTGTAAATCAGTAAAATGAGTGTTATTCTCTTTAAATGATAAGTGAGTTTTGAGTTCTTATCAATCCTCGCCACACTTAGCTAAGAAATCATGATGAATTCAACATTCCATAACGCGCGCGGTCGCAACGGTTCTTTTGGTTGATGCTATATATGATATTCTCGTTTGTTCGTTGCCAGCGTTCGTCGGCTGGCACAATGGTGGAAAGTCTTTAGTGGTGAAACTTACATGATTGTTGCTTTTCTGGTGTGGTTGAGGAGAAGAGGAAAGAAGATTTCTCTTAGACTGCTTCTGCCGAATTTGCACAAATTGTAGTCGGCTAGAGCACGATGGGTCAGTTGACTTATGCGATCCACTGCAGTTAGCACACTTTAAGATGTTTGATTGGGTACACGCGGTCGATTTATCGTTCCCTGAACACGTGGCACAGAAACTTTTGATTTGGCAGTGCATTTCACCATGACCAAACATTTGCCAATTGTGACATTGTGTTATCTCGTTTGGTTGTTTGGTTGGTTTTTAAATTCCCATTTTACTAAAATTTTGAAAATGGAATTGTGTTTAGATCGTAGTTATCTAATTTAAATAGTGCCGCGTTCAATGTACACCACGTAAATTGTATAATAAGCGCTAGGATTGTTTTTAATAGTAACAGGCTTCACGTCTATACACTTGATTCCCTGCGCAATTAGTTCATTTTTAACAGCCACATGACTGCAAGAATGTAATCCAGACAAAACTACCTTAAACGGTTTGTTCACTTTTTTCGCGTGAGTGAAAAACTCGAACGATTTCTTTTTTAATTCACTCAATACAGTTTCGTATGATTCAAAAGACTGACATATGATTTTGTGGCCAAGAGAAATGATTTTAATTAAGTAATCTTCTACACGAAGTTCTTCTAATAGGAGTTTTAACGATTCACTTTTAACTTTTAAAACTATAATCGGAGGAATAGGGTCTTTTTTTTTACGTTTTGAAGGGTTTCACTATCAATAACATTAGTGTTATCCGAGAGAGTTTATAAGGGTTTGAAACGATTCCTATAGTTTGGTTCATCCATTTTGAAAGATGCACTAGTGTCTTTTCTAATATTAATTTTTTTTTAACATGTGGATGGATGGACCCGTCATCCCCCGTAGAACTTCTACTACGCTTTTGAGAAATGTTCGGAAAATTCACTTTCACTTGCAGAATAACACGTGTAACGCTTTCAAAGGGCGCTAGACGAATGCAGGGGAGAACATCATTCTTAACTACCCTTTTGATTTCAAATTGATAATATAATGTATAGATTGATTAATGTGATGTATTCATCATTAAAAATTTTCTTAAGATTATATAAGATATATTTATTCCTTTTGTTGTTCATACAAGAGGCTATGTTCTCGTCGATTTTTAAGTAGAAAGATAAAGAAAGTTTTATGAACAAGAAAAATTTCCTTTATTTGCTGGCCCCAGCAGTGTGCATATAAACAGTAGTTGAAAGTTTTATATTAAATTATAATAGAACTAACATATTTTTTTTTTATTTTGTTGGAGCGCTCAGGAGCGCTCAGACTCAAATACTTTGTACTACCAGGCAGAAACCTTCATTTAATGTAACTTCTTGGTTTTCCGAAGAAAAACCAAGATGCGCTTGTGGGATATAGAACTTAGGTTTTCAGGTCCTACCACATCAGCGCCAAATATCTGTCACCAGATACGAGCGAAAGCAGGACACTGACAGAGAAAGGGCTCTGAAGTTTCTTCACCTTCTACACAGGCGTCGCAGAGTTTGACATAACTAAGCCCAAGCCTCACTCATGTGTATAGCGAAGGTAAAGTGTCCCGTTAGTACGCCTACAAGTCGTCTGCACTCGTTTCTGTCTAGAGATAGCAGAAAAGACGCGGATTTCTTGCTGACGTTTGGGAGCATACTCTTGGTTACCCTGCATCCTGGAGAGTCACGCCCTGCATCCTGGAGAGTCACGCTATCTCTGGTTGTGCTGTAGGGAGACCCATCGACGGAGGCCCTGACCATCGGGCCCTACGAATACCTCTGCTGAACCTAGCCTAGCTAGTTCATCGGCAGTATCCCGTGATGACCCGGGACCAAGATAAGTCTCAGCGAATTTAGCCTGCCGACCAAATTTAGGGACGACTTGCATTCATCAACTATCTTGGAAGTGGTTAAAGAGTTGAGTAAGGCCTTGAGCACAGCTTGACTGTCGCTGTAGACGCAGATACTTCTTCCCTTCCACCTATTCTTTACAATATAGTTGGTGGTTATTGGGATCGCGAAGGCTTCTGCCTGGAAGACCGATGCAAAATTACCTAAGGAGGCGTGAAGTCTGATGTTGTCGTTTTCCACGACGGCCCCAGCTCCAGAACCCTCCGTTGTCTTGGAGCCGTCCGTGAAAATTCGACTACATTCCTTTCCCGGTTCAGTTTCTGGCCACAGCCAGTCCAGGACACGGGGAAAGTTGACTTTGTGTAACCGTCGCAACTGTATTATTGGCGACCTCGCATCAGACGGCATGTCCATGAGAGTAGTATCATACAAGATGCGTTGTGCAAAATCATCAAAACTCCAGTGCGTGTGGAACCAAAGACCATTCCTCTTAAATCGAGAGAGTGTGCATCCCAAGATGTGGAGATCAAGGGGGGAGATGAATCAGAGCATCAAGATCAGAGCCAGGCGTGCTGGGAAAAGTCCCTGTACAGCCGAGACAAACTGTTCTTTGAAGCTTGGTGAAAGCGTCAGTCACGTATTTGCGCGAAAGCTTGTTCCACCAAACAACTGGTTCATAAGAGAGAAGTGGTCTTATCATTGCCGTGTAGATCCAACGGATTTTTGGGTGATAGAGCCAAGGTTTTGCCAAAAACTCCATTGCATTGCCAGAAGACTGACAGCGCCTTGGAGGTTTTATCTCAATGTGTCTTTTCCAGAGAAGTTTACTGTCCAGGATAATACCTATTTGGTTTCATAGGAAAGTGGCATATTGACGCCTTTAAGTACCAGTTGAGTCAATCCAGTCATATTTCTCCTCCTACTAGTAACCAGTACGACTACATCGTCTGCATAAGCCTGGGTGATAGAACTATTTAAAGCAGAAAGCAAAGAATCGTCCAGCATACACCATAGGAGGGGAGACAGGACGCCGCCTTGGGGGCAGCCCCTATCAACCTCCGACATTACAAATTTGTCACACTCCGCCTCCGCGATTATAGTCCTGTTCATTAGCATTGCTCTTATCCACAATACCAATGATTCTTCCACGACGTGATTCCTGGCCGCGTTACACATACCATCGAAAGTCGCATTGTCAAAAGCACCCTCTATTTCGATGAAAATGCTCAGTGCGTATTCTTTCCTGTCAAGTGCACTTTCAATTCTACCGACGAGATTTTGAAGTGCAGTCTCGCAAGATTTTCCGCGCTGGTGGGCATGTTGCATCTGAGATAGAGTGCATGATCGCAAAGCGTTTTTGTGCAGGTGCAATTCGACCAGCCTTTCCAAGCTTTATAGCATGAGGGAGGTGAGACTGTTTTTGGCGAGTTAGTAGTCTCCTTTACCAATTTTCGGTATAAAGGCTACCCTCACTGTACGCCAGGTGCTTTGGATGTATGCCAGCGTGATGCTAGTAGTGAAGATTCTTTTCAGAGCCGGCAGTATAGGGTCTATGCCCTTTTGCAGCAGTGCTGCATATATGCCATCAGTACCCGGTGACTTAAAACCATCAAAAGACGCTACAGCGTACTTGATGGCTTCATCAGTGACCACGAGCGATGAAATATACCAGCCTCTGCGTGTAGTATTTGTCTGCTCATCTCCAGTTTCGGAAATCGCCACTGGTTTTGAGCCGACTGTAATCTGGTCCCAGGGAAGTGAGTCTCTAGCATGAGTTGGAGGGTCTCAGCTAGACTCGGTATAGGTGCCGTCTGGTTTTCTTAGTGTGTCAAGCCTCACTGCTTTGTCCCTTTTGAGGACTTTCACTAGTCTGCTGGTTTTCCTGAGTGTTTCGATTTTCCCACATATGTCTTTATAAGAGGCACTTTTCGAAGACCGAATTAGCCTTTTATATTTTTTTTGTTTTAATCGATAGAGATTTTCCAGATTTGTCTTGAGTGACCTATTCAGAAGTTTTCTGGTCTCCTTGCGCTTTCTCTGCTATCCCGCGGTCCACCACGGAACAGGGGTTCTGCAGGGGTGTTTTTTGACTGGGCACGTCAGTTCGAAACATTTGGTTACGCCTCGTTCTGAGTTTTGGGAGAGGCACGCTGCGATTTGCTAACTCTTCTCTAAACTTTGGCCAGTTTGTTCTACTAGAGTTCCTGCTAATCTGCGAGACGTTCGGAACTCTATGTATCTATGGTCCGACATGGCCACTTCCGGCAGAACTTTCCAGTCTGTGATCTCCTTAAGATATTGATTTGATAGCGTTAAGCCAATCACTTCCTGTCTTCTTGTCGTAACAAATGTTGGTTGCAATCCAACGTTGTTTATGACCAGGCCAGACGAAGGTGCGAAATCGAGAAGATACGACACTCTCCTGTTACATTTGCTACTGCCCAAGCCCATCTTTTTCGATTCGCAGTACTCTGCGAGTTCCGCTACTACCCTTGGTGGAGGTAGTAGGAGGGAATCGTAGGGGAAGTAGGCCGAAGTCATGACAAAATTATGCCATGATCTGCCTGATTTATAATTAATGACTGCAGCAACTAAATCTCGTCCACAGAATGTGTTTAAGCTTAGTTGCTGGGAGAAGATTCGGCACAATAAGACAAGCTCTCGGTCTTTCCGATCGCTTGTCGAAGAGTGGGGAGAAGCTTCGTAGGCTACCAAGGCCACAGATGCGATTTTACACACCTATGGTTCCTGGAGAGATACTATGTGTGATTTTGTCTTCATCATCTAAAGTCTGCTAAATATGATTGCAGTAGCATCCTTAGAATGATGAAGCTTGATCTGGGTAAACAGTGGCAAACAGAGTTACCGTGAAAAGCATCCCTTATTCGCAAACCTTGGACATGAGGCGGAAGTTAATCCGTCCACGGTGCAGATAGGGACGAGAGTCATATCTGGCGACGATGGTCTCAACCGAAGGTCGGTCCAGGCCCACAACGAGAGTAAAACCGTCTTTACTTTCCCGGTTCTTGCTCTCCCTATTTGAGAAGACCTTCCACCTTCTGATTTTGAGACCAGGGTTCTGGATGCGGAGACGCGCCAGCACATCCGCCGTATTCCTGAGTGGCCCCGGGATCCAGCAGATGGCGCGCGTGAATTTAAGGGCCTGAGAACCTGGCACGGAAGTGCTCAGCCACTCAAGAGATTGCTGTGTGGAGCACTTCACCAAAAAGGTTCCGTTTTCCCTCCACTTGGAAGCCAGCGTTCTCTGCTTTAGCCACTCCTCCTACAGCTGATCTTCGCAGTGTTTGCATTCTGCGTCGGTCATGGTGTCGTCATTGTCAGCTTTCCCTATTCGTATCAGCAGAGAAGAGATGGCAGCCTTCTTATAGGGCTGCGGATCTCGTTTTCCGCTTGCCGCGCGTTTGTGAATTTCCGCTTATCTGAGCCGTAGCCAGTACTAGTTGCGGCACCGGCGTCTTGCGGACCTTGCGTTTGGGAGGTGCTGCCAACGGAAATGTGCGAAGATGTTTTTCGGTTTTTTCTTTGGGAGCCAGAGGGAGAGGAGGCGGCCAGGCCAGGTGCCGGATTTCCGAGACGCGCCATTAGAGGTGACACTCTGTCAAGTTTCCTGACCCTGAGAAAGGAAATTATTCGTATCAGGCGCTTTCTCCAGTTTTCCGACTCAATCTACTGAGGGCATCGTAGAGTGAGTGGCAAGAATCATTGCTTTCAGCGCCCCTGCGGACGGAGGGTGTTTTGAGTATGGTGGTTGGGGCTTCCAGAATCCTTTCCCCGGCCAATGTTGAAAAGACAACGGGTGGATTATCGCATTCGCTAGTATCACCTGGAGTAGTCAAATCCTTAGGGTTTGCCTCCATACAGTCTTTATTTAAAACGTCCAAAGACAAAACGTTTCTGGGGTTTAGTTCGACGTCTCACCTGGGATCTTTCGAACCGAGGTTCATTGACTCTTAACCCCTTCCGCCGCGACAAGGCATCCAGAAAGGAAGGGATGGAACTAACATGGTCAAGCTTTTCAAAATAGTATAACAGGAAAAGATGATTCATGTGAGATACTATTATGGAGGTCGTAAGTTGACGATTTGACAAAAAAGCTTTATGTAAATGAGCATCTTATAACCGATGCTATCTTATTAAGTTTCGTACTATCAAAATAAGGTTTCTTATAGTCAAGTAACAACAGCGTGACATGATTACGTGCATATAGTCCGTTTGGTTGATTGACCATTAGAAATGGTGGGTTTGTTTATTTTTCTGGTTTAATGTCCTGTAAAAGCTTTTAAAATATAAGGTAATTTAATACATACACATAATTTTTTAGCGTTCTGAATATGCATACATCTAAGGTAATTATTAGTCCTTTAGGTTTGGGAATAGGAAATGTTCTTGATTTGCTCTGTTGTGATTGATTGGGCCTATAATTAATGTTTTCCCTTTTAAAGTATTTAAAGAGCTATCAATTTTTGTTTTACTAATTGATCTCTTGTGTCCTTTGCTACTGAGTTCAAGTTGTTACTTGTTTTTATAAGAGGAGGGGCACTGAGCATTTGATTATTAGCTTTTAAAATATAGTTGCTGATGGTAATAAAGATGAAGTAGGTGCTTCCAGCCTAGTGGAATCACCTTTTATAGAGCGATGGTTAAGATTTTATTTTTATATATTGTAAATCAGTAAAATGAGTGTTATTCTCTTTAAATGATAAGTGAGTTTTGAGTTCTTATCAATCCTCGCCACACTTAGCTAAGAAATCATAACGCGCACGGTCGCAACGGTTCTTTTGGTTGATGCTATATATGATATTCTCGATAAAATAAAGTTAACAAAACTTTAAACTTTAAAATCTTTAATAACTTTAAAGGCGAACTTATGTCCACGTTATCTCAACTTGGAATCACAGACCTTCGAAGATTCTGCTGCCTAGTGTGACGTTCTTGCGGAGACTTCGATGTTCTGTGTCTCTTCTTTGAAGACACCATGTAGTTTAATCTGCCCTCATTAACTGCCAGATCCATTTTAGCCGCTTTCGCTTTAATACCAGCAAACGCCTCTTTGACGGCTCGCCCAATTAAGCGAATGTCATCTGCGTAAACCAGCAATTGAGATGACTTTTAGAAGATCATTATCGTCTGGTGTTGACTTGTGAGTGACGCACGATCTTCTCAAAGTCACATGGCAGTGCGTCGCCTTGTCTAAGACCTTTTTTGATCGAAATTGAAATTCTCGATGAGATCATTAATGACCTTAATGAAGCTGCGAAAGTTCTCCCTCGACATCTTAAGCAAAAGTCATCGCCGTGTAGTCTGCAGAAATGATCCTTTCTGCACCAGAACGTACGTGTTATTTATATAGTTTACATATATACCATATATAGAGTATTACGACACTCATACGGCGAAGGTTCGGGTTCGAATCCCAGCTTGACACCTCGAAGCGCTATCACTTTGGAGCAACACTCAAAAAGTTTTAATTGTTTAAAAATAGCTCCCCAACATTCGCCGTTTGAAGTCGGCCAAAAACTGTAGGCTCCTTCTACTCGTGAGAGAACAGTTAATGTAGTTGAAGTAGTTGATGAGCAAGCCAGGCCCTGATCCCCCTGTGGACTGTCGCGCCATCCCATTATTATTATTCTTACATATATATCTTGGAGGGCGTCGGCCTATGCACGCGAGGTAACGTCGTTGATTGCGCTCAACATGGCGAGCTGCCAAGGCAATTCTCGTTAGTGCACAGGTCAAGTTGACATACAGCCTCCAAGTGGCGCCCCCTGGATAGCCATCACAACACCCGTTGTATGGTAAACTAATGTATGCAGTGACCCCCTCTGCCCGAGGATTTAAATAATGGGCCTGGCCTACCAGTCTGTGGGTTGTGCGTGAAGGTAACCTCCTCACCACGTAGAATCATATAGTTCAGAGACAACATCATGCCTCGGATAGTGAAGGATCAACTGTTCACGACCCCAGCAAATGTTTTAAGGACAAAGATTTTCGGTGTTGCACGTGGAATGGGAGGCATGGGCCTATGCACGCGAGATAACGTCGTTGATTGCGCTCAACATGGCGAGCTGCCAAGGCAATCCTCGTTAGTGCACAGGTCAAGTTGACATACAGCCTCCACGTGGCGCTCCCTGGATAGCCATCACAACACCCGTTGTATGGTGAACTAATGTATGCAGCGACCCCCTCTGCCCGAGGATTGAAATAATGGGCCTGGCCTACCAGGCTGTGGGTTGTGCGTGAGGTTAACTTCCTCACCACGTAAAAATCATATAGTTCAGAGACAACATCATGCCTCGGATAGTCAAGGATCTACTGTTGACGACACTAGCAAACGTTTTAGAGACAAAAATTTTCGGTTTTGCACGTGGAATGTGAAGTCCCTTAACATGCCACGTGCAGCCGAACAACTTGCGGAGGCCCTTGACAGCTACAAAGCTAACATAACCGCCATCCAGGAAGTGCGATGGGATGGGCCTGGCATAAAAGCGATGAAGAACTGCGATATCTACTACAGCAATTGCTATAGAGAGAGAAGGCAGCGCTTATTCGGATGCGGATTTGTTGTTCGAGGCAGACTTAGACAAAAAGTCTTGAGCTACGACCCAGTCAGCGAACGCCTCATGACAATCCGCATCAAGACTAAATTCGGGAACATTAGCCTAATATGCGCTCACGACCCGACGGAGGAGAAGGATGACAACATCAAGGATGACTTCTATGATCTCCTAGAAAAACATACGATCGATGCCCCAGCTATGACACCAAGATCGTTCTAGGAGATTTCAACGCTCAGCTGGGAAAGGAGGACATCTTTGCTGGAGTCATCGGTAAACACAGCCTGCACGACAACACATTCGGAAACGGACTTAGGCTGTTGGACTTCGCCTCGTGGCGAAACCTCTCTGCTAGCACGCGGTTCCCACACCTGAACATTCACAACCGTCAACCAGATTGATCACTTTGCGATCGACGTCAGACACTCCTCCAGTATTCTCGATATACGAACCTTCCGAGGTGCAAACATTGACTCGGATCATCACCTTGTTGTAGCCAAGGTAAGAACCCGGATATCGCGAGAGCAACGGAGTCGAGAAAAGCCAAAACGGTTTGACGTCGAAAAGCTACAATCGCAGCTGATTGTTGGGAACTTTGCCGACCGAGTCTCCCGGAAACTCGCCCAGAGTTCGACGCTTCCTGCACTAAGCATAGAAGAAGAATGGAAACGTTGTCAAGAAGCCATCAAAGATGCTGCCACTGATGTGCTGGGTTTCACGTCACCACCCAGAAGGAACCCATGGTTTGACAACGAGTGCAGGCAAGCGCACGCAGTTAAACAAGACGCCTATAAGGCGACGCTGCATCGAACAACGCGAGCTGTTCGTGAACTCTACGAACAGAGAAGAAGGGAAGAGCACCGGCTTCTCAGAAAGAAGAAGAAGGAGCATGAGAAGCGCGCGGTCGAGGAAATGGAAAGGTGCTTTGGCAGGAATGAAGTTCAAATGTTTTACCGAAAGGTAAAACAGCTATCCGGAGGATACAAGGTTCGGACAAAGGCCTGCCGGGACCAAAATGGACAACTAGTAGTAGAGTCGCAGTCTGTGCTGAGAATCTGGAAGGATCATTTCTGCAGACTCCTAAACGGCGATGACGACCCAAATTACGCTGTTAGGCAGAATGTTCCACTCAATTTGGACGATGATAGACAAACATTCCGTCCCCCCGACTTAGACGAGGTGAAGATAGCAATATCCAAGCTAAAGTCGAACAAAGCTGCTGGAGCGGACGGACTGTCCGCAGAACTATTTAAAGCAGCTGGAGATGACCTGGTTGGGCGCATGCACCAGCTCATCTCTAAGATATGGTCGGAGGAAAGCATGCCCGATGAGTGGAATCTCAGCGTCGTTTGCCCGATCCCTTTGACTGCGCCAACTACAGAGGGATTAGTCTCCTGAACATCGCATACAAGATCCTCTCTGCCGTATTGTGTGAGCGTCTGAAACCATTTGTTCATGACCTGACAGGTCCTTATCAGTGTGGTTTCAGACCAGGGAAGTCCACAATAGACCAGATCTTCACATTACGGCAGATCCTGGAAAAGACTCAAGAAATGCAAATTGACACTCACCACCTATCCGTCGATTTCAAGGCTGCATATGACAGTATGCATAGAGACGAGCTATACAGTGCCATGTCTAGTTTTGGCATTCCTACCAAACTCGTCAGATTGTGTAGGATGACGATGGAGAACTCTCGCTGCTCCGTCAAGGTCGGTACCGAACTCACCGAGACCTTCAATGTCAAAAAAGGTTTTAGACAAGGCGACGCACTGTCATGTGACTTCTTTAACATCATCCTCGAGGAGATCGTGCGTAACCCACAAGTCAACATCAGAAGCACGATCTTCCAGAAGTCAGTTCAATTGTAAGCTTACGCTGATGACATTGACGTGATTGGACGAACACAGCGAGCCGTCAACGAGGCGTTTGCTGGCATTGAAGCGGAAGCGGCTAAAATGGGTCTTGCGGTAAATGAGGGCAAAACGAAGTACATGCTGTCATCAAGGAAGGACACACAACATCGACGTCTCGGACGGAGCGTCACACTAGGCAGCAGAAACTTCGAGGTAGTTAAGGACTTCGTCTACCTCGGCTCCGCGGTAAACAGGGACAACAACATCAGTACCGAAATCAAACGCAGAATCACTCTTGCCAACCGCTGTTTTTTCGGGCTCAAGAGGCAATTGAGTAATAAAGCCCTCTCTCGAAGGACTAAGATCGCTTTATATAACAGCTTTATCATCTCAGTCCTACTTTATGGCGCAGAATCTTGGACGTTAGCAAAGGCGGATGAGGAAGCCCTTAGTCTTTTCGAGAGAAAAGTTTTGCGTGCGATTTTTGGTCCTGTTTGCGTTGATGGCATCTGGAGGAAAAGATTTAATGGAGAACTCTACAGGCTGTACAGCGACAAGCGCCTGGTCAAGCGTCTACGGATACAACGCTTAAGATGGCTAGGCCATGTAGAGCGTATGGACACCACTGCTCCAGCCCGAAAAGTCTTTGAATCCGAGCCATTGGGACAACGCAACAGAGGACGACCTAGACTGAAGTGGCGCACACAAGTGGAGAAGGACCTCAACCAACTTGGAGTGCGCAACTGGAGACAGCTGGCGAAAGATCGTGCTGGCTGGAGAGGCATGTTGGTTGAGGCCCAGGTCCACCCCGGACTGTAGCGCCACAAGAAGAAGAAGAAGAATTATTATCCACCCCGGACTGTATCGCCACAAGGAGAAGAAGAAGAAGACATATATATCTTATACGCCGCGGTGCATCTTTTTCGTTATTCTTTTATGTTTTTGTATAAACTATTTTTTAAATGACACAGCTATCCTGTATTTCACATTAAGCAGTTAGCGGCATCGAAACTTGATTCTTGTGCAATTCCAAATCAAAATGCTTAATCGCGGGAAGAAATTGCTCCACTAAACCGTAGGAGATGCTCTTGGCTTCCAGTGACGTCGTGCTCGTAGTGAAGTTGTCTTTCCACTGTTCGGCATGCATGGGCAAGCACTAGTATATGAGGCATATAAGCTCGCTGGGCAATATAGTGAACAAGATCGGCGATTCATCGGCTTGTTAAAAACAATTTTTTTTGTATAGAACACAGTGGTGGATATTATTTATAGTAATGGTTTATGACTGCCGAGTCTGACGAACTAGAGGAAGTGACCTTCCAACAAAACGGTGCCGAGCGGTTTTTCCATGGCAATCAAGCAATGAATTAAAAATTCACCATGAATTGTGTTTCCTCAATTCTTTCTTTCAGAGCTCGAATGAAAGAAAGGATTGCTCTTCTCAAATACAATACCTTTCTTATGCAAGGAAAAATGCATTAATAGACCGGACATTTTTCTGGATTTAGAAAAACGGGTTGAGGATAGGCTGTCCCGCGGCTGTTTTTCAGTGCATCGGTTAATATGGATTACGCAAAGTACTATTGAACAGAGTTATGTATGCAGCCACCGCCCCAGAGGGCAGATGGTGCAGAACAATATTTAGCATCCCATCGATTCCTACTGACTTCTTCTTCTCAGTGAGTTGAAGATAACCTGTAGTTCATCCTTGGAAATAAGAATAGAATTGTTTTCACTATCGGCGACAACATTATTTGAGAGATAATCGTCACTTAAATTTGTTAAACCAGGATTCTAGGATTGCCTAGAAGAAGTGGTTCAACAAGGCTCTGTTGTACAGGTCGTGTTTCGGACTACAAGTCTTGTCTACCGTGTACACTCTCTGGAAATCTCTGCCGATTGCCTTTACCTTCTCCTGGGAATCTTGTACTTTGAAAGATTCGTTGTCAAGCCCTGTCTTCGTGTACAGCCCTGTCTGTATCGATGCGAACTGACGCAAATAGGTTCGCGTTCTCACCTAATCTGTCAAGTCGAACGCACTTAATGTGATTTTATTTATTTACTTGTGGGAATATGCTTGGGTTGTTAGATCCTATAGGCAGAATCTTATTACTGCAATTTAAGCTTACAGCTAGACTGTATTTTGGCGAAGTCAAAAGAAGAAGAAGAAGTCAGAAGAAGAAGTCACTGTGATCTGTGACTTCTGAGAGCAAATCCCTGCATTCAGCGGATCTATAAACCGCCTATACAAGAGTTTTAGTCTTGACAAGATAAATGGTTTTTGTTCGTATTTCAGATATAATAAGATATAGTATTTTTTTTCCGAATCAAAGCGTAAGCTAGATAAGAGAGCATCGAACTTCGAAAGAAAGTTATTGTTTTGAGGATCTGACACACAGGAAGCGATCACGAAAAATTTCTTTCCACCTTGGAGAGAGATGCGTGCCCACTTCTAGCACACCAGATCTTCTAACTTCATTGTTATATATAACCCTATGTTAATTGTTACTTTTAACCAAGATGGCGACCCCGCCACTTCCAATGGATTGGCATTGGTCTCTTCTTATAATATGGTAGTTTTTGTTTTTCTTTGTCTGGTTTAGCTCAATTTCGCCAATTTGCCACCAGGAATTTGGGTTTGTAATAAATTGGAGAGATTTAGTTTTTACTGAATCCTAGTCAGCGAATTTAAATTCACTGCAAGGATCTTAATGGTTCTTACCTTGCCTGCGCTTATATAATATATATATATATATACATATATATATATATATATATATATATATATATATATTATATATATATAATATATATCCTAGCTCTAGGAAACTGGTATATGATTAGACCATTTGTTTTTATAAGGCAATCATCTGCATTTGCATCGACTGTATGGAAGGCATTACATTCCTTATATAGAGTTTTGCCTCGGATTGCCTAGCCATTCGAGACGTTGCAACCTTCGGCACTGCTTACTATGCTGGTTCTTTTGCCTGAGACTATTTGGCCGTAGGAGATTCCGGCGTAACTGTTGAAACTACAGATTGGACTATTGGCCTTGCTGCGGCTTTTTTCACTTTTTCTCTCTGATGGAGCTCTTTATTTCGTGGACACCCTCAATGTCAATATCAATCAATGTCCGTAATTGGTGGGCAGCGTTCTTCGGACTTCTGCCGTTTTGGCTGTGGCTCCTGCTGGTTTTGCCGTAATGCCTGCTGTTTCTGTTTTTCTTTTTTCGGCTGTTGTCTCTGCTAACGTTGCTAATGTTTCTGCAACTGTGACTGCTGTTGTTTCTCCTGCGGTGTCAGCTGTTGTTGATGTTATTGTGCCTTCTATTTTTGTTGCTGCAGCCTCATGCTCCTGTTGAGCTGTCCGCAAACGTTGTCGTGTCTCTGATGTAGAAAGCAGCACTTCTTGAGGTTTCTGCAGGCTTTCCTCCTGTAACTTTTGCAGCAGCTTTAAGATTTCGCTCAGCTGCAGAAGTCGAAACACGTACGCACTCGTCAGTGAACGACTGACTCGTTGCCGTTCTTGTTGACGTGGTGAAGCTTCTGCCGTAGATTCGGCAGTCATTGTTTGTGCATGGCAATATGTAGTTGCACACCGCCATACTCCTACGAGGGTTACCTTTTATATTTCAGAATAAGAGAAGAAAACCAAATATTAACCATCGAAGAAAGCTTTATTACTTTTCAAAATATTCCCCATTAAGATCTTGACACTTTTGAATGCGCTTGAACCAATTGTCGAACCACTTTTCCCACTCTGATTGAGGTACCTCCAAAACATGCATTCTGAATGCAACAACCGAGTGCTCAAAAATGCAGTTGTTTGAGTCGATGTGTGAGAGTTCGCATTGTCGTGGTAAAGATTAAACCGTTTTCGGCGGTTGGTTTTCCTGACTTCTTGGAAGACAACTGACAAACAAATGGTTGTGTACCACTCAGAATTGACTGTTGCTTGGAAGTGCCTCAATTTGAAACACCCATACAGTCGACTGTATGTTACTTTCGGGCTCATACGCGTAAGTCCAGTATTCATCACCTGTCACGATGTCATAGACGTGTTTCGAAACAACGCGATCGTATTTTTGGAGCATTTCTTTCGACCAATCGACACGAGCTTTTTTTTGAAGCGATTGAAAAATTGTGTTGGATCCAACACGAACAATTTTTTTTGACGGTCAAATGTGCATGCAATATTGAAAGTATGCTGGTCATACTAATGCCTAAGGTTGTCTCAATCTCACGATAGGTCACATGACGATCTTGCAACATCAGTTGGAGCACAGCATCATTGGTTTCCGGAACAACAACTGATTTTGGACGACCTTCACGAAAATCATCTTGGAGTGAACTATGACCTCCGTTGAATTCATCATACCATCGATAAGCACTGGTCCTTGATGGAGCTTCATCGCCAAAAATTTAATTATATTCATCGATGTACTGTTGTTGAGTTAATCCAAGTCAAAAGTTGTAAAAAATAATCGCACGAAAATTTCCACGATTTAATTCCATTTGGGCGAGATGAATCTTTTAAGTTACTGTAAACAAAACAAATAACGCTCGTATGTCAAAAAGTTCTGAGTACGTATAATTTCCAAAATGTGAAACTTTACTATAGAGCTGGCAGTTGTCAGATTGCAACACTAGAGTTGCCCAATCCTGAAATAAAGAAGAAGAATAATAAGCGAAAAATTGCCATTGTTACCATGGAAAGTGCACGGAGTGCCAATAATTTCTATCGATGAAAGTGCTGAAGATGATCTAGCTGCCTCTGTTGGTTGTTGTTGCTGGTTTCTCTGCAAAAATATCGTGGAGGCGAGTAGTGGCTTCCTTATCGGTGCTTGCTTGTGGTTGCGTAAGCAATCCGAAAATTTGGCCGATATCATGTCTATGGTGCAAGAGGCAGCTTCCTCATCAGGCAGCACTCATTGCCATTCTTATAGATCGTGGATTATTGTAAGGATAAACGTATAGCTAACATATTACTACCACTAATTTTAAAAATTTGGTAGAGTCGAAATAAAATACATTATACAATTTTAAGACCGATCGTTAAGATTTTATTTTTAAATATTGTAATTTATTAACATGAATGAGATACACTTTTAACAATAAAGCATTCACGAGAAACGCTTAAAAATTAGCTACCATGATCGTTTCTTTTCGATTAGAGTTATTTACTTTCAACCGAAAGACTCCTTAGTCTACTAAGTCGGTCTTTAATTAATTGTTTTGTTAGCTTTTTCAAACATTCTAAGCACTCGTATTCAATTTTAAAGTATATTTTTTATTTTATTCTTATTAAGAAGTGAATAATGTCGATACGTGGTTTTATTTGAAAAACTCCAAATGGATAATTTCGATACATGGAGGCTGTTCATACCATAGTACTGTGTTGGTCAAAAATTATCATTAGGAATATGTCAACGGATTAAACTCGAAACGGTATTTACTGAAGACGACAACATGAGTAGTAATGATGATAAAAAAGCTTGGATATTTGCCGGTTTAAAGGCTAGAGCTCACATAATATTTTTTATGTTCCCACCGGATCTTTGCCACATCATACAATGCAATACAACACGTAACTTATGGACAAAGAATAATGAAGTTTACTTACCCGCGCGCAAGGCTACTTTGTTGAATTAGCTAGCACTGTACACAAATGAAGGAACGAGAAAGCATAATGGAGCACTTCACACAATTTTTGATACAATTGATTTACTTGCAGAAATACATTGGAATTGCTGATTATTTGTTGGCTATTCCATTACCTGATCGTTACGTTGTGAATCTCATGATAACTTACCTGATATACTTAAAATTTCTTCGAAGAATTTAATGTCATAAAATAAAAATCAAGCCAGGCAAAATAACACTAACGGGATGCTAAATCGTTTTTTACCTAGAATTCATATAATGTAATTTCTGCAACTAAATTGGATGTAAGGAAGCTGATTGCTTAAGTAAAAGAAAAGTATTTCCGTTGCTAAAAAAGATAATAAGATAAGATAAAGATCAGATCATAAAAGGAATGAGGAATGGCTCTTCAAACAGTTTCGTTTTTAATGAAACGCGCTTGATGCATAATCAACATGTGTGCAACATTCCATTTCGTTAATATTGAAAAACAAAACGTTCGTCTTTCATCATTAAATGGAAATCTTTAAAAATGCTAAGAATGAGGTAATTTTAAACTGCAGCAAGAAGAAGAGGTTTATAGTTTATTGAGTCAAATTCTTAATATCGGTAGCAGTAATTCATAAAGATTATCAGATAATAAAATGTCATCGAAGATTCGATCACCTTAATGACAAAGATTTATTAAAGATCGTTACTGCATTACTGGTATTGGATATTTTCAAAAAAATAATAACAGTGTGCGAAGTTTGCATTCATGCAACGCAATGCTCAGAACTTTTCCCAAAATGATAAGATACAAGGGTTTAATAATTGTTGAACTAATCTTTCGGATGTTTGGTCCCCTATGAGACTGTAAACAAATGGTGGTGTTCCATATTTTGCAACACTTGGGGACGCTTATTCAACACTATCCACGCTTGTTGGTGATGTCAAAGAAGCATTTGTACTTTCCAAAAACTTAGCCAAAACCCAAACGAATCTAAGTATAACGAAGCGACAACGGGCTTGAGTACTGCAAAAAAAATTTTACGCATTTGATTACAAAAACAGTCTAACAAAATAAAACAGCGATGGAACAGCGATTTTGCAATCAAGACTTTCACCAAATTTTTGGGGTGAAGCTATCGCTACTGGGATATATATTCGTAATAGATGTCTTGCAAAGAGTTTAAATGACATTTTTTTATGTAGGATACGGGTACAAGTCAGATTTTGACTGTAAGATTGCTCTCTATATAAAACTAGGCAGAGACAATTTTTAATCCAGATTGATTTAATTCATACTCGTAGGATATTTAGCTGATGTCAGCACCCATATGTAAATAAATGTGTCAACATGTGTTTCCTTCTCATCTATCTATATATTTTCTTTTTTAATTAAATATTTTTTCTTTTCATTCTCGTTATCTTTAAAATTATGTTTCACAATTTACCTGCAATCTATATATCCTCCCGCACTGGTGAACGGAATGGGGATAAATAGCAGTATCGGCTACGAAATATTGTCGTCCGATCGAGCACCGAAAACAATACATACAAGAAGAGTATGTATTAAAGCTCTATCTAATGTACTTAAAGTCGACGTTATAAATTACTTAATTGTATGGTGCGGATTGGTTTTCATGTGGATTTGGAGAAAGAAATTTTGACTATGAAGATATTACAACTTGATTTTGAAAGAAATGCTGGACTGAAGACATTAGAATATTAAATCAAAATACATAAGAAAGTTGAA